>OX243854.2:10005314-10751564 GCA_945859575.2 Herminia tarsipennalis
AAAACTCTGACATCTATTATATCTTGGCTTGATAACAATAACCTAAAAATTAATTTAAATAAAACGGTAATAATGCACTTTGCTCAACGTAATTTAGACACCCAGAATAAAAAACTATCTTACAAAAATCAACTTATATCTGAAACAAACACAGCTAAATTTTTGGGGCTTACTATTGATAACAAACTGAACTGGAAAGTACACATTGAAGAAATTAGCAAAAAAGTTAGTAGTTCAGCTTACGCACTTTATAAACTCTCCACGATAGTAAATCAAGATGCCCTTCTTACTGCCTATCATGGATTGGTCGCATCAATTTTGCGATACGGAATCATTTTTTGGGGCAATTCGACTGATAAGGATATAATATTTAAAATTCAAAAACGTTGTGTCAGGGCTATGTTCAATTTACAACCTACAGACACCTGCAAGCCATACTTTATGAAGCATAAGATTCTAACACTTCCGTCCTTATACATATACGAAATAGCCTTATTCGTGAAAATGAATCCAGAACTGTTCCCTAAACTATCAGATGGGTCTACACGCAGTCAACGAGATACCACTAGATTACGTATGCAACACGCCCATACAGCGCTAATGGGAAAAAGCGTTTTTTGCATGGCTCCAAAAATTTTTAATAAATTACCAAAATGTTTTAAACATCTGGATATTAATACATTTAAGAGCATGTTAAAAAACAAATTAATTGACAAATGCTACTATAATATTAATGACTTTATGGGTGATAATAATATTATAGAGGACTGTGATTGTTAATATTTTTGACATAAAATTAATTTTACGTATGACATTTTTTATTCTATTACATATATAACTGCATGATTCTACTACTATATAACAACTTGACATTTTACATTAATTTTTATGGCAATTTTTTTGATCTGATGATTTGACATACTATTATTCTTATATCTTATTATTACTACTTAGTTTTTTGTTTTTGATGCAGAATTTGTTATTATTATGTACACTAATTTAACAATGGTAAACCTAACTGCCTAAATGATTTTTGTACGCCATATCATGGTAAGACATGTTGAAACAAAAATGTATAATATCCTTTTGACACAAAAATGTAATGTACACATGTTATACAAATAAAAATTATTCTATTCTATTCTATTCTATTCTATTGTTAAGCACTTTTTTTTTATTGTTTTACCTCTACTATCGGCATCATACGTGCACTTAAATTTTGTCAATATTGGGTTTTTTATTGCTTTTGTTTCTTTTAAATGAAACTTACCTTCTTTTTTGTATGGTCTAAAACAAAAACTGCAGCTGTGTACTTGCTTTTGTTAGATATTCTATTGCTTTATTGTTTAGCACGTTTGTTATTGTTTTACCTCTACGTTCGTACTAATACGTACCGAAAATTCTAAAAGATTCGTTCTTTTGTTTGTTGTCATTGCCATGCACATGTTTGTCTCTATTGTTATGCTATAATAATGGTACCATTAAGATTTGTTGTTTCACAGAAATGTTTGGACAGACATACAAACACATTTTTACTTTATTTCATAAATTTGATTTAAGCAGTTGTGTAATACAAAGTACCTAATAAATCCATCATTAAAATGTGGAAAAATAAAAGTACCAATAAGATTTGTAGTTTCGGAGAAATGTTTGTACAGACATACAAACTCACATTTTCGATTTTATTTCATAAATTTGATTTAAGCAGTTGTGTAATACAAAGTACCTAATAAATCCATCATTAAAATGTGGAAAAATAATAGTACCAATAAGATTTGTAGTTTCGGAGAAATGTTTGTACAGACATACAAACACACATTATCGATTTTATTTCATAAATTTGATTTAAGCAGTTGTGTAATACAAAGTACCTAATAAATCCATCATTAAAATTTGGAAAAATAATGGTACCAATAAGATTTGTAGTTTCGGAGAAATGTTTGGACAAACATACAATTGTTTTTTTTTTTTTTTTTCATAAATTTGTTTAAAAGTCCATAAAGACCATTATATGTGAATATCACGCAATTCCGATACGTATGCTATACATACATATTTTTTACCTATTTTAAGTCTGTTAAAAAAGCCGTCACAGGTTTTATCCATACTTGGTAGCATGTTCTTGGTACATTTTGATGTAAAATTGTATGTTTTACTTGTGGATTTTGAAAATATTTTTGTATGAAGGCACCCCTTTTTTATTGTTTTTTTAACTAGGAAATATCATTAAATTTAATAATAAAAATTTACATGACTAATAAATTCACTATGTTTTGATAGATATGCAAAAGTATGAGACCCTATAGTTTGGGCTCTAAAAGCCAGTCCACACGGCGCGTTGCGTTGCGTTGCGTCGTCGTAGCGCTGTCCTTGCGTTGTTTTACATACAAATAACCAAGGTGTTCACACGGCGCGTTGCGTCGTCGCAACGCACACATGACGGACAGCAGCCCCCGAGACGAAGCGAGAGGGGGTGTACTCGTGCGACGTCGGAGCGGCAGCGCTCAGTTGCTTGTGCGTTGACAGAGAGGATACACGGAAGCTCATTTACGTTTACGTTTTTGTATTTAGTTTTATTTGCAGGGTAAAATGAATACCATTGAAGAACTTGACATAGATTACTTGATTACATTGATACAGGAAAGGGAAATTATATGGGACAAGTCAAACGTAGATTTTAAAAATAAAAATTTAAAAACAAAAGCCTGGGAAGTAATATCAAAAGTTTTATTTCCTGATTACGAGCATTTCACAGCTGAACGAAAAAACAAAGTTGGTGAGTTCACAGTACAGATATTCATGTTTTTTTTTATTTAAGAGGGTTTTTCAAGATTTTCTTGCACCGCCAATTCCGCGACCAGTACAAAATTAATATCTCGACACTCTAAAATTTTAAAACTAAGGGAATCTAGATTAGCGTGAGTACTATTTTATTACTTAGCTCAAAACTAACCTAGACTACGCTGAGTAGGTATAAAATATAATTTTTTTACTGATCGCGGAATTGGCGGTGCAAGAAAATCTTGAAAACCCTCTTAATACAATTATACCTTATTTAGCTGCCAAGGCAGAGTTCCTCTAGTCATAAAATAGGTCGCATATTGCTGTCTTATGACATTCGGTGCTGTCTGTTCTTCATGTGCGGGTTGTATTGGGAGAAATTCATCAACACTTATAGCAAATTTATCTCTTTGTCTAAAACCATCTCGATCAGCGACAAAATTGTGTAATACACAACATGCTTTTATAATGTCAGTAGCGAAGTCATAGGACACGTCTATCGGTCTGTGAAAAATGCGCCATTTGTTAGCCATAATCCCAAAAGCGCATTCGACATATCTTCTGGCTCTGCTTAGACGGTAATTGAAAACCTTTTGTTGTAAGTCGAGATTTTGACCGCCATATGGACGCATAATATGTTTGCTCAGTCCAAAAGCTTCGTCACCCACAAATACATACGGGGTTGGTATATTGCTACCAGAGAGTGGCTGGGGTTGAGGTAGTGGTAAGTTGTTGTTAATCATTAGCTCGTACAGTTTAGAATTTTGTAATATGGTTGAATCGCATTCTTTTCCGTATGCACCGATGTCGACAAATACGAATTTGTAATTTGAATCCACAATAGCTAGCAACACAATCGAAAAAAAGGCTTTATAATTAAAAAAAAGTGAGCCACTATTTGCAGGATTACACACGCGGATGTGTTTGCCGTCGATGGCACCAACACAGTGAGGAAAATTTGCCTTTACATCAAAACCCCTCGCTATTGTTTGGAAACTTTCAGTTGTCAGTTCAGGGATGTTGTCTCGAAGAAGATTGGTCCATATAGCACGACAAACTCTTTGTATCATATATGCAATAGTAGATTTTCCCCGTTTGAATTTGAAATGTAAATCAGTTATTGAATTTCCACTTGCTAGGTATCTGAAACGAAAATAATTATTATAATATGCATTTATGAGATAGATAGATACCCGAAAAAAAATACTGACATATTCAGACATCGATAGCAAATAACTTTCTCTATGTAACCAATTAATTCTGGAATCGGCGGTAGCGTAATGGCTAAGGCATCGGTCTCGCAATCGTGAGGTCGCGGGTTCGAATCCTACCCATTATACTACCGACGTGAACCCACTCCTAACACAAGCCTTTGAGCTTAGCTGGAGGAGTTAACAGGATTGCTAGTAATGTGGAACTCCCACATTGCAAGTTATCTTTTGAAAAAAAAAAAAAAAATCGCGAAAAAAATAACAGCTGTTGCATACATTTTGATTCAGTAGGTATTGCTTTTTGTATGTAACAGCTGTTATATTTTCACGATTCCAGAGTTGGTCACATAGTGTTTGTTAACGATATCTGAATATGTCATTAAATTTTATCGAGTAATTCACGATGTATAAATTATTAAATCATGTTTACTATTGGTTTTGCAGGTAATGATTTAATAAAGAAATGGAGAAGTGTAAAAGATAATTACTTCAGATATTCAAAAAAAATAAAAGAAGCATCAAAATCGGGCTCGAGCGCTACGAAACTGAAGAAGTATCATTTATATAATCAACTTCTTTTTTTGAGAAAAGTGGAACAAAATGCCACCGAATCTAGCTTAGACTCGCCTAGAGAAATCAACAATGAATCTACGTCTACAAATGATGAAATTACCACAGACAACACTCCGCGCTATGTTCCAGTCGCGCGCAAAAGGGCAATGCAAATGGATGAGTTTGAAAGAGAAGGACTAAAACTTCTCAAGGAGCCGGAAAATCGCCATATGTCCTTTTTCAGAGCTACGAGGGTGGATCGAAATATTCGCGGCCTACCACATAAATACTTGACTTATTTTAATGTAACTGACCTCATTCGATTTGTTTACTCTCTGGTTGTCACATTGTAAAATTCTGTCACAATAGCATTATCTGTTTTTAAATTAGACTGAATTTTGTGAGCCTAAGTGCAGCGTTTTTAAAGAATGGAGAAAATTGAGCAAAGTGCGGTCATCAAATACCTGTTTAAAAAAAAACTGACTCCAAAAGAGATTCACGAAGATATGTCAACAACATTGGGGGAATCTGTTCCATCGTATACGACTGTGAAAAAGTGGGTTGCAGAATTTAAACGCGGACGAGAGAGTATTGAAGATGACCCTCGCTCCGGCCGGCCTACGACGTCTACGACTGAAGAAAACATTGGGAAAATCTGTGATCTGATATTGGCAGATCGGAGATTGACCATCAGGGAGATTGCTGACACTATTGGCATCTCATATGAACGAACACAAAACATCATAGTCAATGAACTTGGATTTTCTAAGGTTTCTGCGCGGTGGGTCCCCAGATTGCTTTCAGTTGAACAAAAACGAATACGGCTCACGATTTCTCGCGACAGTTTGGAAATGTTTGAGACTGATCCACAAGATTTTTTGGACAGATTTGTTACAATGGATGAAACCTGGGTACACCACTACACCCCAGAGTCAAAACAGCAATCCAAGCAGTGGAAAAAACCTGATGAACCGACTCCAAAAAAAGCCAAAACAATTTTGTCAGCTGGCAAGGTGATGGCGTCAGTTTTTTGGGATGCTAAGGGTGTCATCATGGTGGACTACCTTGCAAAAGGTGAGACTATAAACTCTGCTTATTACTGCACCCTTTTACGTCATTTGCGTGAAACGATCAAAGAGAAAAGGCCAGGACTACTCAGCAAGAAAGTGTTGTTCCATCAGGATAATGCACGCGTTCACACATCTGTTGAATCAATGGCTCAAATTCGTGATTGTGGCTTTGAATTACTGCCCCATCCCGCCTATTCCCCTGATTTGGCACCTTCGGACTTTCATTTATTCCCAAACCTTAAAAAACACCTTGGAGGTCAAAAATTTTCATCAAATGAGGAGGTTGAAACCGCGGTGGGTGACTTTTTTGAAGGCCTTGAAAAAACTTTTTTTATGACCGGCATACAGGCGTTGGAAACCAGATGGAAGAAGTGCATTGAGTTAAGTGGAGATTACGTGGAAAAATAAAATTACTTTTGTTTATATTTTATATTGTTTTCTTGCTGAGGCCGCGAACTTTTCAATCCACCCTCGTATATTGCCATCTATTCAAGAATTTTCCGACCGAGAAACTCTCCGTTTCCAAAGTAAAGTTATACAAATTATAGATGAAATGCGGTATGGACAAACATCATCATATGTGAGTGGCCCATCAACGTCTCACCAACCATCATATGGGTATCAAACAGCAAATTTTCAAAGTACATACATTTCTGATTATAATAATTCAATTACATCTCCAGGAACATCTCAAGCAAGTGAAGAAACTGAATACGATTTTTCTAATTTGTAATTACTGGATGATATCTCTCTTAAATAATGTCTAAACTTAAAATTATGACAATTGCTGATTATTTGTGAGTTGATTACTAATTAAACAATCCAAAAAAACTGTTATATTTTTATTACTTAAATATATTTATATAGTTACCTTAAAGTAATTCCCAGCATTTCTACTGGTTCCACTGGATTCTTATATTAGTATAGTTTTTTCGTATGTGTGGTTCTAAGGACTTCAATAAACATTCGAAGCTGGATACACTCATTCTAAAAAAATTATAAAACTTCTTTTCGTCTAATAGCAACTCCCGATATTCTAACAAAAAAAACTGTCCATCACGATTTCTTAATGAAATGAAAGGACAGATCCAGTACCGTCTTGTGATCTCGCGTCGATTTCGGCGGTGACGTAGTAATAGGAGCAATGCTAGACGTCTTTTCCGATCCATGATTTGCTATAGACTGACTTCGATATTTTTTCAAAATGCTTGCCGCAACTGTGCGTCGCCGCTGCGCCGACGGAACGTTAAGACTGCGTCATAGTAACGCTGCGATGGCGCAGCGCCCATGTGGCCGGCTATGCGTCAAAATATTTGCGTTGCGACGACGCAACGCAACGCAACGCGCCGTGTGGACTGGCTCTTAGTTTTACGTATTTCTAAAATCTCGTTTGTTTAAAATATACTATATATTTTTGGCATTTGAAACTGTTTACGTTAAGAATAAAGACCAAACTTTATATTATGATAAGATTTATAGCCACTTGAACCTCCAGACACGCTGGATTGAAGTGTTAAAGTATACAATTTTTTTGTCCCGGTTTCGGGTAGTCTCAATGACTCGCATTATTGCTGGGCTTGTGGTGTAAAAAAAATGTATGGGGGGGGTTGATTTTATGACTGATTATAATAAAGTTGTGTATATTGTTGTAAATAAAACAAATATAATTTGAATTAAAGGCTTTTATTTTCATAAATCACATTTTTTGTAAAACAAACTGAAAAAAAAGACAGTAACGCGCGTTTACCTTTAAATTTACAAAATACTACAAGGTGAAATGTGCACATTTATACTTTTTCAGATAGCTTATTTATCAACGATTCCCATGGTATAATTTTTTTATATAGTCTCAGTACATAATTACAAAGATATCGTCGTTTTCCTTTCCCGCGCCGACGTCACGCGCGAAGCGAAGAAAACCCGTGACAGATGCGCCGAAACAGCCATTTTGGGTGGACAAATAAGGGGAGGCAAATTCGCTTTATGACAGATTTGCTTTACGGCAGAAATTGTACAGTTAAGTACATTAACCTTTTGCACGTCTATGACACATACCGTTGTGTCAAGTAAAATACTACCATTGAGCGTCCGTGGCCCATACGGTTGTGTCAAGAAAATACCACGTGATTGAACTCGAAAAAGTTTACGTTTCATTCCATCACTACGCAATGTTACACTTTAGTCGATTCGTTCAGTGTATAGTCTATGAATTTAAACGTTTCTAAACGTCACTACATCACTCAGAGCGCTTGTAGACGTCCGTTTTTTTCACCGGATAACGGACCGTGTTTTTTGCCGGATTCGTGGTGGTGTATGAATGATAATGAATGTGTGTACATGCACCGGACATCGGTCCGGCGAACAATTTACGCCGGATGCACCACCGCTTCCCCTCGGCGCGACGGACACCGGTCCGGTGTAAGAAAGGGCGGTCATCCACGCCAGTGTATTGGTGCGTGTTGACGTTGCCGGACGTATTGCCTGTTTTCTGTTAATTGAGTGCCGTCTACCTGCGTTCTTTTAAAAATGGGTGATATTGACCTGGAATTATTAATAAGTTTGGTTGAAAATAGGCCTGTACTGTGTGACAAAACCCAAGAATGCTATAAAAATAGACAGTCGAGTTTTGCCGCTTGGAGAGAAATTTGTCTCGCGTTAAGGGGCGTCTAAACGGGCCATTTTTCACGGCAATTTATGGCGGCAATGCTGTGGCCGGCAACATTGCTAGCAATACGGGCAAGACAGTAATATTGCCGTAATGTTCCGACAATAAGGCAATACATTGTATGGCCACATATTGGTCAATATTGATTTGATTGGTTGCCGGGCGATCGCTGAGCGATAGATTTTCCGCATTATGGCACCTTCCTTCCTTGTCTACGCGACATGAAGTTTGCTGCGGGTGACACCGTGCCTTATTGCTAAATTCTGTGTTGTCAGGTGTCATGTTGTTTTAGGTTATTTGTAAAAGGTTTTAGTCGTCTTTGATAGGTACTGACAAATGAAGTCAACTAAGAACACTGACCTCTATAGTCATAATATTTAAAGAATGGTCTCCAATGAGCAGTACCTATGAACTGAACCGACCACCGACTGATACCAGTACCTACACGAAATTGCGGAGCGACGGCGATGAGAATAGTTTCAACATCAAATTATTTGTACTACTGCCACTTACAGTGATGTAACATCGTGCGAACATTTGAACGACAATGAATAGATACTGTACACCTTGACCTTACCCATATACTTACAGCATAAAGCAACGACATCCATAAGTGAAGCGCAAATTCTAAACAACTGAATCACATCAAGCACTGCCTGGAAATTGTAAAAATCCAAAAAGAGGCGTTAAATGTGAGAGCAGAATCCCACGAAAGCCATCATTAGGTACACCATGTATGCAATTTTATTACTTGGTGGCTTATTCATAGGAGTGTGTGGCACCCTCAAGGTCAAGCAATGTCTCCACAACCACACACAACAGAGGAGCGCGGCGAGTCCACATCAGATCGCACTCAAGCAATAGAATTGTTGTCGTGTACTGCTGGACACCAAGTCGACAAAGTGAGTTAACGCATCGTCAATCATTGCAATCAATGATAATCAATGAAATCAAATTTACAATTCACGAACCTTTGTAATGAGAAAATAAAATAAAGATTATATTATTTAATTTAAATATATTTTCCTTTACATATTCCATAGTTTGTGTTTATCTTAAGTGATAACTTTATGCTGCATAGGTTAACCTAGCGCCTGTGCACTCTGTATATGTTTTTACTTTTTATACAATAACTTTTCCAGTACAATAAACACAACATATTTTTTTCTCATACCTATACATTACAATTTTCTAAACATGGTTCTTACCACATTTACCAAATTCTGGAAAAAGCTTGATAATAAATAAAAAGGCAAATAATTTAGGATCAAATGTTTTATTAGTTATAGTACACAGTTTGTTTTTTTCGTATGAGTATTTATCGAATATGTCATCCAAAAACTTAGCTGGGGTAGATATATCTCATCATATCTATGTACCCCCGCCCAAATACCATGTCAGTGTCAAAATGGGCACAGCAACCTACAGTTATATTTCCAACAAAACCACTGCAGCAATAACCTGAGATAGCATCTATGCTTTTGACAACATTTTACTATTAAATAGTTATGTAAATTAAGTTCTGCTACCAATATATCTGGACTTTACTCTCTTTCTAATTAAATACCTATAATTAGAGGGATAACATCATTAAGGGCATCCTAGTCAATGATTCTACCATACAAACACGCTTAAGTGATTACTCCTCTGTATGAGGTTGCAAGTCAAAGCTTAAAATCATCATATTTTGTTTTATCATAAACTAGGCTTGTAAAAAACGATAATTGAAAATAAGTTAATATTTTGAAAGTTATAAGCCTTAAAACATGACTTATGACTTCATACAGAGGAGTAGTAATCACTTACATTAGGGTGCTTTTAATTTCATTATTTACTTCTAATGTGTAGGTGCCATTTATTCATAATATGCTCACCACATAGTATAACCGGGCTGTTGATATGTCCCAATCGCCAACTCAATCTAGAATATGACCATCATAACATATCATAAATGGCTTTACTAAATTCTGATATTTATACAGGGTGACTTTGAAATCAGTCGACAAATTGATAGGGGAGTATCAGCACCGTTAGTACTTATATTATGCATTGACAAATTGCGAATTTAAATTGTAAAAAAAACAACAGGACAACACACGATTTTATTGCTTAAAACGACGGTGACAGGTCTATTAAGGTTTAGTAAACTAAAAGAATCAGTACATTATCATTATTTCCATATGTCTAAAACTTAAAAAAATCATATGATCATAATTTCGTAAAAACGATTATGGCAATTACCCCCAGGATCTACATACTAGTAGGTTCTAATGGGGAGACCCGTGCCCAGCAGTGGGCCATCATATGGGTTGGTATGGTAGTTTATTCAAAGGGTCATTGATCATAAACACCAAATAAAGAAAGTACAGAAGGTAACATTCAAACAACGCGCTCAATAACAACGGACACTTAAACACCGTTCACGGACACGGACACGAGTCACTTCAGTCCTCGTAAGTACAAGTACGAGTGAATAATTACAAGCACGTAACTAAAATAAGTAATGATCATTATCTACGGAAATATCGATGAATTTCATTTACACTTTACACTCCCATAGTATCATCCCTAAACGGCGCGGGCGCGAGCCAATCGTTGCAAACAATTTCAACAGTCGGGCGAAAGCTTAATTAGGTGACGGTCGTGTGCTGCATAAAAAAGTAATCGATTGTGTAGTTATCAAAGTTGTGTACTGTTAAGTGATAAGTTTTCGAAGATGCCTAGGGGTACGAGAAGAAACAGTGAACTTTTTGATAACCAACAAATTTTAAATGTGGTGATTTGGTATAGCCAAACTAACAATTTAAAGGAAACACAGCGAAGATGGCGAGAAAATTATCCACGGCAAAACCAATCGTCCTTATAGAGGATACTAAGTGCCACTCGAAACCTTTTGGACTTCGGTAAGTAGTCTTCATGTTCCCACCCATGCCATGTAAAAGTATGAAGGAAAAATTGGTTTACATTGTTTTGTTTCGCGGCATGATAGGTAGGTTAGGTACAGATAGTTCGTCGATTCGTTACCGTACCTAAAATAAGGTAGTGGACTGTATAAATATTGAATAACAAAGAATCGTACAACTGTTAGTCGCGGTACTTAAATATGAGGACAAATAAATTGATACAAAAATGAGGTGCGCGAGCGCGGTTGTGCGTTGAATACATGCGCTGCGGTGCGGCGGCGGGCGCGTCGACCGGGAAGTCCCGCTCATACACCCCGCCGTCCCCTCCGCGCCGCCTGTGCGCGGCGCTATGTTGACTGAATGACTCAACACTCTGTCTGTATTCATTCATGCTCACGGAAACAAAAAACGACGGCGCATGGAGTTACATATTAGATACTAATGTATTTTTTTTGTATTTTAAAGTATCATAGAACATTAATATTTTCTTCTAATAATATGTCCTAAAAAATCTTGGATACACGCAGGTTTACTCATTGAAGTTTGTCGACTCAATTCAAATTCATCCTGTATAAACTGTCTTTTAAAAAAAAATGTTGCTACTAGTTGCCAGATAAAAATAATTATTATGTTGCATCACAAATGATAATAGCAGGCTCGATTTCATTGAGCAAATCAGGATTTCCGAATAAGCTCTCAGGTATTATTCTGCTCCTCAAATCAACTTCTACCACCATCGCCAGGTGCCATCTGCAGGCTCATTCACTCTCTTGCCTTAGACATTTATCGTTCCAATGGGCTTTGGGGTACATATACCCCTTAGAATTGAAAGTTTAAAAATCATTAATTGCGTGTGTAGGTCAGCACAGAAGATTTAGTTAACTAAATAGATACTAACCGTCGTTGGTGATATCCAGGCACAAAGAACATTCACCATGGCTTCAGTTGCATCTCACAACAAGCGCCGGCGCTGGTGCGTAAGTCTTATCGAACCATTCTCGGTAGAGAGTACTTTTATTCTATGAAATAAAGTAAAAATCATATTAGTTAGTTTTGACAGTTATTTGTTGTTATAATGTAAGCTTCGGTGTTGCCAGACATATCATAACATAATAAAGTTTTTTTTTTTTTTTAATATTTGTGTATCGATTCTCATCTCATGATTTTATTTTGTTATTAGTTATTAAAAGTATTAATTTACACTCGTTAAATGTTATTTAAGTATAGATGCCAAATCCAAGAAAAATAATGAAACTATTATTTTCCAAACACGTTTCATCAGTCGGATGTTGAATTTGACGGCGCAACATATGGCAACACTTGACATTTACTGTCATTTACGTCGGAAAAGAATGAGGGTAGTTGATCATTCAGTTCGCCGACGAGGGCCGTTCGCGCACCACGTGCCCGACGAATCGCTAATTTCCGACACGATCATTTTATTTTTTCTTATAGTGATATGTGGAATCAATTATTAACTATTTAATTTAGACGCGTCTAGTATTATTTCGTTTATCAAATTATCTGTGGTGAAATAAAGATTTAAATTTAAATATTAATGGTAAAATCTAAACCTAGTGATCTCCCGATGTTCGTGAACGATGGCAAGCTATAACCTGCGGCATCCTGAGCCTACAAATTTATTTGTATTATTTGTAAATTAATAATACAAATATAGTCAACAGCATCCGATTAACTATACTGCCATCCTATGATCTCTCCTATTAAGATCTCAATGATCTCGTTGTACGTTGTTGTTAATTCGAGGTATCTTAGGTCAGTATCAGGTATATTCAAGTTTCTTTAGCATCCTTCGAGTCAATTCGTATCATCAATGCGAAATGTTACTATGAGTGAACGGGTAACTATGACTGACTCGAGTAACGATATGGATTCGAGAGTCACGATTCGGTACTTCGAACCTGCTTATGTACCCGTTACCCAGTAACGAATACATACGGTTCGCTACAGGTCTACTTAAAAAAAATGTACTTTGTGGCTCTACTGTTCAGTGCCTCTTCATTTTTTTATCGAAATAAAACAAGATAAATAGTAACTAATGATTTTATTTATTACATCTTTTTTTCTTAGCCTTATATTTTCGTACTTATTATATGCTGCAATTAGTGTCGTATGCATTTATAAAACATTTTTTTAAATGAATTATTGTCATTGCTCTCCTTTTATGACATGATTTGAGGATCCTGATGAACCATTATGACAGTTGATTGCTACATAGTTTACATAATTATTATAATAAGTTGTGGGCAGTTGCACCCATAGTATTGTTGTTTTTAAGTTCTGAAATAGAAACAAAGCATAAAAGATCCTAACAGTGACAAGATAATGTAAATAATAACTGGCTATAGATGGAATAAAAAAAAAATCAATTAAGTGTTACAGTTAGGGTTGCCAACTTTTATTAGGAAATAGAGTATATCTGATTTAAAGAGTGTGGACTGATAAAAAGAGTAATCATTATTTTAAATTTTTAAAATAGTATTTTTTGGTGCATTTCAGCACATAACAATATTTAATTGTTTTTAAAATAATTGTAAGACTCCAAACATTCTAAATCTAAGTTGACATAGATCAGGATTAGTATAGTAAACATTGTGTAAAAAAAGAGTGTTTTAGCGTATTCTATCAGAGAATAAACAGTGCGCCTACATGATATAGAGTACAATACACTATTTTAGAGTATGGTTGGCAACCCTAGTCACAGCTTTTAAAAATATTTTTAAGTATGTTTTTTACTTGTGTGATTGTTGTATCACAGACTCTGCCTAGTTTGGGATTAGAGTGGTTTCGTAAGTTATCCATTAATATACAATTTAACAGGGTACTCAAATTATAAAACAATAATCAAACTTAATATGGCATTCAAATCAGTGGCCTTATATACAGCACAAAACACCAAGATAAGAAGACACACCAACAAGAGTAAGCTTGATCTAGGTTTTACTAGCCTATAGCCCTGCTTAAACTTATCCAATTTTGATGAATCTTATAACAGAATATACTTAAGTCAGTAGGTACATAACTTTTTATCTGACTTTGAGACTGAATATTTAAATGATAAAAAAATACATTTGTAAGGATACATTTAAGGACGAATAGATGGATGTATGTTCCTCTTTCAGAAATTACTGAAAAAAATTCAATGAACCTGTACAGTTATATAGTTTAAACATTAGAATAGCACACAGACTTTAAAAAAACAAATATGATGTGAAAAAGCTAGTACATAGTATATGAATATAATTATGTTTACTTACTAGAAGCATTTGTGTATTTCAACATTGCATCTGTGCAAGCACTAAGCACTTGTGCTGAAACACTCACTTTAATTATTTTATTTTGTTGGGGATGACATGATACACATTCAATTTAGGCAGCGCTCTAGTGTGACCCAATATGCTATCTATGTCATATATAAACTTGATGTCTTTCCATGTGCCAACATCTTTATCCATCATAATAATATATGTTCATAAATATATAAGTTCTGCCCTGCTTTTTCAATTACCAAGACCAGGTCGAAAGGTGAGACCTTGGTCACACACATGAGCCAATAGCGACGATCTTGCTTTTTTTGCTTCCAATACAATATCTTTTATTATTTCTACAAGCTCTACTGCTTGTACTTTTATTGAAGTAATAAGCCCAGCACTGTCGCCAAGGAGAAATATCCCTCTTATCATGAATACCAGAGTATGGTCACAATATTTTTGCGACCTTTAATTTTGACCCAACTCCACAAAGCCATTGATGGTGTCCCTTGCTTCGATATGTGTTAAATGTGGGTTTCTAACATTTTTATAATAATAATTTCTTATTTACTTC
Organism: Herminia tarsipennalis; assembly: GCA_945859575.2. NCBI lineage: Eukaryota > Metazoa > Arthropoda > Insecta > Lepidoptera > Erebidae > Herminia > Herminia tarsipennalis. The sequence continues at coordinate 10,020,343 of OX243854.2, forward strand.
CCAGTTTTTCATTAACACTTCAATTGAAAACTTACTTGACTTGGATGAAACAAGAGAACAACAGAAAGTTATTTAAATTTCTGTCAAAGTCAATATCAAAAATTTTCAGATGTCATTATTGACAGTTCAACCAAATTATATGTCACAGAGTTTAGCCATTGTTGCTGAGTTGTGTTGCCCGCTTATGAGTCTGGACCATGCGCCATACTATCGTCGCCATATTGCCTTACATTGCCTAGCCATAGATTGCTTGGCCATCAGTTACATTTTTGTGATGGTCGAGCAATTAGTTGCCAATAGTGCCGCCACAAATTGCCGTAAAAAATGGCCCGTTTAGACCCCCCTTTAAATGAAGGTTTTGAAACGATGTCCGAGAAAGAAAAAAATGATTTTGGTAAGTAACATTTTACATTTTACTAGTGACATGAAATACTCTGCATATTTGTTACGAATCATATTTGCTGTTACATTACCTCGTGTTGAATGGGAACGAGGCAAATGGCATAGAGAAGACATCATGTATGAACTAGCATTGTCAGTAGCATTATTAGCAATACCCTCCAATATTTAATTTATCGCCTACTATTCTTTTCCAAAATTCTGTTTCTTTAAATACTGCTAAATCGCATTTGATAGATAAGGGATATATTAATGGCTATTTACATAGATAAATATCAATCGTAATAAATAAATTCAGGTAAATATTATACCTGTGTACTAAGGGATGAATATATTTGATGAATTTGTTTAGCCTGTCAATAAAAAAAAAAAAAAAAAAAAAAAAAAATGTCTTTATTGTCATTACACTGTTTCACTTAACTAGATTACATATGAAACCGCCTTTTAAGCAAGGAATTGCTTGTAGTAGGAGATTCCGCTCTTCTATTATCAGTAATTCTTAAACATGTGCAATTTTATATTACTACTAAATATTTAGTGCGAATTAACATAGTGCGAATTAACATAAAGACTTAAATAAACAGAATGGTTTTAGCTTTCCTAGTTTTAATTAGATATGTGTGTGTTTGTGTGTGTGTGTGTGTGTGTGTGTGTGTTTGTGTGTGTGTGTGTGTGTGTGTGTGTGTGTGCACGCGTGGTTAACCAGTTATCGAATTGAAGAATTTACGAATTTGCCCTGCTGGATTGTCTTGGGATCGGTAAAAATACAATTTCTGTGCTTACGGTTAAAATAACAGTTTTGTGTTAAGTCGTTAATAGAGATTCTATCTCGTCGTAGTTTTTTGTTTTAAGCCATTCGGTTACGATTTTTTTACAGTTATAAGATTTCAAAGGGTATATCTTAACAATTTTATTTATTTGGTTATATAAGTGGGTAGACTGGCCCTCATATTGTCTTTTGGCAAAGGAGGATCTAATTTTGTTAGTTCTTGCAACGGAGTGATTCCTCCTTCGGGTTAGAATCGCGTGATCAAATGGGAGGGTTTTATGTTTTTTTATAATTACTTGTAGGATGTAAAGTTTCCTTACTGAAAGAACTTCAGATGATTGGTAAAGGGTCACAGTAGGGAACCTATATGGTTTAAAAAGCATTACTTTCAGTAAACACCTTTGCGCACGTTCTAGCTCCAAAAGTTTTGTTTTCGTAGCGCCGCCCCAACATGGTAGACAGTATGTTAGTAGCGATTGAGTTAGGCTTATGTATACTTGTTTCAGTAGGTTTTTTGAAGCTGAATGTCGCAAAGTCTTAAAGGTCCATATCATTCTTCTAACTCTTTTCATGGACAATTCAATATGCGTGTGCCAGGACAACCGTTGATCTATAATTACACCTAAGTATCTTGTATGCTGTAGTCTATCGATTGATACACACAAGCAGTTATTATCGTGGGGATGAGAACTATTGTGGATTTTAATTTGGAACATAGGAGACGGTTGTGTGTTGTTATATTTTGTAAAACAAATGAAGCTGGATTTAGACGTATTTAAAGTAAGGAGATTAACATTAAACCAGTCTAGGATCTTCAATAGACCGTCTTCAGCTTTCTTTTTTACGTCAGCCCAAGTCCTATCAGTAAAGACTATTGCGGTATCATCCGCGTATGAGAAGATGCTACCGCCAGCAATCTTCATTTTACAGAGATTATTAATATAAATGAGGAATAAGGTTGGACCGAGTACACTTCCTTGTCCCACGCCATAAGTCACAGTCTCTTGCGAACTATGGTACCCACCGATTCTAACAATTTGTTTGCGGTTACATAAGTAAGACTTTAGTAAGTTATAAGGAAGCCCTCTTACTCCTATATCTTCGAGCCTCTGCAAGAGAATGGGAACGGATACAGTGTCGAAGGCCTTTTGTAGGTCGAGGAAGACAGCCAGACATTTGTGACCTTTGTCTACGTGATTTACTATGGTAGATGTAAGCGACATTACTGCATCTTCCGTTGACATCCCCTGTCTGAAACCAAACTGAGTTGGGGATAGAATATTATATTTAGAGAGGTACTGCATTAAGCGCAAGTTTATCAGTCTCTCGAGAATTTTTGAGATGGATGGAAGAACGGAGATTGGTCTAAAGTTTGATGGATTGCTTTTGTCACCACTTTTATAAACTGGAGTAATAAGAGCTATTTTTAAGGCATCAGGAAAAAGCCCCTGATCAAAACATAAGTTCGCTAAATATGTTATTACAGGTACAACATGTTCATGAGCGGCTTTCAAGAATTTAACGGGTATCTTGTCCCAGCCCGGTGCACTATCAGTTTTTAAGTTCATAAGAATGGCATGGACTTCATTAGGGTCTGTATCAAGCAGAACGAGCGATGATACCGGTGGGCTGCTCGGTTGTAGATTTTTATTATTGTTTGTTAAAGGGAGAGTTGTTATGATTTTATCAGCAAGAGTTTTACCTATATTGGAGAAGAAATTATTCACTTGATCAACCGACTGCTGTGGTGTAGAGGAGATTTCTAGGAGATCTGAGTTTTTGGATTTCGGAGGCTTCCGTTGGGTTATGTTGTTAATGATTTGCCATGTTTTTTTGGGATTATTGTGTGCGTCTATTAATTGGTCTCTATCATATTTACGTCTTTGCTTTTTAATTATACAATTGCAGTAGTTGCGATATCGTTTATAGGTTATTCTAAGTACGTCGTTATATGGATCAAGTTTGAGTTTTTTCTGCATGTTATTTCTATTATGAATGCAGCGTAATAACCCAACAGTCATCCATGGTTTTATAATTCTATTTTTCAGTGGGATAGTCGAAGTAATTGTACTGTGGGTAATGCAATTTTGTAGAGTTATAATAAAATTATTTGTAAGGGTATTCGGATTATTTAATGTAAGTAGGTCCGTTAAGTTGCTATTCTTTAGATACTCAATAGCTTTCTCCATACTAAATACAGTTTTAGATTTACTCGGCTTTGCTATGGTCCTGTTGTTTGTAATTTTAATGAAAGTCATAAAGTGGTCAGTTATGGTAGTGTGTATGATTGCTATGGTAGGAGATTTCCGTGACGAATTTAGTTTCAGCATTATATGGTCTAAACAGTTTTTATCTCTCGTGGGTAGTGAGTGTCCAGGGAGAAGACCGTGCATCGCTAGCATATTGAGGTAAGAGAGTCTATTTGAGCGCTCGTGGGATTGTTCATTCTGATGTTGTATTAAATTTATATTTATATCTCCAGTAATTATTATATTTTTGTTTGACGAGATAGTTGTTAGGTGATTATTTAATGAGTTAATGAATTCGTCTGCAACTGTTACTGACGGAGAGCGATATATTGCAATAACCGTAAGATCAGGAGATACTTTAATCTCTAGACAAGACGCGTGTTTAAGATTAATTTCTCTTGTTTTGGCGTTATGGGTGTTATTTATGTAGGCTACAACGCCATCGGCTTTATTAATATGTTTTTGTGTATGGAATGAGGTATAGTTTGTTAAGTGAGGTAAGTGTTTATTTATATTAAGTCTACATTCCGTCAAGATTATCAAGTCAATATCAAGTTCTAACTTTAATAAGTTTATTTGGAGATCATTGAAATTAGAGTAAACAGATCTTATGTTTTGCGAGACAACAGTAAAGTCCTGATCATTCGATTTAATATGTTTACAAAAATCTTCGAGGTCACAATCATAAATTTTGGCTATTTCTAGTTGGTCTACGTTGTTTAAAGCTTGTAATACACTATTCATTAATAATAATCAGCGTAGAGCGATGGCATTTGACGCAGGAATGAACATTTGTAGTATGTGAAGTGTGTACGTGTTTCAGTGTGAGATTATAGTAATATGTTACTCGGGATTGTGTATTTGTATGAAGCTGAGGTATTGAGTAAGGCTTAGTGCTGACATATAAATTGAACATAATAACTAGTTGAAACTTAAAATTAAAACAAAATAAATGAATTGAACCATAATGCGATCTCGATTGTTGTTTATCTATACAAAAATGGTAAGGTTGCAACTCATAAGTATAGTAAAGATAAAAAACTACTCCTAGTCACTTAAGCTGAAAAAGACTTTGAACTTGTGACTCACTTTTTATGATGATTGTAGGAGAATTATCGTCCTTTTTAATATATACGATTCCATGGGCGGTCCAACAGTATTTATAGTTCTTGGATTTTGTGAGGTCCCGTGCGAGGTAGTAAAAGCGGGCCCCTTTGGCAGTTAACCGTTCAGAGAGATAGATTGGCGTATTCTCTAGTGTCTTAAAACCAAGATGTTTAGCACATAATTTCTCTTTATGTGATCTGTTGAAGCTCTTTGCTTTGTTCAGTAATTCCGTTTTGAGCATAGTAGTAGACAGCTCTATGACTATAGGACTGTTCTTCGCGTCGGTATGTAAGTTTCTTTTATTTACTCGAAATATATCACTTATATCAGGTTTTGAAATTTTATAACCAATTTCGTCAGACAGACGTAGTACCATTTTTGTGAGGTCGTCTTTGGATTCGTTCTGCATTTTTGGCACATTTTTTATCTCTAGGGTAGTTTTTCGGGCGCTCCTTTGAAGATCTTCAATTTTATCCTCCAGTAACGTGATGTGGTTTCTGTCTTTGGTAGCTTGAGATTCCAGTTGCTCAATTTTACTTCGTAGCTCCTCATTTTGCACAGATAATAAATTCATTGCGCATTCTATATTATTGTTCGTGTTTTTAATTTCCATGAGGGTAGGGTATATTTTCTTAATCTACTCTTGTTGTTGTTGCATTAACGTAGATATTAGCGTTTTGACTTCGTCCTTGAAGGTGCGGAAGTCATTATCGTATTCGTTGTTTCTTTTCCTCTTGTTATTACGCTCGGATACAAAATTAGGGGGGGTAGTTAACTCCGTTTGCATTGCGAGATTTGACTCAGAGAGGGACTTGATTGAGTCCTCCATTTTTGTACTAGGAGATATCATATGTAGTAGTGTCACTAAGTTTTGGCGTAACGTTAACGAAAGTAGCAGTCCTAGTACCAGGCGGCTATATATGTGAAGGAGGTCTCGCTCCGCCAGACTCGGTATGCTTGTAGTGGTGCGCGTTGCGGGGTAGTTTACGCACACGGCCTTGGCTCGCCGGAGTGGGTTGTCCTTGCTGCGTAGTGGGCGGGGTGGTGCACTACTCGAGGGCGGTGCCTTGCGCACGCGCCGGTTTAGAGGGCGTTTAGTCGTACCTTATTTGTTGATGCGTTACTCGATCCTACCAGGATACTAGGAGTGGAAGAGGTCGACGTTGCTGCGCCGCTGCCTTGAGAGCTCCTCGTGGTTATGCGTTCCGATTATTTTGCGTGATTTAACTACGTTGAAATGTTATTTATTAAATTTATTTTTATTGAAATAAATAAATATGCACACGTTCGCACTGTTTAGCGGTCCGGGGGGAAGAGGGAATAAATCGTAGACATAATGACCACTTTAATAAGGAATCCTAAATATCACTGTAATGTTGTTAACTGTAGAATATGTGACAGTATTTGTACATTAGAATAACAGAATACGTTATGTCAGAGTAAATTGACATTATAGAAGTAGCTACAGGTTGTTTATATTATAACAATAGCCATGGATATGCAAGTAGCCATGTCTTTATGTCAATTGTATTTTTAGTAACCTGAACAATAATTTGTATCACGGAATAGGTTATGACAAAGTACAAGTACTTACAGTTTATGTTGTAATTAACATGTAAATTACTTAAGATGATTATAACACATTATAAAAGCACCACACAGTATTATAAATGAATTAAAACAATAAATATCCACTGGTCACAAATGTAGGTACTGCTTGAAACGTCAAATATTGTTGTTGTGATATTTCACTTCTTTTATGTGTGTTTTATCTGTGTAATAGTTTTATTATTATTCCTTTATTTAAATAACATAGTTCTGTGTATTAAATTATTTTATGGGTTAAAGTATAATAATTAGGAATATTTGCGAAGTACCCACATGTTCTTTAATATTCAGTGTATTTGTTCTATAAAAGGACTGACAGATTGTGATCGAGGCTCAGTCTGATTGCAACATTTGTGGATACAGGTACGATCCGATTCAGATTATACTTATTGCTGGTTCTTTTGTGCTGATATCCTATTATTGTGTATTATGTATAGATATTGACTAATAACAATATATTGCAATGTGATATGATTTGATGATTATTGCCTGGTGTGATACTTATCAGCTGTTCTACAGCGATATGGTCGTACATTGCAATAATGTTGTGAATTGGTTATGTTAGAAAGTATCTGTGGTATATTGTATTTAGGATGTATGAAATGTAGTATGGCAAATGTTTATTAGGAGACTGGCTATTATGAAACCTTTGATACAACTAGACCAAACAAGGTTGAAAATATATGATACTTGTCATTTATTCCTTTGTATTATTTACCTCCCTAATTTATTCTATTTCCTATTGATACTATACTGATTGATAAGGTTAGATTGCAACTGATTGGGTATATGATCCAAATATCCTGACACAGTAGTAAGTGTAGTTCTACGATGAGTCGTAGTGGTCTACAATGAGTCGTAGTACTACTACGATGAGTCGTAGGTCTTCTACAAGGAGTCGTAGGACTTCTACGTAGTTCTACAATAAAAGCTTTAGTATTTTATTACAAATTGCTACGACCCCTATGTAAAATCTAACACATTCTTTGCCGTAGGCTCCAACATCAATAAAAACAAAATTTTAGTTTGTGTCTCCCACAGCCATTAATACTATTGAGAAATAGTGCTTGTAGTTGAAAAACATTGATCCTGGCTTGATGATTCGAATATGTTTGCTGTCAATGGCTCCCAAGCAATGAGGAAAATTTGATTCGTCTCGAAATTTTTTGCTATTGTTAACCATTCGTCTTCCGATGGTAGTTTCATATAAATTGGAGAAAGGGTTTCCCACAATGCTTCAAATACTCTTGTACAATACAGCTGTTAGTTTTTATACCCATTCTGAAACTGTAATGTAGATCACTAAATGCTTCCCTGTAGCTAAATATCTGTAACATTTTTTTCTTTTTTAGACAAGGATATCATAAAAAAATGGAACAATGCAAGAGATAACTGGATGAAATATCACAAAAAAGTTAAGGAATGTAAATCCGGCTCTGGTGCAAAAAGTTTACGAAAATATAAATTCTACGATCAAATGCTCTTTTTGTGTAAAATTGTGACTCGCCGAACAACGGAAGCAAGTATTACATTAGAAAAACTATCATACAATCTCACAACAAAGAAACTGACTCACAAACCAATAATGACCCTACCGCACCAGCCAATACTACCGATAGAACAAAAACAAGCAAGAAGAGAAAGACAGACTGTAGTGAAGTTGATCGACAAATGCTTACTTTAATTAAATCAGTTGAAGATGAAAACAAGAGTAAGAGTATGTGTTTTTTCAAAGGTATTGCTCCGATTGTAGACAAGTATAGTGACGACGATTATGTTGAATTCCAATATGAAGTCATTAAAGTTATGAGAAATTTAACTCGGAGAAATCAAGCGTCCATGCAGCAGCAAAATTACAATTACAATATTAATCGAGGCTACACTACGGCTACACCCGACTACAGGATACACGAATATCAACCAACACAACCCATTCCATCGACATCCAGGATGCCCTATGAATATCAGCCAACACAACTCATTCCATTCACATCCAGGATGCCTCAAGAACTCATGCAGCAAGATGATTCCCAATCTTCAATTATTACTGAATTAAGTTCAATCACATCGCCTGATTACGATTTCGATTTTTCTAAAACTCCTTAATTTCTTTTTTGAGTATAATAAAACTATTACTATAGTCTGCGCCAGCTAAATGTGCACAAAAAGTCATTGATCCCACTTGTACTAAAAAATCACAATCTTAACGACTAAAACCTCTAATCTCTTATAAAACTGTCGCGTAACTGTCGCTAACATTTTTTATCGAGTTTCATAATACGCAGTAGTACCGAACACCTTATCCAAACGGGATAAAAGTCACGAAATGCATAAATTTGGGGCTCATTTTATTGCTTTTTTTTAAACGTTAAATTATACGTACATACGATGAAATATTTTCAAAAATTTTTTTTTTGTATTTCCTAATCTATTGTTGGATGAAATATCATATAATAATTTGACTTATCAATATCAGCTTTAATTTATTTGTAATGGCAAACAAGAAATGAATAAACAGAACTTTTATTAATTTACTTAAAAAATAAGATTTATTATGGCTGTTGTGACGTTATACACCGTGCAGTTGAAAGGGGTACAACACCCCTTTCAACTGCACGGTGTATAACGTCACCTTAGCGTAACGGCTAATCTCTCTGCCGGGGAAATAGATTTACGCATGTCAGTATCCTCGTGTCTTATTTTATCATATATGGCTGATAATAATAGTTGAAAGGTTTCTTTCTTCATCTGAAAATAATTGTAAAATTTAGTTTCATCTTCCAACTGCGTAAAAAGCGTTTGAAAAGCACCATATTTTTCCCTTTCCAATAATATAGGATGCACCCACGATGACCTTTTACGTTTTTCTATTTCTTTTTGTTTCTTCTTGTACAAATAGTAGGCCAATACGAGTTTTTTTTTCTTATTATTCGACATTTCATACGTGTGTAATCTCTGACTACCAGTTCAAAACTAACGCATATAGACGGCAATCCATCCATCCGGTAAAAAAAATATGTATACAAGGATAGCCGTTTATTGACGGTCCGTTATCCGGTAAAAAAAACGGACGTCTACAAGCGCTCTCAGGCGTCTTAAAAAAATAAAATCATAACAACACTCGCGTACGCCATAACAACAGTGAAACACGGGAGACATTCGGTCGAAAAAAATGAATAACAGAAAAGTTCGGTGAGTATTCTTTTGATATTGTATAATATATTTACTCAGAAATAACTATAGTGTATGTGTAAAGTGTATTTCATGTGTAATACACGAAACATTTCAGTGAAAAACGTTTCAAACTTTTGAAGTGACGATTTTACATCAATCGTCGAGCATGTTTTGTTATAATTATGAGTTAAAAGTATGTTTATCTCTAGTATTTTTATAGATAAGTTGTTAGAGTATATATTGTGAAACAAAAGTCAATAATTAGTTTGTCATATTATAGCATATTTGCATTATAATCGTAATACAAATAGTAAAAAGTGAACTTACTCAGCCGCCATTGTCAAAATTATTGCATCATAATGTAAATAGGGACAGTGCGCTTTGTAATTGAATATCGATAAAATTATCGATAGATTTTTGGACGGCTTTCTTGATTATGCTAGATGAAAATCTGTTACCGAGTTTTATTATATTTATATTGCAATGTTAGAAAAGTAACTTTTAACTAACTTAAAAAAAGAAGTAACAAAGTTGGCAATGGGAAATTTTTGTTACTAGTAAAATGTCTCAAACTCACGACATGAACCGATTTCTTTTTTTTATGTTTACAATGATACAAAAAGTTTTCTTTAATTGAATTTAAGAAAAGAATTAAGTTCTCAGGCCATAGTATGTATTAACATTTATTTATAATTGTTATGTATTAAAAATATTTTTTAGCCTTGCTCGTCTTCGATCCCTGAGCTCAGAGAGTCGTTCGCGCTCGGCTACTCCAATGAACGAGGAGCGCCACCACCATCAGCCAGTAGCTCGCCGGGCCCTTATACATGGACTTATTAATAAGAGTGAAGTTAGAGATCCTGAACTCTCACCTCCCCGGTAAATAAAATCATAAATATTATATTATTTTTGTAAATTTTTGAATCGGCTTTGTTATATTTTCCTTTATTTTTTTGTAGGAAAATCCGACCAATAGGGGTCGAATGCACACCAAGGGGTTCAATAAATGTGAAAGAGCCAGAAGTAATTTTACAAAAAACCCCTGGTGGCAGTATAAGAAAATTAACCGAGCAGGTTCGGTAAGTTGTTTACATTTATATTTCTAGCTGTCGAAGCAGGTTCAGAAGCAGATTAACAATTATTTGCAATTTTTGTTACATTTTAGTGATAACGTGGTGGAGAGAGTCGAGGCGATGGACATCTCTGACGGTGAGATCGAAGAGCTCCTGCAAACGAACCCAGGCCACATCACGCGCTGGATTCCGGAAATTCGGTCTCCAAATGTTGAAGTTGCTTCGGCGTCAGAACCTCGCCCTTCAACTTCGGGAGTGACGACAGGTATTGTCTATAACTATGAGAGTGATGGCAGTGGCTTCGATAGTGACTGGGACGACGAGTTCGAACAGACATCTGTCGAAGCCCCTGCCATGATTCAGGTTCAACGGGACATCCCGGATGACGCAGAACTGGATGCGCCGATAAGGACCATAATAGCAGATGTTGAAAGAGGTATGGATGACGAAGCCGATCGACTGTTAGGTACATCGCCAAATTTTGTATGGCGCGAAGACTTTGAGTCGTTCAGGGGTGTTCCTGAACAATTTTCAGGGCCTACTCCTGTACCACTCAGAGACTACGATTCGGCTTATGATGCCTTTGTCGACATATGGGATAAAGACATCATAGACCGTATAGTCTGCGAAACGAATCGGTATGCCCAACAGACGATCGAGAAATTGAAAGCAAAGGGAACCTTAACACGATCATCCCGTCTACATATGTAGGTGGGACCCCACTAGTGTAGATGAGATTATGGTTCTCTTTGCTATTTTTCAATTTATGGCCATCGATCCGCGAACATCACAGGATGAATATTGGAAGAAAGGTGTTTTAAGTATGCCAGTATTTAGGACCCTTATGTCCTATAATAGATTTATTTTGTTGAACAAATTTCTCCATTTCGTGGACAATTCTGACCCTGGTCGGGATATGCCTCGAAGTGGAGCAATAGGTTCAACAAAAGTGTTGTCGCGGAGACTTTCCAAACTGGCTCCTATAATTGCGCATTTAGGATACAAATTTGATTCGCTGTATCAGTTAAAGCCTCATATTTCCATTGACGAGTCTTTGACGTTATTTAAAGGTCGCCTGTCGTGGGTTCAGACGATAAGGTCAAAGGCTGCGCGATTTGGAATAAAGTCGTATGAGCTATGTGAATCGCACTCAGGCTATATGGCTCGGTTCCAAATTTATACAGGGAAAACTGATGAGGTTTTAATAGATTCAGAAATAAGTGCTGATCTGGGGCTCAAAAGTACGAAAACAGTCCTTGAGCTTTTGCAAGGCCTTGAACATCGGGGTCATTGTGTCACTATGGATAATTTTTACAATTGTCTATCGTTGGCACGATACCTAAAGAGTTTAGGCTTTGATTGCTTAGTTAGGGACTCTTCGTACGAATCGTCGTTATGTGCCCAAGGAAATTTCGAAAGTGCCCGCAAACGTGCCGAAGGGGACTATTATATCTCGCCATTCTGGAGATGTTTCGATTGTGTCGTGGAAGGACTCCAAATTGGTGACGTTAATATCCACTTACCACAATGCGGACACTTACGTCGGATCTAGGGCCGGTAAGAGAGCTGTGAAACCTGTGTGTGTAAGGGATTACAACAAATACATGGGGGGAATTGATCTAAAAGATCAAAAACTCTCCATGTATTTGTTAGAGCGTAAAAGGGGAGTTAAATGGTATATGAAACTATTTAAACGATTGATGAATGTAAGTATTTTAAACAGTATGGTAATGTATGCGTGCTGTCGGGAACGGCGTGAGCAACTGCCACTTACGCATCGTGAGTTCCGCTACTCACTTGCTGAATCTCTAATTGAGAAACATGGTTCTTCACGAAAAGAGATTCAGGAACCCGTAGGGGAACTGATGAGGCTAAGGCGGGATATTGTTCACGATCCATCTCATCATCCCGGAGCAAATAATAGAAGAAGATGTCGTGTATGTTATGCGAGGACAAAAACTACCAAATATTCTCATCATCGCTGTGTCCCTTGCGACGTCTTTTTGTGTCTAGGCAACTGTTGGAAAGAGTGGCACACTCTCCAGGAGTTGCGGACTCAAGGAGAGCGTGGAAGGCGACGTGTCCAGTGAGAATGTTTGTTAGTCATGGAAAAAGATACGTGATGATGCATCTGTGTAACATATCGACGGGACTCCCGAGATCAGCACTGTGTCCCAAATGCCAATTAGTCATCAATACCTCTTCAATATTGTTGTTATGTTCTTCTTGCACATTATTTGTAAATAATACACTACAGGACAGCGCGTTTTCTGTTACGCATATTGTCAGTTTTGTAGTTGATACATACTTTTAAATCTGGTAATATTGATGTGTTGAATGAGTAAATTAGCAAATACGTTAAATAGTTTTTATACAATATAAGTTTTTTTTTCTAAGGAGAATAATTTATACGAGGGGAGGTCCAAAAGTTCGTGGAATGGAGGGGATGGAGTGGGGATAGGGATGCTTGCTTAGTGTCATACTAATTGTGGACTCATCATTAGTATATAAGCTGAGTTTCAGCCTAATTGCGTCATTCGTTTACGAATACTCGCCTGATAAACATGTCAATCCGGAAGAACATTAAAACTATGGAGAAAATTGAACACCGTGCTGTAATAAAATTCCTTACCAAGCAAGGAAAGACCGCTCAAACCATTTTGAATGAAATGGGAACCGTTTATGGGGACCAGTGCCCTAGTAAATCAATGATTTACAAGTGGCATGGTCTTTTTAAACATGGTCGGGAGTCGATTGAAGACGACCCTCGCTCAGGAAGGCCAGTTGAGGCCACCACATCAAACATCATCGAAAAAGTGGAGAAAATTGTACTGGAAGATACCCGTTTAAAGAAAAAACAGATATCTGCATTAGTTGGAGTATCAGATACCACCATTTTGCGAATCCTACATGACCATCTGGGTATGACAAAAGTCAGTGCAAGATGGGTACCGAGAATGCTCACACCGATTCAGAAGCAGCAACGCGTCGATGCTTCAAAACAATTTTTGGAGTTGTGTGGTGACGAGCCTGCACAGATTTTGGAGCGAATTGTTACCGGAGATGAAACATGGGTTCATCACTTTGAGCCTGAGTCCAAACAAGAGTCCATGCAATGGCACAAAAAGGTGACACCACCGCCAAAGAAGTTCAAAGTGTCGGAGTCGGCTGGAAAGTTGATGGCTACTGTTTTTTGGGATTGTGAAGGGATTCTACTAATTGATTATAAAGAAAAGGGAAGGACCATAACAGGAGAATACTACGCAACGATTCTAGAAAAATTAAAGGAGTCCATCAAGGAAAAACGTCGAGGAAAACTGACCAAAGGTGTTTTGCTTTTGCAAGACAACGCACCGGTTCACAAGAGCAGAGTTGCAATGGCTGCTCTGCACACACATGGCTTCGAATCGCTAGTCCACCCACCCTACAGTCCAGATCTGGCCCCAAGTGATTTTTATTTGTTCCCTAATTTAAAAAAAGACCTAAGGGGAAGGAAATTTTCCGGCGACAATGAAGTAAAGGAGGCAATTTTGGCTCATTTTGCGGCAAAAGATAAAAAATATTTTTACGACGGTTTAGAAAAATTAATTCATAGATCTAATAAATGTATTCAACTTCAGGGTGATTATATTGAAAAGGAAAAATAGTTTTGTTGTTTCATTTTATTTCAAACCCTTCCATTCCACGAACTTTTGGACCTCCCCTCGTATACCTGGTTATACAGACTGAAATATGGCAAAGACAAGCTACTGTATTATACTGTGCAAGATGCACAGTATAACTTAATTACTTTGCCATATTTCAGTCTGTACTGCACATTCTTCCCCAGACTACAGTTGTCATATAGACAAGAATGAAACGTGTAGATAATAGTAATCAAAGATTTTTAGTTGTTTGTTCAAATATTTAGCCTCCCTGTAATATGTATAAAGTATGTTCATTAGTTGTTTGGTTATCATAGTTTAGCTTTACCTAATTTTGAGTCACATTTTTTATAACGGGTGGTTAAATTGTAAGGGCCGATGTTGAATATGAACCACACCTAAACGCCAAGTTTTTTTCCGAATTTTATTTGACATTTCTCTATTTCAGACTTACTCAATTTGAACCATGGAGAGATACACAATCCAACAACGTGTTAAAGTTATCCAGACTTATTATGAAAATGGGCGTTCAAATCAAAATGCATATCGTGCACTTCGTGATTTTTTTGGTCAATTTGATCGTCCAAATGTGCGTACAATCGCAAAAATCGTGGAAAAATTCGAGCAAACCGGGTCTGTAGAAGATGTGAGAACACCAGTGCGTGCTCGTACAGCTCGTACTGCAGAAAATATTGCTGCTGTTCGCGATAGTGTGGCTGAAGAGCCGTCTACCTCAACTCGTCGTCGTGCCCAACAATTGCACCTCTCACGCTCGTCGTTGATGAACATTATGCATAAAGACTTGCATTTACACGCTTACAAGGTGCAATTGGCTCAAGAACTAAAGCCTCTTGACCATTCCAAACGTCGTGAATGGGCAGAATGGTGGCAAGAAATGGCAACAGTGGATGATCAATTTTCGAAGAAAATCATCTTCAGTGATGAGGCACATTTTCACCTCAGTGGATTCGTCAATAAACAGAATTGCCGCATTTGGGCGAATGAGAATCCAAGAGTGATTGTCGAAAAACCAATGCACCCACAAAGAGTGACTGTTTGGTGCGGTTTATGGGCTGGCGGCATCATCGGGCCGTATTTTTTCCAAAATGAGGCCGGTCAGGCAGTTACTGTGAATGGTGTTCGCTATCGTAAGATGATAACGAACTTTTTATGGCCCGAATTGGAAGATATGGATGTGGACGATATGTGGTTTCAGCAGGACGGTGCCACTTGCCACACAGCTAACGAAACAATGGCTCTTTTGCGCAACAAATTCAATGGCCGTGTTATCTCACGTAATGGCGATGTCAATTGGCCGCCAAGGTCATGTGATTTGACACCGTTGGACTTTTTTCTTTGGGGTTATTTGAAAGAAAAGGTGTACGTCGATAAGCCAGCAACAATTCAAGAGCTAAAGGATGAGATAATTCGGCACATTAACGGCATAGAACCTCCATTATGCCTCAGGGTCATCGAAAATTTGGACCATCGGATGGAGGTGTGCCGCCGTGGTCGCGGCGCCCATTTGGCCGATATTTTGTTCCATACATAATTGAGTAATACCAATATATCATAATAAAATAAAATTACAATAATTTCCTAAATAGTTTGTGTTTTATTCAAAATCAACATCGGCCCTTGAAATTTAACCACCCTTTATTATGTGAGATGTCCAATGATATTATTATTATAAAGTTGTAATATAAAAATAAATAATTGTAAATCAAAATGTCTTTGTTTCATTTTGTCCCGAATGTATAATTATATATAATATATAATGATACATTATATATTATTACATATATATAATGTATAAATAGCTTTGTGTCAGTTATCGTATTAAATTTTTATCCTATGTCCTTACTCAAACTATCTCCATAACAAAGGGCAATGCTACTTTGCCATACATAGCTGGCATAGTTTTTTTTGTCTATTCGCCAGAAATGAAACCTAGGGCATATGTTAGAGGACTGTACGATAAATCAATAGCAAAAAGAACTAGGTCTTTGAATCGTAACCGAACCAAGTTAGAGAGTGTTTATTAGATTGCTATTGTTTTTTTATCAGGCGTTATTTTTCCTAAATATTATAATAATAAGTTTATCGTTGTTAAATATATACTACTCAGCAACTCTAATGAGTCATTCCGTATCCCCCGCTTCCTCATACGTATAGTTTTCGATCATACGGGTTGCGCGCGCGATGCCTAGAGGCGCTGCGTGTTCCAGAAATCTCTACGTTCCTCGCGTTGCACACCAAGCAAGAGACTAGCATATTGTCGTCCCTCTCTATCCCACGCATCCACGGCCTTTGTTTGTGGTGTCGCCGTGCCGGTCGCCGGCTCACTCGCCTACCTGCCTTTGGATTGTGTGCATACCTAGTTTCTGTGTACTTACATTAGTGATTTTACCCCACAACTTGGCTTTGATACATTGGATACCGATTCTGTTTTAACTTGTGACTAGGCTGTGCTTATGGGACTTGGATTGTGTTGTGACGTGGAGCAACTTGTGCTGGCTATAATGTCTTATAGACCATGTATTATTTGCCGGAGAAGTACAAACCGTGTTGGCGGCAGACGCATTAGAAGGTCATATCCACTGACACCTGCTTTTGTCGAAGAACACTCTTTTATTTTGGATTATATTGAACACATCGACAACTCCACTGAGGTTAGTGAACATTTTTTTAATTACTTACTTACCTAAGCTTTTGCCTCCTATGGCTCCTATTCACGTTAGCCAATATTGAATGAAACGTTGTTTTCATTCAATATTGTATATTTAATTTTAATATAGTATATTCAATATTCAACGCGAAGAGGATCCTTAACGATATGCCTCCTAGTTTCATCACTTTACCTACATTACCGCCTAATTTTTTTTTTAAATATAAATGACGGCTCCCGCAGTAGGGTACAAGACCCTTATTGTTTTACATTTCTTTACTTATTAACGTTTGTTATTTTTTTTGTCTTCTTTTGTAACTCTGTTCTTCCTGAAATTGCAATTGAACCTTTATTTTACAGATTGACGATTTGGATAGAATTTGTCGACCGTGCTTTCAACGTGGGACTTACTGGAATCGGCAGAGGAATGCTCAACAAGAGAGTAATGACAGCGATAATGCAGAAATCTTACAGGAAGACAATATTCAAGAAAACGTAGCTCACGATGGTCACGAACTAGTGGTAGAGCCAAATATTGGTGATCATGGTGATCAAGCCAATCCTCAATCAGGGACAATAGAAATACCTGGATATGTACGACTACCTAATAACTCAACTATGTGTATTATTAATAGCTGCACTAACCAAAATCTGCACAGGATTCATGTTGCTGTTCGAAGGAATCTGTTAATTAAGAACAATTTATACATTCCACGAGGCGCGCGTATATGTGATGTGCATTTAGAAAGTGATATCTGGGAACAGCTTAGAGATATAGCACGTCATACATTTTCCACTTTCAACAGCACTCAAACAAAAGATATGTTGACTTTGCAAAAAAACATCAAAACAGAATATCTCAATTTTCAAAAAATAAACGAAATGGACGGTTCTTTATTTTATTATTACATTGGATTTAATAAAACCCAGTTTATGGAAATAGTTTCAGCCTGTCCGACTTTAAGAACGACATTTCCCAAAAAACCCTTAAATGCTTTGGGGATTCTTTTAACCAAATTACACACAGGAGAATCTAATCAAAGACTAGCAAAACTATTTACTATATCGCGGCCGTCATTAGAAAAAATAATGAAAGGGACGCGGCAATGTCTGTTGAACGATTTTGTTCCACTCCATATGGGTCTGGATCACTTAAGAAGAGAAGAATTAGTGAGCAGAATATTATCTATACCTAATCACCTATTTGGAAACCCGGGGTCTCCAATAGAGGCCAGGAGAGCGGTTGTGATTGCAGATGGAACCTATTTTTATATGCAAAAGAGCTCTAACTATGGGTTCCAACGACAATCCTATAGTCTCCATAAATATCGGAACCTTTTAAAAGTATTTTTGATTGTGTGTCCAGATGGCCATATTAATATATACGGGCCATATGAAGCCACAAAATCAGACGCAATGATTTTGAATGAAATCACTAATGTTCGTAACGGAGATAACCCGTTTCATTACTTTTTTGAAAGTGACGATGTCTTTATATTAGATAGGGGATTTCGTGATGCAATTGACGATTTCAGGGCCATGAACTATCGCGCTTACATGCCGGTTACAAAAAATGCTGGCGCGGCACAGCTGACAACGCAACAAGCGAATCAAAACGAGAAGAGTAACATTATGTAGATGGGTTGTAGAAACAATTAACGGACGGTTGAAAAATCAGTTTCGACAACTTAGATCTACCATTGCTAATAGAGCTGCGAGTCACTTGTTCGACGAAGTAAAAATAGCCGGTGCCTTACTAAATGCTTTTGGTAAACCACTCACTGATCATCCTTTAGTGGAATCAATAATATCAAGAATAAATTAAACCTCCAATCAAAACTATTTCAGCGATTATGTGATTCACAGGAACCTTAATCAAATCAGAGCCGACTTCGTGTCAATGACTGCGAATGTTCCAGGCCTGGACAACTTTCCCATGCTCGACATAAACAACCTAATAATATATGCTCTGGGGACGTACCAAATAAGTCAGGCTAGGAGTTATTATGGCGAACATGTGAGGGGCGATGGTTCGTACCATATTGAACTGTACAGAGAGGACAGGTTAGATATTTCGGTTTTGGAAATATATAACATCAATGTTATCAATCCGTGGCTGCTGCGTAGTCGAATCCAGTCGCGACATAGACGACAGCGCACATACTTCGTGTATCTTTTAATAGAAGGGCTTAATGCTGACCTAGCAGCAATAAAAGGACATTACTGTTCCTGTATTTCTGGGAAGAGAACACTTGGTTGTTGTAGCCACGTCATGTCTGTATTGTGGTTCATGGCGTGGGCTAGACATCAACAAAACTTAAGTCCTCCAGCTCAATTTCTCGATTTTATAATAAGACATGATGTGAGAAGAGAGACGAGTAGTGATAATGATTAATAGAGTTTTCTATAAGAATTTAGTAAAATGTGATTGTTCTATATTGTAAAACCAGAAGTACAAAAATAAATAGTTTTATTTTCAATTTTTATGGTTGTATCATTTCTTTTTTGTAAGAATATTTCATCGTACAATTTCGAAAAGTAATCGATAAGACATGTCCTACAGTGGGTACGTGATAAATAGTGTTACCTACGAACGCATTTCCACTCGATCCGTTTATCGGTTTGTTTTACTAGTTTTAGTGATAAAAAACTGCCAGTGAGAAATAATTATAACAGTAATCAATAACTTAATCTATTTTATTAATGCAAATCTTAAAATATCAGGTATGATTGTATTTTCATTAAATTGTAATAAAAGAAAAATAAGTAACGCCTGACAAAAAGATACTAGCAATATTACCCTAGTTATCTTCGTTCGGTTACGGTTGATAGACCTGGTTCTTTTTGCTATTGATTTCATGTATTGTCCTCTAACATATAACCAAGGTTTCATTTGTGGCGAAAGGAAAAAAGGAAATCATGCCAATAGTTTGCATTGGCCTTTCATCTAAATCGGTTCAGCGGTTTAAGCGTGAAAAGGTAACATGTAGAGAGTTATATTCACAACTATAATATAGTATGGTCAATATTACTATGGATTATTTTGAAATTTATATATCCATGATAAACAGATTCAAATAATTAGTATAAACACAAAACTAATAGTAAAATATTTGATTTAAACAAATAGGTACCTATTATGTTTATCGATATTTGTTTATATATTGTAATATCTATAATAAATATAGAACATTTTCAATAATAAAAATATTTTGTATCGAACAAATATTTGATTTATCGATACTTATTTTCTTTTGTCAAACACATTGTTTCAAACACTAGAGGTATGACGTCAGTCTTTCTCGAGAACGCCGACGGCTATTGTTTATCGTAATTAGATTTCTAAGTTATGTGACCGTACAATTATATCGTGTAAATATTTCGTTTTGTGGTGTCAAGTCCTGTTAAAATTATACTAAAATGAAAGCTACGTTATCCTGGTATATTATTGTGGTGGTATTTGAAGTGTAGTGTAAACAGTGTGAATATAGTGATAATAAATTGATGACGACCTGTTGCATTTTGCCGCCAAAAAATATCAACAGTGCAATTCATCTCATCATTACATCAAAACGTGCGTATTTTTATACTAATTTTACGTATAAGTTGATAGGGCTTTCTTTTCCAATGACAATGATGTGCGTATGATAACATATAATTATAATTTTCATGTCTAAATTATGATTTATTGAGGCGTATGACCTCTAACCTCCAAATTGCCTAAATACCTTGGACGCGAGACGCATATGCAAAAATCGGGTTCGGGGCGTGCAAAAGGTTAAAATAGTTAAGTAAAAAAAGGTATAGGTTCAAACACCAGAGGTATAGACGTTCTTTAAATCTTTATTAAACGCTATTCATGGAAACGTTTTAGCAGATTTAATCCTTACATTTCTGTTGCCCTGGTACTTTCTTTTCAATTTATGTTATGTATAGTTGACCCGACCGGGAAACGAACCCGAGACCTCTGAGATAGTTATACCATAAAAACCGATGTTCTAGCAGCCACTCGACCAAGGAGGTCGTCAATGGAATGTTTCCAAGAAGTTTCTGAGCATACAAAACTACTTCAGTTTATCTATCAAAAACTCCTTTATCTATTAAGACCTCTTCAGTATATTTGTGTTTCATGTAAATGGCCACTTGTAGGTATTTATTAGATTTCATTTTTCGTCGTTAAGTCACTATTGTCGCATTTGTCAGCGGTACTTCGATGATTTCTTTTTTGATAAAATACTTGCAAAAAAGCGTAATTGAATTACAATGGATTTGCCTACTCACAGCATCGGGATTAAATTTATATCTAGCCGAAAAGGTAAGCCTGTCTTACTAAGTGCTGGTTTTCGCTATAATTTCGTTAAAAAAAAAAATGGTCATACCAATTGGAGATGCTTTAATAAAATGGACTGTAACACTTCTGTAACTTTAGATATTGAAAATAAAATAGTAAAAGAGTCTGTGCATTCATGTATCCCTGATGTAGTTAAAAATGAAATAGACAGCTTAATGGACGAGTGTAAGAAAAATGTATGTACCAACCTCAAACCCATCCCAAAGTTACGAGGGCGGGTCAATAAGTCCGTGACTTTTGCAATGAAACATAGGTTTTTTGATAAAAAGTTGTTTTATTTTTCAACGTAGTCTCCTTTGAGCTCTATACACTTAGCCCAACGTTTCTCAAATTTTTTTATCCCTTCCTAAAAATATGATTTGTCGAGGTCTTCAAAATAGGCATTTGTTTGTGAGATGACTTCGTCATTTGAGGCAAATCTCTTTCCACCGAGCCATTTCTTTAAATTTGGGAACAAGAAATAGTCACACGGGGCCAGATCGGGTGAATAGGCCGGATGAGGGAGCAATTCGTAGCCCAATTCATGGATTTTTGCCATGGAAACTGTACATGTGTGCACACGTGCATTGTCCTGGTGAAAAAGAACTTTTTTCTTGGCCAAGTGTGGTCGTTTTTCTTTCAATGCCTCATCGAATCGACCCAATAAATTGCTGTAATATTCACCATTGATCGTTTTCCCCTTTTCTAGGTAGTCAATGTGAATAACACCGCGTGCATCCCAAAAAACAGTCGCCATGACTTTGTTGGCTGACAAACCCACCTTTGCCTTCTTTGGCGCCGATTCACTCCTAGAAACCCACTGTTTTGACTGCTGTTTGGTCTCCGGGGTGTTATGGTGGATCCACGTTTCATCCACAGTCACGAAACGGCGCAAGAACTCGTTCATATTGCGATTGAACAACGCCAAACATTCTTGAGAAATTTTCACGCGGTTGCGTTTGTGGTCGGTTGTGAGCAAACGCGGCACCCATCTTGCGGAAAGCTTTCTCATATCCAAATGATTATTCAAAATTGAAACCACTGAGCCATGTGAGATGCCTATGGCTTCCACAATCTCTCTCACTTTTAATCGACGATCGCTTAAGACTAAATCATGGATTTTTTCAATGGTTTCGGATGTCGAGACCTCAACTGGGCGCCCAGAACGTTCGGCATCTTCCGTGCTTGTACGGCCACATCGGAATTCAGTAAACCACTTTTTTACCATAGAAATGGATGGTGCAGAGTCCCCATAATATTTATCCAGCTTCGCCTTGGTTTGCGTAATGGATTTTTTCCGCAAAAAATAATGCTTAATGAGCACACGAAATTCACTTTTTTCCATTTTCTTCTCAGTCAACGCGGTAGTCTGATATTAACGGCTGTCAAAAACAAACTAAATGTCACAGCTTGTTCAATTTTTGACAAGAGTGAACTGACGGATGACTGTTGGCGGGAGCAGTGTTGCCATTTCAATTAAGAGGCGGGAAAATCAAAAAGTCACGGACTTATTGACCCGCCCTCGTATTCGAAGATTTTATAGAAAGTGCCAAATGTGATCTGCCGGAAGACGATATACCTACATTTACAGAAAAAAAAAAAGACTCATTGTACAGAGCTAGAAAGGCTTTCTTGAATTTGGATAGAACTACTTGTATAAATCTAAAAGACCTCAAGTTGCCTGATCATCTAGTAAACATTTTTTTCTTGTTTGATGATGGGACTGAAGAAAAAATTTTGTTTTTTTGTACACCATTAGCTAAAAGCAAATTTAAAGTATATAAGTGCTATTACGGCGACGGCACCTTCAAAGTTGCTCCTAGGCTCTTCTATCAATTATATACTTTACACATTAATGCTTCACAAAACGATGATACCGTAAATTTTGTTCCCTTGATTTATATACTCCTGCCGAACAAAACGCAAGCTACTTATGAAAGACTTTTTACTATACAGGGTGGAATTTTGTAATGCCACCTGGAGGGGAAGTACTCTTAATACTTTAGATAGAAAATTTTACTCAAAGGAAACATTCCTTTATTTTTGAAAAGAAAAAAAACGGCATTAAAGATTTTTAAAAATTCGCTTGCCGCACACGGTAATCGAACCGACTAAAATCTGTAAAAGTTGCACCGTGTACTTTTATTGCATTGATTGTTAGGGTCAATAAGGATGAAATCTCTTTAACAAACTTCATAAATTGAATTACATGAAAACAATTAAATTTTAAATTAATTTAATTATGTACAAAAATTTAAACTAACTAATTAATTGCTCGAAATGAGCTCCATTTTCAGAAGTTAAATGAATGGAAAACAATGAAATCTTAAATTATTAATTCAATGGGTCAAGTTAAAGCACTTTTACTCAAAGATCTATCTGTGTACTTATGTTATTCATTAATTATTATCATTGACGTCATTTATCCATCGAAATGACGAATTACTATTTAGATAAGACGATTGCAATTTGCACGTGTTTGTAATGCAGACTCCTTTCTTAGATGCGACATAACTGCGTGTATGACGTAGTTTAAATATGGAATGTTACATTTGAAAATAGATTTTCATCTGTTATTCACATTTGATTGTTTTTACAAATCATTTCATAATTGTTTCACGGTAAAAATGGCTTATCAAGAGCAATTTGATTTAATGGAAGCTTATTTTTTAAATAATAAAGATGTGAATCGTGCTCTGCGGTGGTATGGAGAGAGATATCGAGACCGTCAGACACCAACTCGATTTGTACTGAAAAGAATGATAGAAAATTTAAAGAACACTGGAAGTTTCAAAAAGCGACGGCACCCTCTTCAACAAAACAACTTTGATTTTGAATTAAATATTTTAACATACTTCGAAGCATTTCCGAAGGCTTCAAGCAGAGATGCTGCCGAAGTAATTGGAACAACCCACACTCGCATACTTAAAGTGCTGAAAAAGTATAAGTTTAGATGTTATCGTGATGGTCGGTTGGTACAAAAATTGCATCCTGGGGATTGTGAGAGACGACTACAATTTTGTCAAAACATGCTGAGAGAAATTGACCGTAACCCTAATTTTTTGAGTAACATTGTATGGTCTGACGAAACCAACTTCAGCAATAACGGCATGTACAATCGCCGCAATAATCACTATTGGTCTAGAGTGAATCCTCTTCGTGTTCATGAAACTAACAGTCAAGTAAGATTTTCTTTCAACGTTTGGTGCGGAATTATGAGAAATATGGTTGTGTTAGTCCATGTATACGAAGGTCACTTAAACACTGTTAAGTATTTAGAAATACTCGATTTATTAAGAAACGAGTTAAATGGTTTCCACGAGGAAGAGCGAAACCAAATAATTCTACAGCAAGATGGTGCTCCAGCCCATAACAGCAGAATCACTATTACTGCCTACATTAATAACCACTTTAATACCTGGATTGGTACAAACGGCACAATCAGATGGCCTGCGAGATCACCAGATCTCACCCCTTTAGATTTTTTTTTGTGGGGATATGTAAAAAATCAAATTTACACTAAATCTTATGAGAATGTAAACGAGTTGAGAGTTGAAGTTCAGAATACGATTTATAACATTCACCACAATACGTTATTGAAGGTAACTAGAAATGAATTCGTTAGAAGAATAAATTTGTGTATCCAAGAAAATGGAGCCCATTTCGAGCAATTAATTAGTTAGTTTAAATTTTTGTACATAATTAAATTAATTTAAAATTTAATTGTTTTCAGGTAATTCAATTTATGAAGTTTGTTAAAGAGATTTCATCCTTATTGACCCAAACAATCAATGCAATAAAAGTACACGGTACTTTTACAGATTTTAGTCGGTTCGATTACCGTGTGCGGCAAGCGAATTTTTAAAAATCTTTAATGCCGTTTTTTTTCTTTTCAAAAATAAAGAAATGTTTCCTTTGAGTAAAATTTTCTATCTAAAGTATTAAGAGTACTTCCCCTCCAGGTGGCATTACAAAATTCCACCCTGTATTACGGGATAAATTTTTACTAAATATAGAACAGTACAAATGCGATTACGAGTTAGCAGTAATTCAAGCAGTTAATGTCGTTTATCCTAATGCCAAAGTAACTGGTTGTTACTTCCACTATTGGAAAGCGCTTTTGAAGAAAAGCAAAAATGTGGGTCTCAAGGATATTGATGGTGGAGACCGTATTACGCGGATGTATATGCAACTGGCATTGCTACCACCAATTATGATTCCCGAAGGCATCTTAACCATTCATTAATTAAATAGCGATTCCGAGGAATGTACTGCGTTCAGAGACTATTTCTCAAAACAATAGATTGGATTAATTACTACTGATAAATTCAGTTGCTACAAAGAAATATTCCGAACGAATAACCCAGTTGAAGGGTGGCATGGCCGCCTTAAAAACAGAATTCCTGTAAAGCCGCCGTTGTTCATACAGTTACTCAAAAAGAAAGCCCAGTATCAAGACAGAAATTTAAGAAGGATAGAAACCTTTTGTAAAGGAAAACGGCGTAGTTTAAAGTTAAAGGAGAAAGATATTAAAATTGACCTGATTATTACTAGTGCACTGAAAAACGAAATAACAGTATTGGAATGTTTAGAACGCTTGTGCAGAGTGAATTTAATACGTTGACTTGAACGTGTCAAGAAGCCTGTGTTTTTTGTAAATTAAATTTCAATAAATGGTTCAATTCATTATTGTCGAGTTGTCTGTACTTTTGCCTTAAAGCGAATCTGTCATAAAGCGAATCTGCCATAAAGCGAATCTGTCATAAAGCGAATCTGTCCTAAAGCGAACAAGGGGTTTTGTCGCCAACACCATTTATCAACTCACGAACAAGAGATTTTTCGTCAGACGATTCAGTAAAAGATAAGGATTATTGCTCGACTGAATCTTCATCAGATGACGACGAGCAGTCAAGTAGCAAAAGATCCCGTTAAAATAAATCAGCCATTAGTGTATTTGAGCCTCACCAAGATATCAACATCACACAGCCGCGAGCTTTTCTGTCACCTGATGCTCCTGTTATTATTACAGCGGTAACCTCTACTACAGAAAATCGAATTAGCTTATGAGAAAAGAAGTTGAAACAGAAGCAAGAAAAAGTATTGAGCTATAACGTGAAGACTGGGTGTGATGAAAAATGTATAAAAAGATGTTCGGTTAAGTTTACATCAGATGCGCGTAAGAAAATCAATGAATCGTATTGGGCCTTGGCTTGGAAAGAACGAAGAATATTTATACAAGATAGCACTGCGGTGGCAATACCTAAAAGAAAAGTTACATCCGAACCCAAAAGAGCTCCAAGAAGTACCTTTATTTTAAAAAATATTGATGGAACTAACGAAGAAGTCTGCAAAATTTTTTTTCTGACTACATTAGGATTTCACAGAAACAACGACACTGTACTATACAATTCACTAAAAAAAAATATAGTTGACAAAGGGGATTGCACACAAAAATTCCTCTTTTTAATCGGAACCTGCTCAGACCATGTGGAATCTTTTCATCCTCTAGAACCCCATTATCGGCGAGAACATGCTCCTCGTAGGCGGTATTTGGCATGTGATGTCACCGTTACCCTGATGCACAAAGATTTTTGTGAGAAATATCCATCGCAAAAGGTGTCCTATGAACTTTACAGAAAGCATTTGAAAAATATGAACATACACTGACGGACTCATAAACTGCATCAAAGTTCAGGTTTACTCTAAAAGGATTTTTTTATAATAAGTATGCAAACTTTTTAGATTAAATTATATAAATATGGAAAGACTGGCTCTTAATCTTAAAAAAAAATTAAATTTAAAAATAGAACTGCGGTAAAACAAATGAATATAGCCGGGAAAAGAAAATTTACTCGTAGTATCAGATTTGCGTGTTATTTATAGCAAAGTTTTAAATTAATTCTCATTGATTTTTTTTGTTTGGTCAATTGAATTATTGTTACCAGCATAATTGTTGGGTTAGTTTTTTAACACATCGAGAGTTTTTGAACCATAATATGGATACTTCGTCCGAACAAGCGGCACAAATTGTAGCATTGGTGCGGGAGGGCTTGGATCAACGAACGATTGGTAGAAATTTAAATTTAAACCAGTCTACGGTTTGTAGAATATACAGAAGGTTTGTAGAGACAGGTTCTTACAGGAGGAGACGTGGTACAGGCAGAACTCGAGCAACCACAGGTCGTGATGACCGATTTATTGTTACAACTTCCCTGCGAAATCGTTTCCTCACGTCAGTTAACATCAAAACCGAGCTTAATGAAGTGCGTGGAAAAAACGTGTGTGCACGAACAATAAGAAGAAGGTTAAAGGAAGCGGCTATCACCCCTTTTAGA
Organism: Herminia tarsipennalis; assembly: GCA_945859575.2. Taxonomy (NCBI): domain Eukaryota; kingdom Metazoa; phylum Arthropoda; class Insecta; order Lepidoptera; family Erebidae; genus Herminia; species Herminia tarsipennalis. The sequence goes on from OX243854.2 coordinate 10,047,699, forward strand.
CCAGCAAATGGTCCAAAGTTGTCTGCAGCTCACAGACAAGCTCGCTTAAGATTTGCGCGTCATCACCTGAATTGGACAGAAGAGCAGTGGGCCTCTGTATTGTTCACGGACGAGTGTAGGACATGTTTATATGGTGCAGATGGTCGCAGAAGAGTCTATCGTCGACGTGGGGAGCGATATGCTCAAAGTTGCATTAAGGAGCGTGTTCCTTTTGGAGGCGGTTCATGTATGGTCTGGGGTGGCATATCGATGAACGGGCGAACAGAACTTGTGTTCATAGACATGGTCCGTCAAAACGGTAATAGAGGGGGTTTGACAGCACATCGCTACATAACAGAGATATTAGAAGATCACGTGGTGCCTTACATGGGATTCATAGGCGAAAATTTTACTTTAATGCAGGATAATGCCCGGCCGCATGCAGCTGCACAAGTTCAACATTATTGCGAAGAGGTTGGGATACGTACAATGAATTGGCCAGCACGCAGCCCGGATCTTAATCCCATCGAGCATGTTTGGGACAATTTAAAAAGAGCTGTATATGCGAGAAACCCTTCGCCTACGACAGTGGCAGCACTAAGAACAGCACTTTCAGAAGAATGGGACAATATTCCGCAAGATCTTTTAAAAACCCTTATAAAATCTATGCGGAACCGATTAGAATCCGTAATAAGGGCACGTGGGGGTAATACACCTTATTAAAACACAAATAAACCCTTGCATAAAGTTTGTGTCTATTGTTAAAACCAATTTTTTAATTAAACAATTTTTCCTTAAACTTCTGTTTTTTCTTCAAAAAAGGTCTTAAGGTCCTTTCCAGTACATAAACTTAAACTTAAAGATATGATCCTACGCTGTTTTAAAGTTCACGAACCAATCTAGAGGTTTCAATTTAAATCTGTATAGAAAGTTTGCATACTTGGTTAAAATATTTATTTCAAAGTCGTCTATTACTTTGATGCAGTTTATAAGTCCGTCAGTGTATCATTTGCTAAACTTGGTAATGAGGAGTGCGAAATTTTGAAGCGTATGAGTTACACGCTAAAAATACTTCTCACGATGCAAAGAACTCTGTAGCTGACAACTGTGATACTTGCTTTTCTTATGCGTGTCATAGAGAGAAATACAAGAAAGCACGAGAGTTGTACGAATTGCATTAACCCATTAACCGCCAAAGTCGGATTAATCCGACAAATATTTTCGTGTCCATTTCGCCAGCGTCGTATATAAACGACCAAATACACCATCACTTTTAGTTTTAATTTTTTATTTAATTATGCTGTATTCTATGAAAAATATGTTTGTATAAGGTAAATAGTTATACAACTAGTAATATAATAATGTAATCAACATATGTCTTTTAATTATATGCCGTAATAACAGTTTTAAAAGTTCGATGAATTACTATAATATTTTTTCGGAATTTGCATTGACCTGCAGCGCCAGCGACGGTAAAATACGACATTAGGGACGGGACTCATACCAAAGTTTAGTAATACTAAAATAAATGTAATTAAAAATATTTCGCGCTAAACTGACTAATTAATCCCAAAACAAATGCAGTGATTTTTAATAAAAACGTGTCTTTGTAAATATTTATGAGTGTTTCATTTAATTCCTTTGAAATGGAGTAAATTTACACTAGATAAATATCAGCAACTGCATAGGTGGTCACATCCCTAGTGCATGCGTCTCGAATCAAATTTGGTCAGTACGCTCACCGCCACGATCGGATATACACGACCACTGCTTACGTCATAAGCGTGTAGTGCATTCTGGAATTTTCCATTAGTGTTGTGAATAAGTATCGTTTATTCATCGATACATTGACTATATGAAAATTGTGTAATAATTATTATGACGACTGCTGAAGAGCTAATAAGAATTTTAGAAGGTGATGATGACGAAGAATTTGTATCAGGCGACGAGTTTGATGTTGAGGAAGAGGTAAATATTTAAGTTTTATTGATTTCTTACATAGTTTTATTTTAGTTTACTTATATTCACGCTATATCACTGACGGGCGAGACAGACGTGCATAAAGCACCCACCTATGAAGTTTTAAATAAATAAATAGTTAATAATTATTCCGGGACATCTATTTTCCTATTTTTGCTATCTAGCCCAAAGTAAACTCACTAAAGCCTGTATTATCCGATCTAGACAATGAATTAACCCATTTATTTACATTATTTCGTAAATACTTATATATATACAGGGTGTTTGGAGGGTGAGTAGCCATAGGAAAATGGTTGATAGGTAACGCTGTTGGTTACTTGTTGCGCCTAATTAAATAACATTTTGCCCTACGTTAGGCGAGTTATAATTTTTTTTCTATTTTTTCAAGAAAATCCCCATTTTTTTTATAAATGGCTTAATTTTTTTAAAATTAATGATCAAGGTGTCAATTAAATGATTTATTTTTATTGTTTAGTGATGTCTTATTCAGATTTAATCATAATTTCAATGAAACAAAAACATAACATACCCTCTCAAACATCCATAACCCAAAAAGAAAAAGTGTTATGTCCACTTTACAAGGTAAATTAAAAAAAAAATTATAAAGTGTGAGATTTTAAAATGCTTTTAAAAACTACCCTAGTTAATACTCTTTGTAACGGTATGTAACATGTACCATAAATACTCGAATAACCTACCAAAAAACCGGTTTGTCTGAAAGAATGCCTTAAAAGGGTGACGACCAAACTAGTCAATTGAGCAGGTAAAATCCTTTTGTCTCATTCTAACAAAGCTAAAATAGCGTGCTATCTCTTTCATCGGTTAACAATACACCCATCGGCCCCCCCGCGCTCTGTGTCCCTGTCGTGCATGTGTCGAGACCAGTCGAGACTTGTCGTTCTCTGCTACCTCACGTGTTTTTAACTCCGCTCCGCGCATTGTTTGCGTTTTCTTCTGTTAAGTTTTGTTATTTTGTTATTGCTGCTGTTTTTAATGGCTGCTTTTACTAACGAAGAATACGCCGATATGCTGATGGCATACGGGAAAGCTGATGGAAATGGACGAGAAGCAAAAAGAATTTACGAAGAGCGTTTTCCCAATAGACGTCAACCTAATCGTCATACTTTTGAGACGACCTTTAGACGCTTAAGGGAAACTGGCAATTTAAATCGCCGTGAACCTGGAGTTGCCAGACAACGTAATGTTGCTGATGAAGAACGTATTCTGGATGCTTTTGAAGAAGACCCCACAACAAGTATCCGCACTGTAGCTGCAACGCTAAATCTCAGCGCATGGAAAGTGTGGTCTGTTCTTCGTGCGAATGGAAAGTATCCTTTTCATTTCACCCCCGTGCAAGGTCTCGAAGAAAATGACTACCAAAGACGGGTTCAGTTTTGTCGCCTCTTGCTACACATGGATCTTGATAACCACGACTTCTTAAAAAGTATCCTGTGGACGGATGAATCAAAATTTACAAGGGAAGGCATTACAAATTTTCATAATTTGCATCATTGGGCCCCAAAGGATCAAAACCCAAAAAAGAAAAGAGCGGTGGCCTTTCAAAGGAAGTTTGCGGTAAACGTTTGGGCAGGGCTAATTGGTAATACACTAATTGGCCCACATTATCTACCAGACAATTTGAATGGCGTTATTTATCTAGATTTTTTGATAAATGATTTGCCCGAGCTCATGGATGGAGTTCCAAATGTCGAGAATCAAGAGCCAATTGTTTATCAACAAGATGGCTGCCCGGCGCACTGGACATTAGCAGTCCGGGAATACTTAGACGATACATTTCCCAACGCTTGGATTGGCAGAAATGGCCCTATCCCATGGCCTGCAAGATCGCCGGACTTGACACCTCTGGATTTTTATGTCTGGGGCCGTGCTAAAGATCTTGTGTATACGGAAACCATTGACACAAGAGAACAGTTAATAGAAAAAATAAATAATGCATTTCTGATAATGAAGCAAGAAATTAGGCTAAGCCATACCACAACGGAAATAAGAAAGAGATGTTACGCATGTATTAGAAATAATGGACAACAATTTGAACAAGATTTACAATAAATTATTTAAAAATTGAATTGCTTTTTTTTTATCAGCCCGTCATAAAGTAGAAAAATTGCAATACATTTAATGTAAATTAATTTATCTACATTAATTTAATGTAGATAAATTAATGTAATTTATTCATTAACTTATCTAACACATAGCCATAGCTAAACCTATTGCACTTTTTCGTTATGTTATCTGTAACAAAAGGATTTTACCTGCTCAATTGACTAGTTTGGTCGTCACCCTTTTAAGGCATTCTTTCAGACAAACCGGTTTTTTGTTGAGTTATCCGAGTATTTATGGTACATGTTACATACCGTTACAAAGAGTATTAACTAGGGTAGTTTTTAAAAGCATTTTAAAATCCCACACTTTATAATTTTTTTTTTAATTTACCTTGTAAAGTGGACATCACATTTTTTCTTCTTGGGTTATGGATGTTTGAGAGGGTATGTTATGTTTTTGTTTCATTGTTTGTATGAAATTATGATTAAATCTGAATAAGACATCACTAAACAATAAAAATAAATCATTTAATTGACACCTTGATCATTAATTTTAAAAAAATTAAGCCATTTATAAAAAAAATGGGGATTTTCTTGAAAAAATAGAAAAAAAATTATAACTCGCCTAACGTAGGGCAAAATGTTATTTAATTAGGCGCAACAAGTAACCAACAGCGTTACCTATCAACCATTTTCCTATGGCTACTCACCCTCCAAACACCCTGTATAGTAATAGATAAGGAAGGCATCTTGTATGTTACAACATTCTTTTAATAATAATAATAATAATAATAATAATAATACTCTTTATTGTACACTAAATATACAAGAACAAGGTGGTATACATTGTATAACTTATATGTAGGTACAATGGGCGGCCTTATCGCTAATAGCGATCTCTTCCAGGCAACCTTTGGATGGATAGAAACAAATTATCTACAAGAAATAAATAGCGGTAGTGTACAGCATGAATAAATAATATAGGTATATTATTACATTTAGCTATATACATATATTTAAGTATAATAATCTAAACTTATCAAGAAATTAGAACAAAATAGATATTTATAGTTATAAGTAGTCAGATAATGAGCCTTCAACATCCTTTTAAACAATACCAACGACTGAGCACGTCTAATAGGCAAAGGCAATGCATTCCAAAGTCTTGCTGCCTCAACTGTAAATGATTTGTCATAAAATCGTGTGGAATGCACTGGAATTTCCAATCTCAAATCCTCCGATGACCTTAGGGACCTCGAATGCGTGTCATGCAGGAACTTGAAACGTTCTTTGAGATACAAGGGAGTGAAAGGATTAAAAAGTATACTGTACAGCAATGAAAGAATGTGAGTATTCCGACGAAGACGAATTGGGAGCCACTTGAGCTTGTTACGGAATTCTGAAACGTGATCATATTTGCGCAAGCCAAATATAAATCTAATACATAAATTTTGGAGACGCTCAAGTCTGTCAAGTTGCTCCTCGGTGAGGTCAAGATAGCTGGCATCAGCATAGTCAAGTATAGGTAGAAGAAGAGACTGTGCCAGCACAATTTTAGTGGTAATGGGGACGATAAGCTGAATCGGTTACGATTCAGCTAACATTTGATCAGTTCAGGTTTAACTTACCAAAATAGTGTACTTAACATGTTCAGTCACTAACGCCACTATATGTAACGATTCTATCTGTTATCTTCTATTATGCCACTATATGTAATGATTCTATCTGTTATCTTCCATTATTGGTAGAAACTCAGCCTTATACGTATAAAAATTAGATATACCAGGTTCTCTACTATACTAGAGCCATTACAAACGTGCGAACTGAGTCATAAATCATTACGTCAAAGGAATGTGACAATGCCGCGTCACTTGTTATCGATAAAGGGATGCCGCTCGGACGCAGGTAGCCAGGATGCCGCGGTCGTTGATGACTAATGCAATTAGGTAGTTTTCATTAGTAAAAATGTAGGTGTGTGTAAAAATTGCGTTAGTTGTCATTAAACTATCACAAGCGAACCATGGACGCATTATTCTCCAACTTGACTTTGTTGAAATTAAAGGGCGATATTAACGCGCAAACTCGTACGGTTATTCATAATGTGTTGACAGTGTTTAACAATTTTAAGATATCAGATAATACAGCCTCTGATAATAAATTTACAGGAAGACGACAGTGACTGGTCAGAAGATGACACAGACATAGATTAATATTCTAAGATTTACATTGTTTAAAATTTGTTATATTTATAATTTGTATGTAACTTTGTTTTGTATGGCTATATTAATTTAATTTTTATAACATTTAATATATTGTATGTTTTATATAAAAAATTCATGCTAGACAATATTTTGCATTATTTCCTTAACCTTTCCCTCATTACCTGTTATTGACTATCGACAAATCCCTTTTTTATTGTTACACACAACACTAGGAGTGCGAGCGAGAGTTCCGATATGCCTATAAGTGTGAGCGAGAGGTCTGATAAAAATGATTTATGACTCAGTTCGCACGTTTGTAATGGCTCTAGTATTATACTTACTTTGTTGTATCATTTTAGGTTCACGAAAGCGATGAGGTTAATTGGACAACGCAAATTACCCCGCCACAGCTAGAAGATTTCGACGATTTTGTTAGTGGGTTGTCGCCTGCTGTCGAATTAGACAGCACCTCTACAGAATTGCAGTTTTTTGAACATTTTTGTAGCAAAGACTTGTTACAGAACATTGCAAATTGCACGAATAACTATCATCAACATTTCTTAAGACATACTGATCTTAGAGTTTATTCAAGACTGCAACAATGGCAAGACGTCACTTTTAACGATATTTATATTTTAATAGCACTTACAATGCTTTTTACGCGAAACAAACGAATATCTATTGAAGAACACTGGTCCACCGACCCTTTATTGCATAGTGCGGTGTTCCATAACACTATGTCGCGAAATAGATATTGCACAATTTTATCAATGTTATCTTTTCATGAAGTGAGTGCAGGAACAACTAATGCAATGAGAATTCACAAAACAAAAATGTTAATTGATCATGCACGTAAAACATTTAAAAGCACATTTATCCCAAATAAAAAACTGTGCATTGATGAAAGCATTGTACCTTTTAAAGGTCGCTTGATTTTTAAACAATACTTACCAAAAAAGCGCAATAGATTCGGCATTAAATTATTCGTTTTATGTGATGTAGAAACCGGCTATATAGTAGATTTCATAGTATACTGTGGATCCGAAACGGAAATAGAAACCGTCCCAAATTTAGGCATAACTGGATCAGTTGTGGTGGAACTTTTAAAAGATTACTTTTTTTGCAACCGGGAATTGTACGTAGACAACTGGTATACTAGTCCTCGGCTTTTTAAATATTTAAAGGAAAAGGGCACTTACACGTGTGGCACCGTAAAGTCAAATAGAAAACTCATGCCAAAATTTAAAAAACTAAAGCGTGGGTAAGTTGAGGCTTACATGTCTCCTCCTCTATTAGCTCTTAAATGGCAGGACAAAAAACCAGTATTAATGTTGTCTACAAAACATGATGATAAAATATTACCATCAGACAGTGTAGATTACTCAACTGGGCTACCTAAAATGAAACCACATTGTGTTATAGAATACAATAAAAATATGGGGACGGTGGACACTGCTGATATGATGACAAGCACTTTAGGCTGTATAAGAAAATCAAAAAAATGGTACAAAAAGCTGGGATTTCATGTGATTGATATGTTCTTACTGAATGCATTTTATTTATTTAGAATGCTAAATGTTAACAGAAAATGTAGTTTAGCTGATTTCCAGTTGAACGTAATTAGACAGATAATAAATACGTATAAACATAGTAATTTAGCTCTACCCTCGACTTCGCGCGGAGTCCTTGACCCTCATCGTTTTTTACACAACGATGCCTTACAGCATTTTCCTGTTAGGATACCAACAGGCAAAAGTCAGCGATGTAAAGTGTGCGCAGCTAAAAATAAACGGTCAGACACTCGTTTCATGTGCCAAAAATGCAACGTTTATCTGTGCATAAATCCATGTTCTGTTGAATATCACAGTTCACTAAAACAATAGACATCGACTTTTCACATCACCATTTTACGGTCTTCATAGAACCATAGATCTCATGATATCTATGGTCGACATTCATTTTGTCAAAGTCAACAGTTCGACATCCAACGGCGACGAGGTTTCGACGTCTGTGAGAATTATCAGCAAACATTAATTTTACATTAACATTATTTCACAAAAACTAAATGGGTTCAAAAAGTTTGTAATTTTCGCAAGATAGTATTTGATGTAAGTACCTAATTACAAAAGTTCACGTTTTGTTTGTTTTGTAGGAAAATTTGAAGAAAGTCAATCAATTTTGGCTGGCTTTGACGATAGCCAAGATCAAAATGAGCAGGATTTTATAGACAGTAGCCAAGATGCTGCTGATCTATCTTCAACGCTGACCAACAGCGAGTATATGGTGTTTTTAAAAGAGGGTCACTCGCAAATCAGAAGCTCTGATACGAGGGTCAAACTGAAAGTTCTTAGAACTGGCCACTTATAAACTATATAATAAAAAAATAATTCTAAAATTTAAAAATATAACTCTTTGCCAATATTACTGAGTACATATTTCATTCATTTGTCATTTGTTTTACGATTTGGCGGCAAATTGAAAATTGTCTGTGTCACGTCAACATGAATTTAACACGAGAAAATTTTCGTGCAATGATTTTTTATGACTTTCGATGTCATTTAAGTCAACAAGAAAGTTATGATAGACTACGATTGGCCTTTCACGATGAAGCCCCATCTCGTGCGACTGTTTACAACTGGTTTAATGAGTTTAAACGTGGTCGCACTAATCTCACTGATGATTTACGTGAGGGACGGCCTTCTACGGCGACGACTGAAGATAACATCTGTGTTGTGCGGCGTATGATAGAGACTGACAAAAGAGTGACCTATCAGCAAATTCGGACAAGCTTAGGCATCGGTATGAGTCAAGTGCACAAAATCCTCCACGAACATTTAGCGGTCAGGAAGCTTTGCGCCCGGTGGATACCTCATAATTTGACTGAGGCTCAAAAACTCCATCGTGTGGACTGGTGCCGTAAAATGATTGAAAGATTTAACGGAGGTGACTCAAATGCTGTGTTCGACATACTAACAGGTGACGAAAGCTGGATTTACTGTTATGATCCTGAAACCAAAAGACAATCTGCTCAGTGGGTGTTTCCTTTCGAGGAGTTGCCAACTAAAGTGAAAAGAGATCGAAGTGCGGGAAAAAAAATGGTGGCCTCGTTCTTTGGAAGGATAGGTCATTTCGCAACAATTGTGTTAAGAGGATCAAAAAACAGTTTCTGCAGAATGGTACACTACCAATTGTTTGCCACTTGTCTTGGAAAAAGTTCGAGAGAAACGACCTCGCAGTAGGATCCTCCTTCACCACGACAATGCCTCGTCGCACACCGCCAAGCGAACGATCGACTATTTGGCGACATCAAACGTTGAATTACTGGGTCACCCGCCGTATAGCCCCGACCTCGCGCCTTGTGATTTTTATTTATTTCCAAAAATTAAAGAAAAACTTAAAGGAAAGCGGTTTATGAATGCTGAAGAAGCGGTGTCTGCGTATCGCGATGCCATTGAAGAGACCCCTAAGAACGAGTGGGCAAAGTGCTTTTCCCAGTGGTTCCATCGCATGCAGCGGTGTATTGACGTGAATGGACAATATTTTGAAAAGATATAATAAAACTAATAACTGGCTAATGTAATCAGTTTTTGATTTTCTAAGAACTTTCAGTTTGACCCTCGTAGTACGCCTGATTTATATAGGTCGACGGCGACACAGACCTCAATAAAAACCAAAAATTGTAGCACACAATATGAGGACACTGAAATTGATGATCCTGTTAAAGTAACAGCCTATACCCTGGCAAACAAATATTTTGCTAGCGATGAATTAAAAAAAAAAAAAATTATCTCATGCTATATAAATGTCGTCTCGTCAATAATACGTCTCGCCGATATTGAGCATAAATAGTGTTAAGACTGATTATACGTACTATTTTTATATTGTTAATGAGAAATGAGTCTGATAATTTGACTGATTATTTAAATACTTATTGAAACTAGTTAGTAAGTATGTTCTACTGAAATAACAAAACTATTGTTCTTATACTGTTAAAAAATATACCTATGATTGTAACTGATTAAGTATAGGTATTGTGATGAGAAATTTATCTGTGATTATTTTAATTATTTTGTTGAAACTTGTTAGTACGAGTATGTTCTACTGAAATAACAAAACTATTGTTCTTATACTGTTAAAAAATATACCTATGATTGTAACTGATTAAGCATAGGTATTGTGATGAGAAATTTATCTGTGATTATTTTAATTATTTTGTTAAAACTTGTTAGTATGTTCTACTGAAATAATACCTTTTTTCGTTAAACGGCAGATTCTGGAAACGGCAGATTCTGTAAATGGCAGATTCTTTGAAGACAGATTCTTTGAAGACAGATTCTTTAAACGACGGATTTTGTACAGTCGCCAGCTAAAAACAAAATTATTTATTAAACATGATCTTTGTAGTTTTTCTTGACTACCTTTCTAACAAATATTTTAAACAATAGATGCTTATTTATAAAATTGTCATTTTCTAAATGCAACCTTTTTGTTTACTTACTTATTTTTTTGTCTATTATTAGATCATGTGTCATTTATTACTCATAATTTTCGCTGTCATTTTCCTTTAGGTTTGTTTTTCTTGGTCTAATTATGTGCAAGAATTAATAATTAAGACTTAAAAAATAAAGTGTTAAGTTAAAATATTCATAATATTATATAATATGCAGACGGCGGCAGGACCGAGTAGTGGTGTTCCTGGAATAAAATTTATAACAAGTCAAAAAGGTAGGGTTTCAGTTATACACGCAGGTTATAGATACAATTTTGTAAAAAAAAACAAGTCTGGAACATCCAACTTCCGGTGTAACCAAAAAAATGAATGTAATTCGTCAATTACTTTGGACATGAAATACAATATTGTTAAAGAAGCTAAGCACACATGTACGCCAAATATAGTAAGAAACTGCATAGACGAAGTAATGGAGGAGTGCAAAAAAGAAGTGTGCTTAAATCTCGGACCTGTTCAGAAAATATTTGAAAGTTATTTGGATAAATTTTCTAAAAAAATATCAGCAGATGACCTACCAACTTTTACAAATAAAAAAGATGGATTATATAATGCACGTTATAAATTTTTAAAAGTAGACAAAACAAGATGTAATGAGTTCAAAGACATAAACTTACCTGATCATATTGTCAAGGATTTTTTTTTATATGATGATGGTATCGATCACAAGATTATAGTATTTGGCACTACAGAAGCAAAAAAAATTTTTAAGACCGTTGACACATTTTACGGTGATGGTACATTTAGAGTTGTGCCAAGCCCATTCTATCAACTTTATTCCTTGCACATTGATTTGTCAAATGAACATGATACTGTCAACTTTGTGCCGATCTTGTATGTACTTTTGCCAAATAAAAGCGAAACTACATACGTACGCCTATTCAAAATTATGAAAGATCAACTATATATAAAAATGAAAGTTTATCACTGCGATTATGAAATTGCGGCTATAAATGCTGTAAAACAAGTGTATCCCGATATACAAGTCAGTGGTTGCTTTTACCACTACACAAATGCTATTTGGAAAAATAGTAAGAAAATTGGACTTTATGATTCTCCAAAAGGTGTACACTTGACGAAACTTTTTTCAAATTTGGCTCTTCTTCCTACAATCATAATTCCAGAGGCATTTCTTGCGATTTGTGAAATGGCGCCAAATACTACCGAATTTCATAATTTTAAAAATTATTTTGTGAAACAATGGATGGAGCTAGTAACATACCCCATTTTCTGCTGCTATGGTAATAAATTTCGTACAACAAATTCCATTGAAGGGTGGCACCATCGTATTAATGGATTGATTCCAAAGAAACCATCCCTTTATTATTTTTTACAATTATTAAAAAAGGAGGCAAATTTTCAAGATGTAAAATTGAAGAAAAATGAGTTGTATGTAAAAGGGAAAAAACGTAGGAAATTCGACTTGGAAAAAGATCAAATGATAGAAAAAATTATCCAATCGACGTTGAATAATGAAGTATCTACTTTAGACTGCTTAGAACGGTTATGTCGTGTGAAAAAGAGTTAATTTATTAATGTTCAAAAATAATAAAGGGTGGACTTGCACTGAAGAAGTTGCAGTTGAAGAAGTTCATTAATTTAAGGATTCTTTGCTTTTAAGTTGTTTTTATTTTTTATTATAAATATTTCATATAATACATAAAGTATAGAATTACGACGTTGTTTGGTACTGTACTTCTGCCGTTTAAAGAATCTGCCGTTTCCAGAATCTGCCGTTTAACGAAAAAAGGAAATAATAGAACTATTGTTCTTATACTGTTAAAAAATATACCTATGATTGTAACTGATTAAGTATAGGTATTGTGATAGAAAATAAATCTGAATAATGCAAATACTGTAATAAATCTTCTAAATCTCTATAAACTTTGTTTTATTTCTTTTAAAAACCTGAAAAGTTTGCCGGAAGCCATAAACCGGGATATGATAGCGCTTAAAGACTTGTCAGGCAAATTTGGCTTGAAAGTAAATCCAGCAAAATGCCATGCTATTATTGTAGGGTCCTCGCGCATGGAAAACCGGATAGATACCTATGTGTACTCTCCCTGTGAAAGTGATGAATGCGGATGGCCCGAGACCAGGCGAGGTGGAAGCATCTGGGGGATGTCAATGTCTAGCTGTGCATTTTTTGTAGCAGATGTGATACGTTGGTGTATATGCAGGTGTTACTAACCATGATCACATAACATAGTTACGAACTATCGATGTTCAAAAAGTGCATAAAGCACATCCCTATTTTATGTAGGTATTTATTAATAGTTTACTGTGCCTGGCGCTAAGGGCACGAAAACTGATACGTCGCTTGGCGGTTAAAGGGTTAAAAAAATAAACAATCATCTGAAAATATATATTTTAGTGTCGATTTACAAAAAGTTATAATGTTACCTAGACTGGACAGTTTTAAAAGCATAATATTTTGCCACAGGTTAACATCGTTTAATTTATCATTCGCACCCCTGGGCAAAGTCACAAACCAACACAAACCTTTAGCATGTGTATGGCATGATGGCATCAGTGGACGAAAACAAGAAGATGTAATGAATTGCTATTATCATTTGGATGGATAACTGCAGCTCTCAAAATAAGAACTGGCTGTTGTTTTCCCTTATGATATTTTTGATCAACAGTGACCTGATTGCAACGGAAACAATTACCTTTTAGTATTTTGAACCTGGTCATACTTTCATGAGTTGTGATCAATTCCATCATCAGGTGGAGCTTGCAATGAAAAGAAAAGGAAAACTATATGATTTTCAAGATTTCACAGATTGTGTTGCTTCTGCTAATAAATCGAGAGTAGACGTTAAAACGATGGAACCAAGTGATTTCTTTAGTTTTCAAAATTATATCTCTGATAGACGTATACAATCGTCCATACCAAGAGTATACTTAAAAGATATAATACAAATCTGTTTTCAAAGAAACAACTATGATATCCTGTATAAAAATGCTATAAATGATGAGGATTATAAAGTTCTTCGATTTATGACAGACAAGTATTTGAAAAATGTGGATATTTTAAAGCCAGAGTTTAAAAGCACACCTAAAGGTATTGATAAGGCAAGAAAAGATGCTATTGTGAATTCACTAAAGGACATAACTGCACCACACAAAATGCGATTCTGGCATGAGATGCCTGAAAGCTCCTAAAAGGATACATGTACAAGTTAATTAGGGTCTACAGGGAATTAGATAGGTGGGCACTACTTTTTACAAATTATATTTTCATAAATTTGAGACTGATTATGTATATCTAAATAATAGGTAATAGGTGTTACAGGTACTAGTTTATTTTATTAATTTAATTAGGTATATGCCTAGCATTCTACTTTTATATAATATTTTAATATTAATCTCTTTTGAAGTGCCATTTATTTTGTAAGTTGATTTATAATAAGTTAGTAATTTATCACTTACTCACTAGGTGGTATGTTCCAAATTAAATTACTAAGATTTTATTAAGCAATTTGCTCTGTGATTACTACCATAAGTTTCTACATAATGTATGCGCCTAGTAATTAAGTGTTCTGTTTTTAATATACTTTTAACCCTACCTACTAGTTTCATAGTTCGTAAGCGATTTTATTTTGTTAAAAAATGTTCAGCTCATTCAAATTGAAAATAAAAATGTAAACGAATAATAAATTTTGTTTTATTTGGCCATTTGCATTTCAATAGATTAAATGTATTAGAATACACAAGAAAAAGTTATGCTTAGCCGGTCAATGTATAATATGTCATGAAAATTTAGAAAGTATTTCCTAAACTAAAAAACAGTTAACATAGATTGTTTATTCCCAGACTGTGTTTAAGTGTAGAAAAAAGGTTAATTTTAGGGTTTCAAAACGGTAAATAAACAGCTAGGAGCCTTAAACGTTGTTTTCAAAAATAACGTAAATTTATTTTAACCCTAGATTACGAACCTTCGTCGATTCGACGACGCGGGTTTAAAAAACTTACGGTAACTTTCGCGCGCGCGATCGCACTTCTATCATACCGCGGCTAATTTCAGTTGGCTCGTTGCGCTCGCGACGGTCGGTAGTGTTTTGTGCGTAGAGGGCTCGTGAGCGGCGTTCCAGGGACTATGGCTCGTCGCATCGACGAAGGTTAGTATTAAGGTCATATTTTGTATAATTTACTTTATGTATTTTTATGTTATTTTTTCTTTTGTAGATTTATTTTATTTATATTCTATGTCAGTTATTATTCTTTATTTTAGATACAATCCGTCGGATATTGTGGCAAGGCGAAAGTGATGACGAAAATTCATCAGGGAGTGAGAGAGAAGATCACGTGGAGGTTGATCCAGCTTATGAAACGGATGAAGAAGATTCATTCTTGACCCAGCCCCAACTTCCAGGTCAAGATGATCAGGTAAATTGTGATCATTCTACCCTACAACCTATTGAAGACTCGACGCCTAGTTCTGCAGTACCATCCAGTGATTTGATAATACATCCATCGCGTAACATTCTTCGTGGAAAAGATAAACACAAGTGGTCATCACTGAAGTCAACCTCACATAGGAGAACAGCTGCAAGGAATATAGTTCATGTTAGACCTGGACCTACACGCTCTTGCAAAAACGAATTAGATCCTCTGAAGTGGTTTTCGTTTTTCATTACTGACGATATGATTCATATGATTGTGACCCACACCAATGCAGAGATAGAAATAAAATCACAAAAGTACAAAAATATAAAAGCTACTCAGAGACTCACAGATTCTACTGAAATTAGTGCCCTAATAGGTATTCTTACGTTAACAGCTGCTATGAAGGATAACCATTTACCATCGCGAGAGTTATTTGATGTCACATTTTGTGGAAACCGGTACCGCAGTACAATGTCTTGCGAGAGGTTTGATTTTCTAATAAACTGCCTTAGGTTCGATGACAAATCTACTCGCCAAGAACGGAGACTGGTCGATGTTTTCGCTCCATTTCGAGATATATGGAATTTGTTCATAAGTAAATGCCAAGAAAACTACAAACCAGGTAGCTATCTTACCATTGACGAACAATTATTGGGTTTCAGAGGGAGATGTCCCTTCCGCATTTACATACCGAACAAACCCAATAAATATGGTATAAAAATTGTAATGACAGTTGATAATTCTACAAAGTATATATGGTAGATGCAGAGCCCTATTTGGGTTCTTTTACTAAAACAGATGGATTACCACTTGGTGAGTATTTTGTGAAAAAATTAACACGCACTGTTCACGGCACAAATAGAAACATTACTATGGACAATTGGTTCACGTCCGTGCCACTAGCTAAAAGTTTAGTGAAAGAACCATATAAGTTAACTTTAGTTGGTACGCTGAGGGCAAACAAAAGAGAGATACCTGTAGAATTACAAAACGAACGAACGAGAAGGACTGGAACTGCTATGTTTTGTTTTGATAACGAACTTACTCTGCTTTCCTATAAACCAAAACCCCAAAAAGTTATATTTTTATTGTCAACGTGTGACGAGGAAGGCATAATTAATGAAGCTACAAAAAAACCCTCTATGATAGAATTTTACAATCAAACAAAAGGAGGGGTAGATACTTTAGACCAAATGTGTTCCCTTGCTTCTTGCAGTCGAAAAACACGACGCTGGCCATTGTGCAATTTTTATGGAATGCTCAACCTTGCATTCATAAATAGTTACGTTATTTATGTAACGAATACTACAGAGGCTAACAAAAAACCCTTATCAAGACGTGATTACCTAAAAGCTCTGCATCACAAGCTAATTGAACCTCACATGCAAAAAAGATTATCCATACCAACCCTTCAAACTGCTCTTCGGGACTCAATTACACAAATTTTGAATTTGCCGGCATGTAGTACTTCGAGGTTTACAATCGAGACTGAACAAAATAATGTGCCTAATCTACCTACTAATTCTGCAGAAAGAAAAAGAAAAATATGTGCCTTATGTCCCTCTGCAAAGCGAAGGATGACTAAAAGTAGTTGCACAAAATGTAATAAATCGTTATGCGGGGAGCACAAACTTGACATATGTCACAAATGTATTAATTCCTAGATTTTCATTATTTTTTTTATTTTATTAGTTTATTACATTCATTATTTAATATTTTAAGTATGTTTTTCACATTTTTGTTTTAATTTATAGTAAGTAAGAAAATTAAAAATGTTACTATTGTTGATTCTCAATGAAACTGTGATCTCATTCGCAAGGCTGATTTATAAATAAATATGCCATAATAGTTATAATAAACAAAATATTTACATAAATAAATACTGTTTAATTAATATAAAACATAACCTGTACGCATTTTATTTAAACAAAACCCTTTAGACCCCTTTATTAAATACCGTAGACAAAACGACGAAGGTTAGTGTTAACGGTCGTAAAATAAGGTTAGTGATCTAGGGTTAAGGTAACACGCAATTCAAAAAGAAGGCTATGCGACTTAACTGTGTTTTAGCAACGCCATTGTAAATAACCGTGACAAGCATTCAAATCGATATGCAGTTTTAATAAAATACAATACAATATAGCGGCTGTACTTCGGCTAACGGTCTTTTAGGTTTGCCGATGGTCACATTTTGAATCAAATATCCTTAGCTAAAACACAAATAGGTAAATAAAAAAATCACATGTTAAACTTGTGTTCTTATATAATGTATACTATAAAAGCTTAAAAAAATACCTAAAATTTGGTATGTAAATAATGACTAAGTTTTCAAAAAGTCTAGAAATCAACATTTTTCACGTTTTTGCTCGTATCCAAAGTTTTGAGTTTGTCACTTTGCAGTCTTTTAGAAATCGGACGGCAGTATTATAGTATTACATTTTAAAGTTCATTATAATAATTTGTATTTAATTAGATAATATTAAAGTGGTTAAACAAATGATACTTATTATGATAGTCAATTCAAATTATAATTAATGTGTATATATGCATTATTGTTTATAATATTTTATAGCTTAAAAAATCGTGTACTGAGTAGAAACAATTTTCAATGAGCCATGCACAAAGTTGTTTTTTATTAGTGGTAGATCCGTTAGACCTTGAGGAATGTGGTTATATAGTCTAATACACATGACATAACTATTTCTGTTGCATATTTCTGTCTTTATATTTGGTAACACACTCGGAGTGAAAGAGTCGGAAAGAAAAAGACAGCTGGTATAAACAAGCGAAATTATAAAGAGGCAAGTAAATCGGCAAATGGCAAAGAAAATGTGAAACGTAAAGTCCTGCAAGAAGATACGGATGGAAGTGATAGCGAAGTAGACATGGAATGGTATTGTTTAAGATGTTGCGACTTATATTCCAATTCACAACCAGGTGAACAATGGATTGAATGTGTCATGTGTAAGAATTGGGCTCATTCAAAATGCTTTAGATTTGATCTCAGTGTTAATAAGATTATTGATCTCAGTATTAATTAGATTATTGATCTCAGTAAACTTAATGCTATGAGACAATAAATGAGCTATAGCTCGAAATGTTAAAATTAGTTGATTAGGCATTTTTTGTGTTTTAAAACGTTTGTTAAAGTTGATTAGTTAATAATGTTCAAGATGGTTATTAGTCTTAAGCCTAGTAATTAGGTTGTATTGTATTGCATTATTATTAATACATTGCCCTCCGGAGCAGTACATTATACTCGCTCACAAGCATATTCGCAAAACATCATATTCTCATCACATGATAATCGTAAAATATCATTATTGTAAAAGACCATATTCGCAAAACACTACTAGTTAAAAACATCATATTTGAAAAAGTACACTGGGATCCATAAATAATGCCAGTACAAATGGTAGTCCTATTTTGTAGGTAAGTTAGGTAGGTGATTTTTACCTCCTTTGTTGACTGGCCAGCTACATTATTCTTCTTATTTATATGAATGACATAATAATAATGGTGATAGTGACATTTATCCTTTTCAATTATAAAGTGCATTTGTCTTGTGAATAGAGGAGAATTGAAAATGAATAAACAAAGTAATAGTGAAGTAAAATTCATAACTGGTCAAAAAAATAAACCGGTACTATTACATGGTGGCTACAGATACAACCTTTACATGAAAAATAAATCTGGAACGACAAATTGGAGATGTTCAAAACAAAAGGATTGCCGCACCTCGATAACATTAAAAAGCAACAATGAGATTTTAAGACCTGCTAAGCACGTGTGTGATCCTCCTGATTTTACGCGTAATGAAATTGATGCAATTGTTGATAAGTGTAAAATAGAGATGTGTGAAAATTTTGAATCAGCTCAAAAGATTTATGAGAGGAACATTTTAAATCACGAATTTAAGGGTCCGGAACATGAAATACCTGCATTTTCGTCTGTAAAGGATTCTCTATACAGATCACGAAAGAGATTTTTAAGCATGAATTCCGCAACGGCAAAAAACTCAGTTGATGTTATACTTCCACACAAATTAGTGGAAGAATTTTTCCTATACGATGACTGCGACTCCTATAACAGGATTATATTATTTTCATATTTAAAACGAGAAGAGTTGCGTGAGTATTTAAAGTCTTCTACATGTCTCTACGGAGACGGTACTTTCAAAATTGTGCCTACACCTTTCTATCAGCTGTACAGTTTGCATGTGGACGTAGCACGAAACGAAGATACGGTAAATTTTATACCAATCATATTTGCTCTTCTACCAAATAAGGAACAAAGAACGTACGAAAGGTTTTTCATGATACTGAAAGACCAATTTGGATTGAATCTGAGCAAATACAAGTGCGACTATGAAATGGCCGTGGTTCAAGCTATCAAACAAGTTTTTTCGTCTGTGAATGTTACAGGCTGTTACTATCATTTCTGTAACGCTGTATTTAAGAAGAGCAGGGAATTAAATGTCGAAGATTCAGATATAAACCGAAATATGGTACAATATTGTACACTCTTGCCTCTTTTACCATCCAAAATGATACCAAATGCATTTTTTTCCATAATAGAAATGACATCAAATTCGCCAAAAATCAGAAAATTTCTTGATTATTTCAACCGTCAATGGATCAAAAAAATCTGCAGTGATATTCTAAGTTGTTATGACCAGAAAAACCGAACAACAAATGGAGTTGAAGGATGGCATCGCCGCATAAATACGAAAATTCCAACAAAGCCAACCATGTATCAATTTATATCACTTTTAAAAAAAGAAAGCAAATTCCAACATATTAAACTGAAACGAAACAATTTACATTTCACTGACATAAAAAGGAGGAAAAAAATAGTAGAAAAGAATAAGAAAATATCAGGCATAGTCAATGATTATGTGAGGAACAATTTTTTAGTTCAGGAGTGCCTTAAGCGATTAAATGCAGTGAGATACGATTAAAGGACTATGCAAAAAATCGTCCCATATCATCAACAGATGCCAAACATATCTCATTAAATACATCTCGACATTATGATTATTTTTTACTATGGCGACATCACTGTAGGATATGGGGTTATCGTGCAATAAAAAAAAATATGTTATACTTATACAGTTTTATTAAGTATTAAGAATCGAATTAAAAATGTACTATTTAACTAAAAAAAACTCGAGAGAGAACAGCCGTAAGACGTACTTTACCCTCCCTCCTTGCTCCGTTACCCCGACCGCACCCTTTCGACGCCTGCGCCCGCGCACCTCCCTCAGTCGTGGCTAGTACGTTCTGCTGTGTTCGCGTTGTTTATTTGTGCGTTATCGGCTTGTTTGCGACTATTACTAACCTCTGCTTGTTTATTGGACCTTTTGATTGCTACTCGATGACCCCGGCACGTTTAATGGACTGTGATTTATAAATATGGAGACTGGACGCCAATGTGTAATGTGTCCTAGATCTGTTTTAAGACAGAGACGACATATATTACAAGAAACATTGCTTCATAGTAGTCCTGAGTTAGCGGCCTACATTTTGCAAAATGGATTGACACAAGTAAGTCACAGTCATTGTATTTATTTACTGATTTATTATACATATATCGATAACTTTTAGATATTATGTAGAATACGTATAATGAATAAGAATAAGTGTCATGTAGTTAGAATATATAAGCAGATAGAACATTGCTACGATACTATATGATACATTTTAGAATTGCTTGAATAGAAATATAGCACTTAAAGTATAGCTTACGTTAGGAACGACTCAATCGTCCGGCCATAATTCCTATGAGGAATGAGATATTTTTACCTGCATAATTATTTAATCTCACCTTAATATTTTTATAGTCTAGTCCAAAAGTGAGTGTAGATTGTGTTCCGAGTTCTAGACAACTGACAAGCACACATATAACACCGATATAATCAATATAACACAGAAAAAATACTTCTGCTTATTACAAAAACACACATATGCTGATATCTTCATTTTTTCCCTTTTCAGGTAGTATTCAATAACGTAATGGCAGTATGCCATAGATGCTGGCAGAGAGCCAATAATAATGACGGTGGACAACTACGTCTTGAGAACGCTCCCATTGTAGAAGGTAATTACATCTGTGCTATTAATCCTTATCAAAATAAATTATTTCATCACTAAGTACAGTCTAGCTTCGCCGGGACAGCTAGTAATAAATAAATAAATAATTTTAGATGCTGACAATCAAGAACCCCGCAATGTTGCTGAAGCCCCCAATGTTGCTGAAGCCCCCAATGTTGCTGAAGCCCCCAATGTTGCTGAAGCCCCCAATGTTGCTGAAGCCCCCAATGATCCTCAGGACAATCCAGAGGATGATGCTCGTTTCTATGTTCGCGATTACGTACGTGCACCGAACACTTCACGGCTCTGTATGTATAGGCAATGTAGACATGAAAATCTACGACGAGTTCCTGTGTCTATCAAGCTACATTTGGTATGTCATTATCGATTATATATTCCACCGAGTTCGCGAATATGTGAAGAACATTTAAATAACTATGATTTTGAAGAGTTACTGGATAATGTAAATGTTACACATTATTTTAATGCTTCATTTTTTAGTAACATGACAAACATGTTAATTGAAGCAATCAACAATAGGTCAAGATTCGATTTTGAAACATTATCTTCACTGAATAATAGTGAACTTATGTTTTGGACTGGATTCACTTTAGAGCAGTTCAACGTCATTTTGGAAGAAACGCCATCGCTCGCAGAAAAATGCAGACATCCCCGATCAGTTCTCGGAGCTTATTTAACGAAAATACGAACTGGAGAACCTAACGAGCGACTAGCTACGCTTTTCGGCGTAACACGTCAAGTGTTTGAATATCGCCTAAAAATAGCGCGACAATGCTTGACAGGTCAATATGTACCAAGACATCTTGGTATAGGTCATATTTCTAGAGATGAGCTTCTAGAGAGAAATCTATTTTTGCCCAAACATATTTTTGGAAATGAAAACAACACCAAGTTAATTATTATCGCAGATGGCACATATGTATATATTGAAAAAAGCACTAATTATTTATTTCAAAGAAAAACTTATAGCCTCCACAAGTTTCGCAATTTATTGAAACCATTTATTTTAGTAAGCAGCGATGGATATATCATAGATGTCATAGGCCCTTTTCCTGCAACAACATCAGATGCAACTATTATGCAGAACATAATGAATGACGAGGAGCACTTACTACATTGGTTACTACACAGAGAGGACGTCTTTATTTTGGACAGGGGCTTCAGGGACAGTATTAATGATATTGAGTCCCTTGGCTATGAACCCCACATGCCACCTACCAAGGACAGGAACGCGACCCAGCTATCAACAGAAAAGGCAAATGATTCTCGGTTGGTGACTGTGTGTAGATGGATTGTGGAGGCGGTTAACGGCAAATTCAAAAACCGTTTTAAGTTATTAAAACAAACTTATTTTAACCGAGCTTTGCCAAACATGTTTGTCGATTTCCGCATAGCAGCATCATTAATAAATGCTAATTACCGTGTTGCTACAGACCACAGGCTTGCGCCGGAATTCTTTGAAATAATTCAAACTAAGGTTCATCAACCTAACCTTTTGAAAAATTATGTCGAAGGCAAAAATCTTAACAGACAAAGAGTTAACTTTGTGACGATGGAGGCCACCATGCCACATCTTGAGGACTTTCCAGAACTGACTGATGATGATATCATTTTATTCGCCTTGGGGACCTACCATATAAAACTTGCAAAATCCTACTGTGCGGAACATATTCGGAATGGAATTTATTATATTGAATTATTTCGAGAAAACCAGCTAACTGATTTGCCAAGGTATAATATTCGAGAAGATAATGTCTGGTTAATTAGAGGACGAATACAATCTCGACACGTTAGATCGCGCGTTTATTATTGTTACATATTAATAAACCGAAGTGAAACTGGCAGACGTGCTATTGAACAGTGGTATTGCACATGCCTAACAGGGGCGCGTACGGTTGGAAGTTGTGCCCATATAATATCAATTATATGGTATATGGGCAAAGGTCGACATATCGACTTTAATCTACCAGCGGCAATGTTATCGACTATTATAATAGATGAATAATATAACGTTATTTTTGTCTGGATAATAGTTCTGTTGTTATTAAGTGTCTACTTGCACAATTGTTTTTGTGTTATTAATACTTAAAATGTCTAGTTGAACAATTGCTTTTTGTAATTATCGTCTAAAATGTAATTTTTTATTTTAAAATAAAAATACTTTATTTTTGTCAAAAGTCTTTTTAAAAAAAAACCCCGTCGAATTCCGAACTAAAAATTGGTACTGACTTTTCATGGGACGTAATAATGATATTGAAACTTGTCCCATGTCTGTTGATGGGATGGGACACTGCCCATACATTTTTTTGCATGGTCCTTTTTCATATTTTTTTTCGATTTACTTAGAGAATAATAATTTCATTTATGTATCCTAAGCGTAATTGTGTTTTGTTTGCTATGTAGGTAATTAATTAAATAAGTTCTTCTGTTATTAATTAAATATGATTTTCATTTCAAGAAAAAAATGTGTCGTTGACTGTACATTGAATTATTTGCGAATAGCATGTTCTGTGATTATCATATTTTTCGACTATCATACTGTAGGAATATCATGACGCGATAATATCATAACACGAGAATATGATGTTTTGCGAATATGCTTGTGAGCGAGTATAATGTACTGCTCCGGAGGGATACATTGTATATACGGTTACATGTGCCTTATTTATTTTTTATATACCTTTCCAACTAATTTTATATTATTAATGATTGGAGTTGACAATCGGAACAACTTACCTCAGCTGAGTAACAACCAGCCCCTTCGTGGGGCTAGTTGTTCTTTGTCGACTTGCTACAGAAAAATGATCCTGAGCTAAAATATATTATTATTTCATTGAATTTGACTATATAATTTGAAACTAGGATACATTCTGAATCTATATATATAGGAATCATTGATTAGAAATCTATTTATTACGTTCATATTGCTTCCTACTCCAAAATCGGAACTTCGAACCCCGGCATCCTCTACTTACTACTTTTGGCTTCGTTTATTGGACTTGTTTGCTTGTGATTTGGATTTCGACAGTATCGATCTCTCTAGGACGACCTTCCCTTTTTACTGGACTAACGTGTGATTGTGTATTGGCACTATGGCTGTGTACACCACACAGGAATATGCCAACATGCACCTCTTTTATGGGGAATGCAGATGTAATGCTAGTGCTGCCTCGAGACTCTACCGCCAGAGATACCCAAATGCTGATCGTTATCCAGATCACAGAGTATTTACCAATGTACATCGTCTACTTTTCTCCGAGGGCCGACTTCCAAACCAAGTGCATGGTGAAGGAAGAATGTCATTACCTTAACCCTTAAATGCATAAAGTTGTAAAACTGCAACATACCATTCAAACGACCATAAAATTATTAGTATGAGTTCATTGCATGCTGTTGCAGGATTATTACTATCATGATTATATATTTAATCGAGTGGCAACACACTTTTTTTCTTCACTACTGTCAAATTTAAACTTGACATTGACAAATCAAAGCCGATCGTAATTTTGGAGCGGATGAAAATTGTGTACTTGCTTTGCATTGTAATTATTTGATTTTCGAAGGTAAGTTCAAACAAAATTAGTTATTTTACGTAAAAATTCATGTTCTTTTCAGTACAATTTATAAGTTATAAAAAAAACTTTTGGTGTGTTCGGAAAATTTGTTTATTTTGTTGTTGTAAATCTGCAACAATATGCATTTACTAGAAAATGTCCCTGTTTAGATTCTAACTATCACTTTTATTGGTTTTCAGATGCCAAACTTGAATCAAAAGCAAATAGAAGAGTATTTAGCTCTAATAAATGATGGAGAGAGGTCGGAAGATGATTTTGAGGAGTCGGATACAGAAGGTCATGAGAATTTTTATGAAAATCGAGACGATTTGCTTCACGATCTTGAGAGTCCATTAGAAGAGGAAAATGATGACCCCGATAATGATCCATTCATGGCAGGAGACCCGCCATTGATAAATGAAGCTACAGCAAATGATCAAGTGCCACAGGTTCCATTCCCCTCAACAAGTCAAGCTAGTCGCCGAGCAACTATGAGAGGACTCGTATGGAAGGTAAAAAAAATTGTTTTGAATTCTGACCAGACAGCTTTTCATGGAGACACTACATATCCACCAGAACTGAAGAATGAGGCTACTACTGGTACTCCCTATAGTATTTTTTCACATTTTATTACATCAGAAATAGTTCAAAGGATTGTGGAAGAGTCTAATTTGTATTCCGTTCAAAAAAATGTGACTAAACCATTAAATTTGTCTGAAACTGAGCTAAGAAAGTTTATGGCGATACTGATATAAAGGGTCTTCCAATAGGCACGTCCGAACTTTGACAGTTGGTAGCGACCTTCTTGTTGAAGCTACATCTGTCAAATTGGTTGTCATTTATTCATTCTGTTTTGCCAAATCATCATGGATAGCTATAGCATTCAACAACACGTACAAATGATAAAATTATTTTATCAAAATGAGTGTTCTGTTCGGGCAACGCACCGCGCGCTTCGCCCATTTTATGGTCGCTATAATCGTCCTACCGAGAGGACTATTCGTCGTGTGGTGGATAAATTTGAGTCCACTGGTTCAGTAAACGATCGACCAACACCTGTACGTCAACGAAACGCAAGGTCTGCCGAAAACATCGCCGCTGTCCGTGAGAGTGTGCAGGAGAATCCGAGGCAGTCGATTTCGCGTCGATCACAAGAACTCGGCCTTTCACAGACCACAACTTGGCGAATTTTGCGTCCTGACTTGGGCCTGCACCCGTATAAAATTCAACTCACCCAGGAATTGAAGGTAAACGACCATAGACAACGACGTGTGTTCGCTGAATGGGCACTGGAGCAGTTAGCAACTGACCGTAATTTTCACAGAAAAATTATCTTCAACGATGAGGCCCATTTCTGGATGAATGGGTACGTAAACAAACAAAATTGTCGAATTTGGGACGATACCAATCCACATGAGATCCAAGAGCGTCCAATGCATCCCGAAAAAGTTACAGTTTGGTGTGGGTTTTGGGCTGGCGGCGTCATCGGGCCATATTTCTTTGATAACAATGTTGGCCAGGCCATCACTGTCAACGGCGAGCGCTATAGGTCGATGATTACCAACTTTTTTTGGCATGAACTGGATCATCTGGACACCAACGACATGTGGTTTCAACAAGACGGAGCGACGTGCCACACAGCACATGCCACATTGAATATTCTGCATGAGAGATTTGAGGGCATGGTCATCTCACGTGGAGCTGATGTGAACTGGCCACCGAGATCGTGTGACCTAACCCCGCTAGATTTTTTCATGTGGGGTTTTCTTAAATCGCAGGTCTATGCGAATAAACCACAAACCACAGCGGCCCTCAAAGCCAACATAACCTATGCCATAGGTCAAATTCAGCCTGATTTGTGCGCAAAAGTGGTGGATATCTCGCATGCGCTCCACCCAGAGAAGCCGTGGCGGACATTTGAATGATGTCATATTCCATACATAATGGCATCACTACATCTTTCAAATAAATAAATAATTTCGATAATATCTCACATACACTTTGTTTTATTTAAATTTAAAGATAGGACACGCTTAATGAAAGACCCTGTACATGTCTGTTATAAAATATCCCAATGTACGGCTATACTGGTCAAATACTGTAGGTTTTCAACCAATCAAGGACATAATGACTGTCAACAGATTTGAGACTATTCGTAGATTTCTACATTTCAACAATAACGAGAAACATTTATCCAAGGAACACCCACAACATGATAGGCTCCATAAAATAAGGCCTATAATTAGCCATCTAAATGAAAAATTTGCTTTAGTTCCTATGGAACAAAGACTGTCCATAGATGAACAGATGTGTGCCACGAAAGTGGCACACTTCATGAAGCAGTATTTACCTAATAAGCCCCATAAGTGGGGGTTTAAATTATATGTGATGTGCATCTATCTATGTTAAAAACAAATACAATACACGTAGGGTAAGAGAGAACAAATTGATTCAACCAAAGATTACAAACTATTATGGTAAAAGAACATCCAAATATTTGGTACCAAAAGTGTTTAATAAAATAGATTTATTAAGAGAAGAGGTAAAAATGAGTAAAGGATCACTCAAAGGAAAATTAAAAAATACTCTACTTGACTGTCCATAAGTATGTCCATGTTTATAAGATTTAGATAAGTACTTAGTAGGTATTTATTTATATATTTACATAAGGTTATGCTAAGTTCGTTAATATATGATTTAAGTGTTTTTGTTTAAGTTTTAATGACTGATAATAACGGTCAATTGTGTTTAATTGAGATTGACTCGCTGTTTACTTTAGTTTTGTCTGTAAAAGAGCGCTTCTCGCCATCAAACGTAAAAGTTTGGCGAGTATAGAAGTAAGAGATATTTTTTGTTATTTCCTATTAAATAAATAAAAAAAAAAAAAAAAAGCGTGAAAGGTTATGCTCATAAATTTGAAATATATACTGGCCAAGAGAATGAACGGCTTCCAGATGAACCAGATTTTGGGCCAGTAGGAAATGTTGTAGTCCGGCTTGTTAGAGGTGTCCCAAGGAATATAAATCATATAACTTATTTTGAAAATTTTGCACCTCTGTACCTTTAGTTACCTATCTTGCCAAACAAGGAATCTATAGCCTAGGTACTGTCCAATCTAACAGGCTAGTGAACTGCAAACTACCAGACAAAAAAACAATGATGAAGAAATCTGTTCCTCGTGGAACTTATGAAGAGCAGATGACTGAATTTGACGGTATTGATTTGACAGCAGTTACTTGGAAGGTCAATAAAGTTGTTACTTTTCTATCTTCTTATGTTGGAGCTGAACCTGTGGGCCAAGTAGAAAGATTTGACAAGGCAAATAAGACTAGAATAAAAATTTCATGCCCACATATAATAAAGGAATATAATGCCCATATGGGCGGAGTGGATCTGATGGATAGCTTTATTGGGAGGTACCGAATTGCAATGAGAAGCCGAAAGTGGTATCTTCGTATCTTTTACCACTTATTGGACATGACGGTAATAAATTCTTGGCTTGTGTATAAAGATTTAAAAACAACTGAAGCCAATTCATCAGTTCTAAATTTATGTCACTATAGACTGGAACTAGCTGAGGTATTAGCCAAAGTAAATAACTCATTTGAACTCTGCAACAAAAGAGAACGGCCAAGTACTAGCAACAGTGTTGAAATGGAAATACAAGCAAAGAAAAGAAGAGGACCCACTCAACATATTCCTCCTAAGGACATAAGGACTGATAATGTTGGTCACTGGCCTAGTAATTGTGTTCGCAGCAGATGCAAAATGCCTGGATGCAAGGGATACACGCAAACAAGGTGTGAGAAGTGTGGAGTAGCTCTTTGTTTTACCACGACCAAAAATTGTTTTAAAAATTTTCATATGTAGTAATTGTCTAGTGAGTGCATAGTGTTGTATTTCTGCAACATATGGTTTTTAATAAATATAGGGTAAATTCGTTAGAGATGGCCATACGGGAGAGATGGCCAATCGATTTATTTTCACATACATCAGCCAGATGGCGGTAGGAAACAGCTAGTACGCTGCGGACAACACTCGGGAACACGTTACGACAAGATTGCTGTGCAAAAAATATTTGAAAAGTAAGTAAATTAGCTTTATTGTTACAGGTTATTGCAAAAAATTTGTAATGAGGTCATTTATTATCGTAAATTACTAAGTTATATTGTAAATACTTTGTTTTCATTATGTATATTGTGTTATTCGATTGTTTACCTTCGTTCTAACCTCAAAATGGCGGCCGGTATGTTTAACATAACTTTAAAAATTGAAGTGGCCATCTCACCCATACAAAAAGGAGAGATGACCATATTAAGTCAGGCTAAGATGGCCATATTAAGTGCTCTCAATATAAATTTTGTTAATGTGTTCTGATTATTATTGCAGATGCCAAACAAGTATCAGAGAAAGGCTATGACGACTCGTGGCAATTGGAGTGAAAATTCTTTAAAAGCTGCTATAAATTGCTTAAAAAATGGAGAAATGTCTGTGTATAAAGCGGCAATTATTTACAACATTCCTCGGAAGACACTGGAAAGAAGGTACAAAAGTGACAATGATAAAAAGGGACCGATGGGACCTACGTCAATGCTTGGGGATGAAAACGAAAAAAAGCTTTCGAATCACATTAAAACAATGCAAGAAAAAGGATTTCCGCTAACAATCAGTGATGTAAGAACGATTGCCTTCCAATTTGCTGAGCAACTAAAGATTAAACATAAGTTTAATAAATCGAAGGAAAGGGCTGGTTATGATTGGTTACAAATGTTTTTACGTAGAAACCCAGATATAGTGTTGAGAAAGTCTGAAGGAGTTTCAATAGCCCGATGTCAAGGTATGAACAGAGTTGAAGTCAGTGCTTACTTTAGTTTGTTAGAAAAAATTCTCATAGACAATGATTTGATGACAAAACCCAATTGCGTATTCAATATGGATGAGTCAGGCCTCCAGCTAAACAATCGGCCTGGACACGTTCTTGCAGAAAAAGGCACCAAAGCCGTAGCCACGACCACGTCAACGGAAAAGGGTGAGACCATTACTATTATAGCATGTTGCAATGCCGAAGGTACCTTTTTACCACCTGCGTGTATAATGAAGGGCAAAAATAAAAAATGCGAATTTGAAGATGGAATGCCACCGGGTTCCCATGTTTTTATGTCCGATAAGTCAGCTTACATAACATCAGCAATATTTTTAGAATTACATTTTATGCCTAGAAAGCCACAAGGAAAAGTTCTACTGTTGCTTGATGGTCACTCCACGCATTGCAATTCAGTGGAAATGCTGGAATATGCTAATCAAAATGACATAATTCTCCTGTCTATGCCGAGCCATACATCTCATTATTTGCAGCCTCTTGATAGAGCAGTATTTAAATCACTTAAACATCACTTTTATGAACAATGTCGTCTATGGATAAAGCAAAATCCAGGTCGCCGAATCACAAGACTATCATTTGGGGCACTGTTACATAAAGCGTGGGGAAAAGCCGCTTCAGCAGAAAACGCTATTTCCGGTTTTAAGGCATGTGGCGTAATACCATTTAATCCTACTGCAATACCGGATTATGCTTTCATAGATGACCATGATGTGACCAACAATCTTCAAAATTTACCTGTTCCACCAAACATTACGTCAATCAACCAATCAGATCCCATAGAACATATTGAGAATGAACCTTTACCAATACCAGGCACATCTGTTGAGCAAACAAATGAAAAAGATGAATGGACTCCTTCTCGAATTTTAAAAGACATATCGCCTATACCACATAAATTAATAGAAGCCCGAAAACGCAGTAAACAGGTTGGCAAGCTCTTGACTTCTGAGGAGCATATAACATTACGAAAGAGTAAAGAAGAAGAAAAGACTTTGAAAGAACAGAGGCGTAAGATTAAGCAAGAAAAAAATATTAAAACTAAAGATAAGACTAATAGTATGATAAGAAAACGAAAAGCTATAAGACGTATTAGTGAAAGCAGTTCTGATCTCAGTGAACCAATATTATGTGATACTTCAAACGATGACGACACTGAAAACGAGGCAGATAATTGCGCAGGATGCGGAGAAAATTATTATAAAACTCTTCTTGTTGAAGATTGGCTCCAGTGCCTGATTTGTGAAAATTGGGTGCATGAAAATTGCACCGAATTTATCGACACTTGCTCCAAATGTGGACAGAAGATGAAAAAAGGGGCTAAAGCAATAGAAAATAAGGGTAAAGGAAAGGGAAAAGGAAAGAGGAGCGCGCGTCATCTCACCCGTACTACTACGGCCAACTCTCCCTGATATGCCGGGTGAGATGGCCAATTCCTTTTTTTTTAAGTTGATTTTTCTTATATGTTTCTTAATTAAAAACTTTATACTTTGTTGATTTTTTGAACACTGATTATATTGCTAATTATGATAAAAATAAAGAACTGATTGTAATAACCTTAAAACATTTTTTTATTTATATTTAAAAAAACTATGGCCATCTCTAACGAATTTACCCTAGCTATGAAAAAAATATTTACGATTTTTTTTATTATTTTTCCCTGAATCAGCATATTCATGGCTCCAAAATATATTTTTTCTCGGTCTAAAAATAAAATCATGCATTTAAGGGTTAAGAGGACGTTGTCCTTCAAGCAGTGGAGAAAGACAAGTACTTCGGTACGTACACTTGAGGCCAGCACAGGAGTTCCTAAAAGTACAACTCATCGAATATTGCAAAAAAAATGAGTTCCACCCATATCATGTGCAGCGAGTAGCGAGCGTATTTATTACAAAATCCTCTGTATTTGCATTACAGAAACACGAGCAGAAGTGTCTGTGCAAAATCTTATACTGGGTGGCGCAAAAGTACTGGCACTAAAGAAAATACTTTTTTTTTTTTTATATGACATTTTCTGTCATTCTGTTGTTGAAAATTGTGTAGTGAACAAATGTAAAATACACTGAAAATACGTTTTACTCTCCAAGAACGTGGAATAATTGTGTCAATGTTCTTACGGAATAATTCATCAGTGATAAGAACACAACGTGAATTTCGTCGACGATTTCCCCACCGTCCGGCACCGATTGGTCGCACAATTCGACGCTTTGCCACACGCCTTGAAGCAACTGGCTCAACATTGGATAGACCAAGAACAGGCCGTTCAGCTGAAAATATCGATGCTGTGCGCGGAGATGTGGAAGAGTGTCCAGAAACATCAACGAGGCGACGTGCCACGCAATTGGGCATTTCCAGACGGACCCTGCAGCGTATTTTGGTGAAAGACTTAAAGATGTTCCCGTATAAAACTCAAATGACTCATCAGCTGCTGCCTGCTGACCACCGAGCTCGTCTAGATTACTGCCAGCGCGTCATAAACCTCAACCTTGAAGAGGATGATTTTCCTTCAAAATTGGTTATAAGTGACGAAGCGCATATCCATCTCTCAGGGCATGTCAATAAGCAGAATACTCGGTTCTGGGGCACTGATAATCCGCGCATTATTCAAGAAACACCTCTACACCCACTAAAAGTTACTGTATGGTGTGGCATCTGTGTTGACAGAGTGATCGGACCCTATTTTTTCGAAGACGCTGGAGGCAATGCGATAACTGTCACTGGAGAACGCTACAGAACCATGTTACGTGAGTTTTTGATACCCAGTTTGGACGAATTGGGGCTGGAGCACATCTGGTTTCAACAAGACGGCGCTACGGCACACACAGCGCGCGACACTATGGACTTAGTGAGGGACGCTTTTCCAGGCCGAGTTATCTCTCGTTTTGGCGATTTGCCTTGGCCTGCAAGATCACCCGATCTGACCAGTCCAGACTTCTTTCTTTGGGGTTTTTTGAAATCTCGGGTGTATGTGAACAAGCCACAGACTCTCGCAGCTCTAAAAGAAAACATTCGTCAAGAAATAACGAACATATCGCAGGAAGTGTTACGGCAAGTTATGCAAAATGTCATAAATAGGGCTCAAATGTGTATCAACTCTGGAGGTCACCATTTAAAAGACATCATCTTTAAATCCTAATGGTACGAAATGTAATGGCACAAATATACATTTAAAAAAATCTAAATCTAGTTTTCTAATTTAGAAAAAATGTTATAGCTGAACCAAATAGGGTCTTTACTTTTGCGCCACCCAGTAGATCATATGACTCAAAGGCTATTACTATCAATAAGTGAAGTAATTCAAACTCTGAATAAAAGTGAACGTCAACATCTTTGCTTGATTTCAAAGTGGGGCTGTGATGGCTCTGGATGTCATGCTCAATATAAACAAAAACTTCAAAATGTAGAATCTACAGATGAATTTATGCTAATTACATCAATAGTGCCATTACGCCTTGTAAGGTTGAATCAAGGGGAAAATATTGTCTGGCAAAATCCGCGCCCGTCATCGCCGAGATACAGCCGACCTTTGAGACTTCAAATGGCTCACGAGACAGTAGAATTGTCTAAATTGGAAGCTGCAAATATAAAACATCAAATAAATAATTTGATTCCTACTGCAACTGCTGAGTAGTGGGTCAAACATGATTTGAAGTTGTAATTGACGATGGTTGATGGCAAGATGGTTAATGCGCTCACCGATACAAGCCAGCTCAGCCATGCGGTGTTATCTTTGCGGGCTCACCTCTAAAGACTTCAACCATATTAGAAAGTGCATCAATAAACAAGTGACTGAAGAAAATTTTGAATATGGTCTCTCTGCATGCCTTGCGCGCGACGCTTGTGTGACATTTACTGTTTTTCGGTACGTTGAGTATTCTTTTACAGTATCATACGTTGAGTTGAGTATTAATATTCCTCCGTATTAATACGGAGGAATACTTAAAATGCCGAAAGGAACTGTGTTAAAAGGACCATCCAGGGAGTTTGTGAGACGCCTTCAAGATTACTATGAGAAGGAATTTCGTAATGGGGCTCCGCTACTACCAATGGCGCAGGTTCGAAACCGCGTTGCTTCCTGCTAGGAATCAGTGTTCCAACTGTTACAAAAAATACCAAAGAAGCCTACGGCAGCAGTGGTATGGAGCAAAATAAGCTGTCGACACCGAAAAAAAAACGCCAGCCGTATAGAGTTACACGCATTGACGATTTTGACGGCGATGCCGTTCGTCGTCATATATGCGATTACTACCAACGCAAGGAAATATGTACCAACTTTAAGAAAAATGGCGATTTCACTGAGGGACGATTTTTGGCCACGGAACAAACCATTGCCGTGGCTAAAAATCGTCGCTAGCTAAAGTGCTAAGAAAAATTGGATTCTACTTCAAAAAGTCTGATAAGAGAAAAATCTTATTAGAACGCCACGACAGACATAGCACTGCCTCGATGTGACTTCCTAAGGAAAGTCAATCAAATAGAAGACTGGTCGAATGTGGTTTTCACCGACGAGGCTTGGCTCAATGCCAATCATACTTAGACAAAATCGTGAACTGACGACATTGCAGCATCGACTTCGGCTGTGCAAGGGCGAATAGGGGCCGGCGCCCACTGCCGGCGTGGCATGGCATGGCACGGCAAAGGATTTTATTACTAATCAAGTTATTTTGATACTTATTGCAATGAGTTTAGAATTCATGTTACTTTAGTTCGATACTACGATGCCGCGGCATACTGCGGTATGACGCGACGCGCCGTGAGCTGCCGCGGCATGACGTGTTATGCCGTTTCATTCGACGGGTTGCCACGGCACACCGTTTCATACCGCAGTATCACGTTGAAACTTGTGCAGCGGTTAGCGTCCAGTCCGGTAGGTGCGCGGGGGCAAGGGAGGGGAAGACAGTGGCGAGCACGTGTTGTTTGTTTCTCACACTGACCGAGACGGTAGCAAGAGATAGGACGTGCGTACGCTATTTTATATTACTTTCAAGTAAAATACGTAAAAATGGATGAAGAGAAACTGATAAATCTGGTTCGTTCACATGAGTGTATTTACAATGTGTCCTCTCGTTATTACATGGATCAACATATGAAGAGAAACGCATGGCAAAAAATTGCAGAAGAAATGAATAAAACTCGTAAGTTATTTTTTAACTTATTTATTGTCAGAAATAGCAACTAACATCTATTAACAATTTCATTTTGCCAGTACACGTTACCGACATTAGAAAAATATTCTGTGAAATAATCTCGTACAACCATCCCGTCCAGATTGTTGAATATTGTATCACTGGTTTCATCCATTGCATTACAGCTAGGTGTCTTCATAGCATGAGTATCAATTATAAAGTTATGTAAACATGTGCTTGCTAGTATAATGTTGTTAATGTACTTTGGTTGAACTTTTATACCTTTTTGAAATAATTCAAATCTTTCTTGTAACATTCCAAAAGCGTTTTCTACAATACGCCGTGCTCGACTTAAACGATAGTTGAATATCCTTTTTCTTTCATCATTCAAAAGATGTGAGGGGTATGGTCTCATAATATTTTCTGTTAGTGGAAAGGCTTCATCAGCGACAAATACATGCGGTAATTTTTGAGTTGAATGTGGTAAAGCTTTTCCCGGTGGTGTGCATAAAGAACCGTTACGTAGTTTCGATCCAAATTTAGAGCTTTGCAGTATACCGCCATCGCTATTTCGACCGTATGCTCCAACATCTACAATTACAAATTTATATTTTGCGTCCACGACGGCTAATAAAACAATGCTAAAGAACTTCTTGTAGTTGATATACATACTTCCACTGTTATTAGGAGCTCGAATCTTAAAATGCTTACCATCTATGGCCCCAATGCAGTTAGGAAAATTCCAATATGTTTCGAAATCAGTTGCAATTGACTGCCATCGTTGGCTTGTGGGTTTCGGCAATGCGGTAGACCTTAATACAGTAAATATTGCTTGACAGGTTTCGTGGACTATTTTACGCACAGTAGTGAATCCCATACGATAGCTAAAAGCTAAAGACTTAAATGAAGCTCCGGTAATTAAATATCTATAACAAAACAAAAAAAAGGTGTAGATGGCGATTATTAGCAAGAATATTAAAAGCGTGTGTTACCTACATATGTCAAGTAATGATAGGCAGAGACCACGTCCCTCCACTCTATAGATCGTTTACATACATGCTCGCTGGTTACGGGTATTCTTTACTTGGCCTTTTAGGACATAGGTACATGAAACCCTTTCATTTGCTCAACTCTTTTAAAAATAGTCATATCAAGCGGGTGTTATTCGAAATAATTCTTTTTACAGTTGAAGAATGCCAGAAGGCGTGGAGCTGCCTTCGTAACAATTATAGAAAAGCATTCAAAAACAGGGTGTGCAAAAGCGGAGACGCTGCTAAAAAGAAGCGACCAATTAAATTTGAAAAGGAACTTGAATTTCTGCAAAAGTTTTTTCAAGATAGACCTCAGCTCTCAAATTTAGACTCTTCTTCCGAAGATACACAGCATTTCGAAGATACGCATCATTCCGAAAATACACAACCGCCCGAAACAGCATCACCTGGTCCTTTTCCTGAAGCACATTCGCCTGCATCTCAAATGTCATTTTCATCATATGCATCTGATTCTAGACCAGCTAGACATGTTCGCCACCGACCATATAAGCCATTGGAAGCACAGCATGCAGAAACGACAGCAGAAATATTAAAAAAATATATTGAAAACCAAAAGAAAGAACAACATCCTATGGAAATATTTTTTCAGGCAATGGCGGCCACAGCGAAGTCTTTGTCACCAAAACTACAAGCTGAAATAAAACGCGATGTTTTACGTATTGTAAGCAATGCAGAAATAAAACATTTGGAAAATATGGAGTTAGCTACAGTTGTG
Organism: Herminia tarsipennalis; assembly: GCA_945859575.2. Taxonomy (NCBI): domain Eukaryota; kingdom Metazoa; phylum Arthropoda; class Insecta; order Lepidoptera; family Erebidae; genus Herminia; species Herminia tarsipennalis. Next base: position 10,084,260 of record OX243854.2, read on the forward strand.
CGGCGCAACCGTTCTTCAACATCAGGTTTAATGGATATTTCAAATAATGTATTGCAATTTCATTCATCTCAGCAATACACACCAACTTCAGTTGCCATAACCGATAATACAAGAATCGAAAAAACAAATAGATTTTCTTCATTTAATCCACTCGAACAGCAATGTAACACCGAACCAAACTATGATATACATACAGAATACATACCTACTCCTATAACAAGACGTCATGATAATAACGATACATATGAAAATAACACTAATACTGAATTGCCGGACTATGGAAACTAATTTTCTTATTAAATACCTTCACTTTTGTCATATTATGGTACGAGGGGAGGTCCAAAAGTTCGTGGAATGGAGGGGATGGAGTGGGGATAGGGATGCTTGCTTAGTGTCATACTAATTGTGGACTCATCATTAGTATATAAGCTGAGTTTCAGCCTAATTGCGTCATTCGTTTACGAATACTCGCCTGATAAACAAGTCAATCCGGAAGAACATTAAAACTATGGAGAAAATTGAACACCGTGCTGTAATAAAATTCCTTACCAAGCAAGGAAAGACCGCTCAAACCATTTTGAATGAAATGGGAACCGTTTATGGGGACCAGTGCCCTAGTAAATTAATGATTTACAAGTGGCATGGTCTTTTTAAACATGGTCGGGAGTCGATTGAAGACGACCCTCGCTCAGGAAGGCCAGTTGAGGCCACCACATCAAACATCATCGAAAAAGTGGAGAAAATTGTACTGGAAGATACCCGTTTAAAGAAAAAACAGATATCTGCATTAGTTGGAGTATCAGATACCATTTTGCGAATCCTACATGACCATCTGGGTATGACAAAAGTCAGTGCAAGATGGGTACCGAGAATGCTCACACCGATTCAGAAGCAGCAACGCGTCGATGCTTCAAAACAATTTTTGGAGTTGTGTGGAGACGAGCCTGCACAGATTTTGGAGCGAATTGTTACCGGAGATGAAACATGGGTTCATCACTTTGAGCCTGAGTCCAAACAAGAGTCCATGCAATGGCACAAAAAGGGGACACCACCGCCAAAGAAGTTCAAAGTGTCGGAGTCGGCTGGAAAGTTGATGGCTACTGTTTTTTGGGATTGTGAAGGGATTCTACTAATTGATTATAAAGAAAAGGGAAGGACCATAACAGGAGAATACTACGCAACGATTCTAGAAAAATTAAAGGAGTCCATCAAGGAAAAACGTCGAGGAAAACTGACCAAAGGTGTTTTGCTTTTGCAAGACAACGCACCGGTTCACAAGAGCAGAGTTGCAATGGCTGCTCTGCACACACATGGCTTCGAATCGCTAGTCCACCCACCCTACAGTCCAGATCTGGCCCCAAGTGATTTTTATTTGTTCCCTAATTTAAAAAAAGACCTAAGGGGAAGGAAATTTTCCGGCGACAATGAAGTAAAGGAGGCAATTTTGGCTCATTTTGCGGCAAAAGATAAAAAATATTTTTACGACGGTTTAGAAAAATTAATTCATAGATCTAATAAATGTATTCAACTTCAGGGTGATTATATTGAAAAGGAAAAATAGTTTTGTTGTTTCATTTTATTTCAAACCCTTCCATTCCACGAACTTTTGGACCTCCCCTCGTACCTTCTGCACAACTGCGGCCTGGCTGGATTGATTGGTCAAGTGCTATCATGTAGCAGTTGTGGCAGATATATAATACTTATAGCTGATTATAAAAATAAATAATTACTTAATATATCAAGACTTTACTTAATATATCCAAGGTATCACCCGCCGCTCAAATATCTATTAATATCAGGTAAGATTATCTTTATATTATAAGAAACGTGTTTTTTTTACTATAACGGAATTATTCTATACACTACCATTTATTAAACATCCCAATTTGAAAAACTTATTTATTCATGGAAACCTAGTAAAAACTGAAAACAGGATTTAGATTGTAACATAATAGCTAGAAAAAGATAGCTGGGAAGTTTATGATTTCGGCCACGGGTAGCCAAGTGAATCAATAATATGCACTTACCTTAAACATACAGACAATCTCTCTGTAACAGGTATAGGCGATCGAAAATTAGTTTTGGTTTTCTTTATATGCGATTCTAGCAAATGACTTAACTTTTCAAATTTTTCATAGTCCATTCTGTAATAATCATAGAATTTTCGTATGTCGTATCTCAAATCAATAAATAAATTACTGAATTCACCATTTGTAGATCTTGTTCTCCACAAATTATGTACCCAAAATTGTCTTTTCGTCAAATTAGTAGTTCTTGTTTGTCTCTCCTCCTCTTCAGCTAGAAGTGCTATCAATACTAGATCCCAGTCAATCATAACGACACAATCAACTTCGTATACGCGCGGAGTAAAACTGATCGATGTTTTGCTGTGGCTGGGCACGATGCCGATGCCACGGCATGCTACCGAATGCCACGGCAATTCTACGGAAGCCACGGCATTCTACGGAATGCCGTGGGACGTCGCGAGATGCCGCAGCACAACGTGCCGTGCCATGCCGTGCCACGCCGGCAGTGGGCGCCGGCCTTAGGGCTTCCATTACGTAATTACGTACTTACGCAATTACGTAATTACGAACTTATTTTAAAGTATTTTTAATTCCGTAACTGAAGATGTCAATTCCGTACTTACGTAATTATTGGTATAATAAATTAATCAAAATAGTCAACCAATAAAAAAAGGATTATACATACCAGTTATAATGTGGCAACACTACGTTATAACTACTTCGAAACTATACAAACAGGGGATTCCCCGCAGTTTATTTTATCGTTTGTTAAATCTTTCAAAAAATTGTTCTAAGACGTACAGAATAGAGTTCAAATATATTAACTTGGCGAGTCGGTAGGGCCGGGGAGTCCCTGGCGAAAAGCCCCTACGACCACGGGGAACTACTATGCTCTTCACTTTCTTAGCTAAAATGAAAGTGTAGTTTCATTGCTCAATTGTCGGTTATTCAGTTCACATCGCTAGATTCTCACAGTTGAAATTTGATCAAATTACCTAATTAAAAGTTGGTGCTAAATGCGTGCAAATATTAACAATTTATAGCAGTTGTATCTTTATCGTGAGTGACTTAGAAGGTGTGGATTATCTCTTGAAAGATGTAAGTACTTAAACCAAAGCCTTAATAAGTCTATTTAGTATTAAAAGGGCATTAAAAACCCCGTAGAGCATGCATAGTTCATACAAAATAATTTGTAAATCAAACATTTTCTTAAGGTGTATTTATTCCGATTAGATTATACAGGGTGGGCCAAGAATTCGTTAACATTTAAACTTAACATCCCGCTAATACAAGCCGCGCGGGGAGCGGGGAGGGAACTTACCACTAGCTCGCTTCTCGGAAATTTAGTCGCAATGGATCGCTTCACGGGGCCGCAGCGCGCTTATTGTGTGAAACAATTTTATCTAAACAACAGTTCGCTCATTACTGTGAGACGCTTATTTCGCGTTGAATACGATTTACACTATTTAAATCAGTGTCCGAGTGCTCCATTAATAAAGAAATGGGTTAAGAAGTTCGAAGAGACGGGATCTACACTAAACGTGAAGCAAACCGGCGGCCCACGGACTTCTCGGAGCGAAGAGAACGTGCAGCGAGTTTCCGCATCAGTTCGACGTGATCCACATTTATCGACGCGCAAACGTTCGGCTGAATTAGAATTATCCCGTACATCATTGCGCCGTATTTTGAAATTAGATTTGACATTACATCCATATAAGCTCCAGTTAGTGCAGGAATTAAAACCTAATGATTTAAATTTGCGCAAGTTGTATGCCGAAACAATGTTAGATCGATTCAATAATTTTGACAACCTCTTATTTTCCGACGAAGCGCATTTCCATCTAAAGGGACACGTAAATAAACAGAATTGCAGGTATTGGAGCAGCGAAAATTCCAAATCTAAACACGAGAGGCCACTTCATTCTCCCAAGGTTACAGTATGGGCTGCAATTTCAGCAAAAGGAATCATTGGACCCTACTTTTTCGAAGATTCTCGCGGCCGTTCGGTTACTGTGAATTCTGCTGAGTATGTGAAAATGTTAAGGGAGTTCTTGGCACCGAAGCTACTGGAATTTGCTGGCTACAATAGTAACACATGGTTTCAGCAAGATGGAGCCACTTGTCACACATCTAACGAGTCCCTGCCGGTGGTCAAAGAAATGTTTCCGGAAAAGCTGATTTCCAGACGAGGCGACATCCCATGGCCACACAGGAGTCCAGATTTAACCCCAGCAGACTTCTTTTTATGGGGTTATTTGAAGAGTCGTGTTTACATCCATAAACCAAAAACACTAAGTGAATTAAAGGAAAAAATTAGCGAAGAAATGTCGGCGATCTCACGGTCTCTTTGTCGACGAGTATTCGAAAATTTCGGTGCTCGCTTAGAAGAGTGCAAAAATCGAAACGGAGGTCATTTAGATGATGTTATTTTTAAAAAATAAATTCCAAATCATTAACTTTCTTATCAATAAACAATTTTAAAAATATGTCAAATGGTTTTTTTTATATGATTTTTTGAAATGTTAACTAATTCATGGCCCACCCTGTAGAATATCTAGGTTCCCAAATACATATTAATTAAGAACACTGATTAAAACATAAAATACCTATAAGAAAAATAAGTTACTCGTATTTATCAAAAAAATTAAATGATATAGCTCGTCTTTAAATCAGGAATGAATGAACTAAGCATGCTCTGTCGTTTGGCTATAAAATACGTAATACGTTTGACGACACGGTTGGCGTAATGGCTGAGTGATCGACTGTTGCGCAGCGTATCGCGGGTTTGATCCCCGCACGAAACAAATACATATTTGTATGATCTGGAAGTAGTTGTTCCGGATCTGGGTGTTTGTGTGTTTCTGTGTTTGTAAACGTAATTATAAAAATAAAAATAAAGTATATTTGTAATGAGTGGGCAACTATGTTTAACAATATCATGATTATTAACCTAACTTCCTTTTATTTTTTTTCAGGTCTTCTTCAAATAAGACTGTATATAAAGAGTTTTTGAACAAACGCACACAAAGCTCTATCTGGGAACATTTCTTGAGAGCTGATAATGGACAGAGTGTTGAATGTAAACATTGCAAAAAAATATTGAAAACTCCTGGTGGCGCAACTGGAGCGTTACACACTCACATGCGTGCCAAGCATATCAGAGAGATGCCGCAAGAACAGGAGTCGCAAAGGCCGAGTACATCAACGTCTAATAGTGGTCTAATTCAAACACGAAAACGTACGAATGAACCTTCACAAAAGAAAATTAAACTCACTGATTATTTTTCAAATATGGAAGCTCGAGTGACCACAATGGCTGCATTGGATGGGATACCATTGAGCACATTTTGTACTTCAGAAGATCTGAGATACCTTTTTAAAAACTCTGGCTACGATGTGCCAAAATCTTCTACAACTATAACACAGATAATTCTAAAACAGAGTTATAACACAAAAAACAAATTGAAAAATGAATTGAAAATTATGAAGTCTGAAAATAAAAGATTTACAATCACTTTTGATGAGTGGACGTCTACCCGTAATAAAAGGTATATGAATATAAATATCCACAATAAAGACTTTGATATGGCCAAATATAAAAATTTGGGACTTGTACGGATACAGGGATCAATGCCAGCTGAAGTAGGCACTCAATTATTACAGCAGCATTTGAGTGACTTCGGTTTAAGTCTGGAAGACGACATAATTGCTTTCACAACAGATGGAGCAAGTGTAATGGTCAAAATGGGCAGAAATTTTGACGGCCACCACCAATTGTGTTTGGCTCATGGAATACAATTAGCAGTCCTGGAAGTTTTTTATAAAACACAAAAATCTCCAGTACCTGAAGTGCAGGAGGATGTCTCAAATACCGGCGCTGAAGAAGCAGAGGAAATTGAAGAAGATGAGGGTGCGTTTATTGTAGAATCTGCCAGAGTTCCAGAATCGGAGTTTTTATACAAAGGAACTATAAAAAAATTAAGAGATCTAATAAAATCTTTTAAAAACTCCCCATTGAAAAACGACTTGTTGCAAAAGTACATTTTAGAAGAACATGGTAAAAATATTGACCTGATACTAGACTGTAAAACGCGCTGGAATAGTTTGTCGGATATGGTAGGCCGATTTCTCAAATTAAAATCATGCGTTTTTAAGGCGTTATTAGATTTGAAATCAAATGTACAATTTACAGACGAAGAGATCCAAGACTTTCACGACATTCATTACAGCTTGGATGTAATAAAAACTACAGTTTTGTCATTATGTCGCCGTGATTCAAACTTATTGACGGCCGACGCTGCGCTTCGATTTATGCTAGAGAAACTTGATCTTCAGCCCAACGATCTCAGTGGAAAACTAGCCACATCTCTTAGAAAGAGAATAAAGGAAAGGCGAACTAACGTATTCGGTGTTTTGCAATATTTGCATAACAATGAGGAATTTTTTAAAACTGCTGCCACAGAATATTTCACGAAACCTTCGTCGGATGATATACGAATGTATATAGTGGAACTGTTCGAACGGTTGAAATATAATTCTACAGAAAAATGTACAAATTCACAACCACAACCGAGTGCATCGGACGCAATAGCCACCAGTGACGATGATGACGAGGAGTTGACAATCGCACAACAATTAGAGAAAGAAATAAACAAAGTTACTATAAATAAACCAATTTCAACAGTAAACACAGATCTCCATTCCATTATTAGGGTGGAAATGTGCATTTACGACAGCGCTGGCGGCGGTCGCGAAGTTTTTTTGACTGCAGCGTATAATTATTTGCTTTCGATAACGCCTACAAGTGTTGAAGCCGAGCGAGCCTTTTCATCCGCCGGATATTTTTGTAGTAAATTAAGAAGTTCCTTGAGTGACAAAACCTTAAATGCCTTGTCATTTATGAGAGCACACTTCCAGGAAGAAAAATTATATTCGGGACGAAACAAAATGGTTTAACTTAAACGATGTACATACGAATACGATGGTAAGTTCTTGAATAAATATTTTTTGTTTAAATATTGTGTTCATTCTGATAATTCCTTGAATTTGAGATAGTAAAAGATACGAGGGTCGGTCAAAAAGTTCGCGGAATCGGGGTGTTGGCGGGGGGTGGGGGTAATTTTTTTAACCTGCACGAATTGCGGGACTACTTAGGAGTATAAATACCAAGTTTCATAAAAATCGGGTCATTATTCATTGAGCTATCATCGATCAAACAAGTAAATCCGGAAGACTACTGCAAGAATTGAGAAAATCGAGTTTCGTGCTGTCATCAAATTCCTTACCAAGCAAGGAAAACCTCCTCAAACCATTTTAGAAGAGATGTCTTCCGTGTATGGGGACTCTTGTCCTGGTAAAACCATGGTTTACAAGTGGCACAACCTCTTCAAACAAGGCAGAGACTCACTAGAAGACGACCCCAGAGCAGGACGGCCTATTGAAGTGACCACTGCAGAAAATGTCGATAATCTTGAAAAATTAATATTGGAAGATGCACGTTTAAAGAAGAAACAACTCGCAGAAATGATTGGAGTATCAGATACAACTATTTTGAATATGCTACACAACAATCTTGGCATGTCAAAGGTGTGTGCAAGGTGGGTGCCGAGAATGCTCACGCCACATCAGAAGCAACGACGAGTTGCATGTTGTCGAGAGTTTTTGGACCTCTGTGCTGACGACAAAGAAGCAATTTTGAACAGCATTGTGACTGGAGATAAAACTTGGGTTCACCATTATGAGCCTGAATCAAAACAGGAGTCCATGCAGTGGCACAAAAAGGGTACACCACCTCCCAAGAAATTCAAAGTGTCCCAATCGGCTGGAAAACTCATGGCGACGATTTTCTGGGATACAGAAGGAATTTTGTTAATAGATTACAAGGAAAAGGGTGTCAATATAACCGGACAATACTACGCTGCTCTGCTAGAACGCTTGCGAGATATTGGGGAAAATTGACCAAAACGGTGCTGCTTTTGCACGACAACGCTCCCGTGCACAAAGCACAAGTTGCGATGGCTGCCATACAAAAAGTAGGCTTCCAAATATTGGAACATCCTCCTTACAGTCCAGACTTAGCCCCCAGCGATTATTATTTATTCCCAAAAATGAAAAAAGAACTCCGTGGAAAGAAATTTTCTTCTGATGATGAGGTGAAGAATGCAATTTCAGCCTATTTTGACGACAAAGACAAAACATTTTTTTTTGATGGTATAAATAAATTAATCGAACGATCTGAGAAGTGTATTAGGGTTAAGGGAGAATATATTGAGAAAGAAAAATAATTTTGATTTTTATTTTGCCTTTTTTAGCCCCCATTCCGCGAACTTATTTACCTCCCCTCGTAATTGTAAAAATTGTAGATCTACAATATTTACAAAAATTCATAGTCGATTAAAAAAAAATAGGAAAAATGACGTAATTACGTAATTACGGAATTGGAGAAAAAAGTTGCGTAATTAGTTACGTAATTGACATTTCCGTAATTTTGGAAGCCCTAAGGGCGAACGCCTTATAATTTGCCACGCGGGTACTGCAAAAGGATTTGTAGCAGATGCTCTACTGGCTTTCAAATAAAAAAAATCTGGCGACTATCACGAAGAGATGAATGCAGAAGTCTATGAAAATTGGATCAGGGAAATGCTGATGTTACTAGAAAAACATTCAATTATATACAAAGGGTCTTTCAAATAGAGCGGGTCGATATTAATAATCTGTGGCGGCCATTTTGATTTGGCGGCATCTGTCAAATCTGTTTTCTACTCTCCAACGATTGGTGACTAAATTCGAGACGACCGGATCGGTAAACAACCAACCAACACCTTTACGTCAAAGGAACGCCAGATCGGCCGAGAACACGCCGCTGTACGTGAGAGTGTTCAGGAGACTCCGAAGCAGTCGATTTCTCGCCGTGCACAAGAACTCGGCCTTTCGCAGACTTCAACTTGGAGAATTTTGCGTCGGGACTTGGGTCTGCATCCATACAAGATCCAACTGACCCAGGAGCTCAAAGTTAATGACCATAGACAACGCCGTGTGTTCGCTGAATGGGCGTCGGAACGCTTGGAAGAGGACCCCGATTTTGGCCAAAAAATAATCTTTAGCGACGAGGCACATTTTTGGATGAATGGTTTTGTTAATAAGCAAAATTGCCGTATATGGGATGACCACAACCCACATGAGGTTCACTAGATAGCAATGCATCCACAAAAAGTAACTGTTTGGTGCGGATTTTGGTCTGGCGGCGTCATTGGTCCGTACTTCTTCGAAAACGAAGTTGGCGAGGCCAGCACCGTCAACGGTGAGCGCTACAGATCAATGATAAACAATTTCTTTTGGCTTAAATTGAACAATATGGACGTGAATGACATGTGGTTCCAGCAAGATGGCGCTACTTGCCACACAGCGAACGACACAATCGACATTCTGCATGAACGGTTTGCGGGTAGGGTTATCTCTCGCAGAGGTGACGTGAATTGGCCACCAAGATCGTGTGATTTGACTCCGCTAGACTTTTTCTTGTGGGGTTTTCTGAAGTCGCAGGTCTATGCCAATAAACCACATTCGACCGTTGCCCTGAAAGCCAACATAACGCAGGCCATCGCTCAGATTCAGCCGGATCTATGCAGCAGAGTCATTAAAAATTGGACCTCTCGGATTTGTGCCACCATGCGAAGCCGCGGCGGACATTTGAACGATGTCATATTTCATGCATAATGGCATAAACGGGCCTTTCAAATAAAAAATAAATTTCGTTAATATCTCACACACATCTAGTTTTATTCAATTTTAACATCGACCCGTCTTTGTTGAAAGACCCTTTAGATAACGCGCTCTACCATTCACGGCAAATAAATAAAATGCCAACGCAAGCAAACACCAAAGATGAAATTATTAACTGGCTTCGTGATAATGACGAGGATGTTAATCATTTATTATTGAAAGCAGAACTAATAAGAATTTTACATCAGAAACGTCAACCTAAACGATACGTCATCGATGAAATGGCAGAGGAAAATGGACATACTGTTATTAGAATCCCACCTTATCATTGCCAATACAATGCCATTGAGTTAATATGGGCACAAATAAAAGGGAAGCCAGCAAGAAACAACACAACGCCGCCGTTTACAGCAAATAAAATGCTGCAATTATTAAATAATGCGTGTGATGATGTGACACCTGAAAACTGGGCTAGTGTCGTGGAGAGGACAAAAAAAAAATAATGTCTGATTGGGAACGGGACGTTGCAATTGATAATATAAATGAACAAGAATTGATTATTCATGTAACCGAGGATTCAACTGATGAGTCTAGTATAGATTATGAAGAGTCTGATTAATTATTGCAATAAATAATATTTAAAAATATTACTTGTTTTATTTGTATACTAGTTTGTTAAATAAATAAGTAGTGTTTAAGATTAAGACTTTAAACCACGCGTTTTAAAGTAAAATTTCACTAACGCGTGATATTTAAGGCAGCTGTCAAAAAACAAAATGAATGACAGGACACAGTTTTTATTCTTTATTCTTGGTTTGAACTGAAAATCCAAGATTTCGACTTAATTCCTTACAAATAATTAATCATGGAGTCACAGATACTTTTTTATTTTTTATTACATTTACAGAAACAATACTTACATATAGTCAATTATATTATTTTTTCAGATGATCGATTTATCTTATTTTAAGACCTGTTTTATAGTCTGTGGTTCTTTGATAAGCACAGGGCACTTCACTAAGTGGGCGTGACAAAAAAATAACGATAATTCATAGGCGTGAGCTGTCAAAAAATGTTTCAATAACATTCATTAATAATTATTGTAAAAGGCAATTTGGCAATTTGCAATTTGAATTTTTGCCAACTTTTTTTGATATTTCGCCTCTGTGCGTGGCATAAAAATGACAATAAACTATCACGGAAATCCTTTACTGGTCATAAAGAGCCAATACTGCAAAACTTATTATTTGATCACGACACGGATATTTTTACAATATTTCGACAGATAATAAACGATGAAGTTCTAAAGTTAATGGTAAAATATACTAATATTTATGGCGCTCGCTTACGAGTATACTTATGGTCGTATCAAACGTTGGAAGGATGTAAATGAGACGAAGATGCTCAAATTTATTGATGTAATATTACTATCTGGTCTGATAATATTCCGTACGACAGAGCCATATTGGAAAAAGGATGAGTTATACTACCACCCCTTACTTCATAAACTAGACATGTCCTACAATCGTTTTTCTGATAGGTGCTGGCATTTTTGTGATAACGACGCTCCAAGGGACAAAAATGATAGAGTATTCAAAATAAATAAATTACTAAATCTTATTATTGACAATTTCCAGACAATTTACACACCTGGGGAAGTGATTGTGGTAGACGAATCGATGATGCATTTTCGTGGACGTCTCCTGTTTCGACAATATTTACCTTCCAAGTCCCATAAATATGGTGTAAAAATATATAAAATGTGTTCAGTTGATGGATATACTTGCGGTTTTCAAATGTACTGCGGTCAAAGTGTTAAAAAATATGGTTTGGATACAACAGGAACCATTGTCGCGGAATTATCAAAAAAATACTTAAATGAAGGTCGTTGTGTAGTGACAGATAATTACTATACCAGTATTCCATTGGCAGAATACCTGTTAATGCATAATACAGACCTATGTAGTACTGTAAACAAAAAATGGAGAGGCTTACCCGGTGATGTCGTGAACGCCAATTTAAAAAAGGGGGAAATAGCAACGATGCAAAAAGACAACAAGATTACAGTTTTGAAATGGAATGATACAAGGTGGCCCATAAGTCCTTTGAAATTTAAATTTCGAATAAAATTCAAACGGTGCGCAGGAATGGCGCGCGGGGTACGGGGGAAGCACAAACGGTCTTTCGGAATTCAGTCGCCATGGAGCGTTTCACTGGTGCGGACCGTGCTTTTTGTGTGCGCGAGTTTTATCGCAACAATAATTCTGCTACCGTTGCGCGGCGTAAATTTCGAGAACATCACAATTTACGCAACTTTAACGACACTCCAAGTATTCAAACGATTAAGAACTGGGTTACTAAGTTCGAGGAGACTGGTTCTACGTTGGATAAAAAACGAGGACATCACGCACGGAAGAAAACATCGACGTAGTGAAACAGTCAATTCGTGAAAATCCTACCCAGTCTATTCGTAAGCGTTCCAGTGCATTAAACTTATCCAGAACTTCATTACAGCGGATTTTAAAGAAAGATTTACTTCTTCACCCTTACAAGATTCAATTAGTACAGGAATTAAAAGATACTGACCCTATGCACAGACTAAATTTTGCAAATGAAATGTTCGACCACTTTACATCGTTTAATAACGTGTTATTCTCTGATGAGGCTCACTTCCACATCAACGGCCATGTCAACAAGCAGAATTGTCGCTACTGGAGTTGCGAAAATCCAAATCGCAAACATGAAAGGCCCTTACATAGCCCTAAAGTGACAGTTTGGGCGGCTATGTCAGCGCATGGCATCATAGGCCCTTACTTTTTGGAGGACAGCAGAGGTCGCGCGGTTACTGTTAATTCGCAGCGCTATGTGGCAATGATCGAGAACTTTTTTGCACCAGAGTTGCAGAATTTTCCAGGCTTCAATACGCGGACCTGGTTTCAACAGGATGGAGCAACTGCCCATACCTCTAACACCGCTATGCCCGTCGTTCGTCAACTTTTCCCTAGTAAAGTTATCTCTCGAAGAGGAGATATTGCCTGGCCACCACGTAGTCCGGATCTGACCCCAATGGACTTTTTCTTATGGGGTTATCTTAAGAGTAAAGTTTATGAAACCAACCCGCGGTCAATCGTTGTCTTGAAAGAAAATATTCGACGAGAAATGGTAAGCATTACAGAAGTTACTTGCCGCGCAGTGATGGACAATTTTAGACGTCGCTTACAGGAATGCCGCGATCGTAACGGATTACATTTAGACGATGTAATTTTCAAAAAATAATTCCCATTTTATTAAGATTACTTCCAAATAAAAACCTTTTTCATATTGTAATTAGTTTTTTTTTAATGATTTTTTTACATTTCAAGGGACTTATGGGCCACCTTGTACAAAAGATATCACTATGCTATCGACTTGTCATGGCAAAGATATGTCTCTTTCCAAAGGTCGATTTCCAAAATTCAAACCACGAATGATTTTGGATATAATCCATTGGAAAAAAGGGTATTGATCTGGCCGACCAATTAGCATCTTACAATAGCCCCATTCGAAAGACAGTGAAATGGTATAGGAAAATTGCTATTGACCTCATCTATGTTGCTGTGGTTAATTCAGTAATAATTTATAATGAATACCATTCCAACAAAAAAGAGAAAATTACAATGTTAGCGGCTCAAGAACGGATAGTAAAGGCTCTCATACACGGACGTACGCAAGATAATAATTTACAAAACCTTTCAACACATAATGACCGAAAGTCTGGTCATCAATTCGAAGAAATTGGTAAAATAAGGAACCGTTCTATTTGGAGACGTTGCGTGTCATGCTACAAAAAACATGTTACATGTGGCAAAACCGCTGATTATGCCAGGAAAAACACAAAACGAGTAACCACTGAGTGCGAAAAATGTAACAAAGAGCAGTTTACAATGTTTTTTCAAAGAACATACAAATTTTAATTTATGAATAAGTATAAAAAAAATATTTTTGTAAAGAAGAATTCATTAGAGAAATACCTATGTTTATTTTGTTGAATATTAATATGTTTGTATGGCATGTTTGTTATGCTACGGTGTAATAGGCGGAATTGCTATACACTTCGGTGTAATAAGCGGACTGCTAGACTGATTGCTGACTGCGCGACACCGTTTGCCTTATTGCAACAGCACGGCGACGCGAGGCACCAACCGACTCAGCAAAAGTGGCGACACGAGGCGGCACCAGACGCTGACTCGACAAAGACGTCATTACCCATAGTTCTAGAAATATTTCGCAATCGTTTCCGTAGTAATTTTTAATAATTAATAATTAAAAAATAAAATATTCACTCTTGGTTCTAGCATCGACCAATTGACATCCCTCCTAGTTTAATCGTTAGTCTTAGAACATTTTTATGTAATATTTCTATTACAATAAATTAGTTTTGGGGAATTGGTTTTTCTTTTGCAACCTCCGTCTGCAACCTACGTAATTTGTTCACTCGTTTTATTGTAGTTCTATATCCCAACGACTAGTTTCGTTGTTTTTTGGAAATAATATTCGTAAATTACATATACAAATTTACTTGGCATAAAAGTAAATCAGTGTACAAAATAGAGTACATGGACTCGCCGGAACCCATCCGCGTGTACAGGGTAGCGTACACTGGACTGTGAACGTGTTAATAGTTGCGTACACCCTACCATATGTAGGTTTTGAGACAACTTTTAGGGTGTCAATATACTTACAGCTGGGTATCTCGAATTCCGAGGTGAACTTACTGTAATGACTGGATTATAAGGTCAAGACCAAGACAACCAACTGCATTGCCAGGGTTCAGAAACTTTTCACCCCCGTTTATAGTTCCAGCTGACGTACAGCCTATTCCAGTTGTTGAGTCACCTTGAACGTCAACCAGACGAGGCAATGCCACGGTAGTCACGGCTTCACCGCATAAACAATAAATAATACATGTAGAAAAGAAAAGACAGGAAATTAATGAAAGACAGCAGAATGCAAATGGTAAAAGGGAAGCAGAGAAAAAAAGAGCTATAAATGTAAAGAAAAAAACGACAGGAAGCAACCAAAAAGCCACGGAAGAATCAATCTTCTGAAGAGGACACGTCTAATGATGACCCAATTTTAGTTTCTACTGACGAAGAAAATAGCGGCAATGATGACGCTGAATGCATAGTTTGTAATAAATGTATTTAACAAATAAAGGAAGATATAAGATAAGATGCACAAAATGTTTTCAATGGATCCATGAGGATTGTGCTGAAAAACCAGGATGCGCAAATTGCACAGATGCAATTAGGTGAGGAGAAATAAAATTGCTTAAACTATACCAATGATTATTATTAAAAGTCTGATTGTTAAAAATACAATTTAACTTTACGTACTGATTATTGTGATCTCAATATCGTGTAATATATTTTCAGAATGTCTACGTTTTTGTTAGAGCTATTCCTGTAGAAATAGTAATTAAGATAACGGGTTTTTGATTATTTAAAAATATAAAGAAATGTTCTACTTATACTTTGACGTTTTATTTATTACTGTAGTCGTGATTTTTTTTTTTATTGCAGAGATGGGGTAAAACGTAGTGATTACTTTTTCTGTGAGATGGTGTGCGGCGTAGAAGAAACGATTTATCAAGGTTATTTAATCAGGGCACGACCTTAATCTAGACATGTTATTTTCTGAATAGTGAATAAATAAAAATAAAACATGGACAAATGTAAGTTGTTGTAGTATGCAAAAACATATGCAGAAGTCTTACAAAGTACCCATATATAGTGTAAGTGAAGAAGTGCCTATATGAAATTTGAAGATTCAACTGCCTCGATGGCGCAGTGGCAGTGTGTACGACTGTGACGCAAGAGATCGTGGGTTTGATTCCAACAAGGGGCACCACTTTATACAATCCAAAAATTGCTTTTCTGAGTCTGAGTGTACTTAGCGTTCAAGAATGTTTATATTGTCCAAAAACGGACCGGGCTTCCAACATAATTGCAAGATATTTTACAAAAAAATGTATTTAGAAGACAAGATTCAAACTAATATGAACTTAAAATATCACAACCAAGTGAAATGATTAAAAATATAATGAATATGAACAACTGATGATCTCCCAATTTCTTCATAAATTAATTAAATGTCAAACATTATGTAAAACTTCATCCAGTATATTTTCACAATAAATATAGCTGCCATAATGTACCACATAAATACCAACAACGCAGAATGCAACACAGCCTAATGTAAGCCCTACCCCACCTCCAAATACTTTGAGACTTTGATAAATTTGAAGTGATGGTGATAAAGCTGGGTATGCCAATGATAGTAGTGGTGTCATATAATGTATTGCTATCCTCTTTAGATTAAAAATTTCCAATGACCTCTGGATATCGGACCCATATGACTAAAGGACTGGTGATATCCTTAAAATGATGAAATGGCCGGAAAATGTTGTGATTTGCTTCCAATCAGACAATGAGAGTGCACTTTTGTCTGAGCGCACACCACTGCATTATTGTATTTGATTGATTCCAAATAAATTGAGTTTGGATCAAGTATTTTCAAATCTTGGATTCATTTTCACCTGTAACAAAAAAAAGAATTCATGTACTCACACAACAATTTAATTTAAGCGTGACGTCTTATTTTAGAAATGATGGCACTGACTAGTATGCTGGACAGGATACAGCCAACAACAACAAGATAGGAATGTGAAAAAATAATCGATTATGGAAATAATCGATTAAAAATCGATTGTTTTAAAGTAAAAATCGATTTTAATACGTGCGATTCATTTAATCAAACATTCACTAGATGGAGTTAGTCGATGAACTGTACTATTTTACCGACTTTCGGTTGATATGTCATTCATTATTCGTTGCTGAAACTTCATTTTTCAAACAAACGACAATTCAAAAGGTTTTCGTGGCAAAAAGTTTTTAGTGTTATTAAAAGTCTCGTTTCTAACAATGTCTACGACTAAAAGAACGACAAGTATTTGGCGTCAATATTTTCATGTTGACAATAAATCTGGCAATGCTAAATGTAAATATTGCCCTAAAATTTTAAAAACGTGCAGTAATACTACCAATTTAAAACAGCACATGGAAAGGAAACACTCTGGTATCATTAGTATTGAAAATAAAGAGTTAAGTACCTACAATTTGGATTTTATTACAATTATTAATTACAAATAAACTGGACCACTTTCTAAACAAATACTGACTTGTCAATGATTAGTTTTCTAATAAATAATTATATTAAGAATACTATTTGCCATAGTACAACATTTTCGTTGCTATGAACCAATCAAATGATAAATCAGGGCCATTCAGGACTATATTTATAATGCCCGAGCATTAAGGTTATTGACATGTCAAAGTTTTCATTTTGACAGTTGTAGTTTAGGGTTGGGCGCATACAAATCGGAAGATATACTTACCGATTCAGATAACAAATCAATTTACGATGTAAACAGTGGCTAATCAAGTCAAAATTTAGTTTTATTTTGATTGGCTTATATTATACGATCGAAATATTCTTTTAGTTTAGTGGCCATAATTATGATAAAGAATATTCTTAACCAATTTAATTTTGTTTTAGGATCATTCTGTCAAGTCGGGAAACAATTCGCAGGAAGAATCAATGGCAGACTTGTTTCCTAAGCCATCGACATCTACAACCTCTGAAGACTCTGTGATTATGATACCGACTACTTCCGCATCTCAAATTAAAGATCCTATAGGGTCTTCAACTCCTAAACGACGAAAAGCAGCATCATTCTCAAAAATATTAGAATATGGATCAGGGGGTTCAAAAAACAAACAGATTACCGCGATAATCTTCCCTTCAGCGTGGTCGAAGGAGAAGGGTTTGAAAAATTGATTAAATTACTTGCACCATTATATAAAATCTCATGTCGCAAAACGATAACCAGTATCATTGATGGAAAATACGAGGAAAAAAAAGCTATTATAATCAAGAAGTTACAATCCGTTACCAATATATGTTTAACGATTGCCGAATGGAAGGATTTACAAATGAAGAGCTATCTGGGAGTAACTATTCATTTTATCAAAAAAATTTAGATTGTTTCTTTCAATATAGCTTGTGAGCCGTTTTCGGAGAGTCATACCGCCGAATATTTATCAACCACCATTAAATATATTTGTGAAAAATGGGAAATTCCTGATGAAAAAATTGTGGCCGTCACTACAGATAATGGTGCAAATACAGTAAAAGCCATTGAATTAGCATTTGGAAGAGCAAAGCATATTCGTTGCATAGCCCACACATTAAACCTTGTTGTGCAAAATTCAGTCATGGTGAATGAAATAAAAATATTCATTGATAAAGTTCGCAGAATTGTACAATGGTTCCATCAGAGCGGAGTTGCTGCAGACCAATTGAGAAATTCTCAAAAGGCTGAAAATGTACCGGAAGGAAAAATTAAACACCTGGTAGGAGATGTTTCAACGCGGTGGAATTCACAATTGCATATGCTTGAAAGGTTTATAGCTATGAGTGGGACGGTGGGCGGCATTTTGTTGAATTACCCTAATGCTCCTCCTATGATTCAAGCTAGTGAAATTGCTGTACTGAAAGAGGTCGTAAAAATTCTCAAACCCTTTGAAAAAGTAAGCGAAGAGATGTGCGCTGAAAAATATGTTAGCGCAAGTAAAGCTTTTCCCATTATAATGTGCTTGAACAGATCCATCGCATGATTTGGCAATTCAATAATAAATTAATTTAAGAAAAGATTTGAGCACATACAAAAAGTTCATTTATTTAATACTGCAACATTTTTAGATCCTCTTTTAAAAAATTACACCTTAATGACGGAGCATCTTTGGCAAGAACTATGAACTACATTAAACGATCCATTGAAGAAAACCGAGAACCTGAGGATTGCCCACTGTCAATAACTTCTGACTTTTGGGAAACCCACAACAAGCTGTTGTTGGAGACTATGCGAACCAGTCGAAGTCACATTCAGACATCTGAATTAAGCTTGTACATAGCTGCGCCTCTAATAGGATTAAAAGAAGACGCTTTAGAATCCTGGAAAAGCTATGAGGCAGCTTATCCCAAACTCACACATTTGGCGTGTAAGCACCTATTGGTACCGGCTTCTTCGGCTCCAGCAGTGAGATTGTTCTCGAAAGCTGGCGCCATATTAACAAAGACCAGGAGCCGAATATTATCCAAACGCTTACCTAAGCTGTTATTTCTGAACTCGTTGCCTACGGATTTCTAGTTTTTTTTTATTTGAATAATTTGATTTTGTTGATTTATTTTAATTTGAACATTTTATGATTTGATAATTCTAAAACTTTAATTTGTGTTGATTTTATAAGAACTTACTATTTCAGTACGAATATCTAGTTTTTTCTTATTTGAATAATTTAATTTTGTTGATTTATGTTGAGTTAAGTTTAAAGGAGGATGCAAATGTTGGGCCCACCTTCCAATAGCTATGTGTGTTACATCGTTTGATAGGTATTTTTGAGCTGAATAAAAGTTTCTATGGCGCCAAGTTCCTAATCTTAGTCCGTTCAGAGTTATTCTTTATTAAACATGGTAGTTTTAGCACTCAAGTAATTCTATATAAATACTAACATACAGTTATCATTTGCGTCATTGAGTCACAAATCTTTTTATCGGTCTGTCTCACTCGCACTCATTATGTATGATCAGGACTAGGACGAGGAAACTGGTTAGCGGCGCGGACAGGACGGGCGACGATGCGCTCAAGCGCAGGTAGTCGTTCGTATGTAATACGTGTGTGACTACGTCCTGTCTCTTTGTTTACTTCGCCGGCTTTCTCTTGGAATTTTTCGGTAATTGACGTTCGGCTTGAAATAAGGATTATTGAACTGCTTTTCGATTGGACTATTGTTTATTACTATGGAAGTTTTACGGAATTGTGTCATGTGTCGTAGAGGATTGTATCGCGGAAGATACCAGCGACATCTTTTGACTAATGAACTAACAAGAATGCGACCAGAGTTTGTAACATACATTCAAGAAAATGCATTGTTAGAGGTAAGTACTTTAAGAGATATTACGCTATGATGTATCTATGAAAAGAAAAATGTTTATTAAGTATACTTTTTTACAGGTTGTATTTGACAACACCCGGAGTGTGTGCCATCGGTGTTGGCAAAGGGTTGAGAGTGCAGTCAGACCGCCTCCTCCGCAAGAAGCAAACGACGAGCCACAAGCACAAATCGCAACTGTAATTCACGTGCCCGAGTATTCACGAGCACCAAACACTGCTAGGCATTGTATTTTCCTCAATTGTCGTAATATCACTCGTCATAGAATACCAGAAGTCATAAAAATACACACTTTCTGTGAACACAAGCTGTATATTCCCGATAGCGCCAGAGTGTGTCAAGAACACCTAAACAGTAACATCTGGGACGAATTACCACAACATTGCAATGTTACCCATGACTTCAGTGCAGCACAATTCAGTGATATTAGTGACATTATGAGAAAAGCTGTACAAAGAGGTACAAATAGATTAGATTTTAATACGAGAGGTGCTGTTACAAATGAAGAAATGCATTTTTGGACCGGCCGTAGTTTTGAGCAATTCGAAGAGATATTGGAACAAACTACATCATTGAGTCAGAGATGTAAAAATTCTAGAACCGCTTTAGCTGTCTTTCTAACAAAGCTGCGAACCGGTGACTCCAATGAGAGGCTTGCGACTTTATTTAATATGTCGAGACAAAACCTTGAACGATTGATGACCATAGCTCGTGAATGTCTCGTCAATGAGTACGTTGATCATCACTTAGGACTCGACCATATAAATAAATATGATATTTTGCGTCGAAACCTGATGATACCAAAAGCTTTATTTGGAAACAATGAAAATACGAAAGCCATCTTAATATGCGACGGGACATATGTATATATACATAAAAGTGCTAACTTCCTGTTCCAACGACAGTCGTACAGCTTACACAAGTTTCAAAATCTTTTAAAACCGTTTCTTTTAGTCACAACAGATGGCTATATAATTGAAGTGACAGGGCCTCATGCTGCTACAAAAACAGACGCAAACATAATGAGCGATATTATGAACAATGGTGAACATCCGATTCACTGTCTCCTTGAAACTAATGACGTGTTTATTTTGGATCGAGGATTTAGGGACAGCTTGGACGATGTAGAAGCCTGTGGTTACGAATACCATGTTCCGCCTTCAAAGAATAGGCACGAATCCCAACTTACCACTGACCAGGCTAACGAATCTCGATTGGTCACTATTTGCCGCTGGGTAGTGGAAGTGGTTAACGGCAGATTCAAACGCGATTTTAAACTGTTTCGCCAAAGATATTTTAACAATGCGTTGGCGCATATGTTTTCTGATTTTAGGATAGCTGCTGCAATCACAAACCACTTTCATATACCCATCGAAGATAGTCAATATGCAGAAGCTTTTGTCACCGAAATAAGGCAGAGGTTACATACACCTAATATTTTATATGAATATGTGGAACGGAAACGTTTAAACAGCAGAAGAGCTGATTTTACAAGAGTAGAAGCAAGTGATATTGATTTTCCGAGATTCAGCGAAGAACAAATCATTTTATTAGCTTTGGGAACCTACCAAATGAAGTTAGCGAAATCTTACTGCAGCGAGCATCTGCAAAATGGAATATATTCAATAGAAATATATCGTGAAGCTGCACTAGAGGATTTACCTGATTTTGGCATTGACGATGATGCTTGGCTCTTACGTGGTCGTATACAGTCGCGACACGTGAGAGCTAGAAGGTACTACTGTTACTTATTAGTTCACAATAATAATATTCTCCAAAGATATTGTACCTGCATGACGGGGCGACGTACTGTAGGGACCTGTGCGCATATTGTTTCTATCGTTTGGTACCTAGGGTACGCCAGACATGAGGGATTTGTAGGCCCAGCCTTATTTTTAAATGACGTCATTGTAGACTCGGATGATTAAATAAATGTTTATTTTTAAAATATGTTATCGTTATTTTATTTATAAAAAAGCATTTTTTAACGTTAACATCTGTTTAACATTAAATAAACATTTCTTAACATTGTTTTTGGATCTTGTTAAACTACTATGTTTAATGAAGAATAACTCTGAACGGACTAAGATTAGGAACTTGGCGTCATAGAAACTTTTAATCAGCTCAAAAATACCTATCTAACGATGTAACACACATAGCTATTGGAAGGTGGGACCAGGTTTCATAGAAACTCTGGCATCGTCCTTTGAGTTATGTTGATATGTGAAAAAAAAAATTGATTGTTTTAAAACTTTATTTTGTGTTGATTGTATAAGAACTTACTGTTTCTGTTGTTTATTTTTAATGAATAAATCTATTGATATAATGTATAATATAGCGTTTATTTTGAAATTAATTGAAAAATTAGGAAAAAACTATTTATATAATAAAATCGATTATTTTCTTAAGAAAATTCGATTATTTATTAATCGATTTTTCATCCTTAAAAAAAACCGATTGATTAAAAATCGATTTTTTATCTACAATGCCACATCGCTACAACAAGATTTCCATTTCATTTTGACATTCGGACTGTCATTTGACAAAATGAAATTGAAGTCTTTAATTGTGTAACAAGGATAACAACAACGGCCATTTGTCATACATATGTGTAATTTTTATTTTATCTATTTTTTGAAGGGGCTATGTCACTTTTGACTATGTCGCCCTGTAATTGAATTCAAGCTTAGAAAACTAATTTAAATGGGGTAGAGGCATCAATAAACGTAGGTACCTATTACAGTCATAATCATGGTATACCTTTTTGAAATGCTTAAGATGAGCCCTTTAATTTGATAACCTTATTGCAGTATTCAAAACGTTTTTTTCTTACACACCTCTTTATTTTGACATATCACAGCCGCCATGTTTGTTTTTTCAATAATCACTTATCTAAGAAGACTTGGGCGATCCAGACGAATCTAACGACGTCTGATCTCTCTCGATCTCACAATTCACTGAACGGATTTATACAATTAATTGTATAAATCCGTTCAGTGAATTGTGAGATATCAGGTAATAAAGAATATCACATACATACATACATACAAGATACGCGCGAAAAACATAACCCTTCCTTACAGTCGGGTAAAAAGGCAAGTTAACACTGTGAAGGAATGGATACCTTGTCTAAACAATATATTCTCGATAAAAGTAATGGACCACACGGCATATCAAATGACACTCTGAAATCACGAAAATACATACTAACTTCTTTTGTAAGAATTCTTTTCAATTAAGTACTCAATAACAAAGATATACCAAAGGAATGGGGGCAGTTTGATATCATACTACAATATAAGAAAGGTGGCCAAGCTGATATTGCCAACTACCGCCCTATCAGCCTACAACCAAACACATAGAAAAACTACTGGAACCATGGAGAAGCTGAGAAGTAGCAGCCCATAGAACAAGCGGGATTCAGAAAAGGTTTTTTCTACAGTCTATCACATATACACGCACACAATATCTGCCAATCATTGATTATGCCAAAGTATTTGCCAGAGTATATGGAAAGCCTTACAAGACTGCAGTATACCAAATGAAACAATAGAGTTCATCTATACTAATATTATAAAGCTGAAGAGTTTGTTTGTTTGTTTGAATGCGGTAATCTCAGAAACTACTGATCCGAATTGAAAAACCTTTCACTGTTGGATAGCCCATGTATTGAGGAAGGCTATAAGCTATATAACATCACGCTATGACAAATAGGAGTGGAGCAGCAATGAGAAATGTTGCAAAAATGGGAAAAAATTATACAGACGAAGTAGCCTGGGACAGCTAGTAAAAGATATATCGCTTACTTATTGCAACAACGACATTTTTCAAAATTTTGATATTTTGAGATAAGTATGTGAAAACAAAGCTTTATCGATCTATTTTTTGGTGCAATAAAGACAACAGCATACTTCAATTCCAATTCGCCTGATGGCGTTAAGTATCTAAATTGCACGCTGTCAACGCGCATCGTATGTAATTTCAATATCGTTCCATCTCAGTTACACCAAAGTATTCAAGGCCAACGCACGCATCTTGCTCGTGAAGGACGTCATATTTTGGAATAATACTATATTGCAGCAAATGATAAGTACCTTTCTTTAAATAAATATTGTTACAATGTAGGATTATTTTGTGTTATGTCACTATTGTAATTAAACATAAAGTATTTCTATTTATATTATTTAACGATATGACGGTATTGCAGAAAGAACCACAAGTATATTTGTATTATTTTGCATTATGACGTTATTGCAACATAATCAATCACACAACGTCCACATTATTGTTACTTAATACATTCAGGATTATATCGTTATTGCAGCAAAGATTGCTTTACTTAAGATTATTATTTTAGGTTATGACTGTATTACAGTTAATACATTGTACACTTTTTATGTTAATTAAAATCAAAACTTCTTTTTAGGCATCCCGAGGGCGGTTACTAGTTGATCTCGTTAATAGTGTTGATGAAAACGACGAAGAAGAAAATGATGCTACCATTATATCACCGGAACCAGTTATCGATTCTAATAATACGAGAAATAAATCTAGATCCTCTTCTTCGTCATCTTCGTCTAGCTCGTCGAGTTCCTCGAGCTCTTCAAGTTCATCCAGTGAAGATGAGACGCCTGATGTCGCTGAATCTAATGTAACAAGAGGAATTAATGAAGGAAATAACCAAATAATCTCACCTTCGCTGAGTATAGGTATGTTCCCCTTTATTAAACAATTATAACATTTAATGTTTGACTACCCACATTATTATTTTTTCTATACTTTTAATTTCAGATGCTCCATACTATTCATCAATGGCTTCAACTAGCGGTCTACAACTTTCTGATCCCTATGAAAATGTTGACGATTCAGATAAAGACAGGGATTATGTACCGGATGCAGAAAGTAGTTCTAGTGAAGATGAAAGAATTCCTCGGCGTAACGGAGTATTGGTGACGACATCTAGCACTCCCGAAAAGAGAGGCAGAAAACGTCCCAGAAAAGAACAAAACTGGAGAAGAAACATTTTAAAAAAGGCTCGTAACCCTTTCGGAACGCTCCAATACAAATGTGCGGTTCACAAGATTCAATTTTTCTCACAAACTTATCGTAGTATTTGAACGGGCCCGGCATCGCACGATTGTGCGGGAACGTAAGTTTGACCTTGTACACAAATTTGGTGCATCAATCATTCGCCGGTCAGGTGTCGACCTGTCGCGTGTGGTGTCGTTTCACGTTCCCGCCATTTGAGACTGTAAGTACTAAAAAGGTTGATTTTTTGTTGATTTAAGCTGTTTTCTGTTATGTTTCCATAATGTTATTAGTTTTTCTTTGTGTTTTGATATATTATTCAATAGAAACTAACTTCTAAGTTGATTTAATTTGTCAACGAATGTTTTCAACACAATTGTATCAACTCAAAGCCCAAAGGTTAAAATATCGATTGTATGGGTGTGAGTAATAACGTATTGTTTCTCTTTTTTACAGGATTAGTTTTACAAGATGTCACATTTATTAGATCGAGATATAGATGGTTCCTTAATGGCTCGGGTAATGAAGGTAGCGACGATGAAGATTACGTGGGAGGACCTTTGGGAGACGACTGTACTAGTTCTTCATCATCTGATGAGTCCGAAGATGATGTGCCACTTGCGAATTTACGATGGAAGAAAAGAAAATTCAACAGTAAGTGTGTGCCTGATGAATCACCACCAACTATAGAGCCAGTGAGAAGTCCTGCGCAGTATTTTGAACAATATTTCACGCCAGATATCTTCGAAAAATTCGCTTTGGCTACAAACCAATACTATATGACCAACAATGGAGGTAAGCAATTAAAGCCTATTTGTACCCATGGTGAAGTCAAGACCTTTTTCGGCATGCATGGCATGATAGGGTGTTTCCATTTCCCAAGATTGAAATTGATATGGAACCAACGATATAAGTTTGACCTTATAGCTAGTGCGATGCCTAGAGATAGATTCTTTCTACTAAGAGTAAACCTGCACATCACAGATGTTCATGGAGTAAATGAGAGAGAAGAACAGGCGAAAAATAGATTATGGCGTATACAGCCTTTGATTGATGCCGTTCGAGCTCGTTGCTTAGAGTTGCCGTGCAATGCGAGTAATTATTCTATAGATGAGCAAATGATTACCTTTGGAGGACGTTGTGCTGGACTGAAGGTTGTTGTAAAGAACAAACCTCGCCCTGAAGGTCTTAAGAACTATGTCGTCACCACCTCAAAGGGAATGGTATTAGACTTCGAAATTTACCAGGGGCAAACAACGAATCTACCTGATGTTGAGAAATTTGGAATGGGACCTTCAGTGATTTTGCGATTAGCTACAACCTTGCCAGAAGGCTGTTTTATTTACTTTGATAGGTATTTTACTTCTTTACCTTTAATGCAAGAACTCCTTAAAAGGAAAAAAGAAGGAAATGGCACATTGATGGCCAATCGTTTTAATACGAAAGCAAACAGCAAATATGATTTTAAAAAGGATACAGCTATGAAACGTGGTGAACATGAGGAGATTGTGAACAGTGATGGAAATATCTGTGTGCTAAAGTGGAAAGACAACAAGGGAGTGCTGATGAGCTCAACTGCGTTTGGTTCTGAACCTATTACATTAGTACCTAGATGGGATAAGAAGAAGAAAGAATACATACAAGTTTCCTGTCCTGCCGTTGTAAAGAATTATAATAGTCACATGGGAGGTGTCGATGTATGTGATCAACTAATGGAAACTTACAGAACCTGGATCAAGACTAAAAAATGGACCTTGAAAGTAATGTTACACCTTTTTGATTTATCTATAGTAAATTCCTGGATGGAGTACCGGAATGATTGTAAGAGCAATAAAGTAATGAACAAGGATACTATGGATTTATTGGCTTTTCGTCTGAGCATCAGTGAATATTTGTTAGCTGGCACACCGAGGTCAGCAGAAAGTAGAAATGACTTGGAATTTGCGGATATGCCCTCTTCGTCAATATACCGTCCGAAACCACTTCCACCAGTGGATAAACAAATCGATGGGTACAACCATTGGCCAGTATTCGACACTTTAAAGCAACCTCGTATCTGTCGAGCTCTTAATTGTAAGAGTAGATCGAGATGTCGTTGTACAAAATGTGATGTATATCTCTGCCTGACAAAGGACCGAAACTGTTTTTACGATTTTCATCAATCCTAAAACCATTGATTATAATTATTTTATGTATCGTTGACTGATTGTAACTTTGAGACTGATTAGAAGTACAAATTGTTTTAATAACTTGTTTTAATTGTTTCAATAGTGTCGATTTTGTTATAACAAATTATAATTAATATAGAAGCATTCAGCCACTAATTTCATTTGTTTTATTTCATTAACTATTAACTTAACGGATTTATAAAAATTATAAATGTATGACGCACAATTGTTTCATAAAAAGCTTTGGCCCGACATGATACAATTGTGCGGGTTCACAATTGTAGCTTTAAAATGTTGGGCCCGTAATAATACAATTGTGCGTGTAAGAATTTTCCAAGATGGCGGCCGGAAAATGGAAAACTAATGCCATTTTCGTCATCTACACACAATTCTACAATAGGTGACATATTTTTTTTTTGTAACATGCCGGTATTTATGGCGCCGGTCTGAAAGGGGTAATACAGGTCAAGCTTACGAATCTCATACAGCAACAAAGAAAATAAGACCAGAGAGAAAATTGAAACCAGGCTGCTCAGATGCATGCAAATTACAATGTTCCCTTGCCTTTAACGAAAACGATCGAACATTTATATTTAATTCTTTTTGGGATTTAGGTGACATAGAGCTACAGCGGCAATTTATTTCCAACTGTATGCAACCTGTTCAGCCACGGTATCGCTATGTCCGTGTTGGAGGTACACGAAAACCCAGAGATAATAATCGCGCTTATTATTTTAAGAAGGATGGCGTTAATATTCGTGTATGTAAACTGTTTTTTAAGAATACTTTAGACATAAACGACCGACCAATTCGCACTGTTATAGAAAAACAAAATAAATTAGCGGGATCATTATTGGAAAATGATAAACGTGGAAAGCATGGTCATCAAAAGAGAGTAGAGGATGGCATTAAGCAGGGGATCTCTGAATTCATTGAGTCAATTCCTAAGATTGAAAGTCACTATACTAGGACAAATACCTCAAAGCTTTATATTGATGGTGGCAAAACAATAATTGACCTTCATAAAGATTATGAAGATCATTGCAAAGCAAATAGAAAACCTTTTGGGAATTATGCATTATTTTATAAAATTTTTACGAAGGACTTCAATATTTCATTTTTTGTACCTAAAAAGGACTTATGCGAAATTTGCCATGTTTATGAAAATGCTGACGCAACTGAAAAACAAGGTCTACAGGCAACCTACGACCCTTGTGGCCACCAGGATCCCCTAAACCGATCCCCCAGGGGATCCTGGTGAACTCGTCGGTTCACTAGGATCCCCTTATCATAATCTTTATAAAGATGTTATTACACATACTGACTCGATCAACAAAACTTATCTGATTTGAACTGGCCAGTATTAAATGGAATCTTCTTGTTTATGAAATGAGTTATCAATGTCAGAGAGCTACTCCACACACACTCTCATGCGTGAGGAATGTGGCTCAAAACGATATTGATCTTGCAGTACATAAATGTAAAGACAAAATAAGAAAATTGGATTCTCGACCTATTCGAGAAATATATGATAAATGTTTTTGTCCCTTAAAGAACAAAGGTATAGATTTGGTAGCAAAAGTACCATCACTTAAATCATTAAAAAGTGCTTTATATAAAGTTAAAAATGAAAGTGCAGATGTGTCAAAAATGTGTTACAAAAAAGTAAATGAGGTTGAAATCCCTAAACCACATTTAGATTTCGTTCTGTGTGACTATTTAAATGTACATGAAATAGAAAGACCTTAGCCTCGAATAATAATTTTCTGTTTAAATGAGAACAAACAAATTTTATCTAAAATAGAACATATATTTTGTGATGGAACTTTCCAGTGTTGCTCTCCACCCTTTGAGCAATTATATGTGATACACGGAGATATTGGCAGTTCTCTAGGTACAACAAATGTTGTGCCTTTACTTTACGCATTGTTGAGTGACAGAAAAATGGAGACGTATGATTTATTTTTTAAATTAATTGCATCTCAAATAAATAACTTTTACCCTAAAAAAATAACAATGGACATGGAACAAGCGGCTGTTAATGCTTTCAAGAACAATTTTCCTGATGCTGAGATAAAAATATGCTATTTCCATGTCAAGCGGAATATCCGTAAAAAGGGTAAAAACTTACATTTACTTAAAAACAAATATACTAGGAGACTGGTTATGTTGTGTGGTGCCCTGCCATTATTACCAACGGATTTTATTACTGAAGGGTGGGACTACATTAAAAAAAATATCTTAAATATGAGTGAAGATTATCCTAAGTTGCTAAAGTTAGTAAACTATATGAAATACTGGCTCAAAAATGACGACACTAGAAAAATGTGGTCGGTTTTCAGCGAAAGACATCGCACCAATAACTGTTGCGAAAGTTGGAACTCGGGTTTAATCAAACTGATTGGACGAAAACGACCCAACATACTACAGTTATTGAATGCACTAAAAAGAGATGCTGAACAAAAGCAAAGGCAACCGCCAAAAAGACGTAACACAGATCAAATATCCATTGATAAGTTTATTCAAGAAACACAATTGCAATTATTGAACAATGACATAAGTGTAGGTCATTTCTTAGAAATTGTAAAATAAAAACGGTGTGTAAACTTCTTTAAACTTATTTTTATTTCAAGGGGATCCTAGTGAACCGACGAGTTCACCAGGATCCCCTGGGGGATCGGTTTAGGGGATCCTGGTGGCCACAGTGACCTACGACACCCACCAAGAAGAAAAACGTTTGTCCAGATTGGAGAAAGAAAGTGACAAAAACGTAACAGACCCACATGTTTTAATTGCTGTCTATGATTTGCAGGCTGTCGTTCAATTGCCTAAAGGTAATGTCTCATTATTTTATTATAAATGCAAATTAAACGTATTAAACTTTACTATTCATGACATCAGCAATAAAATATCTGACTGTTACGTTTGGGATGAGTCCAATGGAAACAGAGGAGTTAACGAACTGGGTAGTTGTGTTTTTGACTATTTGAAAAATGTATCAGATGCTGGTAAAACTGAGATAGTATTCTATAGTGATAACTGTGCCGGGCAACAGAAAAACAAATTTATGGCATCGATGTATTTGTATGCGGTACGTTGTCTTAATATAAATAAAATAACACATAAATATCTAATTAAGGGTCACACCCAAAATGAGGGGGACGCCGTCCACTCATTAATTGAAAGGCAGATAAAACGTCAAATAAGAAGCGGGCCTATGTACACACCGGAATCTTTTGTATCTGCTATAAAAATGGCTAAAAAGAAGGGACCTCCTTTTAAAGTACATGAATTGAATTATGAATTCTTCTATGATGTAAAAAAACTGTTTTCAAGCTTAGGATGTGTGAATCTCGGACCATTGAAAATCAATGAAGCTAAAATATTGGAAGTAAGGAAAGAATGTCCCAATTCAATTTTTTATAAAACTTCTTACGAGGATCAAGAGTTTAAAGAGGTTGTCATAATCAAACGAAGGAACATTAATCCTCAATGGAAACCAGCTTTTGCACAAAAACCTGGTATTTCAGAGAGAAAAAAAAGTGATTTAATGGAGTTAGTAAATAAAAAACATATTCCATCTTTTTACAAACCTTTTTTTGAAAATTTGTAAGAATTTTGATACTTTGTGTGTATGTTGTAAGTATAACTTATGTGATTAAGACTCAATTAACAGACTGTCATTTAGCGATTAAGAGTTAGTAACAATAATTTTAAATTATCTAATATATCCTACTTAAAACCTAATTCTGTGATTATTGAAAGACTTAGTGTTAAGTTTAAAAGATGTTACTATTTTTTTAGAATTTATTTAGATACCTACTGTAAAACTAGTGCCATAGAAATTGGTTGTGATTACCGATAGGTACTTAATTTAGAATAAGGAAGAATTGCAGCAGTTTTTTTAGAGAATTATATTCTCATTCGTTAGTAAGTTTGTTAATTATTTCTACTTAACTTACATCGTGAGGTTTTGCATTTATTAAGTTTTAAGTTGTTAATTTTGAATTTTTACTTTGACTTTACTCATTTTAATAGACATTCCTAAGAATTAGTTTGTGTTTATGTTTGTTTTATTTTATTTTTTAGTATGACACTTATTAGCAACAAAGTCATAATTTAACTTAAATTGTATTTTTTTTTATTGTTTTTATTGTAAGGATGACATAATTACGAGTAATACTTTTTCTAGGTAACTTTTTGTTACAATAATGACATAAGTGAGGAACTTGTTTTTTTAATTTGATTTTTGAAAACAGTGTGTTGAAGATAACACATTCTGATTACTTAATATGAAAGTTAATTAATGTACAAGACTGATTAAAATACTTCTGAACAAAAACAGTGTTTTTTTTATTGAAATACTAAAGATGCAAAGTTTAAAACTACCGTCCTGTAAAATGATGTTTTTTTCGTTATGTCGGTCTTGCAATAAGCAAACGATATATAAGAAAAGTGTAAGAAGAAACTAGACCAAAAAAGTCCAGAAATAAAAATAAACAGGGGGATGAGACAAGGAGACCATTTATTAACCAGATTATTTATTACTGATCTTCAATATATTAATAAAAACCTAAAATGGACAAAAAAGGGGATCTTTATAAATGGTAACTATTTATTTATTTATTTATTTATTTATTTAAGGATTTCCAACAAAAGAATATACAGTGTCTTACATTACAATTAAACATTATGTCATAAGCGTGTATAGTCCTTAACTTAGAGGAAACCACAACATGCAACATTATTAGACAACACTATCTAACAACTATCAACTATCTTAACAATCTAAGATTTGCAGATGACATAATACTCTTTTTGGAAACACCAACACAACTACAATCAAAGTTGAAGGGCTAAGTGGACAAAGGTATATGACAAAATTAAAAAATCCGACTTTTTTGCATAAACATAGGTTTTAACTAATGATAAATCGATCCATGAACTTAAAACACGCCAATTCTAATTCGTTACAAAGTTACAGACGCTGGCAAAGGTGTTAACTGTCAATCGAGTCCATATTTCAGATATTTGCAAATGTGTTATCAGCAGAAATATTTTCATCAATCATTATCATTGCTACTTTTGGAATAATATAAGGCGATTATCAATCAATAAATCTACATCTTCGCAAGGATAACATGATTTAATGTTAAAAAAAATTACGTTTGATAATGTAAAATTGTATCTTTTTTTTTCAAATCCTCTTTTACAACGCGGTTGTAATATCTTTAATCACCAGTGTTATAATGTATTTTTAATCTAAGTGTTGGTTTTGTATTTTAAATTATAGCATTTTTAACACGTTTATGTTTTTCCGAACGCAACAATTTTTGACCATCTCGATCCCGCCAAATGTTACGTCAGACGTCAGATTTGAAGTTTTTCTTGACTACGAAACTTAGTTCAATTCAAATGGTATAATTTGTTTTCACGGTTTAAAATTTTAATATCTGATTAAAATTGGAACTTTTCCATCTGAAAGTTCTCATTATTCCCGTACTCAAAATATACACAAACAGTATTTAAATCCCTTACTTTCTAAACCCTAGAATCATAATCAGGTGTCTGTCATACACCTCAAAATAGTAAAACGCTTCTAAAGCGCGGCGCGAAAGAGATAGCAAGACACGCGTTCCAGTACCTTCCTGTCGTGGCAAGACCTCAGTCTCGCGCTAGTCATTTTGGCGCGTAAACGTATAGGAGCCGAGATACGACGTCGAAGGTGTCCGAGATTCGTATGTTAATGAATGGTGTAACAATTTTATAACTTTACAATTTTTACAATTTGCGGTATAAAACGAAAATACGTGGATAAATTATTGGGCAAAGGTAAGAATTAGTTTAATTACATACTGTACAATAGTTATTGATAAGAATAGTTATTTATTTACTTTACTTGTTATAACCTTGACATGTGAAACATTTCACTAGTTATGCAAAATTAGTAATCATTGTAATTATATATGAATATTGTTCTTATTTTCTGTTATTACTTTTCAGCATGGCTACGTTGAGTGACGATTTGATTTGCCAATTATTATCCAGAGAGGGAGACGTGGAAGAAGCGGGCCCACCAGATGATTTAGATAGTGAAGTAGAGGATATTTTGGAGGTCGCAAGTGAGCACCCTACGGATGCTTCAAGTAACGAGGATGACGATGACGAACCTCTTCAGGCACCGAATATTCGTCGCCGCCGTCTTATAAGTTCTTCTGATTCATCAGGTAATGAACAATCTACTGATCAAATAAGTTCAAGTGGACGTCAACAAACTGCAAGAATAATTTTACCATCAACTAACAATTTGAGAGGCAGGAATGGACACAAATGGTCGGTACGGCCTTCCGAAGCTCACAATTCCAGAACACAGTCTAGGAACATCGTTCATATTATTCAAGGTCCCAAAGGTGAGGCTAAAAACGCAGTGAATCCATTGGATCAATTCAAATTGTTCATTTCAGACTCTATGGTGAATATTATTGTACTGCACACAAACACAGAAATTTCTGTTAAAAGAGAAAAATACTCAGTCGAATCAGCTACCACTAGAGATACGTGTGTTGATGAAATAAATGCCTTGATAGGATTGCTATTATTATCCGCAAGGAAAAAAGATAATCACCTTACAAGCGCAGAGTTATTTGATCCAACTGAAAGCGGCATAAAATATGTTTCAGTTATGTCTAAAGACAGATTTGATTTTTTACTGAACTGTTTAAGATTTGACGATAAGTCAACTCGTGAAGAGCGAAAAGTAACTGACAAGTTTGCACCAATAAGAGATGTGTGGGAAATGTTTATTGCTGTATGTCGAGATAGTTATAAACCCGGCTCATATGTAACAGTAGATGAACAGTTACTGGGTTTTCGTGGACGTTGTCCCTTCCGTATGTATATACCATCAAAACCCGATAAATATGGTATAAAAACTGTAATTCTCTGTGACTCTAAGACAAAATACATGACAGAGGCAATACCATACATGGGAAAAGGTACTAATACTAATGGAGAACCCTTGGCGTCTTTCTTTGTAAAAAAACTTACCGAAACGATTCGAGGCAGTAACCGAAATGTTACCATGGATAATTGGTTTACATCAGTACCATTAGCCAAAGAACTTCTGCAGGATCCACACAAATTAACAATTGTGGGTACAATAAGAACTAACAAACGTGAACTACCCCCGCAACTATTAGAAAGAAGACCAGTAAGATCGTCAATGTTTTGTTTTGATAGAAACTTAACATTGGTGTCTTTCAAGCCTAAAAATAATAAAAATGTTCTTCTTCTGTCTACGACTCATGGCAAAGCCACTTTAGCACCATCTGGTAAGCCAGAAATAATAGAGTTTTATAACTCGACAAAAGGTGCCGTTGACACCTTCGACCAAATGTGTCATAATATGTCCTGCAGTAGAAAAACCAAAAGATGGCCACTTTGCTACTTTTACGGTATCTTGAATATGTCGATGGTCAATTCCTTTGTCATACACGTCCACAACAATAGCAGTAACCAAAACCAACCGTTGACAAGACGAGCTTTTATCAAAGATGTCTCGAACAAGTTGATCGAGCCTTGGTTACGGTGTCGCCGTGAAGCACCAACTTTGAGGCGATGTCTAAAGCGGAATATAGATACCATTCTAGGTGATACTTTGCCTGATACTCCAGCTGACCTTGGTAATCAAACCAGAAAACTTTGCAACTTCTGCTGCTACAAAAAAAAACGTGTCACCAGGTTTGTTTGCACCTCCTGCAAACGGTACATGTGCATGGAGCATCGTGGCAGTATGTGCCTGGAATGCTCCGAATAACCATAAAATTAGTTTTTTATTGTATTGATCCCTAATAAACATTCCTATTATTAATATAAAAAGTATTTTTTATTCATACCTCCCATAGTTTGCAGCCTAAGTGCGGTGAAAATTAAGGTGTATGAGAGACATATGATTATGAGATTTGTAACTATAAATGTAGATTATGATTCTAGGGTTAAAAAGATGTATTCAATGTATATTCAAAAGGGATAGTAGTAGTATATGTAGGGATGAAAATAAATCTACCAAATATTATGTCAAGGATTGCACTTATAGAAATATATTCAATACAAAATTTAATTTATCTTTTAAACAGCCTAGAACTGATGTGTGTAACAAATTTGATTCAAATACACACACTGAAGAACATATTGATAACTACAAAAGAGCATTTAAGTTACAAAGTGTATCAGTGGACAAGATAAAACATACATTAGTTTTGATATGCAACAGACTCAGCCTCTACCTAAAATTCCAGTATCAAAAGCATTTTATTTGAGGCAAATATGGTTTTATAATGAAGGTATCCATATCATTAATAGAGATGGGCATAGGTCTTATTTTTGCACTTGGACAGAAGACTGTGGTGGAAAGGGTAGTGCAGAAGTTCTTAGTTTACTTTTTTACTGTTTAAATAATCTAACTAGTTTAGAAAGTTCTCAACACTTGTTACTATGGTCAGATTCTTGCAGTGGGCAAAATAAAAATCAATTTCTAATTGTTTTATATCAGTACATTATTACACATAAAATGTTTCCATCTATTGAACACAAATTTCCAGAAGTAGGTCCCACATTTTTAGATTGTGACAGAGATTTTGGCCGCATAGAAAAACTTTTAAGAAGAAATGATATATTTGCTCCTAATCAATACAGAAATACAATTAGAATGGCATCAAAAAAAAATTCGGTTATTGAGGATATGAATCACCACTTTTACGATTTTAACAAATTAAAAGACGATTTGGGTATAGCAATACCTAACACAAATACATTAAAACACAAAATTAACTTTAAAAATAATGTTAAGTGGATTCATATCGAAGATTTTGGGAGATATTTTTATAAAACCAACTATGACCTACACACCATTTCTGGAAGTCTCTCTTATTAAAAAAAATGTTATCTCAACAGTGTCCATTAAATGTAACATTAATCAAAAGGGTAAAATTTCAAAAGAAAAAATTGGTGATATAAAAGCACAGCTACAATATATTGAGCAGGAGTCTCAGTGGTTTTACATAAATATTTTATATTCTCAATAATTAATACAATTATTGAGAATTTTAGAATACCTATTTAAAATTGAAATTTCTAAATTCTCAATAATTGTATTAATTATTGAGAATTTAGAATATTTATGTTAAACCTAAATATTCTAAATATCTAATAGATTTACTTTTTTACCACATAGAGCCTTTGTAAGTTCTTCTTAACTTAACTTAATATGGTTTATACTAAACAAAGGTGTTATGTTCTTATTTTCATAATTTTTTAATAAATTTGCATAGAATAACCTATTTTTAATATTATAATTTGAAGTAATCAATTTTATCTAAATAATTAAAATTGTATTTTAAAACTAAAAGCTTTCATTGCTAAGCTCATTTGATTATTTATTATTTTTAAACACTCATTTCTCATTTAGAACTATTTGCTAGTTAACACCTTTGTCCACTTAACCCTTCAGTTAAGAAACTTAACCAGTCAAAACATAGGCTTAGAATTAAATACCACTAAAACTAAGATTATGACTAACAGGACAGATAATCAATTAAAGTTGATGGCATAATACTAGAATATGTGCAAGAATTATTGTTTTTAAACTTTCGCGATTTTTATACATATTAGATATATTTCGGGACTTAATCGCGTGAATTATTTAAAGGTACGAAAAAAAAAGTCAGGTAGATAAAACCTTTAAATAATTCACACGATTAAGTCCCAAAATATATCTAATATGTACAAGAATATATCTTAAGTAGATATATTCTTGCAAACAAATCTCCTTCAAGAAATCTAGACATACTGATGAACTAAATAGATGTGTCAACATAACTTGGTGTAAATTTTAGAGCTACAAGGAAATCTTAAAGTCAAGTCTACCCACTAATCTAAAGTCGATGGTTTTGGATACCTGCCTACTGCCCTGACTATCATGCCAAACATGGATCTTTAATGACAAAACTAAAATAAATACAAACTTGTCGGAGAGCAATGGAACTGAGCATCCTAAATGTGAAATGCATAAGGAAACAACAGACATAAAGAAACAAACCAACGTAATAGATGCTCTAATTTACTGCAAAAAATAAAAAAATGGATATGATCAGGATATGTTGCACGTATGAGTAGTGACAGGTGGTCAAATAAGATAGTATACTGGGCTGTTCCGATGGGCAAAAGAAAACAAGGTAGACCTTCTGAGAGATGGCTGGATGAAGTCAAAAGAACAGAGTTTATATATACGTTCATATATACTCATTTTAGAGTTACTAATAGTATTATTACTTAGTTATCCTTAGTTTATAAACGATTACACTCACCAAACACACTGGTTTATTCAGTAAAATTAATTTTTGTAAAGAAAAACTTGATCATTTTAAAAGAGTGGCACATGAGTTTCTTGGCAGCTTCTTCTCATGAGCTTTACACTTGGAACTGCCACCTAACCTCATTTTGATTTTTTTTTTCAAACATTCATAGTTTTATAAAATTTTTAGTATGTTTTAATTTGACGTCTTCAAATAATCAACCTGATTTTACGAAATAAAGACTTTGACTTTGACTTAGAGGGTGCAAACAGGAAAGTGATAGCAAAAGATAGGGAAGCGTGGGGGGCCTTTATTCGAAAGTTTTCATTACTAAATGAACTTTTATATTTTAATTCATCACTGTTCAACTGTGTGTGTCAAGTGTAACAAATGGGGTGCTTAACAAAAACTAAAAAGTGGTTTGTACATTCTATGCCACAATCTGCCCACTTCGCCGACAAATATAAATTTTCGACATGTAGGTACTTGAATATTCTAGACATTTTGATTTTTGTAATTTACGTGGAATGCACATTAATAGCGGATTTAATCAAATATAAGGTGCGTAGGTCTTGCCAGTGATGCTGGCCTTTGATGTTTGTTATGAAATAAACACAAAATGGTAATTTAGATTTGAGATGAAAGGACGTTCAAAGTGACAATGAAGTTAGGTTAAATAAAAGTGTGTGAAAAGATGAACTTACCAGTGCTGTGGTTTGGCCCTCACGGAACGACAATAATGTAGCGGAAACACAAACTCACAAAAAGCACGTTTGAGCAGCTGGCACAACCACTAACTCATTGGGCGTAACTATACTATAGTTCGTAAAATATAGCTTGATACCTGTGACTTTAGAGACCAGTGTTACCAACTCCTAAAAACAAATTGCCCTAAGATCAAGATGAAATACCCCTAAATAACCCTAAATCAATATTCAAAAGCCCCAAAAAAATCCCTATATTGTATACCTATACAAGGGTATTGCTTATGTTCCCCTTCTATTAAGGTAAATAAAATATAACTTACTTTCACCTTTTTATTAATTAAATATCTACAATGTCCATAATCGTTAATAAGTCGTTTAAGTCTCGACTTGGCGTTTCAATTGAACAATTTGAAGTTGTTGCCGAATAAAACACAAAGACTACTATTTCATGGCACCAACTTCAAAATGTTTAATTTGTTTTTGTTATTCTAGGTATATTATTTATTGCTTTTTAGTTGCCTTGTATTTATTTTAGAAGTCGGTGATATTTTTTTTTTTTAAAGTTTTTTATTTCTCACTTTTTAGTGGGTTTGTTTGTAATTCACATAAGTTACAATAGGCCAGGCTTCCCAACTTAGGGCTTTGTTAACATGTATGACTTCCGGAATTCCGGAAGTCATACATGTTAACATTATTTAACTGTAACTGATTATAATGTTTTCTGCCTAAAATATTTTAATTTACCGGCAATAATGGTGTACGTCAAAGAGATTTTTTATCTTGTGTACCACAGAGTAAGTAATCACTTCGTTTTATTGCGTACATATTGTGTACTAAAACTTGAGCCATTACACTCGTAGTCGTTCGAACCTTCTCCCTCATACCTTCTATACAGTTCCATTAGGTTTATAAGTGCGAGCGAGAGTTCCGATAAAAATGTTAGCACGTTTTTTATTGGCAATGTCTGTGGCTTGAGCTATAGCACAGACATTTAGCTCTTTTACTCATTTTGGTTAGTCAAATTTGCGATGCATGGATTATTATTACAAAAAATTTAGGGCTATTCTTAGAGGCATAGATGCCTCTAAAAATAGCCCTAAATTTTTTTGAACCCTAAAAACAGCCCTATTAGCATTTTTCCGCCCTAAATTTAGGGCTAAAAGCCCTAAGTTGGGAAGCCTGTGTGTAACGTTCCGATCCTGACAGAATTTATTTGATTTTTCGTAAATTGCAGGCCGAGGGCTTTTATGTCAGGTTAATATTTTGAAAATTACGTAGTGCTGGCGAATAATTTAGCTACATAGAACGTCTAAATATTTTATTCTCAATGAAAACTATACTTTCAAATTATATTGGTATAAAACGGAACGTTATTTTTGAATGATAAGAAAAATGAATGAACTAAATTGATTATAATCTGTGGCTGATTGCTAGATCCTTTGGTATCAGCTGGTCCACGGATTATCTAAGCTTTGTAATAAGACCAATAGTACTGTACTATATCCTGGACTTGAAAGTCTTGGTTTAAACTTTGATTTGGTCTTTTCTTTGTAATAAGGCGGAAAGACTACTATTTCATGGCACCAACTTCAAAATGTTTAATTTGTTTTTTTTATTCTAGGTATATTATTTATTGCTTTTTAGTTGCCTTGTATTTATTTTAGAAGTCGGTGATATTTTTTTTATAAAAAGTTTTTTATTTCTCACTTTTTAGTGGGTTTGTTTGTAATTCACTTATGTTACAATAGGCCAGGCTTCCCAACTTAGGGCTTTGTTAACATGTATGACTTCCGGAATTCCGGAAGTCATACATGTTAACATTATATAACTGTAACTGATATAATGTTTTCTGCCTAAAATATTTTAATTTACCGGCAATGATGGTGTACGTCAAAGAGATTTTTTATCTTGTGTACCACAGAGTAAGTAATCACTTCGTTTTATTGCGTACTTATAGGGGCGTCTAAACGGGCCATTTTTCACGGCAATTTGTGGCGGCAATGCTGTGGCCGGCAATATTGCTAGCAATACTGGCAAGACAGTAATATTGCCGTAATGTTCCGACCATATGGTAATACATGTTTTGTATGGCCACTTATTGGTCAATATTGATTTGATAGGTTGCCGGGCGATCGCTGAGCGATAGATTTTTCGCATTATGGCATGGTTTATCCTTGTCTACGCGATATGAAGTTTGCTGTGGGTGACGTCGTGACTTATTGCTAAATTCTGTGTTGTCAGGT
The DNA here is from genome assembly GCA_945859575.2 of Herminia tarsipennalis. Taxonomy (NCBI): domain Eukaryota; kingdom Metazoa; phylum Arthropoda; class Insecta; order Lepidoptera; family Erebidae; genus Herminia; species Herminia tarsipennalis. The sequence goes on from OX243854.2 coordinate 10,124,559, forward strand.
GTCATGTTGTTTTAGGTTATATAAAAAAGGTTTTAGTCGTCTTTGATAGGTACTGAAAAATGAAATCATCTAAGAACACTGACCTCTATAGTCATAATATTTAAAGTGAACTGCCAATGGTCTCCAATGAGCAGTACCTATGAACTGAACCGACCACCGGCTGATACCAGTACCTACACGAAATCGCGGAGCGGCGATGAGAATAGTTCCAACATCAAATTATTTGTACTACTGCCACTTACAGTGATGTAACATCGTGCGAACATTTGAACGAAAATGAATAGATACTGTGCACCTTGACCTTACCCATATACTTACAGCATAAAGCAACGACATCGATATGTGAAGCGCAAATTCTAAACAACTGAATAACATCAAGCACTGCCTGGAAATTGTAAAAACCCAACAAGAGGCGTTGAATGTAGAGCAGAATCCCACGAAAGCCATCATTAGGTACACCATGTATGCAATTTTATTACTTGGTGGCTTATTCATAGGAGTGTGTGGCACCCGCAAGGTCAAGTAATGTCTCCACAACCACACACAACAGAGGAGCGCGGCGAGTCCACAGATCGCACTCAAGCAATAGAATTGTTGTTGTGTACTGCTGGACACCAAGTCGATAAAGTGAGTTAACCTATCATCAATCATCCCAATCAATGACAACATTTACAATTCACGAACCTTTGTAATGAGAAAATAAAATAAAGATTATAATAATTAATTTAAATATATTTTCCTTTACATATTCCATAGTTTGTGTTTATCTTAAGTGATAAATTTATGCTGCATAGGTTAATCTAGCGCCTGCGCACTCTGTACCTATTTGTTTTTACTTTTTATACAATAACTTTTCCAGTACAATAATCACAACATATATTTTCACTTATACATTACAATTTTCTTAACATGGTTCTTACCACATTTACCAAATTCTGGAAAAAGCTTGAAAATAAATAAAAAGGCAAATAATTTAGGATCAAATGTTTTATTACTTAAAGTACACAGTTTGGTTTTTTCGTATGAGTATTTATCGAATATGGCATCCAAAAAACATAGCTGGAGTAGATATATTTCATCATATCTATGTACCCCCGCCCAAATACCATGTCAGTGTCAACATGGGCACAGCAACCTACAGTTATATTTCCAACAAAACAACTGCAGCAATGACCTGAGATATCATCTATGCTATTGACAACATTTTAATAATAAATAGTTATGTAAAATAAGTTCTGCTACCAATATGTCTGGACTTTACTCTCTAATTAAATACCTATAATTAGAGGGACAACATCTTTAAGGGCATCCTAGTCAATGATTCTACCACACAAACACGCTCAAGTGATTACTCCTCTGTATGAGGTTGCAAGTCAAAGCTTAAAATCATCATATCATTTTGTTTTATCATAAACTAGGCTTGTAAAAAACGATAATTGAAATATTTTCAATTACTGCTTTCTACAAGCCTAGTTTATGATAAAACGAATTGATATTAATCTTAAGCTCTCACTTACACTAGGGTGCACTTAATTTCATTATTTACTTCTAATGTGTAGGTGCCATTTATTCATACATGCTCACCACATCTTTGCTTACCACATAGTATGACCGGGCTGTTGATATGTCCCAATTGCCAACTCAATCTAGAATATGACCATCATAACATACCGTAAATGGCTTTACTTATAAATTCTGATATTTATGTAAACTATGTCTTTAAAAAAAATAGTTGCTACTAGTTTGGAGATAAACATATTATGTTGCATCACAAATGATAATAGCAGGCTCGATTTCATTGAGCAGATCAGGATTTCCAAATAAGCTCTCAGGTATTATTCTGCTCCTCAAATCAACTTCTGCCACCATCGCCAGGTGCCATCTGCAGGCTCATGCACTCTCTTGCCTTAGACATATACCGTTCCAATGGCTTTCGGCTTATGACACAGACTACTTCTATGCAATTTCTCCAAGTATATACTTAATGCAACACTTGCAGAAGGTACTTCATCACCTAATCTTCCCATTAATGTCCCTAGTGCTGGAGGTGGTACAGGTAAGAGATACATTCTGAAAACAAGACAATATGATATTATTCCAAATTCAAATTGTTAACATGTCTGTTAACATCTTGCTGAATTATACCTATGCACATTTCTCGTAGCAGTCATCCAACATCCGCAAACGTGTTTATGATCTGTAATAAAAACATTTGTTACCTTTAATAGGTATATATAGAAACATTAGGAAGTTTGAGAATTGAAAGCTTGATAAAATGATACACAGTGAATGGTGCTTGCTTCAAGTTTTATGAAATATGTACTACTTATTGTATTATCAAGTCCAAGAGATTAATTGAAAGTTTCAAAATCATGAATTGTGTGTGTAGGCAGCACAGCAGATTTAGTTAACTAAGTAGATACTAACCGTCGTTGGTGACATTCAGCCACTAAGAACATTCACCATGGCTTCACTTGCATCTAAAAATAAGCGCCGGCGCTGGTGCGTAAGTCATAACGAACCATTCTCGGTAGAGAGTACTTTTAATTTATGAATAAAAGTAAAAATCATAATAAATAATTTTGACAGTTATTTGTTGTTTTATTGTAAGCTTCGGTGTTGCCAGTCATATCATAACATAATAAAGATTTTGAATTTGTGTATCGATTCTCATCTCCTGATTTTATTTTGTTATTAGATTAATAAAGAATAAATTTACACTTGTATTTCCTTTTTTCTATTTTATTACAGTTCTATTGGATTATGTCGTAGATTTATGTAAAGAATTGTTCATATTTTTATGAAGACAACAAGAAGTTATTAAAATTGTTTTTTTTGGTAAATAATTTATTATTAAAAATCGATTAATCATAACATACTGGCATCTATTTAAGCAGCAGGTAGTTAATTGGTAGATATAGGAAGTTACAGGTGCTTTGAACTAGACTTGGGTTTCGTTTTGTACTTTTTTCTGGTGAAGTTATGGTTGCTATTACACGGGGTTTTATGAGAATTAAGTTTACTTACTAGAAGCATTTGTGTATTTCAACGTTGCAGCTGTCCAAGCACTAAACACTTGTGCTGCAACACTCACTATATATTTTTATTTTGTTGGGGATGACATGATACACATTCAATTTAGGCAGCGCTCTAGTGTGACCCAATTTGCTGTTTATGTTATAAATAAATTTGATGTCTTTCCATGTGCCAACATCTTTAGCTATCATAAAATATAAGTACTTATGTTCTGTCCTGCTTTTTGAATTACCAAGACCAGTTCGAAAGGTGAGACCTTGGTCACACACAAGATCCAATGGCGACGATCCTGCTTCTTTTACTTCCAATACAATATCTTTTATTAATTGTACAAGCTCTACTGCTTGTACTTTTAATGAAGTAATAAGCCAAGCTATTACTTCATACTAACTGACTAATTAACTGTCACCAAGGAGAAATATCCCTATAATCATGAATACCAAAGTATGGTCACGATATTTTTGCGACCTTTCACTTTTTACCAACTCTACAAAGCCATTATTGATGTCCCTTGCTTCGATATGTGTTAAATGTGGGTTTCTAACATTTGGTTGGTATCTCATCAAACACTAAGTACATAATTATAATACTATATAATACACTAGCTGTCCCGCGCAACTTCGTATGCGTAATATTTTCCTGTTTTTTAAACATTTCTCGTCGCTTCTCCGCTCCTATTAGTCGTAGCGTGATGTTATATAGCCTATAGCCTTCCTCGATAAATGAGCTATCCAACAAAAGATTTTTTTAAATCGGACCAGTAACAAACAAACAAAACAAAAAACAAACAAGTGAACAAACAAACAAACAAACTCTTTCGCTTTATAATATTAGTATAGATATGCAAGATGCATTATAATATTATATTTCTGAATAGTATGTAGTACTTAATATCTAGTTATTAACTTTGTACGTTTTTTATTTTATTTTTTTTCCTAATATATAGTTATTAATTTAATTAGTTTGTAAGTTTTGCAGCACTCTTACAGGGTCTATGTATGTATAAGGACTGCCTGTAACAACATTGTGCAATAAATGAATAAATAAATAATTTCTTATTTATTTCCTAGTTTTTTTAAAAACAAACTTGACTTGGATGAAACAAGAGAACAACAGAAACAAAGAGCATCAGAAAGTTTTCATATTTCTAGTCATAGTCAATATCAAAAATTTTCAGATGTCATTAGTGACAGTTCAACCAAATTATATGTCATAGAGTTTGGCCATTGTTGCTGGGTTGTGTTGCCCGCTTATGAGTCTGGGTCATGCGCCATACTATTGCCGACATATTGCCATACATTGCCTAACCATAGATTGCTTGGCCATCAGTTACATTTTTGTGATGGTTGGGCAATAAGTTGCCAATAGTGCCGCCACAAATTGCCGTAAAAAATGGCCCGTTTAGACGCCCCTTAATGTGTACTAAAACTTGAGCCATTACACTCGTAGTCGTTCGAACCTTCTCCCTCATACCTTCTATACAGTTCCATTAGGTTTATAAGTGCGAGCGAGAGTTCCGATAAAAATGTTAGCACGTTTTTTATTGGCAATGTCTGTGGCTTGAGCTATAGCACAGACATTTAGCTCTTTTACTCATTTTGGTCAGTCAAATTTGCGATGCATGGATTATTAATACAAAAAATTTAGGGCTATTCTTAGAGGCATAGATGCCTCTAAAAATAGCCCTAAATTTTTTTGAACCCTAAAAACAGCCCTATAAGCATTTTTCCGCCCTAAATTTAGGGCTAGAAGCACTAAGTTGGGAAGCCTGCTAATACGGTAGATTCTGGTAGATGGGGATTTTTTTTAAAATTGCGCCACCCCCATTTTGTTCGTATCCTGCAAGTTTACATTTTTTATTTATGGAAACTGTAAATTATTTTAGAAAATATTTTTACTGACGTAAACTCTTCTACATTAATCAACTACCTGTTATGCAAAAAAATACAAATAATTGTGAAAAACCAAAAAAAATGTAATGTTTCCGGCTGTGAAAATGTGATGTCAGTCAATATTTGTTGTCAATTATGTGCTGACATACAATTGTCATAAACTGACTGCAGTAAGCTAATTTGCTTGGCCATGGCGCTTAGTATTGTTTTTACCCGACTGCGCAGGAGGTTTATTTTTTTCTACTGTATCTATGTATGCATGTATATTTCTATGGCACGCCCTTAAGTCTAAACTGCTTGCTGGATTTTGACATACTTTCTCCTATAAGAATAGGTATTGTAACGAATAGTTTTTTGCTTGCAGGTGACGATAGTGATTGAAACATAGGTTGTACCACAGATTAAGTAATAGTACTACGTACAGAAGGTTCACCCGTAACAAAAGTCAGGTTTAGGTATAAAAATATACCTAGACTCGCCGCCTGAAAGCTAAATTGAAACCTATAACCGCGCGCCACAGTTTTATGACCAAGCTGCGAAGTCCGCACGGGGTTGACACTTGATAAGTTTTTGTACCTAGTTAATTTATTAGTTTTAAGATAATAAAATTAAGTAGATTATGAATAACAAATGTTCATTTAGCATTAATTAAAAATTTAAAATTCCAATTGTCGTGTGCTCGATTTCCAAGGGTGTAGATATTCCTTTGTAAACATTATCCTATCCTTTGTAAACATGTCCGCCCAAGAATCTGCGTCGATGCCAACCTTTGTGACTAAAGGAGTGACCTACCTTCTCCATAAGACCGGTAGTACCTCGGACCCTAGTAATTATAGACCGATAACTTGTTTACCATCGATCGTTAGACTTAAAATAAATAAACAAATACTCAAAAACTCCATCATGTGTACCTCTCAGAATGGATGTAAAAGTGGGGCCCGGGGTACTAAGGAGCTCCATAATGATATGACTATTAGCCAGCAGGTTCGCCGCAACCGAGAGGATCTATCGGCATGTTGGATAGATTATAAGAAGGCTGATGACTCCGTACCTTAAACATGGCTTCTGAGGGTGCTGGAGTTGTATAAAGTTAATACAACTTTATACACCTTCTTGAAGTATGGGACAAAGAAATACGGTTCTTACCTATCCAGGGTGAAAGTAAGAAAGTGGCGGCGTACCTACATATATTTCAGTAAGAACATGGATACATTCAATTACTGAGAGAGATCCATCAGTACGAGCTTGGCTCAAGTATCTTGATTGAATCCGCTCAGTACTCGGTTACAGCTGTATTTAAAGACGTCGAAAAACCGTTAATTCCTTAGTATCGTCCGGCTACACCATCTAACTCGAAAATAATCTGTGGTCAATTTATTTTTAACAGTGTTGTCAGCCCCATATTTTTAAATTCCCTAAATTATTGTAAAAACCCAAAAAATGATTATCACTAATTTTAAAATTCCTCAATGAAAACCAATCATGCGCGAGCGGTCAACATTGATTCGCTCGCGTGACGTTGCTATGGACTTTCACTGATATATATAACTATGGTTTTCCCAAAAAAAAGTCTCTAAACACACAACCCTTCTTGCGAAGTCGGGTAAATGCGGCTACCGCACTTATTTCTCCCTAAATTTTGGGGTAAATCCACTAAATTGGCAACAGTGCTATTACATTATATACAATAGGAATCTTCTAAAGGTGCGTACATACCGTGTCGTTCAGATTTCAATTAAAATTACGGCTAAACAATGCAATATTACTAAGAGCTATTGTGCTAAAGATATTGTTTATTCATATAGAAGTGTAATAACAATACTTTTTACACGTACTTTTAACAAATAAAGGAATTATAATTAAAAAATATTGCGATCTCAGAGACAAGTTGTTAGTGTCGAGTTGCTGAACTAATTACAAAAATGAATTTAGAATTATACAAACTTATTATCTAAGGCACGAAAGATTAGAGAAAATGTCTCTTAAATCACGTTGTTATTTTACATTTCACTATTCATTAACTAATAATAAAGTATATAAATCAATTTCACTAATTAAAAATTAGAGATACTATTTCCGTTCAAGGACAATTCTATTACGAAGAAATTCTCTTTGGATTTTAGCTCGTTCTTTGATATCATGTTTTCGAACTTAACTGTCAAAGGCCGCACGAGATTTTCACTCTCAGGTTTCCCAGTCAATACATAATTACTTTCTAATTGAAATGGAAGGCACAGTCCAGGTCTATACGTCAATGGTTATTAATTTGTTACGTTTTTTTTTTTAAAGATCACTTTGATGTATGAGGTACATAAAAAAAAATGAGAACTTTTAACTTTCCACAAAGATTATAGGAGTTAGGAAGATAAGAGTAGGAATATCTTTGGAAATGCTAACTCTACAGATTACGTTAATTATTGTCATCGTTGTCGTACTTTGTCGTTAGGTGGTAGATTTGAGCTGATTACGGTGCATTTACCGTAATAACGGTGCACATGGCAACACAGCGGCTATTTTTCATGCTCTTTGGTGACGGCTGCAGCATTTTCCAGACTGTCAAATTCATTTGTCAAACGTATGACTGCTGAGTGGGAGTTGTAAAAATGGCGGCAAACTAACCGGCCATTATTTTTACAGCTCCGAGTTTATCTTGTAAAAAAATATTTGAATACGTGATAATTGAATAAGAACGAGACTTTGTGCTTTTAATAAGCGCATAAATACTTGACACTGGCAGAAATTAGCCGTTAAAACGGCTAGATTGCCAAAAACTGAAAGAAGAAGAAGAAGACTGCTGAGTGGAGTTGTAAAAATGGCGGCAAACTGACCGGCCATTATTTTTACAGCTCCGAGTATACAGTACGATCAACGTATCTTGGCCGGACTGAAGTAAGTCGCAACAGGCTACGCAGATGCGCTTTTTAGGGACAAAACTGCGGCGTGCGCGGGCTGTAACTAAGCTAGAGATGAGGGTGCACATATTTGTTGTGCACTTTTTCATTTACGTTATTACTCGATTATCGATTACTTTCATAATTAATTATATTCGTATCACTCTTTTATATTTAACTAGTAATGGTATAAAAAGTAGCTTAAATTGATTTATTGTCTTTAATTTATTGCTATACTATAGATTATCAAACATAGTATCATATGGTACTTTTTTATTGTGGTTCTTTACAAACATAACTAAATACCTATTACAACACAAAAAATACGCATCTTTATAAGAAATACATATTTGAAATATAAGCCGATATAGAAATTACCCATTTTATCAACAACATTCCATACAAAAATGGCTGACACCCCGCTTCTCACGCAGAGTACGTTGGCTTCATTTTATTAAAATAGTTGGGTATTTATATAAATATACACATTTTACTTTGTATTTATCGAAAGATAAATATCTTAGGCTTTTATATTCAAAAGAATGTTAGTACTTTACGATTTAATTCGAATATGACCAAAATAAAATGAACAAACAATTTTACCTTTTTTTTTTAATTGATTTAAATAGAACAATTTATTGTTTCATAAATGAAGTTTAACTTTCGAAGCGAATAGAAAAGGCGCATCTCTAGCGATGACGCACGCTATCGCTCTCTCAGTTACTCGTCGGCTCTCATTGGTTGTTCGCGTTGCTCTCCTTCTCTCCGTATAGTCGGTTACAAAGTTGTTATTATTTTCGTTACTAATTCTTGATAAGTTTATTAATGTTTTTGTTTGCTGTTATTGTTCGTTCTTTTTGAACAATTTTAAACATGCCGAGAAGGAATACCGTCCTTCGTCGACAGGCACGGAAAATTATATTTAACGTTGCTCAATTTATGAAGAAGGAAAAGGATGAAGGTGTCACAAATATAAACGCCGTACAGCGCAGAGTAGCTAAGGCTACCGGGACATCCGAGAGGACGGTGCGTCTGATTTTATCCGAAGGAAAATCTAATAAATGGCTTTCTATTTTTCGCACGCCTGGGAAATCAAGAAACAGGGGTAAACCAATCACGGGACTGGATAATTTTGACCAAGGTGTGATCAAGCGCTGCATACACAATTTTCGTGAAACAGAAAAGCAGGTGGTCACCATGAAAACGCTTACATTATATACGTGACATTATATAAGTTCATACCGAGGGCGACTCTGAGCTGCATCTGTCTACCCGTGACCACGATTGTTCGATCGTTGCAATACGGTCTAAATTTCGGATAATAAATAAGGTACCTCTTTACCCATAAATGATTCACACGATTATTTAGATAATATATTAAACAATTTCAATAGACCCGTTGTATAATACAATGTATACATATTGTGTATAATGACTACCTCTGTGGCGCGGTGGGAGTGAATCCGACTGCTACGCAAGAGGTCGTGGGTTCGATCCCCACCCAGGATAAAACTTTGTGTAATGAGCGCGATGGTTTATTCTGTGTCTGGGTGTTATTTATCTATAATATGTATGTATTTAGAAATATATAAGTATGTTTATCAGTTGTCTGGTTGCCATAGTACAAGCTATGCTTAGTTTGGGATCAGATAGCGTTGTGTGAGTTGTCCCAAGATATTATTATTATTATAAATAACAAAAGTAAAAAAAAAAGAAAACAATATATTATAAAATAAACGTGCTCCGTGTTTATTATTTTCTTAGCGACTGTACCTGCGCGAACTTCACTGTTGGCTAACTTCAGAACGGCCTAGTTACGTTGATCGTACTGTATCTTGATAAAATTGATTTGAATACGATTAATTGACTTATGTGTGCATAAATACTTAACACTGGCAAAAATTAGCCGTTAGAACGGCTAGATTGCCATAAACTCAAGGGAGAAGACTTCTGAGTGTTGACATCCAGCCGCCTTATTCCAAAGAAAAGATCAAATCAAGGTTTAAACAAAGACTTTCAAGTCCAGGATATAGTACAGTACTATTGGTCTTATTACAAAGCTTAGATAGTCCGTGGACCAGCTGATACCAAAGGATCTAGCAATCAGCCACAGATTATAATCAATTTAGTTCATTCATTGTTCTTATCATTCAAATATAACGTTCCGTTTTATACCAATGTAATTTGAAAGTATAGTTTTCATTGAGAATAAAATATTTAGACGTTCTATGTAGCTAAATTATTCGCCAGCACTACGTAATTTTCAAAATATTAACCTGACATAAAAGCCCTCGGCCTGCAATTTACGAAAAATCAAATAGATTCTGTCAGGATCGGAACGTTACATAAGTAGTTGTCATCAGTACTAAAAATGTAAACAAATGATGATAACCTAAATTTATCTCAGACATTATTAGGGATGTTATAAGTTTAATCTGAGTAATTATAGCGCCCAAACACTTAGAGGAACTTGGATGCGAGTTTTTATTACAAAGCTAGTTTCATTGGAACAGGTCTTAGCATGGAAGGATACTTACTCAATAAGATATTCCATTTTTGATATACTTACTGTTTTCTTTGTTGCACTCGTTGTTCTGAATGTATTGGGGGAAAGTATGCCTAGATTCAACATAGGTACTGAAGCTTCAGCTGAAGCACAACAAACAATTGAAACAAATTTTATGAATATATTTATTATTTAATATCAGTGAGCTTGCTATGAAATGAAATTCTCAAATAACTACATAGAATCATTATTTATTAGATACCATTTATTCTCCCTAAGAACAGAGTTCATTTTCATGAGAATCATAAATATAAAACTGTTAGGTAGCACTTAATAGTTATTCCATTTGACAACACAATGGATGTTAACAATTTCAATAACCTGTAACCATTCTGTCCTCCCTGTTCAAACTATGTTTGAAAGGAATATTGAGTTAATATCCCTTATTTCAATTTAGATAACTAGCTTTCCTGCACAACTTAGTCTGCATAAATCTTCCCTGTTTTTGCAACATTTCTCAATGCTGCTCCATTCATATTGGTTGTAGTGTGATATTATATAGCCTATAGCCTTCCTCAACAAATGGGCTATCTAACAGTAAAAAGTTCAAAAGAATTAGTAGTTCATGAGATTACCCCGTTCAAACAAACTTTTCAGCTTTATAATATTAGTATAGATATTTATTTTACAATAAATTTTAAATTGTATGCATTTTTTGTATAATATATAAACAGTGATCAATAATATATTTATATAATAAAATTGATAATTCTATATTTAGATCCACCTTATAGTTCACTAGTGTATTTTTAATTAGGCATTTTATGTATAAATATATAAACAGTAATCAATCAATAAATTGATCAATGTTTATTTAGATCCACTATATAGTTCACTAGTAAGTTTTAGGTACATTATACATAGAATCATTATTTATTAGATACCATTTATTCTCCCTAAGAACATAGTTCATTTTTATGAGAATCTTAAATATAATTATCTAAACTGTTAAGTACATAATAGTTATTACATCACAATTTCAATAACCTGTAACCAATCTGTACTCTCTGTTTAGTGTTTAAACTATGTTTAAAGGAACATTGTAGCAATGTATTAACTAGCTGAGCTCTATTAAACATAATATTCAGTTCTTGGTACCTACCTATAACCTAAGTTTACATCTGTTTCTAGTGATAGGTATACCCATGGTTACACTTCACCAACTAAATTTTAAATTGATCAATGTTTATTTAGTTCCACTATATGTATAGTTCAGTAGTAAGTTTTAGGTAAGAAATTTTGTCTTAATGATGTTTCTATTACTTTGTTTTGTGCATTTTGAGTATATTCAACATTGGTTTTTGCCGCACTACTCCAGACCACCTATCAGACATTCCAAATGTGATTTTCCAACTTCAATATAAATAATGTGACATATTATAAGTGGAATGCATCAGATTGTTTTACATAGAGCACTAGTTAATGATACTATTGTCGAACAAAAATAACACGGGTCAACACGAATTTTGAGTCTGCGTTCTGTACCTCTGATTTTGATTACTTATGCCTAACTAATTAAAGAAAAAATATTTTTATCTATTAAAGTTTGCTTTTGTAGTTACTACAACGAAATTTATTTTTTATGAAAGAGCTCTATTTTTTAATTTCAATTATTACATGTAAAAGGAAAACAGTTTTGAATTGACATTTTTTTATTGACTTTAATTATACAAGACGGCATATATAAACCCACAAATACAAAAAATAATACAAATAAGACTTTAAAAATGAACAGAATTGGTATTTCTTCTGTGTAAGTTGGAACTTTTTCGTATGAGCCCCCAAATGTAGTCACCCATCATGTTTTCATTATATTGTCCTTGATAACGCTTTTCAAAGTTCATTACAACTTGGTGGAAACGTTCCCCTTGCTCTTCCGAATATGCACCTAAGTTGTCTTTAAAGTTATCCAAATGAGCATGTATCATGTGGACTTTCAATGACATTCTGCAACCCATAACTTTGAAGTTGTGAAGCATATCAGTAATAAGCTCCGTGTAATTCTCTGCCCTTCTGTTGCCAAGAAAGCCATTAATCACTGCTTTAAGGCTGAGCCACGCTTGTTTTTCGTGGGTACTGAGGAGCTGTAGGAATTGTTCACTGGCCATTATTTTCTTTATTTGTGGACCAATGAAAATACCAGCTTTAATTTTAGCCTCTGACAATTTCGGGAAAAATGATTTTAAATATTGAAAGGCCTCAGAGTCTTGACGCAGAGCCTTTACGAACTGCTTCATCAGACCTAATTTATTGTGCAATGGAGGCATTAAAGTAAAGTATTTTTGGAGTTACTACATGAGAAATGAGGTGCCCATACTTTATCTTGACTTCGCACGGGTAAATTAAAATAAGCTTCATAGGCTTCACAAAGTCTTGTATTTGACGACAAACAAATTTTTTTGGCTCTCACTTTAATGAATTCGCCGCAAATATAACAAAAAGAGTCCACGGGATTTTTGCACTTTTTGGAAGACATTTTTGTCCTCCCGACACATAAAATACGTTATTCCTTTGCAAAGCGCACGCGCACACTGCCGTTGACAGTTTGTCACTCCCGCTACACACCTACAGCCCCCCCTGCCCCTCTCCTGTATCTTCTATGCAACGGCTCCTAAAAAAACTGCTAAAACACTATAATATTCGTTTTACATTGTGTAAAGGTACAAAAGCAAACTTTATTTATTATAAATAGAGTTTCTGCTTCTTTTTCGATGTATACAATCAGAAAATATTCACTAAATAACAGACTCAAAGAAAAATATTTTTTTTGTTGACTTGTGTAATCTGTGTTGATCTTCAACTTTCCACACTGCGTAGGTACACTTCACGTCGAGTCTGGTTGACCCAAACATTGCACAGACCACTTTAATTTTAGGACATCTCTGAGTTCTGTATATTAAATCTTCTCTCTCAATTCCAAGCTGTGATAAATGTTTTGAAAAACAATAATAAGCATGTATTATTAAATTTTACTGATAGGGTGTTCAGTCTTGAGGTTGCAAAATAAAACTCACGTGTGATGTATAAGTAAAAGGTGAAAGAGATATATTAAATAAAAGTGGCACGTTATATTTACAAAATAAGGTTCGCAAGTTGTATTGCATGTAGCAAGTCAGTGCATCGCGACCGACCAATCACGACGACTGCGGTGCATTCTCGGCGCCATATATAAACGTGTGGCACAGCGCGCGGCTTAGTGCATAAATAGTTATTGCGTTGGGATGTCGTCTTTTTCAGCACGCGCGCTACGGTGTCGGCGTCGCGATGTCGGGCGCTATCGGCGGCTTGGCATGTAGGACGCCACATCACTCCCCCTCAAGCGAAGCGTACGTTGTGTTTCACCGTGCGGCCGGATCTTGTGACGTAGGCGCTGCTCGGTGAAGACGATGACGTTGCGTTGTCGCTAGGGGTCATGATCGAAGATGCAGTGTCGCTCGATGCGTGGATCCGTGGCACTGCGCCGCATGATGCTGTGCTCGATGATCTAGTGGGTGAAGCTGTGTCGCTCGGTGCGTGGATCGGTAGCGCTGCGCCGCTCGGTGCTGTGTTGCAGATATAGGCCGGCTTTAATCTGTCGACAGAAATAACAGCGGTGCGAAGCGGTAACCGCAGTGTAAAGTGTTTCCCGTCTGGGCTGCGCTGTAAAACTTCGTACGGGCCATCATATGGAGGTGTGAGAGGTTTGCGTACGGTATCGTTGCGCACAAACACATGTGAGCAGGTTGCGAGATCCTTGTAGACGAAAGTGTTCATCGTTGATGCTCGAGCTCTCGGAGAAGGTGTTAGTGACGTCATCGTTTCGGTCAGCTGACGGACGAAATCCGCGTCTTCAATGTTCGACGTTGTAGGTACGAAGAAATCAGACGGAATGCGAAGAGTCGAGCCGTATGTCATTAATGCCGGGCTGACAGATGAGTCGTCACGTAGTGCATTTCTAAGCCCTAGTAGTACCGTAGGAAGTTCGTTGACCCACCTCCCGTCGTTCGTTCTCGCCATCAGTGCCGCTTTGAGGGAACGATGCCATCGCTCGATTTGTCCGTTCGCTTGGGGATGAAAAGCCGTAGTCCGTATTCGAGTTACGCCGAGTTTCTTCATGAGTGAGGTAAACAGTGACGACTCGAATTGTCTCCCTTGGTCCGTAGTAATCTGCAGAGGACAGCCGAATCGTGCTATCCACCCGTCGTACACAGCCTTCGCGACGGTCTCAGCTGTGACGTCACGTGTGGGAATTGCTTCAGGCCATTTGGTACAGCGATCTATCATCGTCACGAGGTATCTATAATCTTCCGATGGAGGTAAGGGCCCGACTATATCGACGTGCACATGTTCGAAACGCGACGACCGTTGAAACTCGCCGAGTGGACTCACGACGTGTCGTTGAACTTTAGCGCGTTGACAGCTGATACATGATTTCGCCCAAGTACCTACGTCCTTGTTGATCGACGGCCAGAAGAACTTTGTAGTCATAATTCTTCGCGATAGTCGTACTCCCGGGTGACTAAGTTCGTGCTGCGCTTTGAAAGCTGGGACGCGATACGGCGGTGGTAGGTATGGACGAGCGTTCGCTGTTGATGTTTCGCACCATATCGGTCGTTGAACTCCCGGTAGGTTGACGCGCGTAAACTTGAGATTCGGATTTTTCATAGATTCGCGTAGTTCGGAGTCCTCTTGTACCTCCGCGAGTCTATTATAGTCGACGGTTGCGTTGAGTACTTCGACTTCAGCGATACGTGACAACGCGTCAGCTGCTTCGTTCTTATCACCGTGAATGTACTTGATGTTAGTGCAAAATTGACTGATGAAGTGTAGTTGTCGCTCTCGTCTTGGTGTGTCGCTGCTACTCGGCGTTCTTGTTAGCGCGTACGTCAGTGGCTTGTGGTCGGTACATATTGTGAGGTCATTGCCCTCTACGAGTCGGCGTAAGCTCTTAACAGCTGTATACATTGCTAATAATTCGCGATCGTATACACTGTACTTACGTTGCGTCTCGCTCATCGTTTTGGAGTAGAAAGCGAGTGGTTTCCACGTATTGTCGATCTTCTGTTGTAGAACGGCACCAATACTGCTGTCAGATGCGTCGGTGAGAAGACATAGTGGAGCGTTAGGTATGGGATGCGATAAGACGGTGGCCTCGAGTATGCTTTGTCGGCATTGCTCAAAGGCTTGTTCGGCTTCGGGTGTCCATAATATTGGTGATTTATCGTTTTTCTTACTATTGTGTAGGTATTTGTTTAACAGATGTTGATGTTCGGCTTGGTGGGGTAGGCAGCTACGGTAGAAGTTTATCATACCTAGGAATCTTCTTAATTCTTGAACTGTGCTTGGTTTTGGAAACTTGAGTATGGCTTGTATGCGATCTTCAGTGGGTTTGATACCGGCCGATGAAACTTCGTAGCCGAGGAATTGTATCTTGTCCTTGCCGAACTCACACTTGTCGACGTTAAGTGAGACACCGTAGTTGTTCAGTCGTTCGAGTACCTGATGTAAGTGACGCTCGTGTTCCTCTTCTGTTTTCGAGTGGACCAACACGTCGTCGACGAAACAGAATACATTGTCGTCGAGTCCTCGCAGTACTTCATGCATAAAACGTTGAAATGTCTGACCTGAGTTACGAAGACCGAATGTCATGCAGTTAAACTGAAAGAGGCCAAATGGGGTTATTATGGCCGTCTTCGCAGCATCTTCATTCTCCATTGGTATCCAAAAGTACGCCATTTTTAAATCGATTTTTGAAAATATTTTCTTTCCGTGCAGTTGGTACGTGAAATCTTGAATTCGCGGAATGGGGTACCGATCGGGGGTTGTCACGGCGTTGAGACGGCGATAGTCGCCGCATACGCGAAGTGAACCGTCCTTCTTCTTAACGACGTGTAGTGGACTAGCCCATGGACTATTCGACGGCTTGCAGATACCCATCTCCATCATCTTCTCGAACTCTAACTTCGCTGCTTTGTACTTATCTGGTGGCAGGGGGCGTGGCCTCGAGTAGATCGGTTGTCCTGTTGTCTCGATGCGATGTGTTACTTCGTGTTTCGTCGGTACTTTGAGTGACATGGGTCGCAGAACGTCTGGGTATTGTTTCAGCAGGTCGTGATAGGCGTGGTTGCGGTTGATGACGTAAACGGCTTCGGTACTTTGCACTGTGATGGTGTTTACACTGAGGTCGGTGATGCGGTCGATGAGTTTGCGGTGATGTAAATCGACTAGCAATTCGTGCCTCGCTAGAAAATCTGCGCCTAGAATTGATGTTTTCACCTCAGCGACCGTGAACGTCCACTTGTAGGCTCTACGTAAACCCAGGTTGAGCTCGAGTGTACGTTCTCCGTAGGTACGTATCTCCGTTCCGTTTGCGGCGAACAATCTGTAGGTATTTTCTGTCGGCTTCGTGGGTTTCTTATTTCTAGCGGCTAACACAGATATGTCGGCTCCGGTATCGACGAGAAACTTCTCTCTGCTGTTAACATCGACGACACATAGGCGGTAACTTGGTTTGTTAACATCGACGCCCGCCAACGTGGATGAACGTTCTAGTTTTCCGACTTCTGCTTCTGTTTAGCACACGGCGGTTCACATTTTCGGGCTTCGTCACCAAATTGAAAATGATAATAACATACCCAATCTGGATCTCCGGGCTTACGGTTCGTATAGGCACGTACTCGCGAGTTCGACCGCGATCGATTTTGGCGGTAACGGGAATGATGCGTCGAATTTTGTTGTCTCGTGCGAAGTTCGGCGATTTCTAGCGATAATTTCTCGATCTGTTTAGATAGTAGGTCAAACTGCAGGTTTTCGTTTGGTACGTGTTTTCTTTCGAGCGTATGCGCGGAGTTTAACGATGTTGATGGCGACGGACACGTGGGACGCACGGCGACCGCGGCAACCGTCGCAGGTTCGAAGTGTTCCACCATTTTGTCAGCCATCGCAGCTAGGCCTTCGAGCGACGATTCGGTGTTCACGGCGAGCACGGCGCGCACTTGCGTAGGTAATTGATTGAGCCACATTACCTTTAACGCCTCTTGGGTCAGCAATTTCCCGCCTAAATCAGTCATCTTGCGCAGTAACTGGCTAGGCTTCATGTCGCCGAGTTCTAAGCCGCTGAGCAGCTTCTGCAACTGGCGATGGTCGGACTCTTGAAACGTGGAAATCAGCCTATTTTTCAGTGTAGCGTATTTGTTGCTCGCGGGCGGGCTCAGCACGATGTCGGCGATCTGCTCCAGGTCGTTGCAGCCGAGCAACGGGACGACGAGATTGAACTTCTGATCTTCTCCAATTCTGCTAGCCGCAACGGCGGCTTCAAACTGCGCGAACCATAGGCGTGGGTTTTGGCGCCAAAATGGCGGCAGACGCGCAGGCAGCGAGATTGTGGCGACGTCACACGTAACGGTCGTTACCTGTTCTTTCACGTCTTCTACTTCTTGTGGGCTGGTTTCCTCTGTAGACATCTTGGAGTTGCTCCTTGATCACGTCGGGGTCACCAATTTACTGATAGGGTGTTCAGTCTTGAGGTTGCAAAATAAAACTCACGTGTGATGTATAAGTAAAAGGTGAAAGAGATATATTAAATAAAAGTGGCACGTTATATTTACAAAATAAGGTTCGCAAGTTGTATTGCATGTAGCAAGTCAGTGCATCGCGACCGACCAATCACGACGACTGCGGTGCATTCTCGGCGCCATATATAAACGTGTGGCACAGCGCGCGGCTTAGTGCATAAATAGTTATTGCGTTGGGATGTCGTCTTTTTCAGCACGCGCGCTACGGTGTCGGCGTCGCGATGTCGGGCGCTATCGGCGGCTTGGCATGTAGGACGCCACAAAATCTTTTGTCACACATCGTATTTCACTCGATTTTTGCGTTTATTATGTTGCCACACCATATTTAGTTAGTTAATAATTTAAAGTCACTAAACACGCATTATTCGTCATTAATAATTGAAACTAAATTACGCAAAATTGTAAATGGTCTAACTTTCAAATTGTCAAGTTTTTGACATTTTAAGGTTATTACCATAGTTAAACTAGGGTGATCGAAAGACTAATCTATAGACCAAAGAAGATCATCGATTAAGCGATGAACCTCGTTTTGTAATAAAGATTTTCGTAGATCCATGGTTTAAACTAGGATTTTCGTCAAACCAGGTTTAGTCCAGCTTTTGGAATAAGGCGGCTGTTGTTTATTGTTACAAAAAAATATACTAATAAATAATGAATGGAATTTTTTTCTTATAAAGCAATGTGCTCCATAATTTGGCGATCCCTTATGGCAATGAAAATGTCGTAGGGATCAACAAATGGAGTTTCGGACCTACATTCAATTAAAATCAAGAAAAGAATGTGGGAATTCCGTGGCCGGGATGTCGGCCTTGGAAAGCTCGGCGGCTGCAGGTGCGGCAGTGGGCTCGTCAGTGGCAGATTCGTCATTCGGTGTGTCTAAGGCCGCATTAAAACACCGCGGCATGAAGGGAATCGCCCTCTCCTCCTCGTCGCCACTCTCGTCGGAACTTGGTTCACTCCCTATGACAAATGAAACGTAGGTAAACCGGTTGCAAAGTACCAAATCTTTACTTCTCTTGTCCTAAAGTTTGAGTCTGCTTACCATAATTGAGAGCAAACTCGATTCCGGCGTCATTCAGGTGTGAGGACGAAGCCGCTGCGGTGTCCAACTGGTGGAACTCTCCGGCGCGCTGTGATACTCAACATACCTACAACAAAGAACGAAATACACAAAAATAATACAGTGAGAGCAAATTAGATAATTGGATCCAAGATTCAAAATTTTAGTATGGTCACGGAGTCTCATCACGAAGAAGTTCAAATAAATATCAACAGATGGCGTTATAAGTATCGATTTGATATTGATGTGTTTTTAAAATTTAGAATATCAGAAGATAGGTACTGAAAAATGTGTAATCAATTTTTGATTAATTAGCATTTTCTATACTTTCGCAAAATTTATACTACTGTAACATTCCATACACTTTGTAGAACATAATATAAAAATTTAAACGCCTCGCCTTTAGTAGCAAATCATACAGTTTATCAAAATATCAACTTTTTTTATTAAAAGTACATTTGTTAGCGTTTTGACAAAAACTTTAAGTACTATCGTAGAATTTATCACTTATTACACTAAAAGTACAGTAACACGCATAAAATTTCTTGTAATACCTATTTATTACTAACCGAACATTACTTTTAACTTTTCAACCGACTTCAAAAAGGAGGAGGTTCTCAATTCGTCTGTATGTTTTTTTTTTTTCTTTGTATGTTTGTTCACCGATTACGCAAAGACGGCTGGACCGATTTGAAAAATTGTTTTTGTGTTTGAAAGGGTATACTTCCAAGTTGGTCCCATTGCCATCAGATCACGATCTGATGATGGTATCCTGGAGAAATCGAGGGAACTCTTAAAATATTAAAAGCACACCTACAGTTATTTAGGTATATTTCATAGTGATTCGTGCATTTACTCTTAAAAAACACCAATTGGTGAAGTGGAACTGATGATGAAGACCAAAAATTACGAGCAGACCTATTCAATATTTCACAGTTTGCGATTCAATTAAGTACTTTAATATGGTATTGAGTAGCATTTTAATCTCTATATACTACGATTATACAATGTAATAAAGCTGATAGTGAACTCCTCAACAATTAACGGCCCTGCATCGGGGCAAGCAATATTTCGTAAAAGGATTTGAGCAGATGACATAAGCCTATTGTAACTTAAGTGAATTATAAACCAACCCACTAAAAAGTGAGAAATAAAAACTTTTTAACAAAAAATATTACCGACTTCAAAAAGAAATACAAGGCAACTAAAAAGCAAAAAATAATATACCTAGAATAACAAAAACAAATTAAACATTTTGAAGTTGGTGCCGAATAAAACATAAAGACTACTATTTCATGGCACCAACTTCAAAATGTTTAATTTGTTTTTGTTATTCTAGGTATATTATTTATTGCTTTTTAGATGCCTTGTATTTATTTTTGAAGTCGGTAATATTTTTTGTTAAAAAGTTTTTATTTTTAATAGTACCTACCTAAGTGAGTATATTAGGTATGTCCTTAAAATAGGTTCGGACATACAAAGTCACTACGTGAATTTCACTTTACTAAGCCGTTCCAAGCATTCTTTTAGTGTGATGGACTTCTCTAAATAATCATTCGTTATTTTCGTCAGCCGCTCATCAATGATTTTCACTTTCTTCTGGCGTTTTCTGCTGAAGGTTACGTATATGTTATTTTGCCGGATACGAAAATTAAAATCAATGCTTTCTTTGCGTAGACATGATATTAAAAATATAAACTAGGATGGAACCCTTCCAACTGTCTTGTTAATGCGGTTGTGCCATCCCTCACATGCATTAATAGTTCGGTGTCTATTCCCATAGCAGTTGATAAGTGGCAAAATATCGCGATTCATCCATTGTTTGATGAAATAGTTGATAAATTCATCCCATATTGCGCTGTTTTCTTTAACTTCAAACTCTATTGTTAAAAATGCTTCGGGTATATGTGTCACTGGGAGGTGAGCCACCGCTGTAAACAAGGATAAAATTTGTTCACCTTTTTCAACATCAGTGATCTTCATTTTCTTAGCCTTTCAGCGAAGGGCCTGAGCGAAATGAAAATGACACCCTTTGATATCGGCAGCGTTACAAACGCATTCATAGCTGCAAGTTCATAATCTGACTGAAAAATTGATGGTGTCATATTAGGTAAATGTTTTTGACCAGATGAAAAAATCTGATGTAGGTAGCTTGATTTTTATCCGGCAATAAGGCGAAGATGAGAGGGATATCCCCGTGGATGGTATATAATTGTGAAAATTGTTTGGGAACGGCTTTGAACGTCCCACCGCCGAAATAATGAGAAATATTTGCTATAGAATGCCGTGCTTCCATGCTACAAAAAGCAATAATTTTATCAGAAGCTCCGTCCATGAATAACAAAAAGTCTTGAGCTAGTCTTTGTGGAATGAAACATCTTGAAGTTGTTTAAATGTGCAACGGTGAACCCTGTTATATTTTTTTCTAATGCGATATAGAGTATCTTTTACTGCATCATCATATTCGGGGTCTGATCTGTAACTCCTCATGAATTCATCAAACACATTTGGAATTGGACGATAATCGTCACAGACGGCTTTTATTAGGCCTTCCATAATTACTTCCAGTTTATATTGAGACATATTTGGGATATACTGTGATCCCCCTCCCTTGTAACTGTCCCATCAGTAACACACCAAGTAATAGAGCCACTGCACATATAACCGAAGCATCGCCATATTTCAGTTCCACCTTTATTTGTTTTAATTTTGTTATAACGGTATCCATCTTTCCATAACACTTTTTTACCATACCATTAAAATAAACTTAATATTTTCTATCTTCAGAGTTATCTAGCTTCAGGATTCAACAACATTGACATCAATGATAGGTAATCAAATCATTGTCATAATTTTGTTTTAAAATCTATCATAGCGAGCACTTGAGACAGCGTGTAAGAAGGTTGACAAGATATAAAATAAAGAGTATGGAAATTGAAGTAAGCGACTGTACAATAGTATATATTATCATATTGATACTAAAATGTGATAGAATAGTAAATAAACTGCTAATGATTCGTAATACCAATTAAAAAGTGTAAGAGTTGCTACTAAATGCGAGGTGTTTAAATTTTTATATTATGTGCTACAAAATGTATGGAATGTTACATTAGTATAAATTTTGTGAAAGTATAGAAAATGCTAATAAATCTATTTTTTTTTTAATAAGCTATACAAGGGCTATTGTAAAATAATAGGTTACTAAATCAAATTTCCGTAACTTTACAAAGTTGACGATATCGTCAAAACTCTAGCGGCAAGTATTTGTACTACGTTATGATAGGCACAACTACTCATTAAACTGGTTCAATCTAACAATAGATTATTTGCTATAGCACTATTTGGGAATTCTGATTCTGACCATACCTACATTTTGCTTGTATAATTTAAATTTGAAAAGTGACATGATATTTATAGAGATAAAAGAACTTGAGGCTTTTAAACCCCATAAAAGAACTAGACTCGTTTATGACGGTTCTCAAGTGAATTGAGTCCTAAAACCCTGAACCTTTTAAGAATCCTTAGCTACAACGGGGAGCCACACAGAACACCGGCCAAAAGTGAGTTAGTTCACGCGACGAGGCGAAGGGAGGGGAGGCGTTTAATAAGTACTTAAACGGCTATTACACTACCCTGAATCAGGACCCTAAATCGAGGTGGCCTTGAAAATTTGTTAGAGAATTAGGGCCCTAATTCTCATTAC
Source organism: Herminia tarsipennalis (assembly GCA_945859575.2). Lineage (NCBI taxonomy): Eukaryota > Metazoa > Arthropoda > Insecta > Lepidoptera > Erebidae > Herminia > Herminia tarsipennalis. Next base: position 10,147,260 of record OX243854.2, read on the forward strand.
ACCTCTCTTTTTAAGGGATTTGGGTGCCTGATTCAGTGTATTGTAATAAGCGCATTATTCATATCCTTCACTTCCCCTCAACGCCTTAGGCAGGACCCCCCAATGAATGTGTCGTTTTACCCGACTACGGAGGGTGTGTTTCACGTGTATGTTGTGTGTTATTTTGTGGCACTATATAGACCAAACGCGTGGACCAATTTTGATGATTCATACGTCAATCGATTTGTCTTTGATCTTGGAATGACATAACAGCAATCGAAATTCAAAATGGTGACAGCCAGACGCCATATTGTGATAGAGAAAAAATTTAAAGTCAACAAACTACTAAACAAAGGCTTGATACAAGACAAGACTGACTCGTTGTAGTCGCTCGTCGGTGATGTCGGTTTTGATGGGTTTCTGCCCTATGACTTCATTGACTTCTATCGGGCTATAACTAGGCACAAGACTACTCGTCGATCCTGCGCCTTGTCCCACTACGGTCATTTCAGATTTTATGTTTTTTTGTCGTATCGGACTACGACTAGGCACAAGACACACCGATCCTGCGTCAAATGCTTCATCAAATTACCAAAACCAGCCACACAGTCGAAATTTAATTTTCCATGTTTTTGCGAACGAAAAAAATAATTTTAAATCAAGGTCGGATAATAAATAGGTACGAACTTACACGTGCCCGCGGTGTTTTCGAAGACGCCCCGGCTTCCGATCAAATGTACCGACGGATGTCACAAAATGCCGAGAATAGAGAAAGTTAGCTCATTTAGAGTATTTCATTATTTATCTATTCTACCGTAGACGCGCAGGTAAGTCAATAAACTTTGGGTTATACGATAAGTAAAACTCACCTTATTGTAGTTTCTTTTAGATATGGTTGGTAAAGCCAATAATAAAAATAATTTAGATTTAAATTAGAAGATAGACTTATATTACAAAGTAACCGAAAATAACTTACGAATGCACGATTAGCTATTTATATGTTAATATTTCAAAAAAGCATTGCCCGTGAACGATGTCTATGCAGTCTAAAGTACGTCAAACATGCATTGTATGAAGCATACCTTCTGTAGTATCGTTATTTTATCCCGCTATCGGTAGGGCCAGTCGGACGCGCGGGCGCTTAGACCGGTAATGCCGACGCTACACTACCCTAACGGTGGCACGACACAACTTAAAATTTGTTAATTTTTAAATGAGGCCCTACTAAAAACGTGATTGTTAGGTAATAATGTTGTTTTACTTACAAACAAGAAGTTTGAGTACAAACATGGTGGGTTTACGCCTTAGAGTTCGTATGTTATAGAAGTTCAAAGTTTTGACCCCGCGGTCACGTAGATCTCGTCAAAACAAGAAGTTTAAGTACAAACCAGGTAGGTCTGCGCCCTATAGTTCGTAATATATAGGCGTTAAAGTTTTGACCCCGTGTTCACATTGATCTCGGAAAAACAAGAAATTTGAATACAAAAAGGTGGATCTGCGTCCCATAGTCCTGGTGATATAGGAGTTCAACGTTTTGACCCCGCGATCACGTAGATCTTAACAAACCGGAACGACGAGGAAATGTTAAGAAGGTTTCCTCGTCCTCAGGCTTACCTGTAAGTAATTGAAATGAAGTAGAAAATCCCGGTTTTCATAAATTATAGCTAAGAACACTCGAACAAGTCAACTTTCAACCAAAAAAACTAAATCAAAATCTGTTCATCAGTTTGGAAGCTACGTTGCTACAGACAGGCACACAGATACACCAATAAGCAGATATATATACGCGTTAAACTTATAACACTCCTCATATAAGTTGAGGGTTAAAAAAAGAGTTAAATACCTACTCCCGATGTAGTCGTTATTGAATATTTACAATTATTTATACACTCAGACGGTTACAGTCTAAGGCCTGTATTATTATATCGATCTCAAACGTAAGATAGACCCTGAACAAGAGTTTGAGACTCCATTCTATATAATAGTTAGGTCCTATTACAGAGGAAAACAAGGCAAAAAAAAATATTTTTACCATTGATATTGTCACAGATAATATAATACTATAATATCGTAAAATATCTATAGAGGAAATATTTTGTACCTTTTTGTAATTTTTTATGCATTTTTTTGCTGAATTTAATAAATAACGATGACAACAACAATATATACCAACGGCAACCCTGGAACATCTTAATGTATTAAGTTTATTTAGATTTCAATTTTAAGAGAAAAACTGAGTAAATATTTACTCTCGCTACCACGAAAATTGGGTTCGAGACGATGATTAGGTTTTTATTTTTTTCTTAGTAAATCGACCACATATTTTGAAAGACTCTTACTAGGTCGTTTAACTGACTCTGAGACAAAAGTTGAGGTACCTCAGCAACTGAAAAATCTGAATAAGATATTTACTGGCTCTCGGATGCATTAGGCATACCTGTAATTATAATAATATAGTAAAATAGCAACCAACTTTATTTCCAAGTAAACGCACTACCTTCAACGAACCAAGCGGAGGCCTCAATTTTCATCCCTCGATGTTTTTACCGCCATCTATTGCCAAATTTAGTAAGGAGGGCCAATAAAATCTGATATATTTATAAAAGTGTATAATACAATTTCAAAGAAAATGAAGTTTTATTTTCGGTAAATAAGGTTACTGTAACGGGTTTAGGTGTAGGGGATTTTACTGAATTAATGCGTGTACCAATAACAGGTAAAATATTTATGATTTTATAGGGGACTAAAGGTTCATTTCCGAGCATCGCGGCCGATCGCGAGCCACTCGCGGCTCACGACTAGCGGCTGACGCTCGCGGCCGATTCGACAATATTCTGTGTGCGCGCGCAGGCCTACGACAGTCGTCGGCCGCGCGCGTCTGTCACTCACCTCAGCCGCTTGTCGTAAGCCGCGAGCGGCTCGCGATCGGTCGCGATGCACGGAAATGAACCCCAAGGGCATGTAGGGGTTTGTGTGTACCTATAGAAGTGATATTTAAAAATATTTACTTTTCGTTAAACTGATAGTTAATTTACTTAAATATTGAAAAAAAAATCACTCTTACCATGTAGCGACCCATAGGGCCACGACAAGCTGATCAATAGCGTCGTAACTCCGTAGTTCACTTATTAAACTTGAAAATGTTGTAAACTTTCTACTAGTGCACTTTTGTTATTGTACATAAAACCTCCGCTATCAAACTTTTTGGTTAGTGTTTGACTAAATATTCGCTAGTTAAAATGCTCTTAAAACGTCTGGTAATTTCTTTACTAGTTACCAGGGGGTCTGTTTGCTAAGCTGGGACGTCGTGGGTTCAATTCTTATCCAAGTCATCCAGTATAAATATGTGTGATGATCTCGATTGTTTATTCTGTGTCTGGGTAAAAGTTCAAAGATTTTAAAAATCGGCCTACCCGTTGTTGATTAAATCGCGAATTTGTAATATATTTATAGACATTAGTGTATTTATTTAAAATGATTTAAGTATCTATGTTGTGTTGTTTGCCTGGTTGCTATAGTTGAGGTTCTCTCCAGATTGGGTTTAGATAATCTTGTGTGAGCTGATATTAAATAAACCGTTCAATATTGTTTCGTTTCAGAGACCACGTTAAAAACAAAAATGTGAAAATATGTCAAGTCGTTGCGCTAATAACAAAAGTTAGATATAACTTAATTTTTTTTTTCTAAGTACTAAAAATCGTACATAGCTCAGATACGTACTACATGACGTATTTAATTTATTTTTAACGATTTGTACTAGCAATTTGGGTCGTATTTTACCGTGGCGTGTAATGCTTTGGGTAACCACAGCTGGTGAGTCACCATTTTGCAACCTGTGGACACAGTGCAGTATGTTTATATAGATTCCCGAACTATTTGCACACCTATAATTTTGTACAGAATCTTCAGTGCGCGAATCCCACTCGCACTTGGCCATTTTTTTTTAGTCATGGCTCCTCCGAATAGAAAGATGTTCCTCTCTCTGAGGATTGTCCTAGCAGTATCGTCGTTACGGTTAAGGAGCTCGGTCTAGCTTCTTAACCTTAAAGGTTCATTTCCGTGCATCGCGGCCGATCGCGAGCCGTGCGGCTTACGACAAGCGGCTGACGCTCGCGGCCGATGCGACAATATTCAGAGTGCGCGCGCAGCCTACGACAGTCGTCGGCCGCGCGCGTCTGTCGCTTACCTCGAAAACGGCACCATACATTCTCATACTCTGACTATTGTCGCATCGGTCGCGCGCGTCAGACGCTTGTCGTAAGCCGCGCGCGACTCGCGATTGGCCGCGATGCACGGAAATAAACCTTAACCCTCATAACCCTGGCTATATATATTTATAGCGACGATAAAACGAAGTGATCAGAGGCCTTTATTGATTAAATATCTATCTCTCATCAGTAAACTTGAACTTGCATACATAATAAGGTCAAACGTTAAAGGAAATAATAACTTGTTGTGCGCTGATAAGTTGATAACGAACGCACTTGATTTTTTAAAGATACCTTTAAACTAGTGTTAACACGCAGATGCACCACTACAATAGTTAGTTATGAATCATTTAAAAAAAATATATAGTTATGAATTTAATGATTCAACCCCCTTTCCCCCTCCACCCAGAAATCTTACGTAGACCTTAACAAAACCTCCTCCCTCCTTCCAGTTATATACCTACCTTTACCTGTAACCTATATAACCGATTGAATCAGGCGTTACATGGCGAAAATCCATCTAGACGCTGACAACAGCTACTGAACTTCGATGTTTCACTATTTTAGCCACGCCCACTATTTCTCCGATGTCCTAGTGCCATTGATAAAGGACGGTAAAAACAGCGAACTACCAACACAAGGACGCGGTCAATAATAAACAATAAACCAATAGATGGCGCTTTATTTTTGTTCTATATGAAGAACTAGAAAGAAATTAGACAGGGCGATTAAAAAAAACAATAAATATTTTTTATACGTTTGTATTTTTAATTATTTCAGGAGACTTTATTTGCTATGAACTTCAAAACAATATAAAAGAAAGAAAAATAAAACTCGAAAATATATTAGCAACATTTTAAATATTTTCGCATAATTATAATTTATTTGCTCTCGGATATTTGCCGGAACAAACAGACAGACAGACAGACAAAAAAAAACTGTACTTTTTTTATCAGTAATTATTATGGATATATGTTATCCATAATAATTAATATATATGCATAAAACTGTTATTTTGATATTACAAACAGACTCTTCAATTTTATTTATTTGCACAGATAGTTAATAATATATATTATTTTTTATTAATAATATTATTATTTATTTGACATAAGGTAAATTTAGAGCTGAAGAAAATTCTTCCAAGTTTGAAGTCCTCCGAAAATTGATAACATACCTGCTACAGCACAATAATTGACTGGTAAATAATTTTCGTCACTGGAATCACTTTTAATGATAAATTTTAAATTGCACATCCTACACAAAAGAGTGAACTTCGACAAGAATCCATTTATGTTTTCTCCTACCAAATTAATGTGGTTTAAATTACAACCCAAGGGTTTAGGGGTAAGGGCGAGAAATATTCTGAAGATTTAAAAATAAATGCGATAAGTTTATTCGTCCGATGTAATAATAATAATAATATTTATAAGGATTTTTTGTTGTGCAGGGTGACTTGTAGCAGTCTAAAAAAAATAATACTTAAAGCTTACCTATGCGTTAGTAACTAAATACTAACTGCCAGATTTTATCTTCGACAACCTGTTCAAAATAATAATATTTACCTCAAGTTTAGGAATATTATCGGTGGATTCAACTGTCTCAGATACCTTTGCCGATACTTCAAACCAGTGATGGAAAAAAACTATGACTCACAATAACATAAGAAGTATAAGAACGATCATGAGGAAGTTTCATATCACTTGGGCATCATCTTTACCTGGTAACATTTTCTAGAGGAATTATACGAGTAACATCACTTTCTAATGTAACTGCAACAGCCACATTTCCTAATCTGTACAAAATATTTATTACATTTAAACATAGAAAAACTTTCTTCAGCACTAATCTTACCTATTATGTCTAACTAGCTGTAGACTAACTGTGGACGTAGCCTAAGTTACTCCTTACATCATTAGCTGTCTGACAGTTAGTCCTGTCAATCTCCGTACAGCCGTTTTGGAGATTTGTCAAAACAAACACACAGACAGACAGCCAGATAAAAAAAACTGTATTTTTGTTTTAAGTACTATGCGTACTTTCATAGCATTTAGTAAAAAACTGCTATTTTGACATTAGGAACAGACACTTCAGTATGCATAGATCGCCATATATAGGTAAAACATACTAAAACCTACACAACTATTTGTATGAAAAGGGCAAGAAACAATGGATAAAGCTACAAGTATTTTAGGAGTATTTTCCTATTAGGCCAGTTCTAAGATAGTCGTAGGTCTATGCAAATGTGATAGTTTATCATTATACTTGTTTGTAACTATCTTTCTAAAATATAAAGAGGATCCTCTTTGTCCATGTGGCGATTCTTTTTGTGTAATGTTTTAATGTAATATAAATAATAAAATTATTATCTTTATTAGTATGTAGGTACTTATTACAAACTTATTGGTGAAAAACTTTCCGAAGTTTCACCTGCTTCTGAACTATTCGCCAAACGTCTCTTTTTACTGAAAAGATAAAAGAAAATATTAAAAATAAATACAAAAATTGAACAGGCGAACCTAGGTTTCGAACTCGAAACTTGATATTCTGAACCAACGTAGATACCGCTAGACCAAACGAGCTTCACAGTTGCAGATGAATTTTCGCTATACGTTGTACAAAACAGCTTAGTGTAGCTTTTTGGTTTGGTAACGATTTCACTTCTGTTCGTGCAATATTTTGTCAATATGAAAAATATAATACTTACTTTACTACTTCCATGAGATGTTTTTGTTTGTTGGTATAGAAGCGCTTTTTGCTGGCCTCCGAAATTTTTGTTTGTTTCCCAATTATAGTAACAAATATTTTTAAACTTAGAACTAAATATATTTAAATTAACAACTTAGATAGTATAAATTAATAGTATATTTATTAAACTTATATTCTTTACCAATGTCTATAATTTTTCAAACAACAAACAAAATATGAAGTGAATGGATGGCGAGGCAAAGCGACATACGTCCGTCTAGCTGCGCGTCTCTGCGATCACTGTCAGATTGCTTATAAAAGAAAGAGAAGCGCGATCACGCAGCGCTCGTAACTAATTATAAACCATAAAACAATTAATTACTTGAAAATAAGTCGAGTAGTCGAAAATAAAAAACAACCAGATTCTGTATTATAACATGATACGTTATTGTTAATTATTTTACCAACGTACGTTGTTAAGTAATACAGATATTTTTGTTAGAAGATCATTTTAAGAGGTTAGTTTGTATTTTTTTTTTATCGAGAAAAAAATTCAAATTCTTGTTTTGAATACAACAGGGTTTTTAGAAATATGTTCAAGATTAACATATATTTTTTCTGCCGTCACAAACTACGTAGATTTGGCTAAAAAATTGTTTAGGATAAGCCTATTTGGCTGTTGTCAGCGCCTTAAGTAGATTATAAGGGAGGGAAGTTTCACTTCGTGGAAGCGGAATATTGCAAATCAATGGTCCGGAGGTGCCTACCACTCGACTTGGTAAGAGTACCTGTCACTAATTCTCTTTGATGCAGGTCTCTCTTTTTGAGTGCGGTCTGTCAATCTATTTCGATTGTTGTATTAAGGGCATTTCCTTACTACTTCAATCGTGGTGATTCACAGATCGAGGGTGAGTGGTGGGATCCCTCCCTTATAATCTATGTAACCTATATGTTCACTAATTTATTTCAATCGCTTTATTTTTCGGGGAGCAGACAATCCCGGTATAAAACCTGGTATTTAAAAGCGGCGGTAGCTTAATGGCTAAGGCATCGGTCTCTCAATCGCGAGATCGCGGGTTCGAATCCTATTCATTATACTACGACTTACCCACTCCTAACACAAGCCTTTGAGCTTAGCTGGAGGGGTTAACAGGATTGCTAGTAATGTGGGACCACAATCCCGCATTGCTAGATAACTTTAAAAACAGAAAAAAACCTGCTATGCGGATTGTCTGCTCCCCCCCCCCCCCCCGAAAAATAATTCTAGGTATGTGGGGTTTGTACGTAGGTACGCCTATGTTTCTAAGACATGCCAATTAATCGAGATGTTTTTTTTTACCAATTTAACTAGCTGGGAAAATGAAAGAATGAAATAAATTATTCTGCTATTTGTTTGTATTATCGTGTCATATAATGTTTAGTTTGTAGTGTTTGATAAATGAGATAAACGTCTCATCACAAGCTCAAGATTATTTAACTCAGTATAGCCGCGTCTTTGAGTGATACAGTTTACAAAATGGTGCGAGTTCCGAATATTGTATTTAATAATGGACAGGTTTATCCTGTACTTGGTATTGGAACTTGGAAGGTAAGATATTAGTTGTTTTTTTCTTATTTTAACTATGTCATAAAGGTCACTTTTTCCTCATTCCTTTAGGTTCTTCCGTGGTTTTGTTTAAATATCCTTGTTGTAACATCTCTGCAACGGCCACATTTTATGCCCAGCCTTATAAAGCCTGATAAGGTAATTGTATCTGCGACAAATGCTACCCATAAGTTCCTCCATACATTTGAAGGTTGAAGAAGGTCAAGCCAATTTTTGTTTACTTAACAGACTCGCTCGCACAAAGCTCGTATGAAAAATTAGCATTTAGGTAACCGTAGCAAACGGCTATTACACTACCCCGAATCATGGCCCTAAATCGAGACGGCCTTGAAAATTTGTTAGAGAATTAGGGCCCTAACTCTTATTACACCTCTCTTTTTAAGGGTTTAGGGTCCCTGATTCAGTGTATTGTAATAAGCGCTTTAGTTTTGATAACAATATCTACATCATCGGACATCAATAGTGTAGGTACATCATGTTTAAAGCGCCAAAATATAATTTTGCCTTATTGTCAAGTTCAGAACAAATGCCGATTCCTTATAAAGTATGTCTTTGAAGAGCTGTTTAATGATCAGTTGACTATGTACTTAGTTAAAGCACCAACAGTAGTAAGTGTTTAGACACTTGTCGATCCCACGAAACTCGTGAATGGCAAACAACTCATTAGTGCTTGGTTTTAATAATCCATGTAATTACTTCAGTTTGAAAGAATAAAGTATGAAGATGATAACCATGGATTGGGTCATTGCCATCTTAAGGCACAAACTTTTTTTGCTTCATTTATTTATCTATACTAATATTATAAAGCGGAAGAGTTTGTTTGTTTGTTTGTTTGTTTAAACGCGCTAATCTCAGGAACTACTGGTCCGATTTGAAAAAAAATTTTGTTGGATAGCCCATTTATCGAGGAAGGCTATAGGCTATATAACATCGCGCTACGACTAATAGGAGCGAAGCAGCGACGAGAAATGTTGCAAAAACGGGGAAAATTTACGCATACGAAGTTGCGCGGGACAGCTAGTAAAAAAAATCTTCGGACTAGGCCACTTTCTGTCGCCCAAGCACACAATTATGGCCGCAAAGTAGGTACCTAATTCTAAAGTAAATCTCACAAAACTCCCGAATGGGAATCGAATCCACGCAATCCGCGTACACACTCCGTCCGCTGCGCCATCGAATTACTCTTAACTTTTTTGAAATATCTTGGGGCAAGTCACTCGAGGCCATTTGATTGTAAACTAGGCAGAGCTTGTACCTACTATAGCAACCAGAAAACTGATAGGTACACACATTTACCTATATATTTCTAAACGAGCTGTCCCGCGCAACTTCGTCTGCGTAAATTTTCCCCGTTTTTGCAACATTTCTCATTACTGCTCCGCTCATATTGGTCGTAGCGTGATGCCATATATATTCCTATTTTTATATATAGCCTATAGCCTATCTCGATAAATGGGCTATCCAACACTAAAATAATTTATCAATTCGGACCAGTAGTTTCTGAGATTACCGTATTCAAACAAACAAACTCTTCAGCTTTATAATATTAGTATAGATACATCTATACTAATATTATAAAGCTGAAAAGTGTCCGAAAAATTATTTCACTATTTCACAGTTAGATAAAATACACCCCGACACAATAAACAATCGTGCTCATCAACAAATATTTATCCTAAGTTTGTAATATTTAAACAGAACATTATTGAAATCAAATAACTAAATAGTTCAAGTAGGTACTTAATTTGTCGCCTTGTAAATAATGACACTCCTTACCTACTTACTTTATCTGTTTAATGATGGAGAATTAGAAATATTATTCAATGAACAAGTACCTACTTGTACTTATCTTAGCAATGATAAACCTGTATCTATACAATAGTGTTTAAAACACTTGTCGTTTGTAAGAAATAATTTCAAGGTTGACAAAACTCTAGAGCATTTACCGCCTTATCGCATGCAGAATTATGTTTGAAATAATTTCCCATAAACCGGGGAGCACCTTGCAATAGGTATGTGTGTTACATAGGTGGATAGGTATTTTTGAGCTGAATAAAAGTTACTATGGCTTCAAGTTCCAAATCTTAGTCTGTTCAGAGTTATTCTTTATTAAACATAGTAGGTTTACAAGATCCAAAAGCAGTGATAAAATGTTTAATTTAATGTTAAACAGATGTTAACGTTAAAAAATGCTTTTTCTAAATAAAATGACTATAAGATATTTTAAAAATAAACATTTATTTAATCATCAGAGTTTACAATGATGTCATTTACGTCTGGTCTCAATAATCTAACTATCGATGGATTTGGCTACTAGAGGTATTTATTTGCCATAAGTTCCATACAAAATATGTCAAAATTCTAGCCAAATCCATCGATAGGTAGATTATTGAGACCGGCCGTTAAAAATAAAGCTGGGCCTATAAATCCCTAATGTCTGGCGTACCCTAGGTACTTCTAGCTGTCACTTGTCGCGACTGTATACGAGCATCATCGTCAATGTCAATATCTGGTAAATCCTCGAGTGCAGCACGGTATATTTGCAGATGGTCGCTGCAGTACGATTTTGCTAACTTTGATTGGTAGGTTCCGAAAGCTATTAAAATTATTTATTCTTCACTGAATCTAGGAAAATCAATATCACTTGCTTCTACTCTTGTAAAATCAGCTCATCTGCCGTTTAAACGTTTCCGTTCCACATATTCATATAAAATATTAGGTTTAAGTAACCCCTGCCATATTTCGGTGCCAAAAGCTTTTACATATTGACAATCTTCGATTGTTATATGAATGTGGTTTGTGATTGAGACAGCTACCCTAAAGTCAAAAAATATATGCGCCAAAGCATTGTTGTAATATCTTGGGCGAAATAGTTTAAATTCGCGTTTGAATCTGCCGTAAACCACTTCCACTACCCAGCGGCAAATAGTGACCAATCAAGATTCGTTAGCCTGGTCAGTGGTAAGTTGGGATTCATGCCAATTATGGTAAGATTTGTAGGTACCTAAAATATTATTTTATGATCCATACTTCAATATTCAATTCAATATATATTTATTTTGCAAAAACACAGGTACAAAAAGGTGTTAGTAATTACAATAATTAGTGCAATCTATGTTTAACCTATTTGGTGTGCAAATGTTCACAAATAATTAGTATATAGTTAGTTATTTAAATTAATTACAAAACAATATTATTATTATTAATCAGATTTACAGTCAATATAATTATCGAAATCAAGGCATGTCAACTATACTATCATTAAAATAATCATTTAGGGTGTAGTAACACTTTTCCGTAAGCATATTAATAAGCTGCTTTTTAAATTTGACCTTATTGTCTATGTTCTTAATGCACGATGGAAGTTTGTTATATATTAGTGGCGCTTTACAAAATATGCTATTATGCATCAGCGTTGTTTTACACGGTACCACACACAATTTACCAAAGTGACGTTGTCGATCTCTTTTACTGAATAGGTTTATATTCTGTTTCACAAATATTGCGCTTTCGTAAATGTATAGGCAAGGTAAAGTTAGTAGACAATGTTTAATAAAATAAAAATAGGTAAAAAAACTTTTTAAGTTAAACGGTTTTATGTTAAACATACATTGCAATGTTTAAGATAAATGTACTAAAAACCAAAAAATAATAAAATAGATACAGTCGTGGGAATTATAAACATATGCATAGACTAGACTAAAATAAAACCGTGGGGCACGTCAATTGTCTACAATCGTTGATTAAAATGTTTGTTTTGTAATGTTACACTATAATTAGGCAGTTGTTCAACCGACAACGATGGATGTGTGATAAGTAGGGCTAGAATGTGGAAACAAGCTAGCAAGCTCGATTATAAGCGAGTTTTAGGGTTTCATAGTGGTGAGCGAGTAGTACTTTTATCATATGTTTTGTCGATTAAAGACAAACTACGAGCAGTGAAACGATTCCTCGCCAGCCAGCAGTGTGAATGTCCAACGATAAACTAGTTGAAACATCTCTTTTATTTACATGGAGTGTATAACTATTGGAATTTCCATGAGCAAGAAAATAGTAAGTAATTTCCTCACCGTCTGCGGGCCAACTGCCTAACGACGAATTAAACGATTCTTCTATCGCACATTAAGTCGATAATTTGTAGACAATTGACGTGCCCCACGGTTTTATTTTAGTCTAGTCTATGCATATGTTTATAATTCCCACGACTGTATCTATTTTATTATTTTTTGGTTTTTAGTACATTTATCTTAAACATTGCAATGTATGTTTAACATAAAACCGTTTAACTTAAAAAGTTTTTTTACCTATTTTTATTTTCTAGTTTTTAGTTTTTATTTCGCATTCTATTTAATTCATTTAGTGCTTCATTATTGCAAGGTTTCTTGCCCGTTAGTTTATTGCAGTCCAACTCCTCTATACATAGTCCCTGCAAAGATCTTACTCTACTATAAAAAAATAGGTATAGATAGATAATACAGATAATAAAATAAATGTAATAAAATAGATACAGTCGTGGGAATTATAAACATATGCATAGACTAGACTAAAATAAAACCGTGGGGCACGTCAATTGTCTACAAATTATCGACAATGTGCGATAGAAGAATCGTTTAATTCGTCGTTAGGCAGTTGGCCCGCAGACGGTGAGGAAATTACTTACTATTTTCTTGCTCATGGAAATTCCAATAGTTATACACTCGATGTAAATAAATAGATAACTATTTTGTTTGTATTTTTTATAATTTTTTTTACCATTTTGTTCCCACGAGTAATGGACATTTTAACGGTCGACCCCTCCAGAGGTCCAATAAAGGGGCAAGGCTATGTACAACAAGATGCGCCTGAGTCTTGAGGGGAAAACGCTAACGACATATCATTTTTATCCACCCTAATGCCATACAGTTCTCGGCGCGTTTTAACCTTTCACCTTAACTTGGGTGGTGTACCGCTAACGACGTATCATTTTTAGCCACCCTAACGCCACACAGTCCTCAACACGATACAAAATCTTGACTTGGGTGGTGGATTCAGGCTGGATTAATCAGATACCTAAATTACAGATTCAATTTCTAAATTTAAATCTTATTATTATACGCCATTTAGTGGCTGCGCCCATCTTAAATATTGAGGTTGTAAAGTGCACTGTATTCTTCTTGTCAAGCCCTTTTATTTGATACCCATATTGGTGGGATTGATAAAAAATTGTTATCAGCCATTTGGTAGCGGCGGCCATCTTAGATTTCAATTTTGCATAGTAAATTGTATTCTACTTGTTGAGACCTTTCATTTGATACCCATGTTGATGGGATTGATAAAACCTAAGTTATCCGCCATTTTGTAGAGGCCGCCATCTTGGATTTTAATTTTATATAGTACATTGTATTCTACTGGTTGAACACTTTCATTTGATACCCATAATGATGGGATTGATAAAACCTACGTTATCCGCCATTTTGTAGCGGCCGCCATCTTGGATTTCAATTTTTTATAGTTTATTGTATTCTGCTTGTTGAGCCCTTTCATTTGATACCCATATTGATGGGATTGATAAAACCTACGTTATCCGCCATTTTGTAGCGGCCGCCATCTTGGATTTCAATTTTTTATAGTATATTGTATTCTGCTTGTTGAGCCCTTTCATTTGATACCCATATTGATGGGATTAATAAAACATAAATTATCCGCCATTTTGTGGCGGCGGCCATCTTGAATTTATAATGATAATGAATAAACATAATTGTATTGTCACCAAAATCCAAAGTGCATACAAAATTTCAGATTAATCGGTTAACAGGAAGAGGGTGAAATTTGAATTACTAAATTTGACCCAAGAATAAATAATAAATAAAACAAACGGGGTGAGCTAAATAAAACCGTTTAATAAGGTCGGCACGAGTCTCTTGGCTTTAAATTGAACATTGTTCTAATACAGCGTTTCTGCGCTCTAAACACAAGGAGCCAGTCAGCAGAGTTCCCCCAAAAAATGATACCATAACGCAATGTCGAGGAAATGTATCCATGGTAGGCAGTTATGAGCGCGTCTCTACTCGTTATGTATTTCAGCCGGTACAACCCATACGTAAACTGGCTGATCTTTTTGCATACATGTTCAACGTGTGTCTTCCAGTTCAATTTCTGATCCAAATGTAACCCTAGAAATTTAGTGCTTTAACATTCTTTAATTTGTGTCCCCTGGTAACTAATATTAATTCTATCGTCATTTCTATTTACTACTGGCCTTTGCTTGAAATTAATAAGTTTAGTTTTATCTAAATTAATTTTTAAATTATTTAATGTCAACTTATATTATAAATGTGAAAGTAACTCTGTCTGTCTGTCTATTACGCTTTCACGCTCAAACAACTAAACCGATTTAGATGAAATTTGGTATGGAGATAGTTTGAGTCCCGGGGAAGGACAGGATAGTTTTTATCGCGATAATCGACATACACGCGGGCGGAGCCGCGGGTGAAATCTAACAAATAAAAACTCTTTTACAAAAAAATATTGCTCAAAAAAATAAATACGAGGTAACTAAAAAACATTAAAATAATATAAAACAACAAAAAATAAATTTAATAAGCATTTTGAAGTTGGTGCAAATAGTAGTTTTAATAGTAGTTTTCTTACACCAATTTCAATTTGTTTTTTGTCTTTTTAGTTATTTTATTTTTGAAGTCGCCATATTTTTTTATTTTTCACTCAAGAACGGCTGGGCTAATTATTATGATTTTTATGTTTTTGGATTTGTCTTCGTCCGGAATAGGATAATAAGTATTAAAAACATTAGAAAATTGTCAAAAAAATAAAATAAAAGAAAAAAATATTCTCATAAAAAAGGTTCATGGGTTTCGTACCTATCAAGCATA
This sequence comes from Herminia tarsipennalis, assembly GCA_945859575.2. Taxonomy (NCBI): domain Eukaryota; kingdom Metazoa; phylum Arthropoda; class Insecta; order Lepidoptera; family Erebidae; genus Herminia; species Herminia tarsipennalis. The sequence goes on from OX243854.2 coordinate 10,162,610, forward strand.
TAATGTTTATTCCGTTAATATGGTAAACTCTCTCCTCAAAATAAAGAACATATTTAAATAAAGGTTTTGAATCGACAAGATATATCCACAATATTCGGATAATCGCGTATTTTACATTTTAAAAATGTAGAATAGCGGTAAAAAGGGATTGACATATTTATTGGTTGTCAAATATTTATGCATGCGCTTGAATAAATATTTTTTTAGTTGTGACGGTTTTTATCATTATCGTGAGGCATAGATTGGTGGGATACTTTTACAAAGAACGGTCATTCATGTACCTATTAACCTGATAGGGAACGTTGCCAATGAGTCACGAAGCACTTCGAAATCTATACTAATATTATATAGCTGAAGAGTTTGTTTGTTTGGTTAAACGCAATAATCTCTGGAAATACTGGGTCGAATTGAAAGATTATTTGTGATTTGAGTTGAATAATAGTATTGCATAGCTCAATTATCAAGGAAGGGTAATAAATAACATCACGCTACGCCCCATATGAGCTGAGATTCAGTGAAAAACGTTGCAAAATTGGGGAAAAATGACGCATACGAAGTTGCGCGGGTCACTGGTATAATAATAAAAATATCTTGGGGACAACTCACACAACGCTACCTGATCCCAAACTAAGCAGAGGTTGTACTATGGAAACCAGACAACTGATAAACATACGTATACAATTCTAAATACATACATATTATAAATAAATAATACCTAGACACGGAATAAACTATCGTGCTCTTCATACAAAGTTTTATTCTGGGTGGGGATCAAACCCACGACCTCCGGCTCAGCAGTCAGGGTCACTAACCACTAGACCAGTCCAGTATTAGATCGCCAATGCGACGACTTGCGGAGATATTTATTACAAACTCTGGGGACACCGACATAATTATCGTTGACAGCGTCAAAATTAAAAAAAATACTTTATTGGATACTATTGTATCCTAAAATATAACTTTAGAACACTGTTATTTCACCACCTACAAGTCTACAACTTATATTTTGTTTAAATTAGCGACATTTATAATAATAATAGTAATATGGGGGCAATATTGTTGGTTATACGAGTACATTGGTTAACACTAAAATTGTATATATATTACGGGTCTTAATCGCGTGAATAATTTAAGGTAAAATACCTTGTTTATTGCCCGACGTTTCGACCGTATTGCAACGGCCGTGGTCACGGGAAGACTCGTGACCACGGCCGTTGCAATACGGTCGAAACGTCGGGCAATAAACAAGGTATTTTACCTTAAATTATTCACGCGATTAAGACCCGTAATATATATATTTTAATAATGTGTACAAATCGCGAAAGTTTATCAACATTTACTAAAATTGTAATTCCACATCATATTTTGAATTTATAACTGTTTGTTGACCCGATGAAATAAATTAATTGATATGGCTTTATAACAATCAAGAAAGTAGAGAACCAGGCCTATTACCCTACAACAACACCTGTATTAATATGTGTATTGTTATACATTTTTGTAACTACTGATTTATGTACTTTATCTCATTTGAAAAACGACTCTTTCTCTCTCTCATCATACAAATTTTCAGGCTCTAACCTAGTTTCTGGCAATACATCTACACTAGGTGTGCAGTGTCAGCGCGCGCGCGTGACACTCCCTTCGGGTAACCCCATCTCACACGCACGTTTTAGCACCCCCGCTGCTCGTCCCCCATCGTCCGCATACCATTGAAGTGTCATGTACTAATTTGCCAAGGTATAGCACATCTTTGATGGAACAACACCCATAAAATGGGGAAAATGAATTCTTCTTGTGACAGCACTATTTTGAAATTGTCAACAATGTCAATCAATTCAGAATTCAGAACTTTTTTTATCGTTGTATTTGACAGCCGGCACCCATCAGAGGAGCACCTACCGGCACCCCTGTCATTTTAACTTTATGTTGTTATCTAAAACGCTAATAACTAATTTAAAACGTAACATGGCTTCTGTTGTACCTACGGTGAAGTTCTACAATGACTACGAGTGCCCCATTCTAGGAATTGGAACTTGGAAGGTACTTATCTATTTTTTAAACTGCCTGTTAATAATTTTATTAATTGTCCATTTACTTGCCGATCAATATGTAGGTGTCGCGTTTTGCTTTAGTTACGTAGCAACCATTATAAGTTAATTAATTATTTATTTGATCGATAGTGTATTTTTATATTCTCTGTGCATGGTGCACCCACTTCAAAAGTAGTTCCCATATAAATTTAAATATTTATCTACCCACTGACAAGAGATAATATATGTGAACGCCTCTGCTTCTAATATACTTAATGCATAATGGTCTTAGGTTTGTTATAATATATCTTCTAATATATAAAAATCTCATGTGTTTTGTAGTCAGCCTCCTCGACGGCTCGGAACAATTTTAATATTTTTTTTGTATATTTGGTAGGTAGGAGAATAAGTTGTGTTTTATTTTTAATCGCGATTTTAGTAGTTTTGCATGAATTGCAATCTAACTTTGAAACTAAAGTTGGATCACTTGGACTGAAGTAGGTGACAAGTGGTTGCGCAGATGCATTTTTTGGAAGTAAATGGTGACAGGAAGCGGGGTGCGGGGGCGGTAACTAAACCAAGAGAATTAGAGATGCGATTATGCATTACATTGTCATAATTAGTATTACTAACTCATGTTTTTTTGTGATTATTTTCGTAAAGAAATTGTTTTTCAAAGTTTCTTTAGTATTTACTGTAACTGCTCTAAATTTAAACTTTTATGAACTCATTTAAATAGTGTTTTTATATTGTTGAATATAAAATGTTGTTAGTATTTTTAATCGATTAAACACAATTAATCTTTTTCGTAAGTAATTTTAGGGTCGCATATTTATGACATGCGCGAAAGTGTTAAGAACCTAACTTCAATCAGGTCAAGTTACGTTGATCGAATTGTAACAGTTTCATACAAATTTGCAACCCCTATTTTACTGAGGAGACAAACCAAAACTGTTTTAGCAACATAATGGGCATCAAATGTCAACATTACAGGGTGGTTTAGGCTCTGTGTTGATGATTCAGTTAGTCAGTACAAGTAAATATAATTAAGTATAGATAGATAAATAAATAAACTAGGTTTTGCCCAGTCGATTGGGATAAAAAGTAGCCTAGTGATGATCTGCTAAGTATTATATTGTTTTAATAAAGCTACTAGAAATGACAAAAATTTCAAAATTAGTTCAGTTTTTATATGACACTTCTGAAATTGGTATAGATTACTAGTCTAAAGCTAAAAATTGACTTATACTGCAACCAGTTCCATTGCCCACAAGTTAAATAAATAATCTATACTAATATTATGAAGCTGAAGAGTTTGTTTGTTTTGCTAAACACATTAACCTCAGAAAGTACTTGTTTGATTTTACAAATATATTTTAATGTTAGATAGCCTCTTTATCAAGGAAGACTATGTGACTATATATGATTAAACTAGCTGACCCGCGCAACTTCGTCTGCATACATTTTCCCGTTTTTGCAACATTTCTCATTGCTGCTCCACTCCTGTTTGTCGTAGCGTCATGTTATATAGCCTATAGCCTTCCTCGATATATGGGCTATACAACAGTGAAATAATTTTTCAATTCGGATTAGTAGTTACTGAGATTACCCGTTCAAACAAACAAACTCTTCAGCTTTATAATATTAGTATAGATTGAATGCAGGTGAAACCGCAAGATACTGCTAGTTATAAAATATTTAGCACCTATATAGTACCTTATACAATATCATGGGCTTAACCAGGATACATTTTTGGGGGATTTCTTAATTGATTATAATATAATAATAATTCTGATGACTATTTATGCAAAACAGGGGGTTTCAACCTTCAAATCCCCCACCTCTGGGTACGCCCATGATATATACAGTATGTGATTAACAGCAATTTAAGGATATTGTTTTTTTGAATTAGATAGCGAACATGTGAATAGTTGTACACCAGTTATATAACTTGGACAGTCTAATATTTATCACTTACAGTTATCAGTCCCAGTGCTCATCCGAGCTAGATGTAACTGTTAGATAACAAGTCATAAATTGATAACTAGATAATAAACACTTCAAGGCAACAATGTGAACTGTATATGTTGAGCTGATTATTGGTTTTTATTATATTCACTGACCTTGGAAGAAGGTCAGGACAGGAAAATCGGACAGGGTTGGAGGAAGGCTTTACCCAACATTGGTCCCAAATCTAGCAATAAAGTAAAGACCAACAATACTAACACATTTACAATTTTTTTTTTGAGGATAATGTAATGTAGGATTTATTTCCCACATTACTAGCAATCTTGTTAATCCCCCCAGCAAAGCTCTATGGCTTGTGTTAGGAGTGGGTTCACGTCGGTGGTATAATGGGCAGGATTCGAACACACAACCTCACGATTGCGAGGCCGATGCCTTAGCCATTAGGCTACCGCCGCTTAAATAATTTAAATGCCTATTGCAATGTCAAATTATTTCAACACCACTAACATACTCACACATTTATAATGTAAAATAGATTTGGTATAAATAAAAGGCTTTATTATTATTATTATTATATTCACTTTTCATAATGGCTTGGTCTGTGTGTGTGTTGGTTATAGCCGTAAAAGTGCCCTAAGTATATTATATTACAGGTTTCATAAAAATTGTCCCAGTAATTTTAGAGATTACTCTATATTTTTTATGAAACAGAAATAAATCAGGTCTCATGAAATTTTAAAATAAATCTTTCCTCTTTTGCGTGAACATATCTATCTCTTTACCGAAATTCATCAGGATAGGTCGACATGTTTATGTATAGTAAGCAGACAAACATAATGGAGTTACTTTCGCAATTAATAATATAATAATAATAATTACAATATTAGTATAGATTGGTTGTGGATCATCGTGCATTTCAAGAAGATTTAGTATAGAGAGTTAAAAGCTCTCCCGTCATAATCAAGTCTGCTTAAATGATAGTCTCCTAACCGGCGGCCAATCTCATTCGAGACTAGCCTACGCAGCGGATATTATATTGCACAAATGTATGCGCAGACACACGTGCACTCTCTATCCCCGGTAGGTAAGGCGCAGGACCGACAGCTTACTCTGCAACGCACGGAGGGAGCGACATTTTTCGAAAGGGTTAGCTAGGTATTTAACGGAACTTACTTGCGTTATCTATATGTACGAACAATGATTAAAACATTCAAACGAATGCACACATAGATAATTTATATATTGCAATGTACTGCATGACTGACTGATAACTACTACTAATGACTAAATATATATTATTGTTTCATACCGTACTCTGGTTTTCATCCGCTGCACTCCCTTACTCGAAGCTACATGAAATTAATGGAAAATCTATTTACACTACACGCTACACACTACTACTGTAGATCCTCACTTTTGCATACGTCACACATTTACACTACTCACTGCTACTGCTTCTTGTTAATAGATACTTACCTACATGGTCTTCAGATGGATTTCGATACAAAATATATACCATTCAATACAATACTTTTGTATGTATAGTCCCTCCAACGGCCACAGCGGTACTGAGAAATAGTTGGTCTATCTGGTTTAGCCGTGCACTTGGTTGTTTGTGAATTTGGTACCTACATTGACTATAAAGTACTGTTTACAACATTTGTGTAAGCTTTTTTTGTTATTTATAAAAAATAAAGTGTATTTAAAAAAAAAAAACTAATAGTAGTTACTTTAGGGCCTAGTTGAAAATCAGCGTCAGGCGTTAGCCTGGCATAATTATACCGAACTAGGTCCTATTTTCGACATAATAAATAAAGATAAGTAGGTACATGTTTTTTATTTTTGTATTGTTAATGTGTTGTTATTTTATGATGTACGTTCTGTTTTTTTGTATTAATGTGTTAAATGGTAAATATGTTTAAATAAATTATTTTTATTCTTATTCAATGTCACACTATTATAAAAAGTCGTAGGAAAGCATGGTTTAAATATCACGAGCGGAAAAGAGAAAAATATAATCCGCTGCTGTCAATGCGACACTGACATATAAAAACCAGTCAATTGTATTGTATTTTATGGTGCCGCTTTGTGAGCGCTTGTAAGGTTACATTTACACCTTTTTACTTAAAACATAATTGGGTACGAACCTTTTATTAATCTGACGTTTTACTAAAGTAGCCACCGTATGGATCGGTAGTATAGATAGTGGTGTACCGTGTGGGAATCAAACCTATTGCGTAGCAGTCGGACAAACTTCCACCGCGCCACGGAGTAGTAAGTGAGTCACGTCGCGTAGAACACTTAAGACGAAGAGGCGGCATTATCAAGTTCTTGCCCCACTTCGAAATATTCGTAGATCCGGCCCTGCCCAGTCCTCCGCATAACAATAACTAAATGAACATGATACATTTCTCATTTGATATCTGCAGTCGAAGCCAGGCGAGGTGACGCAAGCTGTCAAGGACGCTATCGACATCGGGTATCGGCACATCGACTGCGCGTACGTCTACGGGAACGAGAAGGAAGTGGGTGCTGCTATATCCGCCAAGATCAGTGATGGCACTGTTAAGAGGTAAACAACCTATTACCTATTATTATGATTATTTTTCTAGGGTCAGCTCCGTGATAAGAGTTTTTTTTTTAAAGTTGCTTAAAACATCGGCCAAGTGTGAGTCGTTCGCATGACGTGGGGGTAAAAAATGATTGTGTACCTTATCCTTTTTTTAAAAAGTTTAAAGATATTAAGATTTTGGAGTGGGGGTACGCCTTTACAGCCAGCTGTTTTCTACGGCTCCATTTGTACACAGGGTAAATTCGCGATACAATGTAATTGGTGTCCTAAGTCTGATTTCGTGGGCTCGATTTCCACCCAGGATACAAATTTGTCTATATTTAGGAACTAGCTGACCCACGCAACTTCGTCTGCGTTAATTTTCCCGTTTTCGCATCATTTTCCATTGCTGCTCCGCTCCTATTGGCCGTAGCGTGTTGTTATATAGCCTATAGCCTTTCTCGATAAATGGGTTATCCAACAGTAAAAAAAATCTTCAATACGAGCCATTGGTTCCTGAGATTATCGCATTCAAAGAAATAAACTAACTCTTTAGCTTTTTATTATTAGTATAGATACTCGTAAGTATGTTTTTCAGTTGTCTGGTTGCCATAGTACTGGCTCTGTCAATATTAGTTATATTTCGGGACTTAATCGCGTGAATTATTTAAAGGTACGAACCTTTTTATTTACCCGAAGTTTCGATCGAATTGCACCGATCGTGGTCACGGGTCGACTCGCGTGAATTATTTAAAGGTTCGTACCTTTAAATAATTCACGCGATTAAGTCCCGAAATATAACTAATATGTATAAAAATCGCGAAAGTTTAAAAACAATAATGGCTCTGTCAAGTTTGGGATCAGATGATGATGTGTGAGTTTTCCCAAGATGTTATAGACTTAGTAAAAAACTACCTTTTTCAGGGAGGATCTGTTCGTCACTTCCAAGCTATGGAACACGTTCCATCGCCCAGATCTGGTACGCGGAGCGCTTCAGGAGACTCTCGCCAACCTGAACTTGAAGTATTTGGACTTGTACCTCATACACTGGCCTCAGGCTTATAAGGTAAGGAAGGGAGTGCACAAAACATGGTTAATGTGGACAAAATATATCACCTAGTTTTGACCACACTAAACCAGTGTGGACAAAACTAGGTGTAGTGGGGTCAAAATTTGGCTTAGTATAATCAAAAGCCAGTTTAACATGGTCAAAGCTTGGCTTACCGTAGCCAAAACTTAGTTAAAAGTGGCTCTTAAACTGCGCCGGATCACTTTATAATCGACTACATTTTTCTTGCACATCAAAATTGACCTATTTTTTAATTTCCCAAAGTCAAAGTCAAAATACTTTATTCATTTAGGTTAAAAATGCAACGCTTATGAACGTCAGACAAAATTTGAAAAATAATGATTCTACATTTAATGCCAAGTTCGCAAGAATAAAGCCGTGAGAAAAGAACTTGACAATAAAAACTCATGGCCACTTTTATTAAATGCCATTTTTTACAATATATTTGTAGATAAACAGTAAAGATAGTAAGGTGCTGCAACCATTACACCATGAAACTCACGCAACCCGACTATGGAGAGTGGTATTATACTCGTAGTGAGTAGGGATGTTTATAGCAGGCTATATACGTTTGTATTTATGTATGTTCCACCGTAGCGCCTAAACTACTTATCCGATTTTGATGAATTAGGTGTCAATCAATTCGTTAATGTAGTGCGGGTGACTTAGGTGACATATTCTTGAATTATTATGGTCACACAAAGTGTGGTAAGTGTGTTAATGTGTGTTTGGTATAAAATAAAAGGGCTTAATTAGCACAATTTGTTACAAAACACATTTCTAGCTTAGTGCATTAGCTCGATAATTGCGTAGTATCTGCGTATCTTTTCATAAAATAAGTACAACGACATAGTAAAGACGTCAAAATAATTATGACTTATTGAAGTAATTTTTAAAGGCATTTCTTGCCAATTACTTTACAAATACAATATTGAAGTCCAGACCCAGGAATCGAACCCGGGACTTCCGTAACCAAACCGGGGCCAGAAGCGAACCACCTATCTGGACTATGTTACTAGACCTCAAATTTTTCTATCCCTTGATGCTCGCGAGTTGAGCCCTCGCATGCGCCATCTAGTCGGTAGTTAAAGAACTATCACGGCTTTTGTTATTGCTTCGTTACAAAGAGCATTTTAACAAATTATGATGTTGCAGGCCTAATATTGAAGTAATTTTTATAAGCTTTTCTTGCCAATTACTTTACAAATACAATAATTGCATTTTTGAAAGATAGAAAAATTTGAAGTCCAGACCCAGGAATCGAACCCGAGGCTTAGGCGAACAACCTATCTGGACTTTTTTCTATCTTTCAAAAATGCAATTATTACGACTTATTGGTTGATGGATAAGATTTGTATGGAAATAATTAACTATGTCATCGGAAATTCATATAGTTTAAAATATGAAAAAACCCGGGCAATTAATATGACTTAATAAAAACAATTTTAATTAAAGTCCCAGTAAACAATAAAGAATACTGTAACAAACAATATAGCAGACTGATATTTAATAAATTTTACCACATTATACATAGAATTGCTATAGCCACATGTTCTGAGCTCTGGTTCAGGTAAAACTTCTGCTTATGTTTATTATCTAATGCGGGTATATTTAAGCTATCAATTCATAACGGTTTTAACGATTTTGATCAAGTGTTGTACAATTAATTACAATCTTCTTAGTTCCCAACTCAGCTTTGCACAGTGTATAAAGAAAAGTGAGAAGTGTTTAATGGACACCCGGTTGGAACGTAGTCCCTGTTGCTATATCTATTAGGGTTCCGTAGCCTAAATGGCAAACTGGTCATAGTCTAAAACTCTTATAGTTTCGCAATGTTCGTCCGTCCGTCCGCAGCTTAGCTCAGAGAAATATGAAAGAATAGTATATAATATAATCTAGAAAGATGTAAGAATAACATTTTGAAAAAAAAATGAGTAGGTACCTCCCCTATATGTAAAGTAGGGATGTGATTTTTTCTCACCTACCATAGGGTAGGTTGGTTAGGTATGAAACAAAAACAGCAGAAAACTCACTTCTTAAGCCGCATTATTCGGATGGAGGGGGGCGACTATAGCACCCTACATTGTGCGTGGCCGGACATGCAATGGCCCGGTTTTTGTGTTTGCATTAACTAATAATTTTAAACAAATCTGGAAAAACAATATTAAAAAAAAATTACCTATTTCAAATTAAGGTTTTTCACACATATAATTACACACCCAGTTTGACATACGTAAAATAAACATTAATATAAACAAAAATAACACAGACCTGCAATAGTTTTGATTGACAATTACGCAGAGACCGATGGCATAACAAGCTCTCCGAGGCACGGAGGGGTGTCACCCATCTATGGACCGACAGTGGTAACATTGCTTAACCTCGCAGATTTGGTCGGTCGCCATTGATACAGGGATCCCTAACCAAAACTAGTTAGAGAAGATACAACAGTACAACAATTTAAAAGACAATTGTGATTGTTATTAATCAGTAAAATACTATTATTACTTTACAGGAGTTCTTAATTATTGTCAATAGTTAATTATTATAGACTGCGACTTGCTAAGTTATTGTCGTATTGTTAAGTATTACAACGTATAATTATCTACTTTTATTTGTATGTTTATTATAATAGTAATTGACATACCTACTAATTTTATTATTAAGGTTTTATTTGATACTAATTTTATTATAATTTATTTATATAATTAAATGTCATTTGCATACTTACAAATGAATGTAAATGAATATAGAAGACGATTATATGTAACTTATTTTTTGTAATACCTTTTTGTAATAATTTTTTATAATAAATTCAGAGCAAATAAACGTTATTCCACTATTATATTCTATGCATATTATGCGTTTAGATAGTGGAGAATTCACCGTGCGAAGCCTGGGCGGGTCGTAAGGGCTCTTTTAGACGTTCCGACGTCCGGTTTTTATCACCGGACGCCGGATAGATTTTTTCACCGGAGTGTGCAGTGTTGTGTGGCTTACAATGAGTGTGTTCACACGCACCGGACACCGGACGGCTATCCCATCGTGTCCATCATTAGATAGGTCTTCTAAGGGGTAGTGAAGACCATTTTTAGTACAGTACAAATTGTTGTTACAGTCAAATGCCCCCCCCTGCCAGCTAAATGGTTGATGTTGAGTATGTAAAAAAAATCACGGTAGTAGTATCTGTAGTGAAATTAAAAGGAAAACTATCACAGCTAAGTAGGTTTTACAAGTTTACGAGGTTTTACAAGCTGGTCAAATGATAAGTAACAAAATTTTCGTACAAATTACATTGAAAATTATTATTAAGTAGGTGTAACGTTGTTTGTAAGTACAAAAACAACAGAAAACCCATTCTTATGCCGCTTTATTCGGATAGGGGGAGGACGGATGGACTACAATTTAAATTTTTTGTTGTATGTCTGTTTGTTCTAGCTAATCTCCGAAACGGCTACAAGGATTTTTACAGGACTTTCACTGTCATACAGCCGATGTTGTAAGGAGTAACTTAGGTTACTTTTATCTAACGTGTATAGGGAGTGATCAGCACTGCGACTTAACGCGGACGAAGTCGCGGGCAGATAGTATAAACAAGTATGTTGTTCCAGGAGGAAGGCACTCTGTTCCCAGCGGACGAGGCCGGTAAGATCCAGTTCTCCGAGGTGGACTACGTCGATACCTGGAAAGCCATGGAGCCTCTTGTGGCCGATGGGCTTGTTAAGAGGTATGGACTTACTTACACCGACTCACACGGGTTCACGATTCGTAAAATAGAGACATTTTTCTATTTTCCTCAATTTTCTAAATGCTTTTGTATTTGTCTTATCATTCGTAACAAATATTTTTATGACCATTTTTGTGATTAAAGTTATATGATGTAACGTAAACTCCCGATGCGATTTTATAAAAATGGTTTCAAATAAATGAGCATTAAGTAACAAATTCATAGATTAAAATGACGTTATTTGTACTTGTAGAAAAACGCTTCGACAATCATTTGTCAGCAATTTCAATACCTGTCTATGCATACCATTTTTACTGCGAATAAAGTTTATTTGTATTTGTACATATTGATATCTTATAAATTTATTCAACTTTTAGGGAACAGTGCAATTTTATCAAAATTCGTTTAAATTATCAACGCACCAATCTCAAAAACACTTCGATCCGATTATGTTATTACTTTTCAAATATATTTCAGTCTCGGCATATCAAACTTCAACTCTAAGCAGATCACCAGACTACTGCAGAGCGCTAAGATCAAGCCTGTCACCAACCAGGTCTGACATTTTTATATTATTTTATATTTAGGGGGTTACAATAATAATCGATCTCAGCGGGTCGCTGAGATCGACTATTATTGGGCACGTAAATTGATCCGCTGGTCAATTTAATTAGATATTAGTTACTTGCGCTGGAGATATTACAGTGCACAATTACAAGTCCACTTTTCATCCCCACACTCTTGACTGGAAACACATAAGACCGACAGTTTAACGTGCTCTCCGAGTCTCGTAGGGGATGTCATTTTTTAATACACATTTTGAAGCGGCCGTAGCCTAATGGCTAAGGTGAGATCGCGGGTTCGAATCCTACAAGCCAATATTATCTCAATCTGCTTGGTCACCAAAAAAAGCCCTCAAAGCTCTTCAAAGGCAATCAATTTAGATCATCAATAACGATTAATATTTTTTTTCTGAAGCAGTGTTACATTCTAATACTGTGAATTTGTTCCGTTTTGACCGTATTATCTAGCCTAGCTAGTTGCATTATACATGACTTTAAAAAACTTACTTTGCAAGACCTATCTCTTCTAATAGGTATATAAAAATCTCGTGCCACAGTGTTTCTGGTCGCACTCCTCCGAAACGCCTCGACCGATTTTAATGTTTTTTTTGTGGGTGACAAGAGATGGTAAAGTATTTTCACCATCCTACCCCCACCCCACATTTTTTTGTCGCGACAACGTCTTATATATATCGATGACTGGGTGCACGTACGAAAAACTGTCTAAAAAAGTCACGTTATTGATTGATTGCTAAGTAATAGCAAATGGCGATTGCAGCGACATGATATGCAATATAATACGAATTGGAACTAACGCGAATATGCGCATTATCACGTTAAATTTTCGTCCGTAAACAGACTTAAGAAACAACCATTTTTTTTCTTTTCATATCGCAGAACTAATTTTGCCGGACAGCTGGTATAAAAATATACGTATAGATCAATGCAATAAATTAATCAGATTCGATTTGAGGACTTTTTATTTTATTGACCCCTCAATTTCCAGGTGGAATGCCACCCATACTTGAACCAGAGTCGTCTGAAGGACTTGTGCTCATCCGTGGGTATCACCATCACGGCGTATTCCCCGCTGGGCTCCCCGGACCGGCCGTGGGCGCAGCCCGGGGACCCGCAGCTCATGGACGATCCCAAGATCAAGGCCGTCGCTGATCGGTTGGGGAAGACTGCCGCTCAGGTGCTTATTAGGTGAGAAACTGCGTTTATAGTACATCTATTGAAGAACTTGTTATCAGTACAGATACTGAAAGGCTGATGTAACTAACTATACAGGGAGATTTTTAAAATATTAATAACCTTATTTACATTACATCAAATATAATTTTTGAAAATAATATGGTCTAACTCCAAAAAACAACTGGTAACTGAGTCAGGATTACAAACTGAACTGAACTATAAGAAATATCGAGTCTTTGTGCAGTTAAAAGTTAGATTGCTATGAACTCAGAAATAAGAGCAATAAATCTAGAATCCAATTTATCATGGGAATAGAAATTCGGCTCGGATTCCATTAAAATTTAATACATACATACATATCAACCCATAAGATGGCCCACTGCTGGGCACGGGTCTCCCCAGTAGAACCTACTAGTATGTAGATCCTGGGGGTAATTGCCATAATCGCCACGCTTGACGAGCGGGTTGGCGATCGCAGTAAGACTTTAAGTACTCCGAGGACGCTGCTGCCCGTCCTCCGGAGTGAAATCCCTTAGTCGCCTTGACGACACCCACGGGAAGAGATGGGGTGGTACTATTCTTAAGCCGGCACCACACGGCAATATTTAAAATTTAATAACTAAGGCTTAATATACATACATCAACAAAGTCTAGGAATATTCCGTACTAGCTTTCGCCCGCGGCTCCGCCTGCGTGGATGTTATCGCGATAAAAACTATTCTATGTCCTTCCCCGGGACTCAAACAATCTCCATACCAAATTTCATCTAAATCGGTTTAGTTGTTTGAGCGTGAATAAGTAACAGACAGACAGACAGACAGAGTTACTTTCACATTTATAATATTAGTAATTATGGATTTAGTTGATTAAAAAAAAAAACTAAATATTTCGTAAGAAAACTAGGTATCCGAATGTTATTTTTTTTTATATTGATTAATAGATTGTAACCCTCTTATTCATAATAAACTAATAAATTAGCAGACGTTTTAAGAGCATTTTAATTAATTCCATTATTTAAATTTCAATAGATTTGTTTATTATGAACTAGTCGACCCGTGCCCACTTCGTTAGGCCTGTGCCAGTCACAAATAACGTGGATTTCTATTGGTAAAAGAATTTTCAAAATGGCTTCAGTAGATCCAGAGAGAAACCTCTTTTATCCATACTAATATTATAAAGCGGAAGAGTTTGTTTGTTTGTTTGTTTAAACGCGCTAATCTCAGGAACTACGGGTCCGATTTAAATAATTATTTTTTTCTTGGATAGCCCATTTATCGAGGAAGGCTATAGGCTATATAACATCACGCTACGACCAATAGGAGCGGAGCAGCAACGAGAAATGTTGCAAAAACGGGAAAAATTAACGCACACGAAGTTGCGCGGGACAGCTAGTAATTAATATAATTAAATTAGTAAATATATATGTATTGTATTCTAGATACCAGATCGACCGCGGCAACATCGTGATACCGAAGTCAGTGACGAAGTCTCGCATCGCGAGCAACTTCGACGTGTTCGACTTCAAACTGTCGCACGAAGACGTCGCGCTCATCGACTCGTTCGACTGCAACGGACGACTTGTGCCCATGACTGCGTGAGTATATATCTGATATTTTAATATACAGAACTTATCAAGTGTTCACTATGACGGAGAAAAAACAACACTGACAGAAGTTTAGAGAGGGAGAGAGAGAGAGAGAGAGAAAGCGAGAGAGAGAGAGAAAGAGAGAGAGAGAGAAAGAGAGAGAAAGCGAGAGAGAGCGATAGAGGGGGGAGAGGGAGAGAGATAGAGGGGGAGAGAGAGATGGAGAGAGAGAGAGAGGGAGAGAGAGAGAGAGAGATGGCAATGGGATTTTGTGAAACTCAAATATTAGTATCGGTCGTTACTGCTGAGACGCCATGCCATGGGACTGCTGAGACTTACATAAAAACAAGTATACCAATATTTTTTCAAGTGCATGCAATGCATTCAAAACTGTTATGAATTCGTCAGTAATGCATTATACTTAAATATTACTTACTTATTATCCAAACATTGTTGCGACATCTGGGCGATATTTCGAAAATTCTGATTGATCAAAAGTTTTAAAATTATATTAAATTATATATTTTAACAGTTTTGATCAATCACACACATGCGACGATAGTGTGATATCTCAGAAACCACAATTTTACAGGTAACGATTTTTAAACTTTTGATCAATCAGAACTTTCGAAATATCGCCCAGATGTCGCAACAATGTTTGAACGACCTTTAGGACAACTAATTTTTAGTTTATTCATCCATTAATATTGTAATATTTAATGCAAAATGCCCAAAATTATTACGTTTATAAAAAAAACGAGAAATATATATACATATTATCATTGTAATATATTTTATTTGTTCCAGGTCTTTTGGTCATAAATTCCATCCGTTTGAAAACGACGAGTTCTAATGTATCATAAATTCATAACTATATACTTACTGTTACACATATGTATAAAATATGTATGTTTGATAATAAATATGTGATATCTTGTTATATGAATACTTTGTTTTATTGCTACCCGTATAATATATAATTTTTCATCATCTTCATTTCGATGTAACATTCGATGGGTGTGTTCACACGCACCGGACACCGGACGGCTGCCCCATCGTGTGGGATGTGTATCTGGATTGAGTGATCTTTTCTCAGATTTCAACAAAACCAAAATATGTATTTAGTCAAAAATTGTCAAAACTCATGAGCGAAATCAAAAAATTTGTCACTCGCAAGAGATCGAAGATATTGCCCAAAACGTGGATAACTCAATTCAGACATGAAAATCCGAAAATAGGCACGCTGTGAATGAAATTTTCATTTCAAAAATTTGTACAGAATTTGTCACATTATTTTACAAAAAATCAAGATACTCAAACGTAAATTCAGGAGTCTATTGTAATTTCATTGGATCACTCAATCCTGGCGCTGTTAGATTGAGTGATCCCAGAACTACGGCATTATGTTTGTGAAATGCATATTTTTTTGTTCTACCGTGAAGGTAACTTTAAGAAATATTTGTACAAATTAATAATTAACTACAAATGCCTATAGTTAAAAACTTATGACCAATCGAACCTTTTTTATTTGCTGAATTGAGTGATCCTTATAAACGCATGTTGATATCTACCTCTTGGTATATTGTGAACTTATACTACGTCGAAAACTTGTACAAAATTATGACTAAAGGCAGGTATATAATTTATTGGTATACGTCATTTCATTCGCGAGATTTTCGATTTTATTTTATTGTCAAAGAAAAACACAGTAGGGTGACCATATGAGGATTTATTTGAAAATTAAAGTATAAATACAAATGTCTAGCTACTTTATTGAAATTCTAAATCGCAAATTACATATGTAAGAACATGTAAAAAAATGTGTGATTCTTGTTTACTGTTATAAGTTGTACGCATATTATCATCATAACAAACCATTCGCCCGTTTACATAGCCGTGGGCTCGGTAATGACCGATTCCACCAGGTTGCATAGAAGGTATGAACTCTATACCTCCTAGTAATCTGTAGGACCTATTTTTAACTAAAATCCTTTCGGGCACATCATATAAATTTACTTTTTCTGTTCCATTTAAGTCCATTGAAATAATATTTGTAAGTTCATAATTATAGGCAGCAGTACCATTACAGGAACTACACTTTCCCTTTTCATCGCTACAAGAAATTGCATCTTCTAGGGCGCGAATATATATAATATTTAGATTCAATGGCAAGAATATAATATTTCTCTTTAATTCCGGTGCCGTGCAAGATTCTTTTAAGCACGTTTTTGTAGAAACTGCACTTAATAATAATAATAAATTTATTTATTTCTCCACAAAGGTAGCTACAATTTTACTTAAAGCTAATAGCTCGAATTTTATTTACAAGTCCTTTGTGAGAGCTGGTGTCTGAAGTAGGTTTCGGGGGAACCTGTAGTACAGATCACCAGGCTCTCGCCGCCTCGTAATGATCTAGCATATATTATGTATATATATCACACTTCTTATGTTCAATAAAATTGTTAACTACGTAGCAGTACATATGGGTGAAGATAATATTTATAAAAACTTAAAGTAGGTATGATGTGTAGTGAATATATTGCAAGTGTTATGTGTGTGTGTGTGTGTGTGTGTGTGTGTGTGTGTGTGTGTGTGTGTGTGTGTGTGTGTGTGTGCGTGTGTGTGTGTGTGTGTGCATGTGTGCGTGTGTGTGTGTGCGTGTGTGGTGTGTGGTGTGTGTGTGCTGTACATGAATTAGGGCCTTAAGGTTTAATTATATTTTCTGTGTTTTCATAATCTAGTTGAAGGAGCCAATTGGTAACGATAGTTTTACATTGTGTTTTAGGTTTAGGATAAATATTTAGGATTTTGTTTATTTTGTTATAAACAAGACCTCCAAGATAGCAGAAGCTGCTGCGTGCTAGTTGTGTGGTGAAGGAACCGTAGGGACAAACATTATATTTGCGTCGCTTATCAGCCAGCTTGTGTGGATTATATGGAGTGAGTGAATGAGATTTGATTGTCACACTCAGGATGAACTGTTGTCGTACCGTTAGTACTCCACAAACGGTATAAAGTTCGGTCGTCGGGAATAGGAAAGGAAGGCGCCATCCAACCTTAAGTATTAAGCGTTGTGCTCTTTCTAATTTCAGAAGTGATGTCTTTGTAGCACCACCCCAAGAGATGATGCAGTACGATGTTATTGATTGACACAGAGCCTGGTACACCATCTTTATCACTGATTTGTCTGCAATGTGACTTAAGTTTTTGAAGACGAAGATGAGTTTACGCAATCGGGTTGAGAGTGAATCGATATGTTGGTGAAACTTCAGTCTATAGTCAATTTGTACGCCAAGGTATTTAATGGAGTCAGTGCTACTCAGATTCGGGCAAAGGCAAGGCCCATTTGGTTTGCAGTTGTGGGCTTCGATAGTGAGGGAATCAGGTGGTGGCTGGCCAGAGCTAGTAAGAGAAAAAGTAATATACTTTGTCTTGTCTATATTCAATGTTAGGGAGTGTTTAGCCAGCCATTTTAGAACTAAGTTGAAACCCGACTGCGCATGACTGAAGGCATCTGACCAAGTATTCCCATGAAATATGAGGGCAGTATCATCAGCGTAGGTAAAAATTTTCCCGTTTTGAAGGTAATAATTACAGAGGTCATTTATAAATATAAGAAATAGAGTAGGGCCAAGGATACTGCCCTGAGGAACTCCATGTGTAATAAAGAGCTCGTCACTGACACAGTCATTGATCTTAACGCATTGTCTGCGTTCTGTCAAGTAACTCTGAAAAAGTGATAGCTGGGTGCCCCTTATGCCTATGTATTCAAGCTTTTCTAGAAGAGTGGGGACAGAAATCGTATCAAAGGCCTTGGCTAGGTCCAAAAAAATACCAATTACTTTGTTTTTATTTTCCAGCTCAGATACTACTTTATTTGTCAAATTTAGAACTGCGTCGTTTGTTGAAAATCCTGACCGAAACCCATATTGATTAGGTGATAATATTGTGTGTGAATTTAGGTACTTGACAAGTCTATTATTTAGTAATTTTTCTAGGATTTTTGACAGTGTTGGTAAAATAGAAATGGGTCTATAGTTGTTCACACGGTTACTGTCCCCACTCTTGTAGATTGGATGAACAACAGCTACCTTATATGCATAAGGAAATATTCCAGTCTCAAATGCCAAATTGGAAAGGAAAGTGATAGGGGGAACCAGTATATCTTTGAATCTTTTTAGGAAAAGTCCAGAAACACCGTCAAAACCCACTGCACAATCAGACCGCAGACTCATTATCACTAATTCAATTTCAGCATCATCAGTTGGACTAAGAAAAAATGTGTTTATATAGGGTGAATTGTGAGTTGGGGGAGTAGCGTCACTGTTTATATTGTCCCTATCTATGTCCTCTGCCAGTGTTCGACCGATGTTCACGAAAAAATGGTTTACTTCGTTGACAGATAATAGAGGGTCTGTAGGAGACAACAGGCCAGATGCAGATGTTTTCTGTTTCTTTGTGAAAGTAATTGTTTTAACAGCGTCCCATAGCTTTTTGGTATCTTTTTCTGCGGACTTTATCAAAGATTTTTCATAATTATTTTTGGCTTTTCTGAGAATACCGACACAATAATTTCTGTACCTATTATATGTAGTTTTTATTACCTCATTAGTGGGCGATTTTTTGTATTTAATATGTAGATGGTCTCTGTTTTTCATACATTTTAAAAGTCCGACAGTCATCCATGGTTTTGTCAATCGTTTTCTACTTGGCACTGGTTTAAGTATACAATTGGCGGTGAGGCAACGGTTAAGGGAATTAATAAAATAATTAGTAGTTTCATTTACACATTTTAGTTTGTACATATTGTCAAAATCAAGATTTTTCAAGTCTATTTCAAGGTTTACGTAATCTATTTTTTTCATAGTTTTATTAATGTTTGTTTTAGGAGAACTATGGGAAGC
Source organism: Herminia tarsipennalis (assembly GCA_945859575.2). NCBI lineage: Eukaryota > Metazoa > Arthropoda > Insecta > Lepidoptera > Erebidae > Herminia > Herminia tarsipennalis. The sequence goes on from OX243854.2 coordinate 10,182,204, forward strand.
GCCCAGAAAAAGTATCACTGCATCATGGTCAGTTACTGAGGCATGGGCAACATAACAATGTGCCGTATTTTTGGTTCTTAGAAGTACATGATCAAGACAATTTCTGCTTCGAGTGGGTAATGTGTGTGCTGGAAGCATACCGTAAAAAGCAGCCATTGACAAGTACTCGGGGGATCGAGGGTCAGTGTTGCTGTCTTTGATATCGATATTTATATCGCCCGTAACTATTAAGTTTTTATACGATGAGTAATTTTTAAGAATCTGAGATAGTGAGTGTAAGAAGTCAGTAACGTTGTATTTTGCGGGTGGACGGTAAATTGCAATAATGGCCGTGTCTTGATTTAAAATAATAATAATACAGTTTGCGTCAATTAGAATTGGTTCGACAATAGTAATGTTATAGGTCTCTTGATAGTAAATGACTACGCCTTCATTCTGCGTACAGTGCCTAGTGGTATAGGTGGAGCTGTATCCATCAAGAGTTGGGACAGGAGGGGAATTCAACAGCCAACACTCTGTTAAAACAATTAGATCCCATTTTATGTCTGCACGATGTAAGAGAGTGAGAATGTTGGGATAATTGTGGGACAAACTTCTAATATTTTGATTTAGGATGGAAATTGCCTGGTTGTGAGTTTTGGACAATTTTACACAGTCTTCTATCATACAATTGCTAGCTTTCGAAACTGATAGGAGATCAAGATCGATATTGATATTCTCAATGCTGTCGAATTTTAATAGACATAGTAATAATCCAGGATATATGGTATATGTTGGATTTCAAATCAATAAATTTGACTCTAAAATTAGTGGTGATTGATATTATAATTAGAATAATGTTATTTTTATTTTTTGAATACGAGTATCTCTTTGCATTTGTACATAAATATGAAGGTGAGAATGTTTTCGTGTAAATAGTTGAGTGATTAATTATGTTATACATAGACCTAAAAATAATAACTGCGGTGTATTGTGATGTTATAATAATCAATTTAAATAAAAGGTAGGTAAGTCCGATTTTTTGGGAGTAGTAAGTAGATAATTGTTTTGTGTTTGTATTATTTTGTGAATGGGAGTACTTTTGTGTTTTAGTATATTTGTATGAGTGTTTCGGTGTTTGTGAGTATTTAGTTGTGTGTGTACTTATGTCATATACAGGCCTAGAAATATAGACTGAAATAAAATTTAGTCTTCCAAATAGTATATCACCATGTAAAAGTTGGTTAATAAAAACTTGAAAAGCAATTTAGTAGAATTGATTCGAAAATGTGCGTTACATTACAAGTACAATCGATGGTTATTGAGCGACCTGTCTGGTTTTTGGTAAAATATTGAAAAGCTATGTGGCATCTTAATTTAGATTGATCATGCTTTGAATCAGTTTCTCTTAAACATTTAATTATTCTCTAATGTTTTCATCTGTTACATTGTTTATATCATCTTCAATATTTTTGTATTGGTTGCATCCTAAAGCTATAAGATACATTACTGAATCAAAAGCACAGGTATTCACTAATTGTATTTCATTTGCACCAACAAGGGTGGAACTAATCAAGTTGCCATTTTTAACAAATTTTACTCTTTCATCTTGCTTTATTATGTCTTCTTCGACTTTTCCTTTCCAATTTTCACAGAACGAAGGTTTATCAGAAAAAATGGAATCTGTGGAGAAATGTTGATGAGATTTAAGTTTTGGACGTTTCATTATTTTATAAGAAGTTTGAGAAGCTTTTCTTTTAATCGAGCGCTTATGACCAGAAGTTTTCTTATTTTTGACATCTTGACAAATATCACATAATGCGAGGTCGAGCTCTCCTTCTAAATATTCTAGAGAAGTTTTCATAAATTGATCGATTCTATATCTGAATAGCTTTGTTTTAAAAATTAAACATTTTAATGTTTTAAAATGACTTTCCGCTGCTGATGAAGACGGTGATTTGTTTCCTGACTTATAGAATCGGCATAATAAATTAGACCACAGCGGCATTTTGTAAAACAATCTCTTCAGGATAGATAAAAATGGCGGGTAAAAGTATATATTTTTATTCTCCGATATAGTTTCGCATTTATTGGATTCAACGCGTTGATCAAACCATATCATGGAGTCAATCTTTTCAAAATTGTCTAAATCTTCATCTTGTTCAATTTGCTCCTCCGATTCTTGAAGATTATCCGGATCACCATCAGGATTATCTAGTAAACTATCAAGTCGCTGTATTGCCTCATTACATCTTGAAAATATTTCGTTATGATTATCTATGTATTGTCCAAGACATATTTTTATTATATCTTCAATTATCGTTTTTGCTGTATCATATATCTCACATTTTTTTAACTGTAATATACAACGTATATAAAAATATTTTACGCGGTTGTTAGATATGGTGTTATATGGCTATGTAAATAGCCATATATATAATCAATCCATGTGTTGGATTTTGATATCTACTATGTAGATGTGTTTTGGAATATTGATTGTTCCAGTTTATGTGATGTTGTATAAAACCGAACGAAGGTTTGATGGAACTGTTTTATAAGTTTGAGAGGTGGTCTGGAGTCTGATGACGGTGTAACCATCACAATGTATTGACTGGTTATCATCGCTATGATAACCAGTCAATACACTGGAACAATCAATATTCCAAAACACATCTACATAGTAGATATCAAAATCCAACACATGGATTGATTATATATATGGCTATTTACATAGCCATATAACACCATATCTAACACGGTCATCGATGTCATTCTTGAAGCAAGATAAATTGTGTAGTGCCTTCACGAAGTGGCTTGTATCAAGCCTTATAAAAGTTGCTGGAAAATGTGTAGTTTTGTTTTCTAAAATTAAAAACGAGTGCCTGATGTACTCTTTTATATTAGTGTGTACCGTAAACGCTTGAACGTTAGCTGATAACAAAGCTGAAGAGTCATCTGTGATTACCTCGTGAGGCACGTTACCTACGTAACTCAGCCATTTTTTCAAAAAATCCAAAATTAATGTTGCACTATGAGCATCAGTAACCATTTGAAAAATAGGAACGGATTTCAGATTTTTGTTAGCAGTAGTAAGTCCGGTATATAAAAACAGTGTCTTGGTAATTGCAGTACCATCAGGAAGATGTATTGTTTCAAAAAATGACCCTGTGGCGTCTAATGTAATAGTAACCCTCTCATTTTTATCATAATACATTCTATAGTACTCAATTTGCTTATCACTCCAATAATAGACATGAAAATTTGGGTGGACTAAAATTTCACGTATTGATTTTTCTGAAGTTTTTGCTAGAATAATCAAAGATGTCAATGGATTAGCATCAGGCAATTGTCCAAGTTTTGTATCAGATTTAATCTGCCGCAAAGCACTAATTGATGGTAATACTGGAGGTACAATATTTTTGGGATTTTTTACACTGGTTTATTAATTTTGCAGCCATTTCATTATGAACCAGAATCGCTGGCTTATATTGCAATTCTTTAGATAAATGTCGTCTATTGTATGGTGTTAATTTAGACTTTTTTAGGGGGGAATGTTTGAACGATTTATCTAAATATATTAAAAATTTTGCTGATGAACGTATGTATTTTGTCATTACGTGTCAAAGTTACTATTTCAATGTTTGCTTTACATTGAGTACATTTTCCTTTGAATTTTAAGGCATCATCACGAACTTTATACTTCTTCAAAGTCCAAGTACATGGTAACTTCGAATTTAACCATATCTTTTCTTTAAGCATGTGGGACCATTTAAATTTTGGTAAAGACTTATATCTCTGATAGCGACCTGAGTCAGATTTTTTCCTTCTTAAATATAAAGGTGTAATTTTTTTTATATCATACATATCAACGTCAAAAGTAAACGAACAACTTTCAACGTCTAAAACGGTGTTTGGACTATTACATTTACTCGATAAGGTTGTAGGAGTAGAAATTTCAGAAGTATTTTCCGTTTCTTCGTTGTTTTCGTCAAGTATTCGTAAACTTGCAGCATTGTAGTTTCTTCTATAAGACAAATATCAAGCCCTTGGTGATATTTTGGAATCGAATTCTTGAGACATTTTAGAAAAAATCACATCATTATATTTAATATTCGGGTTTCTCAAAATTTCCGCATATTTATGAAACAATTGCATTTGTTTATTCAAATCTATTAATGGTTTTCGACCCCTCTTCATAGTTCAAGCGTCTATAACAAAAGGGAGCTTGGTCAGTTTTATTATAAAAAACCCTGACAGTCGTACGTTTTTAATTATAAATATATAAAAACTGCTGGAATTGTAAGATTTTTTTTTTGCAGTTATGAACAATTATTATGAGGTTCATTAATTTAAAAGTGCCTACTTATTTTGTTTAATAAACAGTCTGCTATTTGAGAATCAACAATCATTTAATATTTTACCTTCTAAAATCTTAATTACGTTGTATGTATATGCAAATTCAATAAAATAATTAAAATTAGAACGACATACTTACATTGTTGCACAGAACAGGAAAACTGATGACCTAATTATCACTATACTGTTGCACTGTGTCTCCAACTTAGAACTAAATAAAAAATGATGCGTCATTTCACAGAAATTGACCTTAATGACGGTAAAATAAAAATATCCGTCAATGGCCGAAATTTATGTCTACCCTACAATACTTCATTCTTTGACAATAAAATAAAATCGAAAATCTCGCGAATGAAATGACGTATACCAATAAATTGTATACCTACCTTTAGTCATAATTTTGTACAATTTTTCGACGTAGTATAAGTTCACAATATACCAAGAGGTAGATATCAACATGTGTTTATAAGGATCACTCAGTTCAGCAAATAAAAAAGGTTCGATTGGTCATAAGTTTTTAAGTATAGGCATTTGTGGTTTATTATTAATTTGTACAAATATTTCTTAACGCTACCTTCAAGGTAAAACAAAAAAATATGCATTTCGTAAACATAATGCCGTAGTTCTGGGATCACTCAATCTAACAGCGCCAGGATTGAGTGATCCAATGAAATTACAATAGACTCCTGAATTTACGTTTGAGTATCTTGATTTTTTGTAAAATAATGTGACAAATACTGTACAAATTTTTGAAATGAAAATTTCATTCACAGCGTGCATATTTTCGGATTTTCATGTCTGAATTGAGTGATCCACGTTTTGGCAATATCTTCGATCTCTTGCGAGTGACAAATTTTTTGATTTCGCTCATGAGTTTTGACAATTTTTGACTAAATACATATTTTGGTTTTGTTGAAATCTGAGAAAAGATCACTCAATCCAGATACACATTCGTGTGGGGTATCATAAGATAGGTCTTTTAAGGGGTTGTGAAGACCACTTAGATGTAGGGATCCGTTTGTAAAATATTAAGCTTTAAAGTGCACATTTTTATTAATTACCAAACCGGTTTAGGCCATTGACCCCAATAGAAATGAATTCCGGTTAAGGTTATTTTTACCGGTTAAAGTGGGAAACCGGTTTTTCACAAATTCCGATACTGTTCAGCGAAATAAACCAGTTAATTTGAGTTTCAAAGACATCAGTGAGTACGCCATCTCTAGTAATTTTTTTTGTACTTATATTCGAATCGAGTATTTCGGCTGTTTAGTCAGCGTTCAGATTCATATATGTTCAGATATGTACATATTAATAATTGTGTGAAATTGTGAATGTTAGTAGGTACATTTCTTAACATACAAAAAAGCTATAAATCCTTATCAACGAATGAAAGTCTTTCCGGATAGTCAATCGCTTTTTCTTGGTGTTGACGAAAATATACTTTCCGATACAGATGATAGTAAAACAATTTAATAAAATCTAAAAAGTAAGATACTACTAACTATAACAGTTTAATTTTGGCTTTTGTGATTACCATTTATTTTGAAATACAAATTCAAAATAAACTTTAGGTCGTCGGACCTGGCTGTGGGCCGTCCTACCTTACGTTTACCAAGTCGCGGTCTCCAATCTAAAGATTATATATAATTCGGTATATATGGCCAGCCCATTGCCACTTCAGCGTGCTTAACTTGCGAGCTATGTTGGTAACTTTAGTCATTGCGAACTTTATCCTTCAAAGCATAGGTCGCTCCATAGCCGCACGACTTTGTTTTTTTTTTTGGACTAATCCAATCGTAATAAACGTCTCGGCACCATAGATCATAACAGGTAGGATGCACTGGTTATGTTGGTCTTCAGGCATTGGTAGAGGCGAAGTGAAAACTCGACGAAGTTTGCTAAACGCTACCCAACCCAGTTGAATCCTTCTATCAACTTCTTGCTCGAAGTTGCTTCTACCAAGCTGGATTACTTGCCGTAGGTAACTTTAACGTGACTTTGATTTGTTTCAAATTTATGCCGAGACCCACACGTCTAGAGGCTCCATTCGGGCTGTGTAGCATTTCGCTGAGCGGCTTCAGCGACTGCGCTACTATGACAATATCGTCGGCAAACCGAAGGTGCGAGATTTACTCACGATTTATGTTTATGATCTGTCCAGTCCAATTAAGTGTCTTCGAGAGCGTTGAATAACAGTTTCGGAGATATGACGCTCTATTGAATTCGTCTTGCAGCCCTGAATCTGGACGGTCATGGTGGCGGTATCATACAAGCATCTCAACGCCTCGATGTATCGCCAGTCAATGCGACATCGTTGCAGAGCGTCCCGAACCACCCAAGTTTCGATGGAGGCTTTCTCGTAGGCCACAGAAGCCATACACAGCGGCTGATTATACTCTTCGGTTTTTTTAATAATCTGCTGAACATGTATGGATGTGGTCTACGGTACTGAAGCCTTTTCGAAACCCGACTTGTTCCGGGGGCTGGAACACGTCGACTTTTCCAGTCAGGTGGTTGGTGATCACTCTCGAGAACAACTTGTAGCACGTCTACAAGTTGTTCTCGAGAGTGATCACCAGAGAAGAGCTCAGGTATATCATTATTTTTTAAGAACAGAGCCACCGCACTCTCGCCACACGCTTGTGGTGTTAAGCCTTGGTGGATGACGGAGTTGAAAAGATTCGCTAGCTCTTTCAGGATGCCCTGCCCGCCTGCTCTCAAAAGCTCTGTAGTGATTCTGTTATCATCGGGCGCTTTGTTATTCTAAAGTTGCTCGAAAGCTGCCCCGACCTCGCCCTGGTCGTCATCCGGGATGTCCTTGGTACCTGAGTGGGGTTCTGTGATCATCGACGCTAAGTCCTGTAGGTTTAACCATCTGTCATGCATACAGGTTTCCATAAAAACTCTCGATTTCCTCAAGTATCTCGAGCCTGTGTTCAGTTTTGTCTGCCTAGCTGTTGTGAGAAAACTTAAGTGCCTCTATTTCGGTCGATCGCAGTCTCAATGGTGCGAGTGTAGTAGCGTAGGAGGTCACGTCGTGTCAGCTTCCTATTCTTCAGGTTTAAGGCTCTCCTGTCTGACAAAGACATCTACGTGTCTCGTCTTATTCTCATTAGATCGAGAATCTCGAGTGAGAGTTCGGACTCCCTCTTTTCGCGTTTTCCGGGAAACAACTTCCGAGATACAGCCTGTAGCGTTTTGACCACTGTGTCGGTTTTCTCGTTTGTGCTACTGGTTTCCAGCGATGCGAGACGGTTCTGAAGCTCCAACTGTAACTTTTCGGAGCCTAAGTTCTTGCATATTCCTCGACACAGAACCACTGCTTTTCGGGGTGGATTTAAATACTGAACAGACGCCCGTGAAGTCACCGATGGCTTTACCTACAAAGCAGCGCTGCAGTCCGCTGTAGCATAAGCTGAGCTGTGGCCCTTTAAATTAACATAATCAATCTTTTGTTTACACAGCTTTATAAAAATGTGAATTTAATCAATTATTTTTCTTCTTGCTTTTTTCTAAGGCTATCTGGGGGGCAGTAGGTTGGAGAATTGAGTCTTTTGGCCTTGAAGCTAATAATTAGAGACACTCGAACCAGTATGTGATCGCTGCCAGTATTTAGCAACTTGATCACCGAGACGTCTCTAAATATTTGCAGCTTGTCCGTAACGATGAAATCTATCTTGTTCCTTGTTACACCATCGGGGCTTTGCCATGTCTACTTTCTGTGAGGCTCCTTCTTTAAGAAAGAATTCATAAAGAAAAGCCCCTACGACTGTAGAAAGTTAAAGAGCATTTGGCCCCTGCGGTTTCTGCGCCCTACACCTACCGACAGTTTCGTAATAGTGAGTGATAAAAATCAAGCGAGGGTAGTTTCCGGAACCTGCGCTTTACAGAGGCGTGGTGATTACAACATTTCATTAAACATTTTGATTTATTGGTCTCTAAACTGTAATCGAACATAGAATAAATCTTATTTTATTTTCTTTTTCCTAAATAACGTACGCTTGTAGTTTTGCAGCGCAGGGAACATGATTTAACACGACGCCCGACGACATGTATGGGTTAGACCATACATGTGGGGTAAGAAAAAGCACCAAGTTTCAGTTACGTGAGGTCGAGACAGAACGATTGTGCCTTGCGTCGCGAGTAGTTTGTTTGAATTTAACCGGTTAAATTCAGCTCACAATATCTGTTAAAATCATTCGTGAAATTACGCTCTCTGTTTTAACCGGTAATCAAAATTATTTCTTTGTTTTTAATACCGGTATCTTGTTTAACCGGTTAATCAATGGCACAAACCGTTTTTATTAACAATAATAACCGCTATTTATAAACCGGTTCCGAGCCCTGGTTACAATAGTTAGAGTCAAGTGCCCAACCCCCCCCCCGCCAGCTAAATGATTGATGTTGGGTTGATTCTTTTTGTTCCAAAACTACAATACGTTAGTATGATAAATCGAAATTAAAATTGTAGCAAAGCCCTACTGGACTGTTTGGTTGTACTTATTGCATTTTTGGACATTTTAACTTAAATATTTATAATATAATAATAATAATAATAAACACTAACCGGGGAATGTCGTTGGGTACATTTATATAGTGTATACAACAATATTCGCCGGTTTGTGTCACATAGCCTTTAGATTAAAGTGTCTAACGGGCGTCTACGTGTTGGCTTCGGCCCCACGCACGCCTCCCAAATGACCGGGACTCCATAGTCCCGTGATATGGAAACGACATACATAATAATAATAATATCTTGGGACAACTCACACAACGCTATCTGATCCCAAACTAAGCAGAGCTTGTACTATGGAAACCAGACAACTGATAAACATACTTATTTAGTTCTAAATACATACATATTATAGATAAATAACACCCAGACACAGAATAAACCATCGTGCTCATCACACAAAGTTTTATCCTGGGTGGGGATCGAACCCACGACCTCTTGCGTAGCAGTCGGATAATTCCCACCGCGCCACAGAGGCAGTCAAATATGGTTTGTATACTTTGTAGTTGTGTATGTAAATAAAACTACTGATCCATTAGGATGGGGTTTTGTATCAGTTCATCAGCATATTTAAAACACTATAATTTATAATGACATTTTCAAAAAATAAAATGTCAAAACGGAATTCGATTGTGAAGACTCAATTCAAATGGTTCTTCGTGAAGGAGCACATGTTCAACTGTGGGAATGAATCTGCAATACGTAATATAATAAAAGCACAAAATAATATATTACAACATTTATTTTACATCATTCAGCTTGAGCAATCGAAAAATATATTGCTTTCATTCATTCTAAGTCCATTTTATAAAATTATACCGAATTTGATAGCTTAGGTACTTAGTACAGTGGCCTACAATTTATAATAGATCGTATTAAATATGTCCACTAGAACTTCAATGATGGCATTGTATTACAAAACTTTTGTTTCAGTCTTTTTTAACTAAAAAATAATCTATTTGAGCCCGATATTAACCAAAGATATTGCGCAAATTATTGACAGAAATCGCAGCTGAATATCACAAGTAGTTGCAAGTTGCACTGTAGGAATAACTAATCATTTTTCGTAACCAGTTTGCAAGTAATACTATGTGACTATTAATCTATTATTTAAAAAAATTTCATAACTGTTTGTTACGAAATCAAGCAAATAAAGGCCACTACTATAATCCATATATATATATGTATAATAAAATTTCAGGTATTAAATATTATATTCATTTGGGCCAGAACGCGGCCATGTTAACTGCATTGTTGGAAGCACAACACACCAATTGTTTAATACAAGTGATACATTCTCACTTGCATTAGCCAATTGGTTTGGTGTTGTATTTTGTACAAAACAAAGTTATAATTGACTCTGATAAATATCGGGCTTACAAGAGATAAATAGAAATATTGATCTTGTTTGACCAAAAGTAAACGGTGCACCTTGCTATATTATAAGTACTACATTGGGCTACATTGCGTATGTATACGAACCGGTTTATCACCGGTTCGATTCCCGTAGCTTTAGCGAACCTAACCTGTATCTTCGTATATATTTTATTCCAATTACGAAGTTTTCTGCTTGTTTCACTTAAAATTGTTATTTATTTCTATAAACTAACCCCCATAAGGTCAAAGGACACAGATCAACTGAAAGGGATCGTCACCGTATCGCCTATGGCTAAGGCATCGGTCTCGAAATAGAGAGGTCGCGGGTTCGAATCCTACCCGTTATACAACCGACGTGAACCCACTCCTAACACAAGCCTTTGAGCTTAGCTGGAGGGGTTAACAAGATTGCGAGTAATGTGGGACACAATCCCACATTGCTAGTAAAAAAAAAAACTGTTCGCGAGCTTGTTCCGAGGCGAGCCGATTATGTTACAAATCCGATTAATGTGCGTTGCAGTAGAGTCTCAAACAAAGAATACCGTCTCGAGTTAATCAGTATCAACTCGAGCCGATCCCTTTCATAGTTGATCAATGTGCTTTGACTTATGCATTATACTTTAGTAATAGCATTTTAAATAGCGAATGTTTTGTCGATGGAACGAAAAACAAAGACAAAACATCCGCTAGTTAAAATGCTGTTGCTAAAGTGTTATGACTAAAGAAAGATTGTTTATTTTTTCAATCAAGATAAATGTGAAGTTACACTTTCTGAAATGCCAATAAGGTCTTAATTGGAATAGAAAATGCTTGCATTTTAGCTTAGTCGCTTAATTTCGCTTGGATTATTTTTATAATCCATTAGCCAAGCGAAACTGAGCGCTCCCTCTAGGGGCTTTCCCCTAAGGGAGCGTTTCCACTGAGGCGGAGCGGACTGTGTACGGCCAAATGACGCGCGGTGAGAGTGTGTCCGACTGCTACGCAAGAGGTTGTGGGTTCGATTCCCACACGGGGACACCACTTTGTGTGATCCACAAATTGTTGTTCCGAGTATGTTTGTAAAGGCCCCCGCGACACAGGGCTTGTACCCTTGTGCGGGACTCGTCTTTTTATTAGAAGAAAAAAAAGATGCTCAAAATAATTGTGGGTACGATTTCGAGCGCTGTGATTGGTCACGTGACGGTCCGCTCCGCTCACTTCAGCGAGCACGCACCCTAAGGGCGGTACGGAAACTTATATTTCATTGTTTAGTGTTTAACACTTAGAATAACATTCGCTCAGCGATTATGAAATGTTTGTTTTTTATAAATGTCTTTTTGATTGTATACAGTTTTTACTTGTTTTTTTTGTATGTTTTAATTTATGTTAGAACGTTTGTTGTGCTAATATGGTGTCTGTATGTTCGCTTGTTAGCTATTATTTGGTAAATAAGTTAGCTTGAAGCTTAGATATTCATAGCTAGTTCGGTATATTATTTTATTTTAGTTGATAATATTTGTATTCAATATAACACAACAACCGTTATACCACACAAGAAAAAAAACGTAAAACTTTCCTAAAGAGTAAAAAGTTTGTTCGAAATCGGTGCAGCCGTTTTCGAGATATTCCGTATATTGAAATCTCTAATACATGGGCTTACATTTCTACTATCATACTAATAAATACAATTGCAAAAGAGTTCCTATATACATCATTATCTATTAATAAAATTAATCTCAAATTCGGTACAGCACTTCAAATCACAACTTGCCCTTAGGGGCTAGTATCAAACTGTCCCTTAAACTACAACGGCTCCTAACTACTAATATTAACCATCGATGTTTTACTGAAATCTATAGATTAAGGATATCATTACACTGACTTATTATAAACATCGTAATCTTCAATCTATAGATTCCATTAAATAAATTATTTAAATTTGTATGTAGTACACTGCCGCCTTACAATATCTCGCAATATTTTCCCACAATTCAAGGATAATTTTCCTCCAAAAGTACATTTAGCCACACTTGGGGTAAATTTCCCTAATTCGTGCGTAAATTTCTACCAAATAACGGGTAAATTCCCAAAAGTAAGGTTTAACCTAACTAATCTAACGGTGGATTTCCCCGCAATTGTCATTATAACTTAAGATACATCACCCAATTTGTAGGTAAGTTAAAAGTAGAAGTAGCTACAAAATTGTGGGTAAATCTCCCCAATGTGTGGGGTAAATTTCCCTTAAATTGTGGGTAAATTTCCAATCAATAATACACAAACGTATACAAGAGCCAGTATACCAAGGAGCCGTCGTAGCGTTCGCCACTGTATCTCCCACAGTCCCGCAGTGCTAGTAATAAATCACTGTTACATACAACAGTTCAACAACGATCACAGACTATTCACTCTTCATCCTTTTGCTTATTTCTTCCTGTTGTAACTCTCTCCATTCCTTTTTGGCTTTCATTCGTTTTAGTTGACCGTCCCTGGAACAATTAAAATATATTGTTACTTATTGATTGCTTAGTATAGCAATTAATGGTAATTATCGTAACCATAGACATGAAGACTGGACTGAGCAATAGCCTTACAAAATTGACCACTCTGTAGAAAGAGACAACACGACTGTGCGGCCAATACCTGTCTCGTTTCTGTAGGTCTGTAATGACAACAGAGTAGATAACACCCAAGACAAACAGCAACTGGCCGCACGATTGTCTCGTCTCTCTCATCTCATGCTTCGCAGCCTGTATAATATTTATTTTATACCTGGAAGGATACACTCGGTCCAGTCCGTCCAGTCTCTACGTTTTGTCACTTTTCATAGATTGATAGACCTATGAAATGTGGTACAGATGATAAAGTAATAAAAAATACACAACTGGCATTCCCAGATTACCATATAACAGGAGTAGCACTTGCTACCTTTCCCCATTTTTACAACTATTGTTCGTAGCATGATGTTTTATAGCCTTCCTTGATAAATGGGCTACCCAACAGAAAAAGTTTTTTTTTCAATTCGGACCAGTAGTTCATGAGAATACCGCCCGAATCAAACAAACTCTGTTCTGATCTGCTTTATAATATTAGTATAGATAACTAACAATCCGATAACATAAAAATCCGATGAATATGTTAGCCGAAAATTAACTTTAGGTAAATATGCACCCGATTATATGATCTCTACTCATAACAGTATCAATTACAAATACTTGTTGGACAAAGATCTGATTTAGAATATTATCGGGACTTAATCGCGTGAAATATTTAAAGGCACGAACCTTTACCGCTTACCGGGTAAATAAAAGGTTCGTGCCTTTAAATATTTCACGCGATTAAGTCCCGATAATATTCTAAATCAGATCTTTGTCCAACAAGTATTTGTCATTGATACTGTTACTGATTAACATCGCGAAAATTAATCTGATTGTCACCACACTACGCTCCTCATTCAAGGCTTTCCCAAAATATGGGTATTTCTCCCTAAATTGTGGGTATTTCTCCCAAGATTAAGTCTCCCTTTATTATGGGGACATTTCGTGACCCGTGGGATAATCCCCAGGGTGGGTTTAATCTCCCCTAAAATCAGAAGAAATCTTCCCAAAATGCGGGTAATTATTCCAAAATTATGGGTATTTCAACCGAATCTCCCAAAAATATGGGTAGTTTTCCCTAAAATGAGGGTAAATCTCCCCCTAAAACAGAAGCTCACCACTGCAGATCGACGAGGCCGCCCCTCCTGGCGATGACGGCCTTGACCCTGTTGGCGAAGTCGACCGCGGACTCGTCGTTGGCGCGCGTCATGGCGGGCAGGTACCACACGTCGCACACGATGGCCCACGACGTCATCATGTTCAGCAAGTAGTGCAGCATGCCGTAGCGCGAGCTGTTCCAGAACGCTTCGCCGAAGCGCGGGTCGTATCTGCCGGGGCGGAAATCAAAACCATATTTGAGTAACTGTTACAACTTCTTTATTTAAAGTAAAACTAGAAAAATCTAAAAATGGAACAAAAATTATTTCGTCTCTGCGGGATGCGAACCCGTGACCATATCCGTCCCTACACCGCACCGTTAATCAACTCCGGAACGTCCAATTCGCAACTTCGTGCGTCAATTTTCCCCGTTTTTGATTGCTGCTTCGGTCCTATTAGTTGTAGAGTGATGTTATATAGCCTTCCTCGATAAATGGACTATCCAACAGTGAAATATTTTTCATATCGGATCAGTAGTTTCTGAGATTATAGCGTTCAAACAAACAAACAAATTCTTCAGCTTTATAATATTAGCATAGATATGTTACCATTGTTATTTTTTATTAATTTAACTAAAAACCATAATGTTCGCATCTATAGCAACTAGCTTCGAACTGGTACGAAGCCTACGAGAGCGACTTTTTACGATTTAGTGAACGGGAAAATAACCTAAACGTTCATTATAGATAGCGATCAGGTATCGATTGATCGAAGAATAGATCTGAAATCAAATCATGCAACAACCAAATTTTTAAATCATTCGATTCAAATAGCATCAAAAGCCGTTTCCTTTATTAATTTATACATTGAAAGCAATTTACTAATTTTTCCCATTTTTAATCAAATCCAAAAGATTGAAAATAAAAGTAACATTAAAACTGAAAACGATTAATTCTCGATTAAATTTTATGAAAAAAAGTGATTCAACTAGAAAAAATAACTACGTCATAGCGCGATCTTCTTTATTATAAGATATACGATTATAATATCTGCGTTTTGAGATTTCTTAAAGAGTGGTTGTTGTGACTTGTTGGAATTCCAATTTTTGATGTAGTCAATTACCCGTCCTTACGTTCTACTAACTCACTTGATAGCCACCGGGTATATAGTGCTGCCGACCTCGAAGCTCCCCTTCTTGAACTGCATCACTGACGTGTTGTTGATACAAGTGCCTTCCGGGAAGATCAGGATGGGTGGGTTGTCTTGTACAGATATGTGCTCTTTTAATCTACAATATACAAATACAAAATATTACTTATGGGGGCGTTCATAAAATACGTGAGATGATTAAGGGGGGGAGGGGGTAGAGTCAAATCTTATCTAATCTTACGTCGGAGAGAGGGGGGGTCTCGGCAAATATCACGCAATTTTTTTTGAACCGCCTTCATCAGCACGCCTTATGATCTCTATTGCCCAAGTGTCCGTTATGATTTAGAGAAAAGATGCTGCAGTACATGCGGTATTTACTTTGAATCTAAGACAAGAGCTGAAGAGCACAGGCGAGCAGCCCACACCAGCTAAGCAAGCGCGCATGTTCCGCAAAGTGAGACCCTCACGGATCGTCACAAGACGAGCTAATGAGTTACTATGCGCAAGCGCCAACGGCTTAGCGGCATTTTAATTTATAATCATCAAAACGAACATTAATTGATCATATATTTACGATAGCATAAGGCACTTGTCCCACCAACGACGATGGGCGAGAAGCGAGTAGCGATTTATCGCTCAAGAAACGTACTACAGATGTATTTTGTAGGTCCCGTCCATGTAAATAAGAGATGCAGTATAGAGCGAGTTTTCGCCGGTAGTGTGAACACTCAGCGATCAAATATTAATATCTGTATCTATTTTGTTTACACGGGATCTACATAAGTATGTTCGTGTCTTGAGCGATAAAATCGCTACTCGCTACTCTTTTTCTCGCCGTTGGTCGGACAGGTGCCTAATGGGGATGATGACTGTCAAGTCAAATCAGTATCTTTTTATAAAATATCAAAACGACACGCTCTTCAGAAAATTGTATGGAATATTGAGGCAAGACGTCACAACTCAGGATCGTCAAATCGTTGTCGATGTTTCGACCGTATTGCAACGGCCGTGGCACGGTACGGTCGAAACGTCGGGCAATAAACAAGGTATTTTACCTTAAATTATTCACAGTATTGCAACGGCCGTCGTCACGGGTAGTCAGTCTACACGTGACCACGGCCGTTGCGAAAAATAAAATATTTACGCGATTAAGACCCGTAGCTTATGACATTCTATAATGTGTACAAATCGCGAAGATTTATGATAATACGTTTGTATTTAAAAATAAACAAGTAGTTTATCAGTTGTCTGATAGTCATAGTACAAGCTCAAGGCAGTTGTCCAAGTCATTTCTTTACAATAATGGTAACTAGAGTAAATAAGCCTTACCTCCTAGCCACGGCATGTCTGTCTTTAACTTCTGACCTCTCGAACCAGATGTGTGGCGAGGCGCGAGCGAGCGCGCGCTGTAGCAGACCGAGGAAGCCGCCATGACGCTGACCAATCTAAAATACACACATTATTTTATAATAACTGGTTGAAAATCACGATATAAATGTCCTTAAGTCGTTTTTCAAACGTTATCGACACAAAATAAACGGACAGATTGTTGGTTGAAGAATGGACCAAGATATATTTCTATTGAAATATTTTTAGCAGCTTTTAGAGTCGATGTTAGCGGCTAAGAATAGTACCTCTTCATCTCTACCTGTGGTGTCATCAAGGCGACTAAGGTATTTCACACTGGAGTAGGCAGCAGCGTCCAAGGAGTACTTTAAAGCCTTATTGAGGCCAACCGATGCGATTATGGCAATTACCCTCAGGATCTATTATTATGTAGGTTGAACAATACGGGATATCTGTGTGCTAAATTTATTTGATGTTGATAAACGTATTTGATGAAAAGTTGAACTTAATATTTTTATTTATTTACTAGCTGTCCCCCGCAACTTCATCTGCGCAATTTTTACCCGTTTTTGCAACATTTCGCATTGCTGCTCCGCTCTTATTGGGCGTAGCGTGATGTTATATAGGCTATAGCCTTCCTCGATAAATGGGCTATCCAACAGTAAAATATTTTTTTAATTCGGATCAGTAGTTCCTGAGATTATCGCGTTCAAACTCTTCAGCTTTATAATATTAGTATAGACTAGCTGTCCCGCGCAACTTCGTATGCGTAATTTCTCCCCGTTTTTGAAACATTTCTCGTCGCTTCTCCGCTCCTATTAGTCGTAGCGCGATGTTATATAGCCTATAGCCTTCCTCGATAAATGGGCTATCCAACAAAAAAATAATTTTTCAAATCGGACCAGTAGATCCTGAGATTAGCGCGTTTAAACAAACAAACTCTTCCGCTTTATAATATTAGTATAGATTTACGCGTGGGAATCGAATCCACTATACTACCGCGTTAAATAAAAATATAACTACACTATTACTAAACGCATGCATGTTACCCAACAAATATCAGAATTACATACCTACAAAGCATTTTCTACAAAGACAACGTGTAACAGAAAGACGTGTAGGGTAGAATACGCGAAACAGTAAGTGTATATACAAAACTTAAATATTAGGACAAAACATAAATTGATAAAAGTTATCTAGCAATGTGGGATTGGGTCCCACATTACTAGTTACAATCTTGTTAACCCCTCCAGCTAAGCTCAATGGCTTGTGATAAGTAAGATTCGAATCCGTGATCACGATTGCGGGACCGTACCCTTAGCCATGAATTAAAAAATATATGGGTATGTCATAATATTAACTCGTAAAAAATCTTGAATTTACGAAAAAATGCAGAGAACGAGGATTTTCGTATTTTCATATTATTCGTTCGTAATCTAACATATGTACAAACGAATATTGGACTATGTTTTGTCCTGCGCACTGTGTGCGAGAGAGCAAAGTGGGCGGCCCGGCCGTGTCGCACCGTCCGTAGCGCGATAATTAATAAAGCACGAGTCAACACTTTCAATGCAATTCAAAGGTGTCGAATCGCAGGGTTTATGTCCAGGGTTGAAAGATGTGAGAACGCTATTATAAGGGGTCTGTCTGAGCGCATGATTAATGACAATGTAATGTACAAAAGGTGGTTGGATATAGTTACGTAACTGTAAAGTTCTCACTTTGTATTATTATTGTGATTACTTTTTATTGATTATCTATTAATATAATTTTTTAATTATTAGTATTTGAATCATTTATTTTATTTCATTTTTAATTATTGTATTTTTTGTTATGGATTTTGTATTATGTATTATTATTATTGTGTTATTAATGTGTGTGTGTGTGTGTGTATGTGAAATGGACTAGATGTCTGAATAATTAAATATTATTATTATTATTATTATTAATAATAATATTTTCAGAAGCGCTCTTAAGGAACTGAATGCTTGCATCTGACGGCCGGCCGGTCTCAATAACTTATCTACCGTTAACTGAGTGTTAAGATAGCTAACTCTAGTAGCGAAACTGACCTATGTGCTGCCGCTGATAGAAAACGAAAAATTTCGGGTTTTTTTTATCTATTTAGTATAGATAAAAAAAACCCGAAATTTTTCGTTTTCTATTAAAAAGCTAAAGATTTTGTTTATTTGAACGCGGTAATCTCAGGAACTACTGAAAAACGGGGAAAATTGACTCATACGAAGTTGCGTGGGTCAGCTAGTCATATTTATAAAGGTTAATATACTAATAACCTCCCACTCTTGGCCTGTTTATGTTTTTATCATAATATATTTTTACTAGCTGACCCGCGCAACTTCGTCTGTGTTAATTTTCCCGTTTTTGCAAAAAAAATCTTTGCTGCTCCGCTCCTATTTGTCGTTTGTCGTAGCGTGATGTTATATAGCTTTCCTCGATAAATGGGCTACCCAACAGTAAAATATTTTTTCAATTCGAATAGGTTATTCCTGTGATTATCGCATTCAAACAAAAAAAACTCTTCAGCTTTATAATATTAGTATAGATTTAAAAAACCCGAAAAGTTACTGCGGCGGCAGTCAGTTTCGTTACTAGAGTTAACTATTTTAACAGTCAGTTAACAGCATGTAAGTTATTGAAACCAGCCGTAAGACAATGTAGTAGATACACAGCCATTGAGATATTTTTACGAAACTACATCGCCTACGCTTTAAGGGAGAAAATAAATGTGATATTTTGCATCCCTCTTTCATTTTTCACTTAAAGAGTATAACAATGCCATCAATTTTTCAAAAACTGAAACCAATTTTGACAAAAAATCGGAACGGGGTGTGCCATACATTATTAGTTGAAATTTGATCACATCTTTCTGTAACACGATTTATGAAGACATCCAAAATAATATTGCATATGACCATCACATTAACATGATACTTAATACTAACACATACCCGAAAGTATAAGAATTTAAAATACTTACCGAAAATATTGGCGCGAGTTTCCTAAGGAAGTTTATCCCCTTAGAACTGCAGAACAAAATTACTAACTACACTATACGGCATGGTTTACAATGCCTTAAAAACCCAAAAATCTAATTATAATTTATTGTTTTACTTATTACAGACTACACTTACTACTTTAAAAAAATATCTCAATTTTTTTTATTATATAATAAAATCAAACCACTACTAAATTAAAAACAACATTCCCCAGTAACGGGAAAACTGTTTCCTAATCGTAGGAAAATTCCCATAACTAAGAGAAACGTTCTAAATTCCTCGTCCAAACTTACCAATGAGTAGCAATTGTCGCACATAAGTACGAGTGCGTCGATAGGGCTCGTGTGATTCGCTACACATATTCCTCGCTTCGGCTTGTTATGTGTATCGTGGTAGGTGATGACGGCCGATATGCTCCGAGATAAGAAGTTGAAGCACATTAACGACACCGCGTAGTTGACCCGCTGTTTCGTCTTCCCGTCGGGGAGGGTACCAACGCATGCTGTACACGCTACTAACCACCACACCTATGACAATGGGGATGATGATGAACTTGTTCACCGTGTAATGGGAATGGTCTATCGATATTACCGTCTTTTTTGGTATTATTTTATAGGTATTATCGCAATTTGGTTTTAGGAAGGTATTTAACAAGTAGATTGCGATAATATCTATATGAAAATCAAAAAATTGCTTTTCGCTATCGCTAGTAATAATGTATTTAAAAGGGACGTCAATACGTGTAAAAGTGTGGCGAGAATCACAGATTTAGGAGTGCGACAAAGTTACTCTTTTATGTTTGGCAATTCTACGAATACTACAAGAAATTGAATTGATATCGATATACCATTATGATAAAATATTTATATAAAACAGCACACAATGATAAATAATAATAATACAGGAATATATAAGACAATCACAAAAAGTCTAAATGAAACGATAAACAAATGATATAAAGTATAATATGAAGGAAGTAGCACATGATTTATGGCGTACAAAATAGTAATTTTCTTTTAACCACCATAAAACACGCATAAATTAAGAAGAGACACCACAATTTGAAACTTAGCGTTTACAAGCCATTACAATCCAACATTTTCCCAACTCAACGTCAAACCAACCCAACATTTTACCATTTCATTTCCGTAAAAAACCCATTCCTATGATAAAATAAAGTACCAGAGAGAAGCACGTATTCGTGCTGAGAATAGCCACGTCAATGAAACTGGTGTGGTTTGCCACGCAGAAGCCGTTAGCCTTCGGAGCGTAGCATTCATCGTGGAAAGTGGCAACTAGGGATGTGCTTCTAATCATTATGCGGAATGACATCATGTAGGCGATCCGACCGAGACGTTTGCGCAGTCCTTTGAACGGGATCATGCTTATGATCCAGGTGCAGAATAGTTTTACGATGACCTGTGAGTGTAATTTGGAGTGACATCAAAATTAAAGATAAGTGTATTTCGGATGAAATGGGATGAAGATTTAAAATAATCCATTTTAAATTATTTTTTACTAATCTGGCTATAAGTAGGTCTTAAAATACTTTTAAAATTAATGTCACTTCACAATTTGATATGTTTTTTTAATTTATAATCATGAAAACGAATTGTAATCAGTTTTTTTTTTTACTAATCCAGCAATAAGTAGGTCTTAAAATACTTTGAAAATTGATGTCATTTTACATTATCACATGTTTTTTGAATTTATAATCATGAAAACGAATTGTAATCAGTTTTAATTTTTTTTTACTAATCCTGCAATAAGTAGGCCTTAAAATACTTTGAAAATTGATGTCATTTTACAATTTGACAGGTTTTTTGAAATCATGAAAACGAATAGTAAAAGTAAATATGTTACGATAGGAACTTATATTGTTATTCCATACATTATTTCTACACAGGCGTGTCGTTTCGTTTGACATTTGAAAAAAAAAAAAAAGATAGGTACTGTTTTGACTTGATGGTCAACTACCCTTATTGTTATTGGATAATTGGGCATGGCATCAAAATTAGGGAAAGCGATGATCTCTCATCGCTTTCCCTAATTTTGATGCCATGATCAGCGTTTTTTTATTATTATTTATATATGTCTTATAATACTAAGTTTTAACTTTTAATGAAGTAACGTTGATAAAAATTAAGTAGCATGGCGTGGCTCATCAAATAATAGATAACATCGGGCTACACAAATTACAAACAAATAGGTTAAATAGCTAACATTAAGTTTGGTTATAAAGTGTTTATCAAGTTTGGAAGTGTTAGTAGCACAAATAAAAGGAATAGACAAAATATAAAGAGAGAGTATTAGAAACGAAAAATGACAAAATCCCTTTGGCCATTAGCGAAACTGGAATTTCGTAACGAGATACGATCAGACTACAAAAACTATTTGGTTCCGAAACTCCAATTTCGTACGCGACCAATGGAAAAATAATTATAGTCTGATGTCACAAATATATTAAATAAACATAAAAACATAGAAGGCGTTCTAAACGCGTGTTTAAAAAATTGTACTGAATGTGAAGTCATAGCTCAATGGACAGATTTTGAAGCGTTTTTTTTAATAGAAAGCTTTTTGACCAAGACAGTCCATAGTATTGTTTGCCGATAATCTGTTCAGTCGTTTTTGGAATAATTTACATTTATCCCGCCTGTAACTTATTTTAAGCACAACACAAAGAGGTCTGTGTGTCCACTATCCCAGTGTTTCCCAAGCTTTTTGATCTCATTACCCCACTGACCCCTATAGTACTAATATGCTGGACAGACTACCGCCGTCATCAAGACTTCCATTGATTTTGGACAGTCATTTGGCAAAATAAAATGGAAGTGTATACAGTACGATCAACGTAACTAGGCCGGACTGAAGAAGGCGACAAGTGGTTGCGTAGATGCATTTTGGAAGTAAATGGTGACAGGAAGCGGGGGGCGGGGCGGTAACTAAACCAAGAGAATTAGAGATGCGATTACGTATCACATTGTCATAATTAGTATTACTAACTCATGTTTTTTTGTAATTATTTTCGTAAAGAAATTGTTTTTAAAAGTTTCTTTAGTATTTACTGTAACTGTTCTAAATTCAAACTTTTATGAACTCATTTAAATAGTATTTTTATTTTTTTGAATTAAAATGTTGTTAGTATTTTTAATCGATTAAATATAATTAATCGTTTTCGTTAGTAATTTTAGGGTCGCATCTCTATGACATGCGCGAAAGTGATAAAAACCTAACTTCAATCCGGTCAAGATACGTTGATCGTACTATACTTGTGCAACAAGGGTCATTTGTCATAAGTGTCATAATAGTTCACTAGACGGTCATTCGATTCGACATAAGAAATTAATGTTGCTTTGTACGGGGTAGACATCCCAGCATACGATGTACCAGAGGATTCTCTCATTCTAGAAAGGTTTTTATATCTTTCACAATGGTGTGTGGTGATTTTTTATACCACCTTAATTAGCCCCAAAAATGCTGTTTTATCCCCGTGTGGGTATACCTACGGGTTGGGAATTCAGCGGCTAGCTTCACTATGGGACAACTGACACTATTTTAATCAAAGTGACACAAATATTTTGGTTCATAGCCGTCACGGATCTAATCGGGCAGACTCACTCACTCATTCCTCTTTTTTTCTTTATTTGCAGTGAATTATAGTTCTATAGATATATGAAACTCACCCCAATGATAAATATCATGATTCTTAGAGGCAACAGGAACAGATATCTTACGACAAAGCCCATCGCCCAAATGATTGTTAACCTCCATGTCAGGAACTCGTACTGTCTGTAAAGAAAATAAACCTTACATACTGCTAAATACACCTTACATGTTGCTAAATGTACCTTACGTACTGCTAAATGCAACCTTACATGTTGTTAAATGTACCTTTTATGCAGTGTGTCATCGTATATTATGTGGGTTCAATTCCCGGTCCATACAGGCGATTGTTCAAAAATCTTTGAATGCAGTTCGAAATAATTTTAAAATCAAAATGAAGTCATTTTTCAGTATATTTAAGGTCCTTCCGTGTGACATAGTTTTGGGACACCCTGTATTGCTAAATTTCATCCTACATTATGGCTAATTGTAACCTTACATATTGCCTTACACATGACTTGTAATTTGAAATGTTGATTTAAATTAAAAACGCTTCTTTATTTTGTTTTTCGAATATACCTTACATATTGCTAAATACCATCCTACATATTAGGACAAAAACTTGGAATGAATAAAGCAGTTTCGGATTCAGAATATCTTAAATATGCGACACAGTCACTTTTTTTTTTTAAATAGTAGAGATGCATGCATATGATATTTATAGAAAGTGAATAAAAGGTCGTCCTACATAATTGTATTTATATAATATTATTTAAAAAGAATATATAATAATATTATATCGTGCACATCATACATGCATAACATGGTGTCATAGTGCAAACTGCCTTGACAATTTTCAACAAAATAATGCCAAATAGCAGAACAATCCTGTTCTATTAAATTTTGTATTATTAATATATATTATACTAACTTTTCATTACTTCCATGATGTCTGCAAAAAAGGAATTTTATTCTAGAAATTATTAATCAATTTAAGCGTCTGTCCAATTGCATAAAAAAACATGAGATACAAAAAATGATTGCATGGATATCGGCTAGTTTCCAAAAAGGTAAACAAAATAATCTAAAACACCAATTAGTAACGGCCGGTCTCAATAATCTATCTATCGATGGATTTGGCTACTAGAGGTATATTTTTGACATAACCTCCATACAAAATATGTCAAAATTCTACCTCTAGTAGCCAAATCCATCGATAGATAGATTATTGAGACCGGCCGTTAATAAAACTAACATTTAAACTACCAATGATCAAGTCCCGATAAAATGTTGTGTTCAATTTTTTATCATGAATCGTGCCTTAAAGAGGACACATGACTGGAAATATAGGGATTATTTCAGACTGGTTATAATATATTTATATGGCTGTTGGCCGCAGCTCCACCCGAGGTCGGTTAACGCGATAAAAACTATCCCGTTTTCGCATATAAATGTTACACACTGTCTGAAAATTCCCCAAGTGTGACGGTAACAAAGGGATCTACGTAGTAATTTAAATTTTCAAATAACGGACGTCAAATAATGACTTTTATAGGCAAATTTTTGTTACATTGAGTAACATTATTGTAATTTTCGTAAGAATCTCTAATTGAAAAAAAAAACATAATGTAGCTTTTTATTGATGAAGGAATTTTTTAAATCGGTTTAGCGGTTTAGGTGTAAAAGCTAACAAACAAACACTTTCGGAGGTATAAAATTAGTTAGGATTTGGATGGCTGCCCGCGTGGATTTTCGCTTTCAAACGCTAAAAGACGTGTTTCTTTATCCAATAACTTAAATATACACTGATTTAACTCTAAAACTTACGAAGTTACATACAAAACTGCAACCCCTATTTTTCCACGCTGAAACACGTGTTGCTCTAATTTAAACCAAAAACTCTGCGTTTAAAACTGACGAGGTTTCATACAAACGTGCCACACTTATTTTATCCCCTTAGGGGTTGTTTATCTAAAAACGCTGAAATACGTATTACTTTATTTTAAACCAAAAAGCCAAGTACGAAATTTTAAAAATCTAACTTTAAAACTTGCAAAAAAATAAAACCTAAGCCAGCACCGATTTAGGTTAGCAATAATCCAAAAATAGCGACGTCATACTCCGGCATTTGTACAAACAACATTTCTTAAATAGTTATTGTTTTGACTACTTGGAAACTAGTCATATGCAGAGGGTCTTACTGACGACTGCAATTTAAAGGTCGCAGTTCGGGTTTAATTTCATACTCACATTGTTATCAATATCAATATTTTATGAGATGGTTCGAGACATAATGAAGTGATCAATTGTAAGATCTAGTCACATCATATTGATGCACAACACAGCATAATACTAGGTTGAATATTTAGTTTTTTGGACCAGCTGATCAATCCAGAATTTTGGTATGAGAAGGGGGACTCTTGAAGAATCTTGACCCCAGTGATCAATAATTTAGATTTAGTTAGGTTTGTAAAGAGAAATATATGTTTTGTTCCTGCTAAGGCTAGATTTTATTACAGTAAAGAATGAGAAGCACACATACACAGTAGAACTCAGATACTATGGGGGCGAGGAGACGTGACCTTAGCCTTTAGCTCGATCCACTACTATGAAGACACCATCCAAATTGCCATCATGGCTAAAGAAGGAATACGTACCTATTAGTCCTGGTAAGCAAGTTCCAACTCCTGAGCTCTTCCGCCTCGAAGACGGAGGTCACCTGATCTTCTATGATGGACTCCATTCCAGCCTTGACTAGGTCCAGACAATGGGACAGGTGGAAGTCTACTTTGGTCTGGAAGAAGACAGTACAGACATGCAGGTTTTTAAATATGTATAAGCATATTATTATAGAATTTGATAAGCTACGGGTCTTAATCGCGTAAATATTTATAAAACATCGGGCAATAAACAAAGGCATTTAGCCTTAAAATAAAATATTTACGCGATTAAAATTATAAACTTCTATAATTAGTCCGGTCAATTTAGACATAAAAATAGTGATCAAATAAAGAAAATTCCGACTGAGCTAAATCTTCGTAGAGACCTTAGGTTTACCACAAGGAATAAAGTGTCAAAAGTCCCCATCAGTCCCATGTGTGCTGAGGGAGTTATTCGGGGCCCAAGGTCAAAATTTTAGGTTTTTTGGATTTTTCTCGAAAACGGTAAGTTTTATCGAAAAAGTACTCCAGAGCAAAGTTGTAGATCTTAAAATTCTCTATAAAAATGGTTCCTATAATTTTTTCTCTAAGACCCACTATTTCCTAGATATTGCGCTTGTAAGAATCACGTTCTACATAATATGCACTCATTTCCACACCACCTGTGAGGTAGTGTACTCGGCCAAAGAAATTGTTCAAATGAAGATGAATCAGTTGTCTCTTCATCAAAATCACATGAATCATCCTATCTTGTATTTTATTGAACATTTGAGCAAGAGACACCTTGGCAATTGGTACATGCTGGAGAATACTGCAACCCTACTTTTTTACAGCCACATTTGGCCTACCGGGGATACCACGTTAAAAAAAAGGCGCCGAGTACACTACCTCACAGGTGGTGTGGAAATGAGTGCATATTATGTAGAACGTGATTCTTACAAGCGCAATATCTGGGAAATAGTGGGTCTTAGAGAAAAAATTATAAGAACCATTTTTATAGAGAATTTTAAGATCTACAACTTTGCTCTGAAGTACTTTTTCGATAAAACTTACCTTTTTCGAGAAAAATCCAAAAAACCAAAAATTTTGACCTTGGGCCCCGAATAACTCCCTCAGCACACATGGGACTGATGGGGACTTTTGACACTTTATTCCTTGTGGTAAACCTAAGGTCTCTACGATGTTTTGGCTCTGTCGGAATTTTCTTTATTTCAATTGTCTAAATTGACCGGACTAAATGTGTACAAATCGCGAAAGTTTACGAACATATAAAGCATATTATTTTTTAAATGCTTTTTAGTTTGATGTGACAGACGCCTATGATTTGACATGCACTGACACCCGTCATCCGAATGATTCAAAATTGTTTATTGACTACGCAATAATATCAGAACTGTAAGGCCTTGTATTTTTTTTTTAAATTAACTATCCACGATACCACCAGTAATGTCACCTGGCGCGTACAAAAGTGTGCGATTTCTCCCAAGTGTCTGATCCTAATGTTAATGAAATATTAATAAGAAAATAACACAATATTTAAGTAGCTGTATTCTAAATGATTTAAAAATATAACAGGAAATGGTTTGAGATCAGAAAATGATTTCCACAATATCAATTTCATTCCCATGTAGCATTCAACTAAATGCGAAAAGGTACTTGAAGAAGATACTACAACTAGCTACTCACTTCTCCCTTCGCCTGATCTGTATGTCCATTCTGAACTCTCTCTTGACTGGAACTCCTCTTGTAATTTAACTCTGGTGACGGGCCGAGGATCTCATGCCGCTCAATCACTGTCATCTTTGTGCCTGGAAATAAATATGGAGATGATTTGATATTTTATAAACAGAAATGAGCAATTTGGATTATGGTATTGTAAATTATATCAATTACAAATACACTAAAAAGTGAAAAATAAAAACTTTTTTCACAAAACAATAAAAACCTACTAAATAACCTACAAAAATAAATATAAGGTAACTAAAAAGAAAAAAATAATATACTTAGGAACAACAACAAAAAATAATTAAACATTTTGAAGTTGGTGCCTAAAACATAAAACTACATTTCCTGGCACCTTATAAGAATTAGAATTAGTTACCTTATAAGAATTTATTTTTAAAGTCGGTTTTTATTTATTTGTAAAAAAGTTGCAAGTAGCTCCGCTCCAATGCTAAATTATTTTAATCATTTTTCTTTAACTTAATAAGAGGTCAGATTTCTTTTTAAAAGATCTTATAGCTCGCCACAATAACCGTTCTGTACGTTCAGGATCTGCGTTCCCAATAGGACATCGACAAACGAAAGCTGATTTTGGGGGTCGACGAGGTCTAAAAATTGACTCCTATTTTATGAGAATGACTAATATTTAGATGATAAGCTTTTTATTTGGATAAGGGTCGTTTGCAAAAACCCTGATCTAGTATATCCCCATTAGCTCTAAGTCTACCTATCATTGTGTTCTGTTGTTACAAAATTGCCTGAGTACATTACGTATAATTATGTTTTGTAAGCTTCTTATGACACACTTAAACATAGGTTGCATGTGACATCAATTTGCAACAAAATAGTTTCTTATTATTCTAAATTGTTTTGTCTTTTGGCATTAACGTCTATTATGACGTAAGAAGAGTCGTGAATGATACTCGTAGCATTGCTAACCTCTACAGACTTTCATAACTATCAGACAGTATGCTGCCATAAAGGTGTTTCTCTAACTAGTCTGTCGGTTACGAACGTCTAGTCTTAACGATAGAGATGAAGAAACCATACATACATCGAGAAAAGAAGCATTTTAGTGTACTAAAGGTGCTCCCACACAGCAGTGTTATAAAACATTGTGTAGCACTGATAACATTTTAACAGTATGTTTTTGTTACAACATGAACGCTCCCACACTGATACAACTCGTTGTATAACATCGTATAATATTCTGTAATAATCAGTTTGGATCTACCTTTAGAGAAAGCTGGTAGTGGCTCTTCACCACTGCATCGAATGAATTGACTAGAGCTGTGTACGTAACAGAGTAAGTACACTGCAAATAAAGCTCGCGAGCAACCCCCTCTCAACGGTCTTCTGCTAACGTCCCGCTGTCGCTCGGATGATGTTATCTACACTAATATTATAAAGAGGAAAGATTTGTATTTTTGTATGTAACGAATAAACTCACAAAGTACTGGACCGATTTTAATAATTCTGTTTTTGTTGGATAGCCCATTTATCGAGGACGGCTATAGGCTATATAACATCGCGCTACGACTAATAGGAGCGGAGCAGCGACGAGAAATGTTGCAAAAACGGGGAAAAATTACGCATACGAAGTTGAGCGGGACAGCTAGTATAACATAAGTTGAAATTAGTTGTATAACATTTTGTTACATGAAGTTGTATTATAACATCACTAACAATTTATAACTTCTTACACTAAGATTTTAGAAGATTGTAGCGTTTACAATTTGTTACAAATAGTTAGACAACAAATGTTATGCAACATTCTCTAACGTTATACAGGAAAAGTTATTAATCAGTGCGTAAATTACAGTACAAATTTTAATAAATACGTTTTATATCATAAATAAAAAATATCATACAGCCAGCGATCAATGTGAGTTTGACGCGGCAGGCGTAGGCATTACGATATACATATGTATTCATTCATAACTTTTTCGTATTGATGTCCATGTTTTGCTTATTTTAGACTCGGATAAGTTAGAAAAGTGTTCAGAAAAATATGGAAACGTGATCCATTACTGTTGAGTTCCCAGAAAAAAAAATGCGCACTGAGAAAAAACTTTTTCTGTATAACTGTTGTGTGGGAGCACCTTAACAGACGATTCAACCTAACCAAGAAAATTAAATATTGATAATGGAATTGACTAAAGGAGTAAACGCTACGATCAACGACACTATCGATAAAGTCGAATTGGGTCATCTGTCGCGACTTTAGTAAAATCATTTTTATGCAAATACTCGTACAAAGAAATCATTCAGAGACGAGTTAAATCTAATAACAATATATTTACAGCTCTAAACTCTGTAACTTCAATTACCTACTTACATTTTTTCTTGAACCAACGTTTTTGCACGGATTTTTTCTAATCATTTATTTTCAATAGAATTATAATACTTATCTCCATTTTGTAAAACAATGACACATTTTGTACAGCAAATATCGTCAGTTATTTAGATATAACTACGTAGTTACTTTACTGGCAATAGGTACATTTACGAGAATGAGAAATAAAATTGAATCTTTCTATATGTATAGATTTTAAATGGTTATGTGTGGCCAATCATCCACTATTACCGTCATATTTTGTACCAAAATCGACCTATAGTCCGTTCGCGTTAAGAAAATATAGTCATCAGTGCAACTGCTGGGTAAAGGTGTATTCACAGTGAAGCAAAAATTGAAATAATATTGTTTAAAGTTTAAAAGATGACGAAATTCAGATTAATTATCTTAAAGTTAAATATTTTATTATCTACTAGCTGTCCCGCGCAACATCGTCTGCGTAAATTTTACCCGTTTTTGCAAAATTTCTCACTGCTGCTTTTGGTACAAAATATGATGGTATAAGCGTGATAAATGGGCTATCCAACAGTAAAATATTTTTTTAATTCGGACCAGTAGTTCCTGAGATTACCGCGTTCAAACAAACTCTTCAGCTTTATAATATTAGTATATGTAGATACTAATATTATAATATTGATACGACGTCGGGTAAATAAAAGGTTCGTACTTTTAAGGTTCTGTTGGTGCATGCTTATCTACCTATCTAGATTTAAAAGTGCACTGGCCATTATCTGCATTATTTTTATCATTAAGTTGCCATGTTGATAAATTCCAAAGTCAGAGATTCACAACTTTTATCCGATCGATATATATATTAATTAACA
Organism: Herminia tarsipennalis; assembly: GCA_945859575.2. Taxonomy (NCBI): domain Eukaryota; kingdom Metazoa; phylum Arthropoda; class Insecta; order Lepidoptera; family Erebidae; genus Herminia; species Herminia tarsipennalis. The sequence continues at coordinate 10,212,781 of OX243854.2, forward strand.
ATTATGTAATTGTCTTATCTAATTACGTTTACTTTCTTTTATCATTATGATAGGGTTGTTGGTGTACTCCCTGCACTTGAGTATTTGTTAAGGGCAATTCCGCTATAGGCGATTCTCAATTATTTATCGAAGTTGAGAATCGTCTTAATAAAATATAACAATATTTTTGTTGTTTTTATAACAAGTAACAAATATTGTCATATTCAGTTTGTTTTTTTTTTAAATAAGTATAACTAGCAATGCGGGATTGTGGTCCCACATAACTAGCAATCCTGTTAACCCCTCCAGCTAGCGTTCAAACATACTCTTCAGCTTTATAATATTAGTATCTATACTAATATTGAGACATCGCTAAGCTGCCATCAGTCGTAAATAAAAGGTTCGTACTTTTAAATAATTCACGCAATTAAGTCCCGAAATATATCTAATATGTATAAAAATCGCCAAAGTTTAAAAACAATAAAAAAAACAGACACTAGGAGTGGTTAATACAGAAAATGGTGTATAAGAAGCTAAACCAAAGTTTACGTAATCTGGGCTTCTTAAAACCAACTAATGTGTGAGTGACTAGCCCTGTGTCACGGGTGACTTTACAAACATAAAAGTCACGGACACAAAGAACACCCAGACCCGGAACAACAATTTGTGGATCACACAAAGTGGTGTCCCGTGTAGGAATCGAACCCACGACCTCTTGCGTAGCAGTCGGACACACTCCCATCTCGCCACAGAGGCAGTGAAATCAGTTCTAAAACGAATAGCGTATTAAAACTATGATACATTTTTCACAACACAATACTGTTAGCAATTTAGATATAACTACGCCGCGCCGTTGTTTTAATTGAATAATCCTTTAAAGATTTTTATGGCATGTGATTGCGTGTGATGCTAATGAAGCTCACCAGCATTTACACTAAGTATTTAAAAAAATACTTCCCAAAGGAGAACTAAAGATTTGTCAGGGCTTTGGATCCTACCAGAAGAGGTCATCCCCACAAGATATGGTTCTTTCTGTCCCTATGTTTAGAACCTGGAGAATATTGGGTTGGTCATCGGCCTTACCGTTAAGACTGCCATTTTCTTTAATGATAGCTGACGGCGGTTTATCGTCAGGTATGGGCGGTTCTTCTTCCTCATCAGAGCTGTCTCTTCGAGCGATCTTCTCAGCGACTTCGATGTGTTGTCTGCCATACTGTAACAATGATAAAATATTAATATTTTATTAGCTAGTGTAAGAGTGTGTAAAGGAAGTTTAATAGTCCGATTCCCGTGTCAGAATAGAATTATGTGAGGTTGTATAAAAGTTGGTCTATTAATAGTAGTACCTGGATGATCGAGCTTCGTTCGGTATTTTTTAAGCGTATTCTAGATCTGCCTCCGTGGCGCGGTGGGAGTATATACGACTGCTACGCAAGATGTACAGTAAGTACAAGCTCTGCTTAGTTTGGGATCAGATAGCGTTGTGTGAGTTGTCCCAAGATATTATTATTAAATGAATTGTGATGAAAGGTTTTTAACTTTACAAAAACCTTAGCAAATATGTATTTTTTGCTGTTTTAGTGTTTTATTATATTAGCAGTACATCTACTATGTACTGTAGTCATAATATAAATTCAATATAAGAAGTAGACAGGCAGGTAATTAAACTCGACTTCAGAACAGTAGGAATGAGCTAACGAGAAGTATTACATTAATACCTATTATATTCTTTCAATACACATTACCATTAAATATGACGTCACACACATGTTGCTTTTGCAAGAGTAAAATACATTTACCTAGTTAAAATAATTCAATAATAATAGTAGTTTATTTATTTTCTCTCAAAAAGGTTTCACATTGGTATCATATATGGCTAATAAAACAGAAATTAAACCTTAGTGAGAGCTGTGTGACAGAGTCCAGGCTCTCTCATTAGGGATTAAACAATATAGAGATCAGATAAGACATGTGCAATACCTGTACTTAAAAATTAAATTATAGAGCAAAGTATAAGACGAAGAGTGTGTAAGAGAGCGCATTTGTGTGTGTATGTGTATGTGTGTGTGTGTGTGTGTGTGTGCGCGCGCGTGCGTTTGCGTGTGTGTGGAGGGGGAAGATGAAAGAGAAATTAAGCAATTAAAAAAAACATTAAAGTACCCAGTTTCACTCTCATATCTAAGAGACGAATCTGGCGACACCTCTCAAGCTAAAATCCAACAAGCTGTTTAGGCTCGAAAAACATAAACCTTCTTGGACAGTGGGGTAAAAGAAACTGATTTGACTCGACAGTTATTGTAGCTATTCATATTGAAGTATCCGACTGCTTCGCAAGAGGTCGTGGGTTCGATCCCCACCCAGGATAAAACTTTGTGTGATGAGCATGATGGTTTATTGTGTCTGGGTGTAATTTATCTATAATATGTATGTATTTAGAAATATATAAGTATGTTTATCAGTTGTCTGGTTTCCATAGTACAAGCTCTGCTTAGTTTGGGATCAGATAGCGTTGTGTGAGTTGTCCCAAGATATTATTATTATAATTATCATAAACAGTTACCACTACCACTCCATAGATGGGTGACTGTTTGCTGACAAATGTCATATCCCTACGCGCCTCGGAGAGTACGCTAAGCAGTATGTCTCGTGTCTAATCTGTCTCCGGTCGTTACGGATTTTTTAACTATCGGACTTTGAGAGTGATGCGCAAAAAACACCGCATTACCAGGATATGGTTTTTACTACAATTTATAATTAAGTCTAATAGAGCGTTATAGTACCTACATAGGTACTACTAAAATAAATTTTAAAAAAAGGGTAATTTCTACAAAAAATACATATTATTATAGTAAGTATTAAAATGGGCACAGTCTATGGATATTTATTACATTAATGACGTACTGATACTGATTCCTAAACTAGGCAAGAATCTTAGGAGACAGTGTTCAGTCGCACAAAAGGTGGACAGTAGGCACTGTTTGTACTTAAGGTTTAGACGAAGTTGCGCGGATGCAGCTAGGAAATAGCTGCATCCTCGCAATTTCGTCTGCGTAAATTTCCCCCGTTTTCATTGCTGCTCCGCTCGTATTGGTCGTAGCATGATGTTATATAACCTATAGCCTTCCTCGATAAATGGGCTATCCAACAGTAAAAGATTTTTTCAATTCGGACCAGTAGTTCCTGAGATTATCGCGTTTAACCAAACAAATTCTTCAGATTTATAATATTAGTATAGATTATAAACGAATGATTCGATTGACAATCATCAAAATGTTATGATCAGTTTAGGCGTTAGTGAAACATACGTTAACATACACAGCAATAACAAAACACTTTGTTTTACATTTTTGTCGATGTAGAGTAAAAAATAACTTAGTAACAGATACTTTTATCATTAATTTATTTAAATTCATTTATGCGTAAAAATTATATCGAATCAGTGTGTTTTAGATAAGTATTATTTCAAAACAAAATGACAAAACTCATCACCTGATTACTAGATAAAGAGGTAGGTAAATGATTTAAAAATAATGTGTGTAAGTCGTAGTATCGTGCGCGGGCGCAGCCTTGCCGTGTTAAGGTCATGATAGACCAATGTTGCAACACGTGATTAAAATTTGTACTTTTAGCGATATGTCTGGACAGAATCTATTCTGATATTAATACAAACATAATCATTAAATAGTATAAAACAAAGTCGCTTTCTCTGTCCCTATATTCCTATGTATGCTTAAATCTTTAAAACTACGTAACGGATTATGATGCGTTTTTTTTTTAATAGATAGGGTGATTGAAGAGGAAGGTTTATATGTATAATAACATTCCTTAAATAGTGGAGAAATAAAAGAATAATAAGAAATGTTGCAAAAACGGGGAAAATTTACGCAGACGAAGTTGCGCGGGTCAGCTAGTTAGAATATAAAAAACACACTTGTCTATGTAATGTAACTAATATAAACCGACGAAGTGTTTTAAATTTTTATTTAAAATTGTATTAAAGCAATAGGTAAATCAGAGATGAGAAACAAAGCAATAAAAACTAACGGCCACTCAAATTGCCAATATTTACAAAACCTGTACAGGTAAGGTTCTGACGAAAATTGTAAGTGTACAGAAATACATCATCATCACTGTTCATGAGATACAGCCAGGTGACAGATAGACGGACAGTGACCTCTGTGGCGCGGTGGGAGTGTCGTGGGTTCAATTCCCACACGGGACACCACTTTGTGTGATCCACAAATTGTTGTTCCGAGTCTGGGTGTTGTTTGTGTCCGTGACTTGTATGTTTGTAAAGTGCCCCGCAACACAGGGCTTGTAGCCTACGGCGGGAGTCGTCTTAAAAAAAAAAAAGTAAAAAAAGTGGAGTCTTAGTAATAGCATGGTAACACTTACATAGTGGTCCCTTGGGTACGAAACCCCAAAAAGGTCAAGATAATCTTAATAATATATCTTAGAAGAAGCATCCAAACAATCCCTACTTACTTTAGTAACAGGATTTTAACTAGGAGATGTTTAGTTTTCTCCTATCAAATTTTAAAGAAACCAAGAAATACACCATGACTATTTGTGCTCCATAGTACTGTAGAAAAACATACATAAATTTTAATAAATGCTACGCATATTATGGACTAGCGGAGTACGCCAAATGGTCAATTTACCAAAAAGTCAGATATCGCAACACGACGACTACAAAGACGCTCGATAAACATTTGACCCTGACATTGTTTGAACATGTCAAAGTACATAATATACAATATACTTGGTTTTGTTCCTAACATGCTATCAGCAATATTGAATACAAATAGGTATATCACACGTGTACTTGTGTACTACCTAGGAATGTCATCTAGGTACCTACTTTTAGAAAGAAAGAAAGAAGGAAAATAATTTTATTTGTACCAACGTATGAAAATTTTTTTACAAAAAAATAACTTACTATATCATACTAAACTTACTTACGACTTCCAAAATAAATATAAGGTAAAAAAGGCAAAAAAATAATATAAGTACAACTAGAAAAAATAATTAGTATATATTATATATTATTGAATGCTGGTCATCTGTAGTCTTCATCATCAGTTCCATTTCATTCAATGGTGTTTTTTAAGAGTAAATGCACGTTTTACAACAAAATATACCCAAATTACTATAGGTGTGCCTTTAACATTTGAAGAGTTCCCTTAAGTTCTCTAAGATCTCATCATCAGTTTCGAACTTTGATGAAAATGGGACCAATCTGGAAGTACCCTTTCAAACACAAAAATAATTCAAGTCAAAATAATTAATTAAGACTACTGAGTGTCCAACAGGTAATATTTATACTATTTATTGAAACATCTAAACGTTTCTAAAGCACGAAACGGAGGCAGCAGAACATTCCAACAACTGGAAGCAGCGTACCTAAAACTACTTTGCATTTTAGGGGATATTAAGTCGTACGGTAGATACCACTGCTGCGCAAGAGGTCAGGAACGTGGTAAATCGTTGGTAAATCGTTGCCGTTATTCCAAGTTCCAAATATAATCCAGAGAAAAGAAGAAGGCACTGAAAACACATGGCCACTTATTTAATTGCCAGTTTTTGGACTGGCCTGTTGGTCTAGTGGTTAATGACCCTGACTGCTAAACACCCAGGATAAAACTTTGTGCGATGAGCATGATGATTTATTCTGTGAGTGTAGAAATATATAAATATATTTATCAGTTGTCTGGTTACCATAGTACGGGCTATGCATGCCTAGTTTGGAATCAGATGGCGTTGTGTGAGTTGTGCCAAGATATTATTATTATAGATTTTTTAATGTTTATGTGCTGTATTTGAAGGTAAGACGTAGTTATAGTTGGTGTTATTTGGTAAGACAATGGAAGTTATCTTTTCGATTCAAACAATGGATTCCAGTTCAAAGCACTGTCTTTGGACTTGCACTTTGTGTACAAAGATTAGATACGATAAAATCACCAACAAAACAAAACAAATTAAATATTTTTATTGTTAGCAGGCACGTGCATACGCACACATTACAAGAAATAAAGATTATAAATTGACTTCGCTATTACTTGACTTGTATGCTCGACTGTTTAGGGGTTATTTTCATTAGTCGACCCACGGGACCATGAACCATACTTCTCGTGGTCCTAAAAACGACCAATGAAACTTTTCAAAATGTGCAGAAATTACCAAAAGTCCGACACAGAAAAGATTTACATGGCCGCACCAAAAATATTACATACTGATATTTCTTTTAAAGATCATCTTTAAAAAAAATCATTGGACTTTAGTTCTAAGTACAAATATGTCTTGAATGAAACACACGATGACTTGGTAACCTTAAAACGTAATAAAATTATAATATAAGCTTAGTTCACGTAATTTGAACTTTGACCGAGATGTACTCCGTACGTTGTTGAGTCATTGCATCAAAGCGGCCTGTACATCGTAAACGTACTATGTGGTAATATAATTGTTTCCACAAAACATGTGATACCGGGATACCAATCAAATTGACAATATTATAAACTGCCTGATTTAATATTTTCACTGCTTGGTGACATTTCTTTTACGTGACATGTATTTCAATATTTTGCTTAAAATGTTTCGTGTTTTATTCAAAAAGTCCATTAAATCTATTAGTCGCTTTCTCCAACGGAATTTAATTGCAATGCAAAACATTAAGTCTCTTGATGACACTGTCCCTAAGTTAAATATGTTTGAATATTCGGCGATATGACTAAGTTTTTTAATTATTCAATTATTGTTTGGACAGATCTGATGACTTTTACATCTTTTGCGATAAATCTCAGCATTTTGTAGAAGACACCATTAATCCAATATAGTGAACAAACAAACAGGATGAGGCTATGTGCTATTTTAAGAGTTAATTATCACATGGTAAGTATTGGACGTTACTGAAAATTAAAGTGATAAAAGTACCTACGTAAATTCTGATGTCATTGGATGTATAGGTATTTCCTCATAGCAATTCATTCCCGATTTATTCATGACTAATCATTGCTACCGCCATCAAAGTTACGCAACCAAATATCGTAAGGATATTTTAAGATCAGCAGTTCCACGTAGATTATTAGTAAGGAAAAACAAAAAAAGCTTAAATTCTTTATCATACCTTAAATATTTTACGCGCTTAAGCCTCGATATATATCTGAGTAACAATCGGGAAGCACAAGGACAATAACGAAACTAAACGCAATGGATTGGCATATTTTAGAAACAAGAGCCCACTTTACCAAAATAAATATGATGTGTTAGATAGATATTTTTTTCTAAACGAATTCATTCTTCATTAAGAAATTCATGAGGTAGCTTGGAACTTCGGAAAAGACAGGCAACCCTATATAATAGAATTAACTGCCTACCCACATGATAAAGCATTTAATTCCTTTGCTCACTGCTTATAAAAATAACATCAAAGCAAATATTTGGGAAATTCATATTAAATTGCTTATAACATTTTATCTAAGATTAAATTGATATTATGGATACAATAATCTAGTCCAGATCCGTTTACTAATCTGGTGACCGCTACCATGCTTATCCTTTAGATATGACATTATTATTTGTACAGTTGTTGTAATCGACCGTTGCTTTCATCGGTCGTTGAGTACCCCCAACTGCAATAACCTTCGAGACATCAACGATTTAATGTTAATGACATTTGTCGAATGTGTGACAGACTAATTATATTGTCATTCGTTGATATTTTGTTCGACATGTCTTGAAGCATTTTGCACCCCGTTGTTTCCATCCGTAATGGAATGTCCCCAGCTAAAGTAACTTTCGAGATGTATCGATTTTGTACGTATGACTTTTGTCGAAATGTGTGACGACTAATCAAAGTGCAAGGTCAATTATCATTCGTCGATATATATTCAATATTTATTGCAGCACTTATCGATTTATTTTGGTAACAAATAAGCAGACAATAAGTTCCTTAATCCAGTCTTAGTGTGAATGCCAGCTGTACAATGTGTAACGACTAATGAAAATGCGAGGTAAATTTTCATTGGTTGGGGGACCATTGTTACTGAGATAAGCAGTTGCTGGGAGAGAGTGTAACGGCCAATGAAAACTCAAGATCAATTTTATTTTATCGTTTAGTGGTGGACTATTGTTGTACGCTAGTTTTAAAACAATCAACTCGCAAATAATCGTAAAAAGTACTGGCTAATGTAGTCCTTACACTAAGCAATATCATTGCTATCATTCGCAAGAGTCCACTCTGTTTTTACTATTACTTGTTATAATAAACAACATTTATCCACGATGTTATCACTAAATTATTAATCCTGATAAGCTAACCGATTAGGTGTTGCTGTTGAGTCTCTTAGAAAAATACACGTGACGTGCGGCAAGTCATAGTCACAAAATACCTCTAGTACAGAAGGTAAGGGAACGTACCCATACTGCATAGGGGGAACTTATGTTCCCCTAACTATAGAGGGGGGAATCTTCAAAAGAGCACGCTTGGTCAGAGACGAGGGCGGGCATTTTCATATATCCTATAGGGGAATCTCGTGCTTTTTCCGGCTATATTCATATATGGCGCGCAGCGTTTAGCGCTTTTTAAACTCACAGGTGGCCACTTGTTTGTTTTAACGGGGCCGCAATGTCGCACTTAGCCTCTTAATTGGGCCATTTTGCGTACGTTGTAATGTGTCAGTTCTTTTCACTCCAGCCAGCCCAAACGCTCCCAGAAGCCCAGCATTCCCCGCAGGTTGCTGCAGGCTTCAGGGAGGGACCACATGATGGGAGACAGGTGGCCACACTGACGTCCATATGCCTGGACGTATTAAAAACATGTAAAAAAAATGGGTCACATACTACGGGTACCCTAACCTTCATAAGTAGGTCGAGCAGCGCACACACAGCCCGACACGAACGCCACGGACACTAAATTACAGACCATTTTGTTCGGAAGGCGTTCCGAGATTCCGTCTCCGTGAGTGATGTTTATGTGTGCGTTTCACGAGCACGCGTTTTATGAAGGTGAACGTCTATGCTGGTATATTCAAGTTTTGTTTGGGTTCTGTTTGTCTCTGCATCTAGCTCATCTAAACGGCTTCCCATGCAGCGGTTTAAAGGATTATATTATGTTTTATTTCAAACGGATCCGCGATTCAGTGGGATTAGTGAGGTTAAGCAAAACAACCACGGTCCTGTCGGTTCTAAATGAGCGACCATTTTAGAAAAACATCATACCATGCCCCTGAGAGCACGTTATGCTGTCGGTCCTCGTGCGTGTCGTGTCGAATTACCGTCCAATCGGATTAAAGGAATAGAGCACACTTGTCTCTGCGCCCGCGCATACATTTGTGCATTAACATCTGCGTAGTTGGATAGTTTCTAATGAGATTGGTCACTGTAATCGAAATCGATTAGGAAAGTGTTTATTATTATAGAGTCTACCCGAAGGTAAAGTCAATCATGACAGTCAGCCTTTTAATGTTCCAACAGCACAGGTAAAGGCTTGCTATCCGAGAGTAGGTAACTAAATGCTAAGACGCGGACCCACTACGGTTTAATAGTCACAATCACAAGTCTTCCAATTGGTGGTTCTAGAATATCGCCATCAAGGAAGGAAAATCTTCACTCGTAATACTTTTATTGGGGGCACGCTGCACTTATCTATAATGCATTTATTTATAACTCACGTGGGTATACAAGACCTGGGGTCAAAAGACCAGGCCGTGGTATCAGAAATATCAAGAGGATGTCACATGTTTCACAAACATTATGATTGCACTTAATGTATGGAGGAAAATTAGATTCAACCTTAAGTCTATTTAAGGTCACTTATGCGATATTATCAAGATCAGACGTCTGAACGCGTAGGTGGAAACTTCATATACCTATGTAACTCGCTCAAGGATACAGTGGGAAATTCAGAAGGGGAGAAGCGCTAAAGGGCTTAAGGGCGTTCTAGTCGATGTTTCTATCGTACAAAAGCTCTTAAGTGATTACTCCTCTGTTTAAGATCGTAAGTCAAAGCTTAAAATTAATATCAATTCGTCTTATCATAAGCTAGGCCTGTAGGCAGCTATAATTAAAAATCCATACTAATAATATTAATGTGAAAGTAACTCTGCCAGTCTGTCTGTTACGCTTTCACGCTCAAACAGCTAAACCGATTTAGATGACATTTGATATGGAGATAGTTTGAGTCCCGGGGAAGGACATAGGATAGTTTTTATCGCGATAACCGACATCTACGCGGGCGGAGCTGCGGGCAAAGGCTAGTAAATTAATATTTTGAAAATTATAAGCCAATGTAATTTCGGCAAAATTGATGTTCAGATTGTTAAAATTCTTAAAAGTTTAAAATAAGTAGGCTTTACAGCTTAACAATTAACAGCAGACCAAGTGACAAGTAACAAAATTTTCGAACAAATTCCATTAAAATTACAATACCTAACAACATTATATCGTTACTAGCTTTCGCCCGCGGCTCCGCCCGCGTGGATGTCGGTTATCGCGATAAAAACTATCCTATGTCCTTCCCCGGGACTCAAACTATCTCCATACAAAATTTCATCTAAATCGGTTTAGCTGTTTGAGCGTGAAAGCGTAACAGACAGACAGACAGACAGACAGAGTTACTTTCACATTTATAATATTAGTATGGATTTGTAGTATGTAACGTCAAGAGACATCTTATACAAAGAGCTTACTATTCAATCGATGATTATATAACTGATAAAGATAAATGGATGTAGTTCGTTGCTCCCTATTAATGTATTGGGTTGTATAGTTTATTGCATTTTACTAGGTGAATATTGTTGTCACAGTTTGATAATGTTACTTAGGTACTAGTAAAGAAAACGATTTACTTTTGTAAGTAAAGATTCTGCGTGATAAATTACGGCCATTCTTTTCTTTCCTTTGAAAAACATGTATACTTATTCATTAAGTAGCAGTAAATTGGCCAATATTTAAGCACATAAAGTTTTTACATCGTAAGTGGATGCTCCTACTATGTTGTGCCCATTGAGGCTGATGTATCCGATCTCGTGTACTCTTCTAATATTAGTGACCTCTTTTTTTGCATCAGTCCTCTAATAATATGGTGTATTATATAATGGTGGCAGCACCTTACCTGCATATACAGTTTATAAACAGAGAAACATTGTAAACATTGGCAATTTGAAAAGAGTGGCCACGAGTTTTTATTGCCTGTTCTTTTCTCGGGCTTTACCTATTGTTTGCGAACAGGCGCATTACCAGTAAATGTAGAATCGACTTTTCACAAGTGTAGTATTTTGCTTCCTAAGTGAATAAATGATTTTTATTATTATTATTATTATTAACAAAAACAACAAAACACCCATTTCTTATACCGCATTATTGTGCTGGGCAGCTACGGAACCCTACATTGCGCGTGGTTGGACATGCACTTGCCCGGTTTTTATTGATGTTATGTAACATTATTGTTTGTCGTTTATCGAGATAAAGAATAACAACATGTAGTCAACATAAATCGCTCCCACTCTACACAAGACGTCACATTGTGGCACTTATACCGGCTTTGACGTTACTCATTGTTGACAAAATATTCAGTGTCTTCCGTGTGACGTCACAACACAAAAACACTCGAACAAGCGATGGTACTTAATGCCAATACATTAAGATAATTACTAATACGTATAGAGGAGACACCCATATATACCCGTATTTTATTCAGCCAAGAATATTCTTTCAGCGCTGCAGCTGATTTTAGAGAAAAAGGATGAAGATTGTTGTTTTAGACAGCTTTTCTAATACCTATCTATAAAATCAGGTAACAATTTACCACGTCAAAAAGAATATCGACACAGCATCGAACACCATATTAGTGAAAAAGTGTAATCGCAGCCACAAGTGCACTCTCTCTTTATACACACTCTTAGCACATATGGAAAGCTTCATACAAAACGCTCTTGACGCACGCACGCATCGCATACCGTCACAAATACGAAGAATTGGAACGAAAAGGACCAGAGACAGAGTGAGTGCCACGTTCAAGCGGTGCGGATGCTCGTTTTGGGCGCGCGTGTCAATCTATACTAATATTATAAAGCGGAAGAGTTTGTTTGTTTGTTTAAACGCGCTAATCTCAGGAACTACTGGTCCGATTTGAAAATTCTTGTTTTGTTGGATAGCCCATTTATCGAGGAAGGCTATAGGCTATATAACATCGCGCTACGACTAATAGGAGCGGAGTAGCGACGAGAAATGTTGCAAAAACGGGGAAAATTCACGCATACGAAGTTGCGCGGGACAGCTAGTGTAGGTATAAAAGTACTGCTACATTTGTATGTAGCAGTACTTTTATACCTACACTAGCTGTCCTAACGCTCATGTCATTGTTGACATGAGCGTTCCTTGGAATGGAAATCTGACACAAGACACAGCAAAAGTCTAAAGCTGCATTTACATTCGCGGCTCACGGATTGGCTCTCGACCACAAGACGAGCTTATGTTTACACGCTCGCGGCGCGCTCATTTGTTATTGACCTTTCAACGATGGCGGATGTTTCTTAATATATAATTGTATACTTGACAAAAGAATAGTGTAAACCTCTCTAATGTTCCCGCTAATTCTCTATTCGTCCAAGCAATGGCGTCATAACCAATTTGACTCACTTATATAATTATAGAATTTTATATAATTAGAAGGGCCGTGGTCACGGGTAGACTCTACACAGATAGTCTACCCGAGAGCACGGCCGTTGCAATACGGTCGAAACGTCGGGAAATAAACAAAGGTATTTAGCCTTAACATAAAATATTTACGCGATTAAGACCCGTAGCTTATAAAATTCTATAATGTGTACAAATCGCGAAAGTTTACGAACATATATCACTTATATTAATCAAAAATGTATTAGAATATTTACAGTTGGTCAAACTAATAATTAAATAATTACTTAAAAATAATTATTATTATCAAGTAAAACGTATGAATAAATTAATAATATTACAGTTTTATGACTTATTGTTATTGTAAGACTTCTTTGTGAACACCGCGCTCACATCCCCCGCGAATCCCTTTGACTCGTGCCTAAAAAACCGCTCCCGACGCGAGACCGGCGAGACGCGAGACGAGCCACGAGTGCACGACTGCACGTTTACATTCGCGTCTCGTGGCTGGCGCAAGAGTGTAAATGCGCAATTATGGATATGTGACATTTTTTATAGTTTTATCCTTCCATACTTTCTTGTCACTTGTCTGTGATTTCTCTACAATATGCATTATTATCTCCTTTCTACTGATTTTAAAAATGCGAAAGTTTGATGCTTACGCACGCAGAAACTACTGAACGGATTTTTATGAAACTTTACCGTAATATACCTATTATACTACCGACGTGAACCCACTCCTACCACAAGCCATTGAGCTTAATGGAGGGATTACCAGGATTGCTAGTAATGTGGGACTGACTGCCCCAACTTAACTTAACTATCTTTAAAAAAAAACGTTGGGGAAAGTTAATGTAGTCAAAATGGTCTTCATACACTTAGCATAGTAGGTAAATACGTTCAGAATATTTGTTAGTCAAACATTTAAGTAACGAGATACCATTGGCTTCAAAATAGGTACTTAATATTTATAAGGCAACGTTAATTAAATACGCATTAATAGTTCTGCTTAATTAACATTGCTACACTACTTTAGAATTTGTGGCAGCAAACAAAAGCAACCGCCATAGCTCAATCAACGTACGCTCACGGACACGCCTTTTTCGAACAACGTGATCCGAAGTGGTCTGAGATTCTGTGTCTGAACGTTTTGCTCGAGAGAAGTACGTATGAAGGTTACCTTTTCTTCACTTTATACGATACTATCTGACTCGCGCAACTTGGTATGCGTCAATTTTCCCCGTTTTTGCTGCTCTGCTCCTATTGGTCGTAGCGTGATGTTATATAGCCTTCCTCTATAAATGGCCTACCCAACAAAAAAAGATTTTTTTAATTCGAATCAGTAGTTCCTGAGATTACCGCGTTCAAACAAACAAACAAACTCTTCAGCTTTATAATATTAGTATAGATTTTAAACATGGGCCCAGAGGATTGGGATTTGGGGGTTTATAAACCCCAAAATTGCAAAAAAGTACGCAGTACTGATTGGCCGGTGTTCAATCTTCTGTAGCACCTCCCCCCTACCGCCGAAATTACGACCCCCTCCCCCCCCCTACCGAACAATGTACGCTCATGGTTTAAGAGATGATCTAACCAATAATTCGGTTGCAAAAAGTCCTCGGAGAGCACGTCAAGTCACCGGTTTAGCGCCTAATCGCTATCCGGCCGAGTCGTGTTTGCGCCATATTTGTACACTATAATATCGCAGCCTAGACAACTAGTCTCTGATAAGATTCAGACCAAGTAGTTTCAGAGATAACCTCCCACATACAAATTTATAAACCCAGTGTAATTAAAATTTCCAAATAATCTCTATTGTTTGTATGAAATGAAGTTGAAATGTCAGTCGTTGGCATAATTTCAAAATACATACGCCATTGTTCTTTACAAAGTAAAATAAATCTAATTATAATTCACTTTATATACTTTAAAACAAACACATATAATGACTTGCGTAAAATGTATTTTTCCAAGAATTGACGTTAACATTGAGAGGCCCTTTGGTCTAGTGATTACTGACTGCTAAGCCTGAGGTCGTGGGTTTTATCTTACCAAGGATTAATATTTGTGTGATGTTTATCAGCTGTCTGGTTCCCATAGTACATGCTCTGCAGTTTGGGATCAGATGGCCGTGTGTGATTTGTCACAAGATATTATTAAGAATTGAGAACCGTTATCCGTTTCTATGTATTATTTTCAAATGTCACTCAAATACCTAAATTCAGGGCTTATTTTAAATAGGGAGTTTAGTACAAAAGTATTTATAGTGACAAATATAAATAAAAAATCTCTACATAGTCATATCTGACAAAGCCCCTTCAAAACATAGATAAAAAAAACATATAATTTTTATTAGAAACTACGAGCAAAATCAAAATAAATAAATAACAAAAGTAAATTTACTGGTTACTAATGAGAAGAATATTGCTAAGCTTGTTTTTCTGAGCATAGCTTCTAAAAACGGGGCTCATGTTTGGATAATCAAAATGCGCAAGGCGCTTACACAACTCGTTCACGTTAGTACAGATAGGTGTAATCTGCGTGAAACGCTTCGTGCTGCCACTGGGATGATTCCGCGACGCCCCCTAGGACGGCACACACAATTGGGATACCCTACCGTAATCCTTTAAACGGACATAATTTTATTTTTTAAAAAGGGATATCTTACAGTCGATGTGCCCTACTGTCCTAGCCCTATCTCATAACTCGTGAGTAAGTTTACAAACAAACTCGCACGCAGTAAAATGTCAAAGTTATGTTTGGGTTTACCAGAACCGGCAAGCATTAAAATTTGTAAATATTATTGCTGGATACAGATCACATTATGAGAACTGTTACATTCAGAATAACAAGCCCTGAACGCGCGTTTATCTCACATCAGCTTTATTTAAGACTAGCTGTCCCGCGCAACTTCGTCTGCGTAAATTTTCCCCGTTTTTGCAACATTGCTGCCATTGGTCGTAGTGTGATGTTATATAGCATATAGCCTTCCTCGATAAATGGGCTAACCAACAGTGAAAGAATTTTTCAGTTCGGATCATTAGTTCTTGAGATAACCGCGTTCAAACAACCAAACTATTCAGCTTTATAATATTAGTATAGACTAGTTTTCACACGCGGCTACGCCTGCGTAGATGTCGGTTATCACGATAAATAACTATACTACATCCTTTCCCGGGACTCAAACTATCTGCATACAAAATTTCATCTATATCTGTTCAGCGGTTTAAGGGTGAAAACATAACAGACAGTTACTTTCACATTTATAGATAGATTTGGGTGCATAGTTTCCCCAACCCTCAATTTAAACGGCTATTACACTACCCTGAATCAGGGCCCTAAATCGAGGTGGCCTTGAAAATTTGTTAGAGAATTAGGGCCCTAACTCTTATTACACCGCTCTTTTTAAGGATTTAGGGTCCCTGATTTAGTGTAGTGTAATAAGCGTTTCACCACTAAAGTCAAGTTACTAATTTAATCAATAGTAGTAACGTTAACATAGATATTAATATTTGTACATACAGAAGGTCATACGCTGTACTTTGAGCTGATCAATTTAATTGTCAATATTTGTATTACTGTCTGGGTAACTACTTCACACAAACCAGTTACATTTAAATAACTTTATTACATAATTTACTTTTAAATTATGTAACATACAGTCAGCCCAAAGACGTACCCAGAAGAGGATGATCACAACTCCACACACATCCCCCGTCCTCGAAAGGTATAAAGCCGGTTTTATTGTTTAAGTCAAGCCCCGCTTTTACATGTGAATCGAACCCCACTGCCCCGTGATAAATACGATTATTTATTGGTATACAACTGAGGTTTCTGTGTGGAAATCATGGGTACGCCTGTAAAACAGAGAGTCGTACACAATACGGGCGTGTTACAAAAAACAGAAAAACCGCAAATCTCCTTGGTTAGGTTTATCCTCCATGTTACATAAGCCTAAACATTTCTTCCTATAAAAATAAAATGAATCGAAGAAATGTACGAGTGTGTAATATCATAACGACTGCACCAAATTGGATAACTCTTTTCGTGTTGTGTTTGTTATTTTCAACCGACTTCAAAAAAGAGAAGGTTCTCAATTCGACTGTATTTTTTTTTTTGTATGTTCACCGATTACGCAAAGACAACTGGACCGATTAGAAAAATATTTTTGCGTTTGAAAGTGTATACTTCCAAGTTGGTCCCATTGTCTGGAGAAATCTACAGTGATTTAGGTATATTTTCATAGTGATTCGTGCATTTACTCTTAAAAAACACCAATTGGTGAAGTAGAACTGATGATGAAGACCACAAATGACAAGCAGACCTATTCAATATTTCACAGTTTGCGATTCAGTTTCTTTAATATGGTATTTAGTAGCACTTTATTCTCGTTATACTACTATTACACAATGTAATAGAGCTGATAGTGAACTCCTCAACAATTAGTGGCCCTGCATCGGGGTAAGCAATATTTTGTAAAAGGATTTCAGCAGTTGACATAAGCCTATTGTAACTTATGTGAATTACAAACCAATTTAATCATTTTTTTTTTAATCATACAGTAGAGAGAACCCTTTGGGTTAAATTTAACCCATGCAAGCTGGGGTGAGCAGACTTATTCTCACACTCACTACTGCCTGGTTACTGTTATATACAATTTATTTTTGTATGGTATGTGACCACTATTACTTTATATACTTTTATCTACCCATAGATAAAAAAAATTGTTTGTTCTATTTACCTTTTTCGCCAAATTAATCTGGAATGGATGAGAGAATACTATTAATAAATAATCTCTTCATTTCTGTGATGTATTAGTTTTCAAAAAAGTTAGTAGTTCACACCAAAACCAGGCAGGTAAGTCATAAAAAATAATATCAGTTAAAAAAATTGTTTAGGGTTCGAAATAAAAAAAAAAAAGCTGTTTTTGTTAATCTGTCCTTCCAAAAACAATAAACTGATTTATCATATTAGGGCAATACCTTCATATGATAATTAAACCAATTTCATTTACATAATGTCAAAATGATAGATTCATAAAGAATCATAATTTTCGCATTTGTATGAAGACCATTTGACGTCATTCATACGTAGTATCAATAGTTTCGTGATTTGATAATTAAAATATGTATTATAATTTAAAGTTCGTTGACAATAAGAAGCGGCGGTAGCCTAATGGCTAAGGCATCTGTCTCGCAATCGTGAGGTTGTGGTTTGATTTCTGGCCATTATACTACCGACGTGAACCCACTCCTAATACAAGCCAGTTAACAGGATTGCTAGTAATGTGCAATCAACAACAAACACACATTGCTAGTTATCTATTTAATGAAAAAAAATGTAAAGCTAAATTATCAACTAATATAACAGAGCCCAGTATTTTTGCCTTGTTTGGGCTGTGCTGGTAACCAGCCAAAGCATATGTTTTGAGAAACTTGTCAACGGTCATTTTATCAAACGGATAATTGTCAAATTGTCAGGTTGTCACCTGTCTTTAACACGTTTCTGACATAAGATTTTTTTTAATTTATTATCTGCAATCAGTTTCAGTACTATAAGCAGATGTTTGGAGAATTTAGTAGTGACTTGTCGAGTGTGTCCTCCAGTGAGAACATCTACTCAGTAGTTGCTTGCTACTGGAAATTCAGTTTGTTGTGTGCAGACTCAGGATATCTTTTCTTTTTAATCGCTTATGGTAGCCTGATTGGGTTAGTGACATAAGATTACCATAAATTTTGTTTGGACAGCATTCTAATACACAGTAAATTATCTACAATATTTTCAACCAGAGGCGAATTAAAAATTTTCAGATGTAACTCAATACAAAAAATATCTTGTGGGCCACGGTTCTTCAGAGGATAATATTAAGTAACTAGAATTTAAAGGGAAACCGAAAAGAATAGTGTTTTGAAAACCTACTGCCACTGTTTTCAACAAAGCATTGTTTTCACAATGGCAGGAGGTTAAGAGTTAAAACTAAAGTTATTTTTCCTCATTTTAAATAATAATACACGGAATAAATACGTCAGAATAATATCAGTTTTAGATAAAGTCATGGAGTTGTTTAATGGTGAAATGTCCCAACATGGCCTTTAGAGGCTATATTATCTTGATTTTGTATTTTTAATTATAATTTCAAGCAATTATCTAGTATGATGTATTAGTAGAAGCACCTTCTGGCACACAGTTTATAGACAAACAAACATTGTAAACATTGGCGATTTGAAGAGTGGCCATGAGTTTGTAATGGGACATTCTTTTCTCTGGCTTTGAATTGAAGCGGCGGTATCCTAATGGCTAAGGCATCAGTCTCGCAATTGTTAGATTGCGGGTTCAAATCCTACCTATTATACTACCGACGTAAACCCACTCCTAACACAAGCCTTTGAGCGCTGCTGGTGGAGTTAACAAGATTGCTAGTAATGTGGGACTTAATCCCACATTGCTAGTTATCTTCTAAAAAAAAAAAGTATACCCATGGTAATACCACACAAAGGAAAACTATCTCAACATTTATAGATAGACCATTACTGAAAGAAGACTTTAAAAATAATTTGTTTTTAAAAATAAATAATAATTTAGTTTGAACCAAGTTCCCTTTGTGTATTATAAAGAATTTTAAATTTGAGTTTAAAGTTGGCAATTGGCATAAGTTTGTACTATCATTGTAAGGTTCATGCTGCAATGTTTTGTATTAATTACAAATCTTAAATGGCATTGAACCTTTTTGAACCATTAAGCATGATGTTAATTTCTTTGTCTCAATTTTACTAGGTGAAAAAAAAACTATAAGAGAAAACAAGAAGTTCAGAACTTCTTGTTTATCTTATCCATACTAATATTATAAATGTGAAAGTAACTCTGTCTGTCTGTCTGTCTGTCTGTTACGCTTTCACGCTCAAACCGCTGAACCAATTTAGATGAAATTTGGTATGGAGATAGTTTGAGTCTCGGGGAAGGACATAGGATAGTTTTTATCGCGATAACCGACATCCACGCGGGCGGAGCCGCGGGCCAAAGCTAGTTATAAATAAAACAAAAAATAAATTAATCAAATTGGTCAACACCTTTTCGAGTTTTTGCAAGAGAGTAATGTGCATTATAGTCTTCTTTCTAGTGAAAAAGAACACTAAATGATAGAAATAATATTGTTACTCCTCATGTCCATTAGGTCTTATTCCCTGAACATTCAATGGTTGTTGTCTTTTTACTGGAATATCCATTCCCAAATCATCTATTTCCCCCTATGTCTCCTTCCTTAAATGTCAGTTTCCTCAAACATCTACTTACCTGATACATAATTAAAAGCCAAAAAGGCAGTTGCCTGTTTTGTTTCCTCAGAGTCCATTGTATTTAATTTCTGCAAAATATAGTGCATATTTACCTGTAATTTTATTTTTAACATAATAAGACATTACAGACTTTAAAAGATATTCCGGGAATTAGAAGATGTAACAGACAGAGTGGACATTTAGGGAATAAGACATAATGGACCTGAGGGGTTTTTACAACCAATCTCAGTCACAGCAGTCAATCACATTACAGACGAGACAGTAATCTAGATTGGAGATTTTAAACTACACAGGGACACAATTATACAACGGAAGGGATTGATTGACATTCTCTCCCGGCATAGAAGAGGATGTCAATTTCCAAAAACAGTCTCTTTTAGTTAGTTAACACTATCAATCTCTGATCTGCTGACCCCTGCCATTAAATATTAAAACTATTCCTGTTAGGGTAATGTTCTCCTAACTTATTCAGCCACAGTAGTCAATCTTTTTCTTTATTTTGTCATATATTTTTAGAGGTATCCCTATTTAATAAAAAAAAGGTGCAAAAAGGTTTTCATTCTGTTTATTTTTAAACCAAACCTTTTTTGTTACAACATGCATTTTATCAGTTTTGCACAAACTGGTGACTAAATGATAGCATAAAATTATTTCCTATCACTTTAGCATAGTGAACTCACACCAGGCATGGGTAATTAACATATTTTTTATTGAGTTTCAAAGCATACAGGTATAATGGAATGCAACTGCATCACTACAAATAAAAAAAGAATAAGTATCTATGATTTTGTTACAGAAAATAACCTATCAAAGACGCAGATTACAGCTTTTTGGAGGCATAAAATCTATAATCTAAGACCTAAAAGATATATATTGACGACATCAACGCACTAAATTTAAAGTGTTTATCATGGACGTAAAATATACATCCGTCTATAATTCCGTCTCGTAAGTAATAATAAACGATTACCGCGTAGATTAATATAAAAATAATACATTTATCTGTAATCTATCATAGATAAAACAGTATCTGAATGACTCATACATGGTACCAATATGCCATAACCTATGTACTTTATTTCACAAGCATGTCTTTAGCTACAAGGTAAATGTATTTTAATGTAATACTATCACGCTTCTTTTACATTTTGTCCCACAAAAATTAAGTTATTTTCTGTATTTACGATGCACACATTAAGTAATAAAAATATTTACCTCGAAAAGTTTAAGCAGTATGTTCACATATAGTCTCCTGACGCCCAAAGATTTTCCAATAGATGCAAGGAATATTATGCACAATATTAAAAGTAGGAACGGCGTGTACAATATAGATATAGCGACGGACACGAACGACATGATTAACGCCATTTTGAAGACTGATTGATTTAATTGAGTGATGTGATATCGAATGAAAAATCACCGGATCATTCATTCGGCTAATCTGTCACTGTCAAACAAGATTTGACAGGAAATGCGTTCCGTTACTGCTCTACTAAATTGACTGGGCTTAAGTATCAGCACTAGCTTTGTAAAATTGATTGGGATAACGTATCACTACTATTGCAGTAATTTATATTTAATTGACTAATTCATAAAAAAATAATCTTGTACAAATGTTATTTTATTATTTTATGTTCTAACAACTAAGCCCAAGATCCACAACTTTGACATTTTAATTTTTGGTTATTGACAACCCTGCCTTGATTTGATATAACCTCCACAGTCAAGGGGATCTTTAGATTTTATAATAAAATCCTATTCGGATTCTCAAAAAGCAAACAAAATAAAATGTCGGATCTTCCCTATGGACCTCCAGTGCGAGTATCACCTCTGATCAGGGTAAGTTTAATATTTTTTACAAGAACAAATTCTTCATAATCTACCATTATGTAACAGTGTTTTTGAACTTAATAAATTATACTTATTTAATTTAATTTCTTTATAAATTGCAGAATTTGCAGAAAAGAGGTCGATAAACTTATACTTTTATTATGTTACTATTATCTGCCAGTAGTGTCTTAGGTTTATTATTGATTTTATAACCTCTTTACATAGTTACTTACTTTTTTGCCTCCTTTTTTTTAACAGGTTTTTCATTGATTGCCTATTTCAGGATAGTGTGGGAAATAGTTACAGTATAATTACTATCTGATCCTTTACTGTACCTAGGATTTGAAGAGTTGAATTTTGAAAACATGTAGTTTTGTCATTGCACCCCACAATTCTAATTTAACTGTGATAACTAATAATAATAAATATAATAAAGGGGGGCAAATCAATAGTTATAATAAAGGCATTACAAATCAATAGTTAAATAAATAATTATGTTAGGTAGGTGTTTGTAGCTTTCTATTTTTGCAATGGATCCCTTTTGGGTAAAAGCCTCCTCCATCTTCTTCCAGTCCTCGCTTTGTGCACCAAGACCCCACCAGTTTCTGCCTGCAACTTCTATTATGTCATCTATGCACCGTTTCATTGGTCTTTCCACTTTTCTTTTACCCAGTGGGCCAGCCACTTTGTCAACTGTGAGGTCCATCTTTTGTGATTGTATCTTGTGACATGGCCCGCCCATTGCCACTTCAGCTTCAGGGGTTGTATAAGGACATCTGTCAGCTCTGTCTTCTTTCTTATCTCTTCACTCTTTACTTTTCCTATTCTTCTATATATAAAAAACTATGATAACTACAGTAATTTAATTTATTAATACCTTATTACCTTCTACCTTCAAACAAGCTTGTGAATCTTGGCAACAGCTCCAGCGATTTTCATTAAATTTTGTATGTAGGGGATTTTGGGGGCAATAAATTGATCTAGCTAGGTTTCATTTCTAGAAAATGTTGTCAAAAAAAATATTGAGCAAAGCTTGGTCATCCAGGTACTATTAATAAATAAATACTAACACAACTAACAAACATTTAAAATGTATACTTCTTAATGTGGAAATGAAATGGCTTTATTATATACCTTTAAATTCTTGTATACATATATTTAAATAATCTCGCCGACGCCTCCAATGATTTTTATCAAATTTTGTAAGCAATAAATTGATTAATTGTGTGGTCATCCAGAGTATTTTTTTTTTTTTTAAAAAGACAACTCCTGCATTAGGGTGCAAGCCCTGTGTTGCGGGGGACTTTACAAACATACAAATCACGGACACAATACACCCAGACTCGGAACAACAATTTGTGGATCACACAAAGTGGTGTTTCGTGTGGGAATCGAACCCATGACCTCTTGCGTAGCAGTCGGACACTCTCCCACTGCGCCACAGAGGCAGTCATAATTTAACCACTATATACCACAATTATTTAACCACAGTAATATAAAGTCACAAGTTAACACTATAAAGGTTTATTAAAATCAAATCTTTTGTCATAAGTGTTAAAAAAAGTTCACAGGACAGGTCTTTCGATTTGGCATTTGAAAGTGTTGTCACTTAGTAGTTCTCTAGTCCAGCATACATAGTACTATACAATAGGTCAATGGATAAAGATCACCAATATCAAATACAAGTAGGTATTTATAGTGCAGGCTAACCAAAGGACTGCTGCTGGAATTTGACCACACTTTACTGTTAGAAGTATAAAACATCTTTAATAAAAATATGTCATTCTCAATTTCAGTTTGGCCGTTGGTCGTTCCTGACAGTTGGTGTAGTGTATGGGGTGTTCCACCAGAACAGACTCTCCAAGAAGGAGACCAAGTTCCGTGAAATTGAGGCCAAGGAGAAGGTTATCCGGGATGAGAAGATCGCAAAGGAGAAGGCAATTGCAGCAGCTGGTAATATACATGTTTTGTTATTTTAATGATCTCTCTCTCTGTCTCTCAGTATCATACACAAATGCTTTCCAAACAAATTGGTCTTAAGTTACAATTCACAGAATTGTAACTTACAAAATTCTCTGAGCAATGTCTATGTGCATTGCTCGAGCAACATGCAAAGGTTACCTTATAACCAAAGTTTTAAGATGTAAAAAGTTATCAATATTATTTTATGCAGAAAGATATTTTAAAGTTGTTGTTGCTCCATTGACCAAATCTGATACTATAGGGAATACCAAATATGCTCGAAAGAATCTCAGGGCAGTTTTAACTACTTTAGGTTATAGTTTAGAGTCAAGACACATTTAGTTGTACACACAGTAGAGTCTATCAATTTTTTTGTAATTTTCATAAACACACAGACCATGTTGATTGATCAATTTACTTATATTGACTCTGTAACTGGACGACTTTATTCACTACTCATTATACTACCGACGTGGACACACTCATAACATGAGACAATATGCTGGATATTTCCATAATAAATATACTATAAATATTTTTTTATCTTATTCCAGCCGAACTGAAGAACTTAGAAGAGATGGTATCTCCCAAAAAGTGAACATCAGGGACTATGAACTAGTTGTTAAGAAAATAGTGTACATCGCCATCTTGAAAAATGTTGCCACTTAAAAAAACATTATTTTTACCTGGCAACGTTATTCCATCAGTAAATTATGTATTTAACGAAATATAGGTGATTATTATAAAGTGTGTATTTTAATAATAAATACCCTAGTGGCGAGTTGTAAATGTTGCAATTTATTTTGAACTATCAGACGTCTCGCGGTTTCACCCGCGTTCTCGTTCCCGTGGGAACACAGGGATAAAAAGTAGCCTATGTCAAACGGGGATAGTGTAGCTTCCCAATGGTGAAAGAATTTTTGAAATCGGTCCAGTCGTTTTTAAATTTATTTTTAAAAACAGTTTAGTTTTAGTTACATACAAAAATACAAATCTTATATAATTATAATACTAGTATAGATAATTTCTTCCTTCAGTTGTGAAGATATTTAATATTTTGCTGGGAGAACACACGACTACGTGTGCGTTCTTCGAGCAAAATTTTGTGGAATTTAATTATTAAAGTTATTTAGAAAATTTGTTGTCCATCTACGCATATTTTAAAATTTGTTGCGCTGATAGTTTTAAAGTTATTTCTCATAAACTGTTTTTGCTGTAACAACGTCCACATAAGCCAAATTGTCAACTAATTATGTCGCTAAAATGTATTTCAGTATATCCCATAAAATACATTTTGCTGGAAGAATATTCCTCCAGCAGAAACTGTTAATAAACGCAACAATAAAGGTAATGTACGCAACATTTTTATGAGCTGGACAACTAATTTTCTAAAATACTTCAATCATTAAATTCGACATTTTGCTGGAAAAACGCACGCGTATAGTCCGCGCACCGCTGTTGCCATAGTGTCGAGTAACTTGTTTACGTAAATGTTTTCATGAAAAGTTTATTTGAAGATATAAAATTATGAATCGAAAATATGATATCGTTTGTTAAAAAATAAGTGGTATGGTAAATAATAGTAGGTCTCATCTGGTTATCAGATAGGTAAAGGTCGACGTTCCACGTCCTCGCTACCATTTGGTGCGGCAGGGTGGTCTGGTAATGGGTAGGTACTTAAAAACCGATAAAATAATATGGGATTTTCATTTTTTAATTATACAAACGTTATTCTTCGTATAGTACAAGAAAGTTGTTTGCTCAGAATCGGTAATACATTACAACTGGGTAATCTTTGTTTTTTTTTTAAAACAAATAATAATCATCTAGCTTACACAAAGCTATCTGATCCCAAACTAAGCAGAGCTTGTACTATGGAAACCAGACAACCGATAAACATACTTATATGTTTCAAAATACATACATATTATAGATAAATAACACCCAGACACAGAATAAACCATCGTGCTCATCACACAAGTTTTATCCTGGGTGGGGATCGAACCCACGACCTCTTGCGTAGCAGTCGGATACACTCCCACCGCGCCACAGAGGCAGGCATGTCATCAAGTTATCTAAATGGCATAAACATGAAATATTATTTATGAAATTTTGTAAATTAGTCCGACCCGAAAGGGGTCGGACAGAGAAACGGGGAGGAAAAAATTACGTTAAACTACTTTTTTATTGAACATTATAATTTTAATAAATACCCAATTTCTCTGAAATATGTAAATTTTACAATTTGTTGTCATTAGTAAGAGGCGAGGCGAGTCGGCTGTCTAGAAATAAAAATACCAAAATCTTTGCCAATAACTATTTTATAAATTACTATTAAGTCAGTTTTCAGATTAGGGTTGATATAGTTGTTTCAGAAGTGGATGTAGGATCTTCTGTAGTAGATATAGGTAAT
Organism: Herminia tarsipennalis; assembly: GCA_945859575.2. Lineage (NCBI taxonomy): Eukaryota > Metazoa > Arthropoda > Insecta > Lepidoptera > Erebidae > Herminia > Herminia tarsipennalis. Next base: position 10,238,893 of record OX243854.2, read on the forward strand.
TCAGAAGAGGATTTAGTTAATTCATTCGTGGATTTAGTTTGTTCAGATGTGGGTGAAGGATCTTCTCTACTAGATAAAGGTAATTCGGAAGAGGATATAGTTAATTTATTAGTGAATCTAGTTGTTTCAGAAGTAGATGAAGGATCATCTGTAGTAGATATAGGTAATTTAGGAGAGGATTTAGTTAGTTCAGATGTGGATGAAGGATCTTCTGTACTAGATAAAGGCAGTTTAGAAGAGAATATAGTTAATTCATTAGCGGATCTAGTTTCTTCAGAAGTAGGTAAAAGATCTTCGGTAGTGAATATAGGTAATTCAGAAGAGGACTTATTTAATTCATTAGTGGATTTAGATGATTCATGATTAGAAGAAATTAGTTCTGCTTTGGAATCAGGTGGTTCAGTAGAGGACTCAGTTGGTTGAGTAGAAGACTCGGTTGGTTCAGTAGACGACTCAGTCAGCTTAGTAGTGGTAGGGATTTCAGTTTTATCTTCAGAAGTAGCTGTAGAAGAAAACTTTTCTGGATATTTTTTAAATAAGCGACGGAGCCGATCTCTTTTTATATCATATACCGCTTTTGCTATTAGGGCCCTTCTTAACTCCGGTGTCATTATATGTTCTCTTGCTTTCTGGAATATTTGGTTCGATTTTGTCAAATATAGCCCCGATTTCGGCGTCAACCACCATTTTTGAATTTCATTGTGATAGTTTACAAACAGCGCCTCGGAATCAATTGGATTTTTACGTGATAGTATATTCAGGTATTTTTCTATTTCTTTTCTCAATGTCTCTTCTACTCCTAGATGATTATTTTGTTTAGAATATACCACCAATTTGCTTAGAAATTCTCGTGCCAAGTTGCTACAATCTAGAGATAGCTTTGGTACCTTCATCGTCTGTACGTTAAATCTATAAACATCTAGATCAGGATTTATCTCTTTCAGCTTTAGGTATAACGATTTGGCATTAGTCTGCAGTGATAAAAAATCATTTGTAAATTTAAGAAAATTTGTTTTTTCGTCTTGAATTAAAATATTACCAATCCCACCACCTATGCCCCCGTTGGAACTTAAAAGGCCTTCATCAATTTTATCATCTATTGTTACTACTATTTGGGATTCAGTCTGTCTCGCAGTTTTGAACAATTCAACTATAAACTTTGTCAAATATATCAATCTCTTATCAATTTTTTCTGCAGTGCCTCTGATTGCTAAATCTGCGTTACCAAACGCAACAGGCACTGCTAAGTTTAAATTTGTTAATATTGTTTTTGCAGTCAATATTTTAGTTTCATCTATAGTAGCTAATGAAATATCAATTTTCTCCAATCGTTCTATATCTGTTTGTTTTCTTTTAGTGAGAAATTCTAGTTTTCCGTTTTTATGTGTTATATAAGTTTCTACAACTGAACTCAGTGTATCAACAGATGGATTAGATAAGAATAATGATATAAGTTCATCAACCTTTTTGTTATTTTTTATTTTTGGTCTATTTTTAAGCGTCAATTCATATAAATGTTTTCTAAAAATCATAAGATATTTATCATTTGCAACGAAAAAATCATCTCTAAAAGTCAATATTCGGCATTTTTCGCCGCGTCTTTCTTCGATATCGGATACTTTGACAACTTTTTGGCCTAAAATGACGTGATATCGTATTATGTATTCGTCATTCATAATATTCATCGACTGGCCGGCATTAAGGTATTTCTCGAATCTATCAGCAAGAGTTGGAATCTCTTCATTCAAAATTGTGGCGACAAAGTCCTCTATATCAGCATCAGTATAAATCGGTTGAGTACCATCGGGGCCTGTAGCTATGATTTCATTCAATTTTGCAGCGTAACTACTCTCAAATACTTTACTCGCGACTGATTTACCAAAGTTATACTGAGCATTAGTGTAAACAATGAACACACAGTCTGTATCGTCAAAATTGCCACTAAATATTTTATCTTGGTTGTCTTTAGAACTAAATTTGTCTTTAACTCTCATTATGCTCTCGCACCATTTAACCAATTCGTTTTTATCATCCAGAGTACTACCGTCGCTGTCTTTATGTTTCGCTTGAACTAAAATTAGAAGTTTTCGATCGTGATCTTTGATTTTTAATTTGAGACAAACGTCATCAAAGGCACCTATTTCGTCTATATTGGAGGCTAAATGATATTCTTCAATAGATTTGTTGCGCATCAGTCTAAATAGTATTAGACTAACAAGTTTAGTTTCGTACAGCTGGCCGCTAATGCCTGAAGTGCCTGCTCGTTTCTTGTAAGTTTCCATTATGTCAGTAATCCCGTTTTTGTTGGTTTGATGATTATATTATGTCTTGTGGAATGGCAGATGATCTGTAAATACAAGAGGTGTGTTAAAAAGTCATCACAACTATCGATGTTGTGTTTGAGTTTTTAATTTAAAAAAAAAATTGTTGGCAGGAGTTTGAAAAGTACCCCTGAAACAGGGCTCCTACGTAAGTCGTTTTTGCAGTTTGGTTACAGATCCTATTAACCCAAAAAACATTAAATGCATAAAAAATATTATATACAAAATATTTCTCAAGTACCTATTTAAGAATGGGTTTTACCCTCCCTCTTTCCTCCTCGGGGCCCTAACATTGACTTAGACCACAGATAATGTAATACTATACTAGTACTTAGACATAATATTTTTTGTACTAGCTGTCCCGCGCAACTTCGTATGCGTAATTTCTCCCCGTTTTTGAAACATTTCTCGTCGCTTCTCCGCTCCTATTAGTCGTAGCGCGATGTTATATAGCCTCGATAAATGGGCTATCCAACAAAAAAAGAATTTTTCAAATCGGATCAGTAGATCCTGAGATTAGCGCGTTTAAACAAACAAACAAACTCTTCCGCTTTATAATATTAGTATAGATTTGCATCAAGAGACTCGGGCCATTTGAATGAAGCGAAGGCGTAGCGAAACATGAAGCTTCAAATTCGAATTAACCAATTTTATTGAGAAGGTAACTACATAAAAAATGATATAAAATGTGTCTTACGTTATGATTAAAATTCATCATTTCATCGATTATTCCCGTATTTTATACAAAATAAAACCTTTAAACAAATGCAAAAAAAGAAATATTAAATGAGGTGTGTTATGTTGTGCAGACCAGACCATCCATGGGATGGGAATTATATATTAAAAAAAAGCCCAGTAATAGTTTAAAGTAAAACACGAATGAGTTTATGTTTGCACCTTGACTATGTAATTAAAAAAAACTACACTAATTTTTAACATTAGAATTACCTACTGCAATCTCTAATGCAACAATACATCACTATTGATTGTTACATGTTTATAAATAAAATAGAAAACACTAAAAAATAAGTAAAGTATAAAAAAAAACACCTTGCTTATTTACTTTCTTTGTACATTCTAACAAAATAGTCCTCTGTCAATGGCATAGAGGCCCTGTTATCTTATGTGCCCAGGGCCTCCAACAGGTTAAAGACGGCTCTGCCTGCAGCCTACCTATGTACTTAAACACAGTGCTACCTGATCAAATAACCCAATAATAGAACTAAATAGATATAAGTATTTTACTTACCTGTTTAAAAAGTAATTGTTTTCCTGATTACGTATTCCATTCACGATTAATCGCTAACAAAACTATACACAGCAACACAGGCGGCGTGTCTATAGACAAATATATTCCACATTTAATTTTGTAGGTTATCTTGCTAAAGCTGACGCTACAGAAACGTAAAAACTGTATTCTGTTCCGTGCTTGGAATTAATTAAATACATTTTATTATTACCTAGCCTTATTTATAAATATTGGAAGCACCACAGTTTAAAAAAACAAGCATACAATATTAATACTGATAATATTTATCAGTTGAGTGCGTATTATGTCATTAGAAGAGAATCGCGGTTATATGTACGAGTGAGATAGTAAATAACAGTGCTATATGTAGGTACTCGGCTATCCATAGACATAATTTATACGTTTATTATGTAAGTATACTTCTATATTAAAGCGGCGGTAGCCTAATGGCTAAGGCATCGGTCTCGCAATCGTGTGGTCGCGGGTTCGAATCCTACCCATTATACTACTGACGTGAACCCACTCCTAACACAAGCCATTGAGCTTAGCTGGCGGGATTAACAGGATTGCTAGTAATGTGAGACCACAATCCCAAAAAGTAATTTCTTTAAAAAAAAACACTAGGTACATAGTATAAAACAAAGTCGCTTCTCGCTGCCTGTCCCTATGTGTGCTTAGATCTTTAAAACTACGCAACGGATTTAAATGCAGTTTCTTTTAATACCTAGATAGACTAGTCAAGAATAGTCAAGAAGAAGGTTTAACATGCACAATATAGTAGAGAAACACTCATAATTGAACACTCTTTTGCGTTTACATTGCAAACGCTGGCTGAACCCTACGAGATAGATCAAAATAATGTACTACAGTATTGTACACCTTAAAAAGATCTACAAAAAAGTCAGCTATTGTATATATCTATCTCTTAGGGATAACCCACAATAACATTTTTTATTTTTTACTTTTTACGAGAAATAAAGGCTTTATTACGAAGCGATTTTAAGCAATACGGCATTAATCCTTATTCAATTGAGTACCTTACATACATTGTGCATTTAATACAGATCAATATGGCTCCTTACAACAGGTAATTTAAATTAATATTTTCGAAGATATTACAGATTTAAAATTCAGGGATATAAGCGGTTGCGGCGGTACCTACCAGGGGACCGGCGGCGGCGGCGTGCCTATAGCGCGTCAAAGGCGATTTCAAAAATTCTTTCACAAAGCTGCATCAACGGGAAGTAACATAGACTATTTTAAATATATATTGTTAAATCCTTACGAAAACTGCGTTTATGTGGATAAAGTTTAGTAGAGAAAAGTCCGTGCGAAGCCGGAGCGGGCCGCTAGTAATAATATAAAGAGATAAAGTTTGTGAGTTTATGAGGTAGGGCTCATTTTACATGCTCTTTGGTAGTATTTTACATGCGCTTTGTTAGGGCCTTGCGAGATATTACTGAAGACCAGCTAAGGATTTATTATTCCAATTGGATATTTGAATATTAAGCCAAATCACTGGTTTTTTTTTAAACGTTTTTATTTCTTACTTTTGAAATAAAAAAAAAATATTTCAAAAGTAAGAAAAAAAAAAACTTTTTTATAAAAAAAAATTACCGACTTCAAAAATAAATATTAGGCAACTCAAAAGCAAAAAATAATTTACATATCAACCCATAAGATGGCCCACTGCTGGGCACGGGTCTCCCCACTAGAACCTACTAGTATGTAGATCCTGGGGGTAATTGCCATAATCGCCACGTTTGGCGAGCGGGTTGGCGATCGCAGTAAGGCTTTAAGTACGCAGAGGACGCTGCTGCCCGTCCTCCGGGGTGAAATCCCTTAGTCGCCTTGACGACACCCACGGGTAGAGATGGGGTGGTACTATTCTTAAGCCGGCACCACACGGCATAAATAATATACCTACCTAGAATAACCAAAACAAATTAAACAGGGCCGTTAAATGTTGAGGAGTTCACTATCAGCTCTATTACATTGTGTAATAGTAGTATGACGAGAATAATATGCTACTCAACACCATAGTAAAGTAGTTACTTTACTATGCGGATCAGTTGAATCGCAAACTGTGAAATATTGAATAGATCCGCTTGTCATTCGTGGTCTTCATCATCTGTTCCACTTCACCAATTGGTGATTTTTAATAGTAAATGCACGAATCACTATGAAATATGTATACCTAAATCACTGTAGGTGTGCCTTTAATATTTGAAGAGTTCCCTCGATTTCTCCAGGGTCCCATGATCAGATCGTGATCTGATGACAATGGGACCAACTTGGAAGTATACCCTTTCAAACACAAAATAATTTATCAAATCGGTCCAGCCGTCTTTGCGTAATCAGTGAACAAACATACAAAAAAAAAACATACAGTCGAATTAAGAACCTTTTTGAAGTCGGTTGAAAATGCCTATTTTTACACCTATTACTATTTTGAGGTCGTTCCTTTGTTTTGCAAACCTTGGACAGTCTTTAAGGATGTGTTCCACTGTTTCCTCGGTTCCCGGTTCGCAAATACACGATGGATTTCCTTTACACCTGAAGCGATACAAGTATGAGGAGAACCCACCGTGTCCCGGCTGAATCTTGTGAACCACACTGTACGCCTCAGCAGCGCTCGGCAAAAATAATTTTGTAACAGAACCGGTGCTACTTGACTTACCTATATCTTTCATCCCATTCGTTCATTGTGTTGGCGCGTATGCTGCCTTTTACGAATGATACGGGACAAAGATCTTTTCCGCGATATCAGTGCTGCTTCTTTCGCGAGTTCGTCTGCCCACTCGTTGCCCAGTAATCCCGCATGGGCTTTTATCCAAAATAACGCGACAATTTTATCCTGCATTTTGCACTGTTTAAGATTGCCCCTTATTTCCACAGCGAAGGAATGGGTTGAGACTTGAGCCACAGTTTGAAGAGCGGCCTTGGAATCACTGAAAATGCCGACTGTGTTGCCCGGCAAAGGGCCAGAAGTTTAGTCTGGTAGACGGTGCAATAGGGCGATAAGGCAAGCTTGATAGCCTTGGTTTCGGTAGCGTCATTCCACAATGATAACGCCGCGCCGACCTTGCCTCCAATCTTGCTGCCATCTGTTAAGATACGCATTGCGAAGTTGTTGTGCGCTCCGTACTGTTCTTCGTCGACCAAGCTACCGAACTTTAGGCTTGTCCATTCGGCCGGATGGGGGGCCTCGATGACTCTGTCCCCGAGCACCGGGTGGGACACGACTTTCTTGGCCTCGTACAGTGAGGCTACCTCACGTACGCGAAGGTCAAGGGGAAGAATCCCAGCCAGTAACAAGGCGGAGCTTAGTGAGACCGTGCGGTAGGCCTTACACATCTTTTGCGCGAAACCTCTCTGGACCACGTCCAGCTGCTTTCGGATCCCCAGTTTCTTTACTGCCGGAGCCCATGCACATGCGGCATAAAGTATGATCGGCTCTACCGCCGTCGCAGTATATATATATATATATCTCGACGAAGATGACCCCGATTTAGAACCTCAGGATTAATAACAGTTAAAGCTTTTTCTTTTGTTACCTATATTTTTATATTAAAGATTACCTTTTCTTATTAAAGTTATGTTACTTGTATGTAAATTATGTCCTTTTTATTTTGCCTAAATTAATACTAAATAAAAAGTTATTCTTAACAAGAGGCTGATATTTTGCATAACTTTGGTACCTACCTACAGTTTTATGTATAAAATAAAAATTATGAAAGAAACAACAGTTATTTCATTTTACCATAATATATTTTACATGCCTGGCATATTTAAAAAAATAATTATTTAAAAATAATATGTTTTTCGAATATTCTATCAACAAGTTTTTCTTGCTTATTTGGGGAATATATTAATATGTCACTGGGGAAGGAATTGATAAGTCAAATATTACAAAAACTGAAAGTATTTCAGTTTATTACATAACGTAATTCGATAGATGGCATAATATTTACCTAAAACCAACTGAAATACGTAAGTATAGAAAATACCTCGATTTACCATAATGCGTCAAAGTTTAAATTGTCGGCCCTGTAAAGTTGTCATTTTGGACATGTCAACATATTCCCGCCGGCCACGGATTTGTACATTTATCGGACGGTGAAGAATTCTCCACTTATTAGCCATTATGCCAAACGAACACTCAATGTATCTTCTTGCCCTCGATAAACGATAATTGAAAATACGTTTCTTCTCATTTAGGTGATTGCCAGCGTAAGGTCGTTGTAAAAAATTACTAATTCCGAATGCTTCATCACCAATGAAAATAAAAGGCACTGGTGGTCCATTATTTGTAATTGGCAACGGATTGGGAATATTTAAGTCCTGTTCATGTAGTCTTTTGTAAAAGTTACTATTTTTGAAAATTTGCGAATCAGAAGCTTTTCCATATGACCCAACATCTATGTACGTAAAATATAGATATATATATACATATAAGTATAGCATAGTCCATATATACGAAGTATTATGGTATACTTCTCGGTGTAATCCCCAGCTGACCCGTGCTGTTCTAGATAATTGCTTGTATATGCCTATCGCCTTTTTACAGGCGATGGTTACGTGAGTATTAAAAGTCTGCTTGCAATCGATAGTGAGGCCCAAGATCTTAATTTGTATTGTCGGGGTCAATGCAGACCCCCAAGCTAAAATACGATTAGAGGTAGTGCAATACAGCTAAAAAATAGAAAAATGTTCGTGGTAATACAGGCAATGAATTGCGAACAAAAAGAAAACTCAAATATTAATTATAAACATGCTTTTAAATCTAAATTAGTTCAAATAGAAACTGGTGTACCCCAAGGCTCAATATTAGGTCCAATAATTTTTATTACTTTTACTAACGACCTTATACACTACGTAAATGAAATATCCAAAGAAGATACACAGTTAGTAGTTTTTGCTGATGACACTAATGCAATAGTATCAGCAGGAAATATTAACTGTCTTAATTTAAAAGTAAACGAGGTACTTAACATTTTTAACAATTGGTTTACAGTAAACAATCTTAAAATAAATTCTAGTAAAACCAATGTTGTATTATTTAGATCGAACGCCAAAAACAGCGATCATATTAAATGTATTTTAAATGGTGAGCCTGTTAATACAGTAAAGGTGACTAAGTGTCTGGGAGTTCACGTAGATGAGTTACTAAACTGGAAAAACGAATTAACAAATTTAGAAGCTGCCGTAAGTTCAGCTTGATATGTTTTTGAAAAGTCTCCGCAGTGAGCTCGATTTGAAACATTTAAAAATGGTGTATTATGCGCTAGTAAAAACAAAGTTAAGATACGGTATTCTATTTTGAGGGGGCAGCTATAATTACAATGTTCAAAGAGCATTTATTCTACAAAAAAGGGCTATAAGAACCATAGTTTCTGTACGGCAAGATGTATCTTGTAAGAGTTATTTTCAGGATCTTAAGATTTTGACAGTTCCTAGTTTATATTTATTAGTCCTGTTAACCAATTTCGCAAAATATGCTCACGAGTATGAGACGGAAAGCGAAAGACAACAAAGAGAGAGTACCAGAAGGAAAGATTTTCAGAGCAAAAATATGCCTCGTCTTAATGTAGTAAAACATAGCTCCTACTATAGATCAATCAAATTGTTTAATAAGTTACCTGTAGAGTTAAAAATGATTTTATAAACATCTGGCTTTAACTAAAACTAAAAGCATTTAAAATTGGAAAGGTGTTTATATTCTATAGATGATTTGTAATGTGAATGGTATTATTCACAACTAATTCACTAATACGTAATTATTAAATAAATTATATTATGCATAGCTACTTTATGTTGACATCACGCAAAACTTCTGTTTAAGTTAAATATTATTTTTAAATAAATTCTTGACATTCGAATATGATCTATGTAATTAATTGACATTTTAAATTATTCTTCATTTATATTAATTATGATGTAAATTATCGATATTTCTTTTTCTATTTTATTTTGTTATTATTATTAATTTAATTACTGTTATTATTATTATTCAAATTAATGTACTATTTTGTGAAACCTGTATGTATTCAAACACGATGTAAAAATTGTTAATGAATAAATGATTGTTTGATTGATTGATACGATGTGCCACGCCTGAGCGAAGCCTTTAGCTTGTTGGTAATTACCATCGCGCAGGTTTTATGTGGCGCAAATTTTAAGCGGTTATCGACGCCCCACGCCCGAACATGTTCGAGGATGGCTTTGGACCGCGTCTCTATGTTTAGGGCTGTCTCCCCGTAAAACACCATCACCACATCGTTCGCCAAGGCTTGGAAATTATTGACCTTCCGCTCAAGTTGTTTAAGAAGCGGGTCCAATAATAAATTCCACAGGATTGATCCCCGGATCCATCCCATGCTAGTCTGCCGCACGCATTCCTTCCGTATTTAACTTTAACAGTTCTGTCTCTAAGGTAACTGCCGATTACTCGCCTCAAATTCACTCGGCAATTTTCCTCGGTTAACCAGACCATAATAGCAGGCCACCATGCGCTGTCGAAAACTCCCTCTTTAACCACTGATTTCTTCTACGGGACTACCCCACCAGGTACTATTTGCGTTGGCATCCCCTCCGATGATAACCTTTTCTGACCCCACTTTATCCCTATATCCACTATATCCCCTCGTATGACTCAAAGTTGTAAGACACCCTCGTGATCCTCCATGCCTTTGTGCGGATTCCCACCACAGCGATGTTATTTGTGGTGAGTTTTGGGTACTGTATGACATTTAATTGGCTGCTCAATACCGCAATTTCAGCCTTAACAGTCCCCGCCCCGATGTTTTGAGCCTGGATACCTCTAACTCCACTATGGTTCCTTACTCTCCCTATTGCACCAACATAGGGTTCCTGGAGTAACGCAACCGTTGTCTTGCGTTTTCCAGCCTCTAAAAGTTGTTTGTTTGTGGCTAGCTGGCTACTTTGGAGGTTCGCCTGGATGATAGTGTACCGATAGGTGTCCTTTGAAACAACCTGAGTAGTATGCTACGGACGCTCGGGCCAGTGAGTCCCACTTTTTTTACCGGGTATTCGCTGCTGAAGGCGTTATGCCCAGAGTTCGTCATCTTCGCTCTGGTGGTTTTAGGTGCCATTTTTTCAATATGGTGGCGCTAGCGGCAAAGATACGAGGTGGCAAAGTTAACATTTAGAAAGAGCACGTCAATATCTATATGATTGCCAATTTTCAAAACTCCCGGAACTTTTCCAAGTAAAAATATCAAATGACTGTACTAATACTTGCAATAGTGTATTTGGCTTGTGACTAAAGTAAAATCAGTTTCTTTTTACGAAACGTCTAATACGACCCGCTCTTAACAGTTTTGTATGAAATGCAAGCACGTGACGTCATATTTTGTAATGTCTCTAATAGTTCTATTTTAATTATTTTGATGAATAAACATTCATTTAGAAACACGTTAAATTGAGGATATATGTATTTTTTTTTAAATATAATGAGACGTTTTATACGTCACATTTTTTTATTTTTAAATATTGCATTGTGTATGTATTAGTACCTGGATGACCGGTTTTTTTTAACGACGTTTTCTAAAAATGAAACCTAACTAGATCGATTTATCGCCCCCGAAACATACATGCTAAAATTCATGAAAATCGCTGGAGCCGTTGTCGAGATTCAGATTATATATTATTATATACAAGGTTATTTTTCGTATAGTGCAAATCTCAGACACCCCAACAAGATTTTTACTTTAAGTAATCAAATTAAAAGAATATAAATATTGAAAACTTGCCATTAAAGTTGATCTATGTTCGTCGCAGCATCGTGCTTATTGCATCGCATAGTACATAATCCATGGTTATTATTAAAAATAAGTAAACGATTACATTTCTCACCACATAGTAAACAAAATTATAACATAAAACTGTAAAATATAACATGGTTCAAAACTATCTCATTGGATTCATGGATTGTATTACTGATTCTGAGCAAACTACTTTCAGGTTTGCACTATACCACAGAATAAGTATTAAGTAGATACTATACCAAGAATAACGTTGTAGGCTTTGATTATATAATGTCTAGATGTGGTCTAGATGGAGCATTTCCTCAGTAAACCTATATAATTATGACGTTTGACACTCGTTAAAAATGGCACGCTAGAATAACTATGGCTAGGACATCTGATAGGAGTCTTCTTACCTCTCAAAAAGTACGTCCATTTGACGAATTAATTTTAGATGCCGGATTAGGAATCTAGACATTATATAGGTAACCAAAGGTTTTAGGTATATACGAGTGCAAGAATTGCTCATTTAAAGGTTTATGATATGGTTAAAAAGTCAAATACCCAATTCGTGAAGTGTTCCCGTCAATTACTTTGTCTGAGGTGAAGCTAAATTGGCTAGTTTCCTAGATAAACAAAAAATCTAAAAGACTAATCTATACTAATATTATAAAGCTGAAGAGTTTGTTTGTTTGTTTGTTTGAACGCCGTAATCTCAGAATCTCAGGAACTACTGTTCCAAATTGAAAAATTCTTTCACTGTTGGATAGCCCATTTATCGAGGAAGGCTATTTAACATCACGCTACGACCAATAGGAGCGGAGCAGAAATGAGAAATGTTGAAAAAACGGGGGAAATGTACGCAGACGAAGTTGCGCGGCACAGCTAGTTACTAAATAAAACTAGCATATAAAATAAGTACCAACGATTAAGTCCCGATTAAGGGTGAATCTTGAGAGACAACATTTTTGACGTCCGGTGGTAAAATGTACCCGCAATATCGAAATAAAGATGTAAAGTATTTTTTTTACGTCTTAATACAATGGTATCTAATTGATGCACAATAGTTTTTCTATTTAATTTGCGTGTAATTATTGTAAAAAAAACGTAAAGTCACGAAAATTGAGAACCTTGGCGCGTCCTTTACATATCTTTTTGTGAAAACAGTCCGAAATCACCAATTTTTAAATGTAAAATAAATCATTTATCAAGTATTTCAGCAACTAGACTAGTAGATGTTTAAAATAAAAATATAAATTTTGTATTTTACCCACAGTTTTATATTGAAATAGATTTAAAGTTTTGTCCCGAACTAAACAGTGATTCCATTGGCGTGCCACCTAACTAGGCATAGATCGCTAAGGGAGCGGTCGAGAAGCGTAGATAACCGTTCTCATGCGAGCTTCTGTCGCGCTTCAAACGCCGTGTTGGAAGGTCGCGTCTCATTTTGCCCATGGACGAAATTACGAAGGTAAATATTTGATTACCCTGGTTTTGTTTCACTTGGTCTTTGATTCCCCTGACAGCATAAAAAAATAGTATAAGATTTTTTAGGATTTTACTATTATTACAAACAGAAAGGCATTAAGGATATCTCTTTACAAATCTTAATATTATTGATTAAAACTTTTGAATTTTTACATAATCGGTAAAAAACGTACAAACTTTTATTGATTACCTTGGTGTTGATTCACTTGCCGTTTATGCCATGGTAATCAAAATGTTCTCTCAAATATTTTGTTTGTAATAAAGTAAAATTACATTATTTCCTAATAAAACAATATTTCTGTATATACTGAGTGACAGGCCTGTTGGTCGATTGACAAGTGACTCTGCCTGCTAAGCCGTTTTGTTCTTCAAAAAAGGAGATAAGACCCGGCTGAAGAACTACCGACCTATTTCTCTTCTAAGCCACATCTATAAACTGTTCTCAAGAGCCATCACGAACCGCCTTGCGCGAAGACTTCGAACCACCGGAACAGGCTGGATTTCGGAGCGGATATGGCACCATAGATCGCATCCACACAGTGCGGCAGATTATACAAAAGACCCAGGTGTATAATCAGCCCCTGTGTCTAGCATTTGTGGACTAGAAGGCCTTTGACTCGATTGAAATCTGGTCTGTTCTGGAGTCTTTGCAGCGATGCCAAGTAGATTGGCGATATATCCAAGTGATGAGATAGTCTCTACAAAGCCGCCACCATATCCGTCCAAGAACAGAATCAGCAAACAAAACCTATACCATTGCATCGAGGAGTAAGGCAAGGGGACGTTATTTCCCCGAAATTGTTCATAAATGCAATGGAGGATATGTTCAAGACGCTGCACTGGAAAGGGTGGGGCATCAACATCAATGGTGAATACATCTCTCACTTGCCATTTGCAGATGACATTGTTATCAAGGCGGAAACGCTGCAGGATCTGCAACGGATGCTGAATAACCTGGCTGACTCCTCTGTACGCATCGGCCTACGGATGAACTTGGATAAAACCAAGGTCATGTTCAATTAACATGTACTACCGGAACCGACAGCGGTGCACGGCGCCGTTCTCGAAGTTGTTCAAAAATATGTGTATCTCGGGCATTCATTGCAGTTAGGTAGAAACAACTGCGAGGACGAGGTGAACAGGAGAATTCGGTTGGGTTGGGCAGTTTGGAAAAAAAAATTGTGATTCTGATTATTAAATTTTTAGATCAGATATTGTGTCATCAAAAGAAACGTTCCTAATTTTAGTTGAAGTTTTAGATAATGTTTAAGAATAAAAGTTTTGTTTTCAATTATTATTACTTAATATGTATATTTTATTATTACTACTTAAGACTAAAGTGATTAATATTTAGGTTTATAAATGCCAATAACTGTAATTATAAAAACACTGATTATTAAAAGAATAGTTTGTTTTATTACCGTGTTCTTTAATTTTGATTCCCTTGCCATCGTTTTTTTTATTACCCTGGCCTAAAAAAAATGATTTTAAATAACTTTGTAATGCGTTGCTCAAAAATGACCCTTAATTGATAAATTTGTTTATAGTTCGGCTTAGAATCATGAAAAACTATAATTTGTAAAAAAAAATACAAATAAAAATGCGCCACGGGAATCAACTAAATAATCCCAATCTCAAGATTTACCCTTAAATTTAATGTTACCTACGTAGGATTTTTTATCATTATCGAATCATATCTTAAGAATGATTTGAATAGAAAAATAGTGACCTCATAGGCCAATATTTTTATGAGGTCACCATTATAAAATCAACGTTTTGACATTTCTCCAAAGAGGTATTGTTTTGATTAATGTGCTACAAGGATCATTTGGCGTGTGACCAACTGGCGGAACTAACACCGCCATCTTGTAAAGCGCCCTCATGTCAATGTCACTTAAAGCACCAAAAGATCCCAGCACTATAGTTGGAAACTAGCCTATTACTTGTGTTAGGAATGGGTTCACTGGATACCATCCCGCGACCACTTGATTGCGAGTCCGATGCCGCAACCACTATGCTACCGCTGCTTTAAATATACATATATACTTACCTATTTATTTTGTTATGTGTTCATAATTACGTATTGCACTCACTAATACATGATAACATTGATAACAGAAATGAATAGATACCTACAGTATATCTTTCCTATCTTTCTTCTTTCGTAGGTTTAGCTAGTCACATAACCATTCAAGTTGACGTTTACAATAAATAAATAAAAATAAAATATTAATAACCGCATTTACATTTACACTAGAGAATTATTCCATAAAATAATCAGAATTTAATAATAAACGTTGTCTATCAGTTGAGCGAGTATTAATTATATTATCTGTTAGGAAGAGACACACACTCATAGGCGGGAGTGAGATAGCAAATAACTTTACAGTGCTATCGCCTTGTGTATTCCCTACTATTACCACAGAATAAGTTACACTTACTTATGTTACTTAAATGATATTGTTGCTCGTATATTCCATACAATAAAATAAAATTGAAGTGTCTGTTTAAATGTCAAAATAACAGTTTTTTACTTATTGCATATGAAGGTGTTGATGATGTTAGGTATTAACAAAATAACGTATTTTTTTTGTATGTCCGTTTGTTCCGGGTAAACTCCAAAACGGCTGGACGGATTTCGATAGGACTTTCACTGTGAGACAGCTGAAGAAGTAAGGAGTAACTTAGAGTAAAAATAAGCGATGAACAACAAAAAAAGGACAATAAAAATGTTTCAAAAACGAGGAAAATTGACGCAGACGAAGTTGCGTTGGTCATATAATACATTGGTCATTTAATAAATATATTATTATATCTGTACTAATATTATAAAACTGAAGAGTTTATTTGTTTTTTGAACGCGTTAATTTTAGGAATTACTGGTCCGAATTGAAAAAAATATTTTCTGATTTTCTTGTTCTGTTAAGTAGCCCATTTATCGAGGAATGCTCTAGGCTATATAACATCGCGCTAGGAACAATGGAAGAGGAGCAGCAATGAAAATGTTGCAAAAACGGGGGAAATTGACGCATCCGAAGT
Organism: Herminia tarsipennalis; assembly: GCA_945859575.2. Classification (NCBI taxonomy): domain Eukaryota; kingdom Metazoa; phylum Arthropoda; class Insecta; order Lepidoptera; family Erebidae; genus Herminia; species Herminia tarsipennalis. Next base: position 10,254,759 of record OX243854.2, read on the forward strand.
TGCGCGCGTGAACTAGTTTACACTAATATTATAAAGAGGAAAGATTTGTTTGTTTATATTGAATAGGCTCCGAAACTACTGTCGGAGTTGAAAAATTCTTTCATTGTTTTGAAGCTATACTAACCCCGGGAGACATAGACTATTTTTTATCCCTGTATTCCAACGGGAACGGGAACTACGCGGGTGAAACCGCGAGGGGTCCGCTAGTATTACATAAAGAGGTACTTGCTAGATACCACTGATACCAGACTGAGGAATTTACCTAGCTCTATTAGGATCTATTTATTTATATATGTCGGGGAATCACCTCTATCTTCGGTGGCAACAGGCTTAGTGGGGTACATGTAAATGCAAGCAGAAACCACATATTTAATCACTAGCTGTCCCGCGCAACTTCGTATGCGTAAATTTTCTCCGTTTTTGCAACATTTCACGTCGCTACTCCGCTCCTATTAGTCGTAGCGCTATGTTATATAGCCTATAGCCTTCCTCGATAAATGGGCTATCCAACAAAAAAATATTTTTTCAAATCGGACCAGTAGTTCCTGAGATTAGCGCGTTTAAACAAACAAACAAAGCAAACAAACAAACAAACAAACTCTTCCGCTTTATAATATTAGTATAGATTATGTGGTTATTATAAGGTCCAAGCATTCGTACTACTGTTCAACCATCTCTATCACTTCGCATAGATGTTATTAATTTATTATAACTAATTCACACTTGCTAACAATTATAAAATGATAAATAAAACAGTTCGAGAAGCGGGTGATAGGAAAGTGACAAATGTTTCGTGCTCGCAGTGACTGCGAGCACGAAACATTTGTCACTTTCCTATCGTTTCCGTATTCGAATAGAAACGGTAAGATTTTGTATGGAAACTTGATCAGCGCCGCGGTGTGCGTCAAGGGAACTAAAATTCGGCAGCATGAACCCCGTAGTTTCGTCATCGAGTAGTAATAGTATCGTAATAGAACAGTTACCATACAAATGTATATAAAACGGCAGCATGAACATTTTTTGACATAAGGTATCGTGAACTTACGACACGTTGCCATGGAAACGCACGTTAGCGTCTCTCTGTCATTTTTAAGGTGAGAGTACAATTGTGAGGTGTATTATTTACTAAAAATGAATTAAAAATGTCCTCAGGACCCCATAAAATGTTTTCTGTGGTTTTCAAGGAAGCGAAAGACGAAAATCAAGGTTCGTAAAGTTTACGTTACAAACTTCTAGTGCCAGAAGGAGGTTTACGTTTTTTTTAATTTAGACTTTACATCCTTAAACCATTCTCACAGGAGTTTTATATCCCAATTGACATTTAAATTAGGATGCAGACTAACCAATGAATGTCTTAGAACTTCGCTTTAAAGTTAACTCAAAAACGAGTAAAATTATTAGTTTAGAGCACATTAATGCCGAATATCCGCGGCGCGCGCGGACGTCGTTTGCCAGCGGCGCGGATTTCGTGGACCGCAAACATTCGCGACCGCCGCGGAAATAAAACGCGTCGTGAAGTAACTTAACAACATTTTCACGGATTACGTGATCGTATGAGCGCACCGTGAGTTCTTAGCCTAACTCACGTAATCGTATCGAGTCAACTATACGAATACGGATACGAGAGTTGGTCGGCAGCACGAACACTTGAAACATACGAGACTACACGATAACGCAAGTTTTTTATTTTTTAATTATATAATGCCTAGTTTATAATATAAATTGAACGAATGTAAATGAATGACACGTTCAAAAATCGCTATCGTCCCATTTATTAAATCATTTATCTTGCTAGAAATATACACTATAATACACTATATATAATGTACATTAAAATATTACACTGAAATTACAATTTTGGAATTATATAATATAAACAAAATAAAAAATCCAACTGTTATGATTTCCGAACATGGACCTTTTGTCGTTGACAATCCGCGTCAGAGTGACATAACGCGCAACGCTTTAATTTACTAATTTTATAATTTTATTTTAGGTGTTAGTTGCTCAAACCAAAATGAAATTCTAAAATATTTATGCTAGTAGGAAGAAAATGCGATGCGTGTAATATCGTCATCGTAACATCGTCGACATAACTGACGTGATTCTTCATTTACATTAAGACAAGTTCATTATATTTAATAATACAGTTGGAGAAAAGATAAAGGCAATAAATACAAACATACTACAAAACTGCACTTTATTGATTGAATAGGTTCTAGGTACAGACAAGACTACAAGCAAGATTCTCAGTGCGTAGTATTTAATTGGCTAAAGGTAGCCTTCCCGAGAAGCGAGGTGTAGTTGGTGTATCGTCTTCCCTCAGCAGCCAATGCTGCTGGATAGGTTGTCATTAACCAGGATCTTTGTGGATAACGTCAAACTATCTGCAATCATATTAAATCACATTATTTTTACAATACACATTGTTTTATCAAAATAAGGAACTTATTTTTGTAAATGTTTTTTTTCTTATTTTTGAATGAATGGATAATATTATTTTGTGTAAAATTATTTTCACTTACTTATATATAAATAGCATGTAGGTAGCTTTGTTTAGAAAGGGGCATTAATAAATGTGCTATGTATGTAATGTGCTCATTGTCGGTTTGTTAAATGTCTCGGCAACTTCTTCCTCCACATTTTTACGGACTTTTGTTTGGTCTGAATGTTTATCCATGCCAACCACGCTTTGTTAGGAAGTGGTAGCGTTATATTATGCCGAAAGCACAAAGAATCTGTAATTTAAACGCAGTTTTAAAACTCATATGTAGACAAAAATGTCCAGTATAATAATCAAGAATGTATCTATACTCTATATTTAGTGTCTTCTAAGCTAATTCTTTTACTCGTTTTTGAGTTCATTTTAAAGCGAAGTGTACAGACTTTCATTGGTTGGTCTATATCTTATTTTGAATATCAAATGATAATTCCAAAAAAACTTTGTTGTTCCAAGCGCTTAATAAAACTCTTGTGAGTATGATTTACTTATTGATGATTCTCGTCTTCCTCTTCTTTGCATCCTAAGCCAAAATATATTTTATAGGGTCTTATGGACGTTTTTACTTAAATATTAAGTAAATTACACCTTACAATAATACTCTCACCAAAGAGAATAAAAACTTTCCGTAGTATGTTTTTAAACTCTTTGATATAAACTCACCATAAATGATAGTGAGAACCAAAGAGAATATAAAACTGAGAACGCTTACGTACGTCACCATGGCAACGTGTCGTAAGTTCACGATGTTCACCATAGAGACTATCTCCTCCATGATGTTCTCGTTTTTGTTAATCTGGGTTAATATCTCTATGGTGTGTGCTGTCTACTAAGTAGCGGCTACTACAGGGCACCTTTTTACCAAACTTCATCAATATTCATCGAGTAGTCTTTGAGTAAAATGCCTGTAACATACGGATGGACAAATAGACAGATAGACGGACATGACGAACCTTATGGGTTCCGTTTATGCCACTTTAAACGTCCGTTTATGCTACGGAACCCTAAAACAAGTATGCGATCGCCATCCAATTTCTAATCCAAGTCCAATGTCTTCTTCTAGTTGTTTCCTCTAGCAATAGTAACAAGTAATCGACCAGTTAAATAACAATTTTCGAACTGCTTTTTGACCCGGTTATGTGTTTAACGTATAACCTTCCAATGTTCCTATGTCCCCACATAGTCTCATAACGGCTCAACCGATTTTAATAAATGATACGTCATTAGATTCACCTCGATGACGCGAGTATTACTGGGTACATAAAATTCTTTAAAAAATCTTTGTGGCGTATTTTATGAGCTTTAATGTGCGGTCTGAGAAAAAATATATTTAGAGACCCTCGAGTGGAGTATCATATTAAAGGCGAGTTCGAAAATATGATCCATTAGTTTGAAAAAAGTTTGAGTGACAATTTATTGAAACAAAGTTGTAATGAAACAAATTTAATAAAACTTATTAAATAGCTCTTTAATTATCTTGCAATGACTAAAAAGTACTAAATTAAAAAAATATATACTAAAAAAAACGGGTTGCACTCCGGGAGTGCCGGCAGAAGTAAAAACTTGAACATTAACGTGGTGCATTTTTGAATATTTTGGAATTTTTGGGAATGTTTTCATTATTTTGAAACCAAAAAGCCAAATATGAAATTTCACATGTCTAACTTTAAAACTGATGCAGTTTTATACAAACTTACAACCACCATTTTACCCCCTTATAGGATGAATTTCCAAAAAAACCCTTTTTATCGTATATCTACATTATATAAGAAACTAGCTTCCACCTGCAGTTTCACCCGCATTAAATTTGGATTGCCATTTCACCCCTTTAAAGATTTGCTTGAGGCTCTGTAGTGGATGGTGTTGTATCCATGAACCACTTGAGAACAATTTAACAAAATTTGATAAAAATTGGTATCAGAGAAAACAGTGTTTGTATGTATGTAATGGATAATACTTTTTTTTTATTATTAACGTTAAAAGTATAACGTAGGCATATACCACGCTATGATTGGTACGTGTGAAACAGGAATAATAAAAGAACGCTCGGTGGCTACGATACGATACTGTGGCTAAAAAATAAAACATAGGCATATAATAATATATGTAGGTATTTGTGTGGCGGCATATTCAGACATATTCCTCCCCCGCCCTCCCCTCGGTGGTTAATGTGCCCGAGTTGAATCTAATGCCCCCCGCCCCCTCTAGTCATGCGAGTAACTCACACTTGGCCCGTTGAGTCAATAGTTGTCCCCCCTGAATAAAGTTCTGGATCCGCGCCTGATTTTGTTGCGTAATATTTTAAAACTATGATATCTGCTAAGATATTGATTGAAATTAAATGAAGTAAAAGCAATTTTGTTCAAAATTAAATATTTGTGATGAATAACGTATTTATTTGGATAAGTGTTAACACCATGTTTATTAAAATACTTTCGCTAATAAATGCATTATTTAGAACAGATTTGATTATCATAAAAAAGGTAATAGTGGGTTAACAACGACCAAAGATAGACATTTGCTTTTGCGTGTCTTTTTTTTAGATTTTTTTAAGAGGAAACATTCCGTCATACATTGTTGTTGTGTAACTTTGACCGTTTACGTCTTAGTTGATCATAGTGTGATGTTATATAGCCTATAACCTTTCTCGATAAATGGGCTATCCAACACAAAACATTTTCAATTCGAACCAGTAGTTCTTGAGATCACGTTAAAACAAAAAGACAAACAAATTCTTCAGCCTTATAATATAAGTATAGATACGTCTTCTAAATTTCACGTTTCAACTAGTCAATCAGTCAGTCAGTCAGAACTTTGAATTTTTTAATAGACTATCATTCCATCTCTAACATTCACTTCTTTTCATTCAAAAATTTTTCCAACACTTTTAACGCCGCTTTCATAATCTCCATCCACTGAGCTTGCAGCTGCAATTCGGTATCCCGCTGACGAAGCTCAATATCTCTCTGCCGGATCCTCTCTCTTTCTAATTCCAGATACATTCTTTCTCTATCCCTTGCATCCTCTCTTGCATTCGTCTCACATTCAAGAAAATAATCGGAAATGTTCGCCTTGCGCTTTCTGTTTTCATTTTTTTTTTGTGGTGGCAATGGTGGAGGTTGTGGAGATGGTAAAAATGTTTGAGATGGTAGGGATGGATGCGATAGTATGATTGATGGAGATGGCGGAGTTGCTTGAATTGTGGGGAATATAAGTGAAGTGACGGATCCCGAAGATGCGGTGGGTGCTGGTAAAACTCGGGGTATAGGTGATGGCACATGTCCTTCGTCCCTACTGTGGCTAGGCATATTCCAGCCTTCATCACCTGTAGGCATACGATAAAAAAGTCACGTTTACTCTTATTACAAGTAATACTATTTATTTTATTTTATTCATAGGTACAGACACAGACTACAAGTATATTTACCTACACAAAAATAATATATTAACTGCAAACTATGTGTTGTAGTAATTTAATATTGTAATATTAAATTACTACAACGCATAAGTTTATTTTAAACTGCCTCTCTTTATAACCATAGTTTGTAGCGAGTAATCTAGATAGTTACCTTTTGGGTTTGTCGGTTTTGCTGGATTTTTGGTTTCACTCTGTAATATATTTTTATTATATTATGTGACATCCACAATCTTATTACCAATTTTAGTAACATATTATTAAAAACAACACATTAGATTATTATATATTAGATTTATGTTTACAAACCACGTCAACGCCAACTTCAGGTATGGCCATACCTACAGCTGCCTGGACCCCGATAATCGCTAAAACGCGTTGTTCGAGGTCCGTCAGGTATATATTTTGGGCTGGTCCACCACCTGTACCCTGGACTCCTCGGTTGTTTTTGGCCCATTTTCTTTTTGAGTTGTTTTTTAAATCGCTCCAAACCTTAAGCAAAGAAAATAAAATAATTGCGGTTACAACGCTTAAAAATGGTGAATAAAGAAGTATGGAAAGCTTATAAATGACGAGTAGGTATGTACCAACTGAAACTTACTTTCCGCCACTTTTCTTCGGTGCGAGTCTCGCCTATCCCTTGACTGTTTAACAACTCCGCCAGCTCTTGCCATTTTTTATTTGTCCACTGCCGACCGTTGGGCATATATTGGGGCTTTGATAAATCTCCATGTCTTAAAATAATAATGATTATGTTTATAGGCTCGGCATTTTGTACCTTTATAAAACGAAATAACGGAAACGAAAAATACTTACTTCTCCATAAACTCTACCAAAATCGTGAATTGTGTGATAGTGGTTGGTGACATTTTTAGTTTTATTTTATTAATTTGTAACAAATTATAGAATAATAATGTGTATTTAAAGCCTGCGCGTTAAGTTGTACTGACATGGGTTGTCAAGGTCAAAGACAAAAACGACCACGTTTAGAAATTATAAATCTTGGTACATTTTTTCTGTTTACAATATATAATTACAAAATATCAATTTCAAGTTAATTATCAATGTACTTGACATATGATACATTTTGTTCAATGATTTTTTTATTTTGTAAATCTTTTAAGCAAGATAAATTACTAATTAAATAGAACGATAGCAATTTTTAAACGCGTCATTCATTTACATTCGTTCAATTCATATAATGTATACTGGGCTTTACTAACGTTATCGTATAGTCTTCACGAGAGTAGCATAAAGCGTTCGTGCTGCCGACCAAAGTATAGTATCCGTATTCGTATAGTTAGCTCGATACGAATACGTGACGCAAGTATCGAATGTTCATGCTCGCAGCGAAGCAGTGCAGTTGCAGTTCAGTTGCCGTTCTTTGGCGCCATTCCTTCAATGTTCGTGTTCTGTTCTTTTTTATTGGAGGGAGATTCGGTCGAGATGGACCATTGAGGGAATATTGTTTGGTGCAGTGGACACAACGGTGTCCTGCGGGTCAATTCACGTACTTATTTAAAGCAGTGCAGTTGCAGTTCAGTTGCAGTTAAGTTTCGATTAAAACGGCCATTTTTGTATTCTGATAAACAATTATAAGTTTGCGTCAAGTATGCGTCTCGAGAGCGCAATAACGACATTCTGGTATGGTGCGCAAGCGTTTTTAAGATCAATCCCAAAGTTACAAGAATACGAAAATGGCCGTTTTAATCGAAACTTAACTGCAACTGGACTGCAACTGCACTGCTTTAAATACGTGAATTAACCCGCAGGACACCGTTGTGTCCACTGCACCAAACAATATTCCCTCAATGGTCCATCTCGACCGAATCTCCCTCCAATAAAAAAAAACAGAACACGAACATTGAAGGAATGGCGCCAAATCAGATGGTGCTTTAAGCCCTTTTTTTTTTTTTTTTTTTTTTTTATTTGCGCATACACTTAATTGATTGTTTAATTGTTTATTTGTCTCAAAACAGTTACATAAATTCTGATATAACTGAGACATCCCCAGTAAGTAATTATAAATACTTGTGTTGGGGCTGTCTCGCTCCTTCCCTTATATTAACAACAATATTGAGACTGTTGTTTGTAACATATGAGTCAATCTAAAATGGGAATTAAAATCAAAATTAAGATATAACATATAGAATAAAATTAGAATAAAAATAAAATACAAATACAATTTAAAATACAATATAAAAATAAAATCAAAGTTAAATTAAAAATTAAAATTAAAATTGAGATAAAAATTAAAATTACAAAAAAAATCAAAGTTAACACAAGCAGCCGAGGTTTTCCCTCAGCTCGTGACGTACATAAGCTACAATATTTGTTACTTTTAAATTATGTAGGTACTTTACTTACCTACATGAATTTACAAAATTAAAAATAGTACAACTCGAATTAAATTAAGATTATTGAAAAAACTGAGCAAGAACATTTCGAGCCATGCTGAGTGTAGGGTTCCGCAGCCGTTATCTATACTAATATTATAAAGCTGAAGAGTTTTTTTGTTTGTTTGAACGCGGCAATCTAAGGAACTACTTGTTTATTTTTTTATTTTTTTATTGAGGTAAATAAACAGTGACACATAACATCACGCTACGACCAATAGGAGCGGAGCAGCAATGAAAAATGTTGCAAAAACGGGGAAAATGTACGCATACGAAGTTGCGCGGGACAGCTACTCGTAGTTACAAATAAATGCACTACATATGAAAAAATCCGATCGGAATAATTGCACCAGCAGAAGTGCATATGTTCATGGCACTTACGCCCTTTTGTTGAGAAACGCTGTTTTTCACCACTAACTCAATGACGGTATATCCGATCATGACGATAACAATTTTAGTATTTATTATGCACCTTTGAGATTTATTCATATTTTTGGTCACACGGTTCAAAAGATAAGGCACAATTTATGCAATTTTCTGAGCCATTATTTCCAAAAATATACCCGTTTATTAGAAACCTTAATAATTTAGGTTATACTTAATTATTTTTTTAAAAGATTTTTTGAATGATATGCGACACGTTGATGTTTGCTGAAATAAAAAAAACTCAGCTTCTGTTACATCATGAGTGCCCCCTTCCCCCCCCCCCCCCCCGCCCCTAAATTATATTTATTTTAATTATTTAGCTATCAAACTAAGTAGCGGCTACTACAAGTCACCTTTTCACCAATTTTCATACAGACGGACAGACAGATAGACGGACATGACGAAACTATCAGGGTTTCGTTTTTGCCATTTTGGCTACGGAACCCTGATAGTGACGTAACTTTTTAAAACATAGCCAATGGCGGAAAAACTTTAGCACACAGACATTTGGCATTCAGCCAACAGAAATGCTTGCGAATCTAATGATAATTTATGTACATTGCTCAATTTGATTATGTTTTATTTAATAGATAGGTACATGTTATAGCTACATGGTGCATTTACTTATAAAATAATAATAAACACTTTTTCTCTATTCAAATTTCTGGTTATCTCATCGGTAAATAAATAAATTGTCTCTAGAGAAAATGTCGGAAATTGTCTACGATATTCATAACTTTTTTATAGCTTTTTTTTATAAAGTCTCGTGTGCGTAGAAATATAAAAACGTGTGTGCTACTCACGTTTTTGTTATATTTCAAGCAGACAAGTGTATAGATGTCAAAACATTCAGTTATTTCTGTGGTCGCCGTTTTAAAAATGTAGGAATAGACAAACATGTGATTTGGGTTTGGGACGCCACGCGGCCGAGCCCATTCTGGACTGGTCATGTCTTCGAATTGTTGACTCTCTGGACACACTTACCGGTTTCTTCAAGGTGATTCTTGCTCGACGTGATGGCGATATTAACGTTGTTAACTATGACCAAGCGCCATAACACCCAAATAAACATAGCTTAACAACTGAGCAAGATAGCGTACCTACCTAACTTTTGGAAGTCAAAAGTATTGCGAAATTGGCAGCGCGAGAGAAAGAAATTACTATACCAATGAGGGGGTCGACTTCCAGAGCCACTGCTACACAGGGCCCGATCTGGAGGGAGGGGTAAGTCGGGCAAATACCCAGTGCAGCAAAAATGAAGGGCGGCAAAATTGAGGCCGCGAGGCGCACCCCCCCTCCCACCCCTCATACCCCCTTTTCAAGCAAGGTACTTATTACAGCTCAGGCGCGCCCCCCCTCCCAAACTCTATAATTTTAAAATGGTCACTTACCATACATTAGATCCGCGTTAACGGGCAAAATTACTCACACTTGGCCAGTGTTGTGTTAAAGTGAGAACCAGAACATGACTAGACCCAGAACATGACCCTGGATCTGCGCCTGCTGCTGCTACAGGACTCAATAGAGCTCTATATTCCAGTCCAATATTTGCCGCTGTTTACTATCAAGCTTGTTTGCTACCTTAATCTCTCTTGCCATAAATTAAAGTCTGTTTTTGATTGCTCTATGGCAATTTACTGTCTCATAAAACGGAGGTATAAATATCTTGTCGAACAAAATTTATGATCTTTACGAACCTAGCTTTTAAAAATAAACTGACGGTTTTCAAATTTATTTTTCTAGTACGATACGAAGTAGATATATTGTAAATTAAGATGGCGCCAGAATTTTGACCCCTGAAAGACTTTCTTCTTTAATTTTTGAGTTGAAAGTGAAACAATCTTAGGTTATTTTTTAGTTAATTTCTCCCAGTGTCAAGTAATCTCTCGAGTTACTTTCTTGTGTTTTCACAACTTGAAAGAGACTTTTATTCGAAGCCTATTATTGGCCATATTATACTGACGTATATGTAGTTATGACATTCCATTTCTATATTTTTAAGTTAAAGGCATTCTAACCGATTTTCAAGTTTGAATCTGCTAGTGGTGATAACGGAAGAGAGTGATTATACACGGGAATTAACGCGCAATTTAAAGTTAAATAACGTGCGTTAATTCCCGTTTAATATATTTATAATCATGCAACGCGAAAATCTTTATGTTAACAGGGAGCTACATTAGGTAGGTACTGTCTACTGCAAACTGCAAGTTTTATCAAAATCTTTTCAGTAGGTAGGTAGCTTCCCAGTGATTATCTATATCTATACTAATATTATAAAGAGAAAAGATTTGATTGTTTGTTTGTATTGAATAGGCTCCGAAACTACTGGACGGATTTGAATAAATCTTTCAATGTTGTGAATCTACACTAACCCCGGGTGACATAGGCTATTTTTCATACCTGTGTTCCCACGGGAACGGGAACTACGCTGGTAAAACCGCGAGGCGTCTGCTAGTATGACTTAAATTTACGTAAATGTGAGATCAATGTGACATAAAACACAAATTTTAACTAATTTTATATCATATTGATATCACTTTTACGTAAATTTACCTAATGTGTTTGTATATTCAATGATCCCAATAAACTATTCATAATTATTATAGCAGAAGTAAATATGGCGGTCATTGTTGAAGGTTTTTTTTTTTAATATACTATATACAAAACAACGACACAATAGATCTGTATAGACAGCTCGCTACACCTGAAACAACACATTTTTAATGCAACCACAGTTTAAAATAGAGTTTATTTACGTGCCATTAAAGTTAGACGTCATCAATATTTTATTGTTGTTCTATGTCGATGTACCGATTATTTTTTATTATCTGTGGCTTTAAACGTATTTCCGCGCCAAAAAATAAGGCGCAACTAAACTGTCACTACTGTCAGTAACATAGTTTAGCGTCTAAACTATTACTGACAGTAGTGACGGAATTGTAAAAATGAATTGAATACGTGATAATTGAAAAAGAACGAGACTTTGTGCATACATGCGCATAATTACTTGACACTGGCAGACATTAGCCGTTAAAACGGCTAGATTGCCATAAATTCAAAGAAGAAGAAGACAGTAGTGACAGTTTAGTTCCCTTTCAACTAAAAATTAAAAGACTGAGATACGGCTGCAGATTCACATCGTTCATCGAGTATTGTAATAAAATCATGTTTTTATAAACAATCATAAAAGGGGCAATATGTTTTGGCCAGTCTGCCAAGCAGATTTTGTCCGCTAGTATGTTTAATTAAATTAATATTAATTGACTTACTGGGAAAAAAAACCTCACTTATTATTACAATGAAATAGACTCTACTTTAAAGAAATAGATGTAGAGAACTTGAAAAGCGAGAGGTGCCTATGCGCACTTGCCCGTAACCCCTTCGCTGCCAGGTGTAAACAGGTAATATTTTGTTACGTTATTACGTTCATGGCGTATTTTAATCATTTATATGTCAAATTAAAGCTATTTATTTTCTGTAAATGATAAACTACCTCTGCATATGCAAAAGTGCCGGCAGTCGGAGTTGCCAGCGATTAAAGTTTGTTTAGAGTGAGAAAGACTTATCGCTTTTTTTTTACATCATTTGTTAGACGAGTATGGCGATAACCAGCTCTGCTGTCGTAACGAAGAATGCAGTAATTGACAAAAAGCATTATTTTAGTTATTAGCTTGAATTGGCAACGTAAGCCTTACACTATCCAATAATAACAAAAAAAAATGAAAAGCAAATTGGAAACTAAAATTTTATTAACCTAAAATGCGGTAATTAGACCAAGTTTTTTACATTCACCAAGATGAATTGCAGTTGCCGTAACTATAAGTAACTAGCGGCTTGCTTCGACTTCGCACAGACTTTTCTCTACTATTTATACACATATTTGACCTTTCAGTACTGTGCATGGTTGCGTAGGTATCAAAGCTTAGAAGTCTAATAAAGACGTCCAATTCGTAGTTTCCTATCTAATCCCTCACATTTAAAATGGAAACAAACTGATCTACCATTATTTTTACAGCTCCGTGTTTAACTAGTTATACAACTTGTAAAAAATGAATTGAATACAAATACATGATATTTGTATAAGAACTAGACTTTGTGCAACTAAAATGTACAATAAATACTTGACACTGATAGTGTATTTGATCTACGCCGAAATGGCAACCGCAGGTGTTCGTCGTCGTGCGACGGTACTTGGGGAAGGGGGGAGAGAGCAGCAGTCTATTAACGCGTACCAAATGTATGGCAAAGAAATTACCTGAATCTGGAGATATCCGCGCCTGAAGGGATATGACGTTTTTGAAAGCTGTTACCAGTCTATAGACGTTAGTGGTACGTTGCTTAACATCTCTTTGGTCGGTCGTCACAAACGTCTGGTCTCAATAATCTAGCTATCGATGGATTTGGCTACTAGAAGTATATATTTGACATAAGCTCCATACAAAATATGTCAAAATTCTAGCTCTAGTAGCCAAATCTATCGATAGGTTTGTTTTATTGAGACCGGCCGTAAGTCACATCTACTTACCGTCATGGGTGGATCCAGTATTTAAGGGCAGCATTGAATATTAGACCGACACCAACCAAGTGTAAGCCAGTTTTGTATGATGTAGGGGAAGTGGGTGACCCTAAAAAAAGCTCTGTGGGGGAGGGGGGGGGGGCTCAAGATGCAAATGGGCAAAGACATACAATACAATTCAAGAAATTCAGTACATAAAACTACCGCCTGGGGGTGCACATGCCCCCGTGCCCCCCTGAATCCGCCTATGTCTATCGTCAAAAACAAACCACATTATAAAAGCATCCTAACCTTATTGAACTTGGCTGCAAGTCTATATAAACACAATACCACTGTTTTTGTAAACTCCAAGACGTTTTAATAGCTCAAATGTACGAGTATAACATTGACGGACTATTTTCGCAGCGAATCTGACGGTAAATACGTCTAGACGGGTAAACTGTCTTGTTAAAATGTTTGTGGATACACACGAAAATAATCGAATTACACCTGGTTCTCTTTAACAGTTTCCCAAAGTGGATGCCGCGGGATTAAGGGAAATTTTGATAAAGAAAATCGTTATTGCATTGGATAATTCTAACGTCTCCAAGAATTTGAATTATCAAATCAAATGAGAACTATTATCTATTATGATAACTGGACATTTGGTAAATCTACTAAGATCATAATCAGATTAATTGCACCACCATGTATGAAGTTGGGGTTCCATAAAATAAAAGGTAAGTTGGTAAATCTACTAAGATCATAATCAGATTAATTGTACCACCATGTATGAAGTTGGGGTTCCATAAAATAAAAGGTAAGTATTAGGTGTAGTATTAGGTGGGTGTTCCGTTATGACAAGTTTGGGAACCCCTGCTCTAAACTTACCTCTGTCATGATAAACAAATCCCGTCGAATGGTAAATCTGATTAAATCAAAGCCTAACCTTATGACGTGTGCTATTTATATAACTAGCAAAAATCCACTTCACGCATCGTGATTGTCGGATTGTTATCCCCAAGTTTAAGTTTAACTCAAACGGATGGTAGTTTAATCGCGATGGCGGTTATTTTTATGCAAATCTCTTTAGCCGATAGTATAGTTGATAATTGTATTTCTTGGTGTATTTTTACTGATATGTAGTTAACATTATCTTAATTATGAAAATATTTCATCATTGCTAAAACATGTTTGACTGCCAGTTTCATTAGTTATATTTTTATATAAACCACCTGCATAGCAAATTTCCTCCGAATCTTTTTAGTCATTCTTGCACGATCGAGTAATGAACGGACTCATTTTTTCATTTTGTTTGTTGGTTCGTTGTAACTCTTCGAAGTTTTTATGAAATCGAAAGGCGAAACTTTTTCTTGTATAGAGACATGACTATTCTTTTACTTTTAATACTTGTTGAGAAACCCAAATAGGCTGCTTAATTAGAACAAGGAAAACACTTGGTTAGAACCAAAGCCTTTGACAATATCATTCAACTAAATGTTTCTTACATTTAGTTGAAGTAATAATAATATTAATAACTGGATAGAAAAGTCCGTTCACTGCTAACCACATACCGAATGCATCAACCGCGCTCGTCAATGATGAGGTTATATATCCCGCGGAAGTGTGGAGGTCGTGGCTTTTTAAATGCTAAAGCCCTCCACAACCGCGAGATATGCAATCTCAGGGAAGATTTCCTTCACGTGGACGCGGGTATGCACCGTGATGTGGTGGCCGTGGACAATGGTCTTACCCCGCTCGGTCTGGGTAAAGAGAACTGGCACAAACCTGTAATACTCGGTACTGATGACCGCAAGGAGGTATGGATGAGTAAGGAACTGCATGGACGTTTTTATCGGGCCTTGTATGGGGCCCGATGTAGACACAACATCATCCGTGTCCTGGCTACGTTTCGGGGACCTATTTGGGGAAACCGAGGGTTTTGTCTTTGCAATTATGGATGAAGTTATTAAGACAAATAACTACCGGAAATATATAATGAGGGATGGAACGGTTGACATCTGTCGGGCATGCCATCGTCCCGGAGAATCCCTCAGACATATCATTTCCGGTTGTTCTCGTCTTGCTAATAGCGAGTACTTGCATAGACACAACCAAGTCCATGTCCATCAGCAACTTGCTTTAAAGTACAACCTTGTGGAAACAGAGGCACCGTATTACAGGTATGCACCCGACCCAGTTCTCGATAATGGTCGTGCCACATTGTACTGGGATCGATCTATCATCACTGACAGGACTATTGTCGCCAATAAGCCTGACATAGTGATGGTAGATCGATTAGAGCGCCGCGCAATGATTGTTGACATCACCATCCCACATGATAACAATCTCGTGAAGGCAGAAAAAGATAAAGAAATAAAATATCTGGACTTAGCCCGCGACATTGTTGACATGTGGGATGTGGATTCAGCGGTCATTGTCCGATAGTTTTTTTTTTTTTTTTTTATTCTGTTTTATTTAGGGACTTTTAAACCGCAAAGCGTATGTCAGTCCCATCGTACCCTAAGCATATGCAATTCACCATAAATCTTAATTACATTAAAGTAGCCATGAACCTGAACAGGGCTTCTGCAGCAACGCTATTTGGTTGAGACAAAACTTGGTGGAAAGTGCCTACATCAGTTCTGTTCAGGTTCAGGGTCGATACTAAATTATTTCTATTAGGCTCATATCGAACACATTCCATCAATAAGTGGTGTAAGTCTTCCACGACACCACACTCTTCACAATTAGGTGAGGTGGTTTTCCTCATCATGAAAGCAAACTTTTTGCATGGGATGTGTCCAGATCTGAGTCTATGCGCGGTAACAACCAATTTTCTATTGAGTAGACTATTCATGAACCATGGCACACGAAGAGGCTGGCATTGTATGGTCTTGTACCATATCCCTATGTCTAGTGAGCGTTTATCAAAGTATTCTCTCCAAAGAGAATAGCATGTGTTTTTAAACTGTGGTAAAAATTCAACATAATCTAATAAAATATTGGTTTCTTTTCCATTAGTACTTGCATATTTCGCCAACATGTCTGCCTTTTCATTGCCTTGCAATCCAATATGCGATGGAACCCATTGCAGCCTCAGTTGTATGCCTGCTAAAGTAATTGTATCAATTTTAGATAAAATATCATAAGCTATCGATGCACCTCTGTGGCCAGAGGCGCATCGAGCAATATGTTGTAACGAGCTTTTACTGTCTGTAAAGATTACAATGTTTTTGTTTTTACCGCTATATATAGCATATGACAATGCCTCTGAGACCGCAATGAGCTCCAACATCATAATGGATGCCTGTTCCTTAAGTTTTATACAGTTCATTTGGCTATTTAAATTTACGCTAGGTACATAAAACGCTGCTCCATGACCATCCACACTCTTTGAGCCATCTGTAAATATGCAGAACCAACCATTATACTTTATATGCAACTCTCTAGTTACTTCATATTTTAAAATGTGACTATTGTAACACCTTTTAGAATATTTGATGCTTTCTAATTCCAATAAAATTGTTTCAGTTATATTAATATTAGTCACCCAAGTTCGCATCTTAAACATTAATAAAGGAGAAGATGACGCTATTTGAATATTTTTCATGTCGTTATTTACAGCTACTAGTAAAGGCATAGTCTTGTTTTTCCAATAACAATTTTGTCGGAGAGTGTAGAGGTCATTTAGCTGTTGTTGACTTACATTATTTTCTACAGATTTTGTTTTTAGACAGTATTTATAAGCTAAATATTTGCGTCTTAGATGCAGTGGAATGACACCAAGCTCACTCTCCATAACATGTATTGGAGTAGTTTTGATAAAGCCTCCAATAATTCTAAGAGCCTGATTTTGAATTTTATTTAATTTATCCAAATGACATTTTGCACTACAGTCGTATAAATAACAGCTGTAGTCGATGCGGCTTCTAATTAGTGTTACATATATATGTTTTAAGTGTTTAGGATGCAATCCCCATGTAGTCCCAGCCAACACCTTGAGTAGATTGAGAGTCTTTTGCACCTTTTCTACAGTCATATTAATATGTTTGCTCCAACGCAGCGACTTGTCCAACCAAACTCCCAAATATTTCACGTGATCCACTACTTCCAAATTATGATTGTGTAGCTTGAGTTCAATTTGCAATGGCCTAAATCCCCTGGTGAAAATGCAGATCTTAGACTTTGCACCCGATAATTCTAGCCCCATTCCACTCAATATATCACAAAATGTATTTAGCACTATTTGAAATTCAGTTTGGCTTTCTCTTAAATTTCTAGATGAAGAATACAATACAAAGTCATCTGCGTATTGGCACATGGATAAGTTTTTAATTTCTTGAAAACATTGTATAGTTATTATATTAAAAAGAATAGGTGAGATTGGGTCACCCTGAGCTAGACCTCGATTTGTATATCTTATGAAATATTTATTTCGGTCTGTTTCATCGCTCACCATAAGGTGTCTTTCATTAAGAAAATTATACAGATATTGACAAATCGTCTTACCTACCCCTATCTCATCTAGAGTTTGTATCAACACATCGACTAATATGTTGTTATACGCATTCGTTATGTCCAGAAAACAAGCTATAGTTGGTATTTTATAGGAAAACCCTAAGTAAATTTGGTTTATTAATTTTACTAGACAATCCTGACATGATTGTCCTCTTCTGAAGCCAGAGGTGTATGGAGACAGTAGTTTATTTTTCTCGATATACCACTCCAATCTTTTTGTTAACATTGCGTGAAAAATCTTGCATACGCAAGAAATTAAAGAAATCGGTCGTAGTTTAATATCAGTACTGTTTGTGGTTTTTGGTATTGGGGTGATCAATATATTACGCCATTGCGTCGGAATAATCCCAGTATTAAAGTATCAGTCCGATAGTTGTTTCTGCCCATGAACTAATCGCCAAGAGCCTCGACAAACACCTGCAGAGGCTCACGTTAGGTAGCTGGGTCAAGGGCCAGATGCAAAAGGCTGTAATACTTGACACGGCACGCATCGTGAGGCGGTTCGTCTCCCTGGAGCCCTAACCACCGGTAGCTTGGTCCCTGTACCCGATGCCGGTGGGACACTATTTTTTATATTTTTAAATTTGTATTTCTTGTTATGTATTTAAAAATGTAAAAAATAAGTTAAAGAAATAAATAATGGATATTAATAATAATAATATCTTGGGACAACTCGCACACCGCTATCTGATCCCAAACTAAGTAGAGCTTGTACTATGGAAACCAGATAACTGATAAACATACTTATATATTTCTAAATACATACATATTATAGATAGATAACACCCAGACACAGAATAAACCATCGCGCTCATCACACAAAGTTTTATCCTGGGTGGGGATCGAACCCACGACCTCTTGCGTAGCAGTCGGATACACTCCCACCGCGCCACAGAGGCAGTCAGAAAGAATATGATATTATTTTTTAGACAAACTTTATTTGATTCAAGCAGGTTATTTGAAGAAATTAATTGATTTAAACGACAAACAATAGTCAGGGGTCCCATCTTAGGACTTAATACATTTTTTTCAGATTTAATAGAAATGCTTTTTAAAATTTCAAATGGTAGTTGCAATGACAGTGTCGTCACCTTATTGATGATTTTGCCAATTGAGAGGATGACTAAAAATTAATTTATAAAGTAGCCCAGTTTCCCCGTGTACAGTACTACCGTACTACGTATACAGGGACTCAAGAAGCCCGAACCCATAGACGATTTTCAGACACAAGTGGATTGAATTGATGTTGATGGCTCTGTATGTCACCACCTCATTTTTGATCGAAACTTCGTTTTCATTAAATTAGAGTATGCCTCCAGGTCTCTTAAATCCTCGTTCCGTAAAGATCCCAGTGTCACTGCACCCCGATTCCTCACTTTGAGACATTAATATAGTTTGCATTCGTAAGTCTTATTTGCCCCAGTTATTACATTTGCTTGTTACCCGAAATAAGATCCTTGCACTTTATGAGCTTCGCCGTAGATGCGACCATGCTCTCACTAGTCACCGTGAATAAGGCTCATTAACAGAAAAGAATCCAATATAGGTAGATACATCAACAGTGCAAAAGCAGTAATCAAGTAGGTACGTAATACCTATTTGTTCTTCAATAATTGTAAAATTATTGTTTCATTTTTACAAAGAAACTATTAAAAAAACTCCTAACTGATATGTGAAGGCACATGCCCGAAGTGTTGAAATATATTAAGTGTAATAATGTCCGCGCCAATATTTTTAACTCGGGAATATTATATTGACGCACTTGCTAAGCTTTCAGTTCGCTATTGCTTTGTGCGAGCGCTCTCGATTCTAGATAGTTTGAATTTTGTAATACGGAAAGTGCGATAATTACTTATGCCATAGGTATGTGCCACAGTGCGCAAACGACAAGGCAATTTTAGCATTCATTTTAAATAGGTCGGTATTGCCAAAACGTAAGCAGCCGAAGACGGCACGGTCGCTGCATCTTGGGACAACATATAGTATTTTATGGTCCTGCCTGGTCTTCCGTGTGTACGCTCATATCCCGATTGCCAAGTCTAAGTGTATGTACCTACGCTGTGTCAGTCGCTGAAATAACTGAAATTCGACAAAAAGAAAGCGCTAGATTTAGATACCTACCTAACTATTGTTTTACAATATATCAATATTCAATTAGGTAGGTACACTGAAATTAGACTAACTTTTTATATGTTACTAGCTGTCCCGGCGAACTTCGTACCACCCCGTTATTATTTTTTTCCTTATTATCTTTTTTTTACGTAAAACTTCTACAGATTAATAGAAAACTAAAAAAAAGAATGAATAAAATTGGTAAAGTCATTCTCTAGTTATCCCGTGACCAAGAGGAATAGGGTTTTACATATACACATTACTTAAAAGTCCTAATTTTGGCAGTATGTGTTCGCGTGAAACTACTTATAACCTTAACTCTACCGCCCCATCGATAATCTAAAAATAAACGCGTCTTGCAGTCTGTTTAATAATTTCCAGTCGCCTGGAGTCGGCCATACCGATTTGACATTTGGTGTTCCCGCCAATTTCAACGTCAAACTTTAATTCGGATAGACAGCCGAAATAAAGTGCTTAAAATCGATTATGACATTATAATAAAATTATTACAGTGAAAATATTTAATATTTTGTATACTTTATAAACTTTGCAAAATGGAGTCGCTAAAATCGGCTAAAATTCCAGTGATAATATTTTTATTATGCTTGTGCGTGGAAAGCAGAGCAAAATTAAATGATAACAAGACGAATGACAATTCTGCTGAAGTGAAACTCCCAAGAAAGGTAAATAATTTTCAACAAATATTTTACAATTTAATCCTTGACGCACTCAATAATACTTACACATAACTGATATCCACACTTTTTAATTTCAATTGCCCAATATTAAAAAAAAATAATAGGACTTTTAAAAAAGGTTAGTAAAAAAAGCAAGTACAGTCAATGGATGATAAATTAAATCTAAACGAAGAGATCCAACTGTGATCAAACAGTGTGACGTCGCCTCTAATTAACAACGGAATGTGGACATAATCAAATGTCATACATTCACCTTGATCAAAATGCCTATTTTTGATTTCAAAAACTATTCGCGCGTAATGCATTTTTATGTTTTTAATAAAGAATTCTTAAAATTAGAATTAGATTAGATAAACCCGTAAGCAACAAATAAAACTTAAACAATTAGAAATGTTGAGGTGGTAGAGAGAGTACCTGATTACCTATTGTTATAATAGCAGGCAGACAGAATAGATCAGATTGATCGGCCGGGATAGATAAACTAAAAGATATTACTTGTGATAAACTTATATGGAATGGATTCGATTCCACATCATATTCTTCCTACACACCCCTGAAAAGCAAGTTATACACTAACTTCTTCTTTAAAAAATAAAAATACCCGCCGGCGCAAAAAGTTGCAAAAAAGATCCACTACATAGGTAATGTCATGAGGAGGCATTATTGAATCTTGATGAACTTAGTATTGTCACAGTATAAATAATATTTGTACTGTGGTATTGTGCCTCCGACAGCATGATATTACATGTAGTGAATCTTGTTTGCAACGTTTTTGTGCAGGCGGGTAGTGCATTATTTTTTTATTTACATAGTACGTTTTAATGGTTGCACTATGTAACAGATGTAACAACTAACTTTTATCACAGCTATTGCCAAGTATTGAAAATTGGAAAACCGGGCAAGAGCATATCGGACTATGCCCAGTGTAGGGTTCCGCAGCCTTGAATAATTGCATCAGCAGAAGAGCGTGTGATCATGGCACTTACGCCCTTTTGTTGGGAAACGCAGTTTTTCAGCAATAACTCAATGACGGTATATCCGATAATGTCCGAAATCATTTTAGTTTATAAAGGTACTTATTAAGCGCTACCTTTGTGATCTTTTTTTATATATTTTTTGGTCACACGGTTCAAAACACACACAATTAACTTTCTATATCAAATAACTTTCGGAGCGATTATTTCCAAAAATAGTCACTCAATCAAAAAAGTTTTAATGTAACCTTAAAATGTTTTTATAAGACCTGTCGAATGAGGCCACACGTTGAGGTTTGCTAAAAAAAAATTGTAATGTCACTCGCGATTAAGGAATTGTACCTACCCTCCGGGAGATGTCTTCATAACTAATAAACTAAACTTTAACTGCATATATACTACCAAATTGTTATGCGTTTTCGACAAATCGAATAGAATCTACTGTTGAAACATTAGCAACAACACACTTGTCATCATCCTTTGAAGTCGCGTGTTCAAACGTTCAACGGTTGTAACTAATATTGACTGTAAAGTGTTTACAAACACATCTGAAACAGTGACGTGAGTAGTTGGATGTTGTTTATTTACCAGATAAATAACAAAACATTGATTTAATACCTAAAGAATTAAAAGTGCTAAGGTAGTAGACGCAAGTTCTAATTTTTGCTATTTCCTTAACTAAATCTAAAAGAGTCGGAGACTCAATGGGGAATGGTGATCATGCAAATTGAGATAATTTATAGATGGGTAACTTTTAAAAAAAAAAATGCTATACCTACCTACCTATCTATCCCTAATGACGCTAATGAGGTCACTTCCATTGCAGCATGAGACATGCCACGATTTTTTTTTAATTACTTCTGAAGTTCCGAAGATCTTACAAAAATAATAAATGAAACGAAATCCATCAAAATATAATATATCTAAACAATTTTCGCAGGTCGTTAAACTTGCAATAAAATAAATATTATTTGACGTTCCATTTCCTTCGATTCATCTTTCCAGTATTAGTCATACAAAGCTCAACACTTGGACGCCTGTGCGTACTATGGATGTAAAAGTTTGAATCATCGACAATTGCCGCCAAAATCCATTCCAAATTCGAAATCTTACTGTGAATTAATTTGCTGCAGTTTTTGCAAACAATTGAGCTTAACGGCGCACTTAATTTATTATTATACCTAGGCACAGAGGAGAGAGGAGACTAAAAGGCCCAAGACCCCGTTCCTCCTAAAAACATACGAGTCTTCTAATGTATGTTCAGGTTCACTTTGATATAAACTACCCTCTGGCACTCGTTTCTGGCACCAAGACCTCCCCACGACCCAAACCGAAGCACTGAATTGTACAGCAAGGTCTAACCAGCACAGATTAACATTAGGCTGGCTTAGTTAGGCATTACATGTGTAACCTACTCGCTCACGCAAAATAAACCTATTGGCTGTACGAATATCACGCGGCGCCTACTACTTACCATTCTTATACTTGTTACCTTCAAATTGTAACTTTTTCGGATTCTAAATAAAATAAATTTACGCATTATTAAAAACTGTGCGTTGTGCTGTGTGTTCAGTGTTCTCCGATTAAAAAAGTGGACGAATCATGCCTAACCCAATTCTCATGGATCAGACAGATGAAGACCCAAATCAAAATGTTTCTTTACGTAAAAAGAAATCACCCACAACCGAAGAATATATATTCAAACAACTTAAACAGGATTTGGACTCATCAATGGCAGGTTTCCGTCGGGAACTGAGGGAATCTTTCAAAGAATTTCAACAGCAGATGATGTCATCCTTCGAAGGTTTGTTGAGTGAAAATATGTCGAAAATTCAACAAGAATTCAGCACTATCCACTCCGAAGTCTCTAATCTGAAACAATCGCTCGGCAACTTACAGCAAGAACAAACCGGCCTAATAAATAATTACTCGGTACAAAAAACTGAAAATGATAATATGAAAATATATATGAGGCGATTACAAGAGGAACTCGATTCTACCAAGTCCCTGGTAACTTCACTCTCAGGAAAGTTACATGATAAGGAGCAAGAAGGAAGGAAAAATAACCTCGAAATCTCAGGGGTTCCATTTCACAAGAACGAGAACCTACAAAGTATATTGAACCGAATTGCTGTAAAGGTTGGCTTTTCCCTGACTGATGTTGACATTGATTATGTTCACCGAGTGAGACGTTTTCTTCCTCTTGACAAGTCAAATAAAGTGTTTAGTGATAAACAGTCGATGGATCATTCCGGCAAACCATCGGCAGTACCCAACATAATAGTGAGATTAACTCAACGAAAACGCAAATGGGAGTTGCTTGCTGCTGTGCGTGCTCGACGTGGATTAACAACGGCTGATTTGGACATCGACGGTGTACCTACACCTATATTTATCAACGATCATCTGTCACCAATTACGTTAACTGGAGCCGGAGGTTGCAGAGAAAGTCTATACATCTTAAATAAATTTAATTATAAATTACATTAAACTAAAATCTAAAACTAGTGATAAATGGTCGATGTATGTACCAAGAATGAATCGTTCTTTATTAAAATCTAAAACTACAACTATGGAAAGACGGTTGCGAAATCGAAGTGGCGAGATGTGGAAATCACGTAGCGCTGACTCGACGCCTCGTGCCGGTCCGCAACTGCACTGCTTCGATAAATGGTGTCAACGGTCCGCCTCTTACACCAAAGCGTAGATAAATGGTGTCGACGGTCCGTCTATAACACCGACGCGTAACACCTCCCCCCGAAGAACAGCAACTATTTGTCAAGCGGAGTGGCAAATATTGCTGCCAGACCACTGGTGTTCATCTTACTTCTTCTGGTCGGATGTTCCGTCTGGGTTCAATAAGTGTATAGTTGGCCCCTCTGCAGTATCGATGTCTGGATACGCCTCTGGCTTCAGCTTCCGAAGATCCGGATATTCGTTGAAGGTGCTTGGAAACCACCCGGGTGACTCGCGAACGCGGATATCGATTTGAGATATTCCTAATTATCGCGAACCGGCCCGCGAATATCCTACCGACTGCGCCAATTACGTTAACTGGCGCCGGAGGTTGCAGAGAAAGTCTATACATCTTAAATAAATTTAATTATAAATTACATTAAACTAAAATCTAAAACTAGTGATAAATGGTCGATGTATGTACCAAGAATGAATCGTTCTTTATTAAAATCTAAAACTACAACTATGGAAAGACGGTTGCGAAATCGAAGTGGCGAGATGTGGAAATCACGTAGCGCTGACTCGACGCCTCGTGCCGGTCCGCAACTGCACTGCTTCGATAAATGGTGTCAACGGTCCGCCTCTTACACCAAAGCGTAGATAAATGGTGTCGACGGTCCGTCTATAACACCGACGCGTAACACACCTCAAAACAAAATACTATATCGACAAGCACGGGAAAAGGGTAGAGAATTAGGCTACAAATTTATCTGGTTGAATGATTGTAAAATTCTTTTACGTAAAATTGAGGGAGCAAAATCAATTGTCATTATAAATGAATCTGACCTTCAAAAAATTAAATGACTATTATTGTTACTGTTTACCATTTATATATTATACTTTTACCTATTATTTTATATCTATATTGTGTTAAAAATGTTTTTGTTTCTATATGATTGTGCAGGTTACTTATGTGTTCAAAGAGTTGATATTACCCTACTTTTAAAATATAAAACAGTATATTACTCCACAATAAAAACATGGCGGTACGTGAACGTCGGCTATCATAGTTATTTTGTTGTATACTTTTTTAACCTTATAATCCCGTACCATGAATCCTAAAACATTCCTTTCCATTTATTACCAAAACGTAAGAGGGTTACGGACTAAATCTCAGAAATTTTTCGCAAGTGTTCTGATGAATGATTACGACGTCATTTGCCTAACAGAATCTTGGTTAAATGATTCCTTTTATGGCTCTGAATATTTTGATGATAGGTATGAGGTATATAGATGTGATCGTGATCCAGATATAAGTGGTTCCAGCCGTGGGGGAGGGGTCGTAGTGGCCGTGCGCCGAGAACTATCGCCAAACGCGCGGTTCGATTTTTGTGCGCCTCCGCCAGCCGACGAACTATTGATAAGTATACGGCTAAACAGCTATTCGCAAGCGGCCGGCAATGCAAACTCTGTGTCTGAGGTTCATCTACACATTATATGTACGTATGTGCCGCACGGCCCTCGCCACCAGTATTTATTAGAATCGTTTTACGACAGAGTGACTAATATGATTCATTCTAACCTTCATGATATTTTTATTGTTTTAGGAGATTTTAACGTCACAAAAGCAACTTGGACATATGATGACAACTCGAATAGTTTGATTATACAATCAAGTAATGACTGTTTATCGAACATTACCTCCGATTTTATGAACCTCGCATTATTAAACCAATTTAACACTCATTTTAATATTAACAATCGTCTGTTGGATCTCGTATTCTGTAATCTTTATTGTGAAATTAATACACCTCACGCCCCTCTTGTTTCGGAAGACCCACACCATAAAGCCTTAAGCTTTGATCTACCTATATCCATACAAGCTCCGTTAAAAAATAACTACTTCCTCAAACAAATGTTTTTTAGAGCTGACTATGACTCGATTAAGAACGCCCTTAAATCTTTTGACTGGGATACTATATTTTCAAACATAAATGATGTAAATTCTCAAGTAGCTTTATTTTATCAACTTCTTAATGAACTGGTTGTTCAATTCGTACCAACACGTTACATTTCCAACAGTTCTAATTCTCATCCTCCCTGGTACACGCGTCCCTTAATTAAACTCACGAATGAAAAACGTAAGTTCCATAAGAAATGGAAAATATATGGCCGTAGATCAGATTATGATACCTTTTCTCTTCTAAGAAAAAGATTAAATAAATTAGAGAGGGAATGCTACAGAAATTATTTATGTTACTCAGAACAGAAAATAAAATCCAACCCTAAATTTTTCTGGTCATATGTTAAATCAAAACGACAATCTGGGCAGATTCCACAAACAATGATTTATGATAGTGTTATGTTGTCGGATGGTGAGAAAATCTGCGAAGCTTTTAATAAACACTTTCAATCAACTTTTGTTAGAACAGCTCTCAATGGTAATCTCCCGATTTCATCCAAGCCTAGGCATCAGCCCGTAGTTGACCTTGACTGTATAAACATTGACGAGAAAATAATTCTTAAAGAACTGAAACAAGTTGACATTCACAAAAGTGCGGGACCTGATGGTATTCATCCGATACTTATTTCCAAATGTGCTGATGAACTACTGAAACCAGTTTACCTTATATTTCAAAGATCTGTTTCCACGGGGATCTTCCCTTCATTATGGAAACAAGCTATCATAACTCCTATACCAAAAAATCAACAAACTAATCTAATAACACAATATAGGCCTATATCTAAATTAAGTATTTTAGGGAAACTCCTAGAAAAAATAGTTACTACACAATTGTCTTACGCGGTTCGTAATTACATTTCCGACAAACAACATGGCTTCATTCAATTACGTAGCGTAGACTCGAATATGTTAACTTTTACAGATTACTTATTGAATGCCATGGATTCTAACCTACAGGTGGATGTCGTGTATACCGATTTCTCGAAAGCATTCGATAAAATAAATCATGACTTATTAATTATAAAGCTCGAGAACATTGGTATACACGGTAACCTACTGAGATGGATGGACTCCTACATACGGAATCGTTCGCAAGCGGTGTGTCTTAAGGGTTATTGCTCTAGCTACCTGCCTGTTCCCTCTGGCGTCCCTCAGGGGTCCCATCTTGGTCCTGTACTCTTTTCCTTATATATTAATGACATGGGCGACCACCTCAATGACACTCATCATCTACTTTACGCTGATGATACCAAGATATTCAGAGATATAACTGGAGTCTCAGACTGTCAGGATCTTCAAAATACCCTAGTATCCTTATCCAAATACTGTGCTGATAATCAACTTTACCTTAATACGGATAAATGTTTCATTATGACATATTCACGAAAGAAAAACAATATTAAATATGATTATCATATTGGTGACAGTTATTTAAGGCGTGTTGACACTATCCGAGATC
Source organism: Herminia tarsipennalis (assembly GCA_945859575.2). Lineage (NCBI taxonomy): Eukaryota > Metazoa > Arthropoda > Insecta > Lepidoptera > Erebidae > Herminia > Herminia tarsipennalis. The sequence continues at coordinate 10,282,394 of OX243854.2, forward strand.
TCGGCATCGTAATGGATGACAAGGTTTCCTTTAACGCACATATTGATAATATCATAGGAAGGGCTTTTAGGATCCTGGGCTTTATCAATAGAATTACTAAACCGTTTCAACATGCAATTACCTTAAAAAATTTATATTTCAGTTATGTCAGATCAATATTAGACTTTGGTTGCTCAGTATGGAACCCTTTCTACAAATGTCATATCGATCGCATAGAAAGGGTACAAAAAAAATTCATTAAAATTATGAATTATCGACACTCCATTACCGACAGTACTTACGATGAATCGTTAAATAAATACAACCTTCTTTCCTTAGAAAATCGCCGTAAGCAGTTTGACGTTGTCACCCTTTATAAAATTCTCAATAACAAAATAGATTCTTCAACATTACTCTCCAAAATTAACTTCATCACCCATGCTCGTCTTCCCGTCCGTCCCTCTCGAAAGTTAGACACCTTCGTACCGCCATCGCTTCATAAAAATTATACCCGCAACAACTTTATTACTCGCTCGATTACGTTATATAATAAAGAATTTCATGACATAAACCTCTTTAACAACTCATTGAACACTCTAAAATCTAAACTAATGCTGCAATTGAAACACGAACACCCCTAGCAGCACATAGATATGTATTTTTTACGATTGTTTTTCCCTATGTAATTATAATTTTTTACTTTATAATTAGTTATATGTTTTATATGTTTAACCGCTAGCATTTAAGCACAATTACTGTTAATTGTTTTCTTTTGGGTACTCTTTGTCTTTACATTAAGTCTATATTTTTTGTTATTTTGTATTCTGATGACTGTTTGTACCAAAATAAAATAAAATAAAAAAATAAAAAAAAGTAACCTAAAACGTACATAGGTCCCATGTTTTTGGTTCGGGGATCCTCTTTTTTGGTTCTGAGGGGGTGACAATAAATGTGGATTTTAACGGAAATATAAAATTGATGACAGCTAAGTTTGTCATCATTTTTACCGTGCTGTCAATAATCAATAGGTTATTAGATTATGTAATTTATCTTGTGAATATGTAACGTCGACGAATCCCACGTTACATAAAATACATTCTAAATACAAAATGACCTGAAAACAGCTATTAATATTAACGACTGCGCAGGAGGCGCAGAATATCTGTTGTGAAATAGATTTCGAGCATCATTAATGCTACAACAAAATAATATTCATTTATTATATACTATTAGATATTTGCTTTGAAGTTTTCAATGCTAATTGAAGATAAGATCGTAGGAGGAGCAGCTATTTTTTTTCTCCGTCCGATGCAAAGACATCGCCCAAAAAAGTGTTGGATGCTTATACTTAGGTTGCTTAAGGCACAGATAATATAATACTATACTAGTACCTAAGGCTTGCTGTTGGATGCTGATGCTTATATGCTCAGGATACTTATGACAAGAGTTTTATTGTTAGTAAGTAGGTTAGTCGAGATATCCAGAAGCGGACTGTAAATTTATGCGGCTTTCTAAGGGTCTACTAACCTAAGAAAACTGATCGCTATGCCTTCAAAAAGATGTTTTTTACAAAGAAGAACGCGTGAATTAGTCCACGATTTCTTCTTTCTACAAAAACAAATCCACTTATGAAATGATGATATCCGGAACAAAAAATAATCACACTTTTTTTAATTAAAACAAAACTTTTATTAAATTAAATTCAAAAATAATCACTCAATCAAAAAAGTTTTTATGTAACCTTAAATGTTTTTATAAGACCTGTCGAATGAGGCAACACGTTAGTTTTCTAAAAAAAAAATTGTAATGTCACTCGCTATTATGGAATTGTACCTTCCCTAGTCCGGGATTTCTTCTTTCTACAAAAACAAATACACATATGAAATGATTCGGAACAAAAAATAATCACACTTTTTTTTTAATTGTCTTAATCGCTAATTGTCTGCAATTAACTATTAGAAGAATGAACGAACGATCCTGGATAACACAGCTCCCAAGGTGCCTATAATTTAGAAGTAGTAACATGGCGGAATAGATAAGTAGGGCGTGGTGCCCACCACAGTGATCAGGATCTTGTTGAGATGGCCACCATGTCCAAGGAACATCTGTCTTACCTTAGCTCCGCAAACCAGGAAAATTTATCGTTGTAGAGATTACATCCACAGTTTCTTGAAATTCGCAATCGGGTAATAGGTAGGTAAACCTCTTTACAAAAATTCAAATTTCTAGGGTTTGGGCTGGGCGATTTACTATCAAAAGTAGTTTAATGAACGAGTCAGGAGTGTCAGGACTTTTATTCTTAAATTTAGGTAGGTACTACACTTTTTATTGACACCCTACTGCAACTGTTAGGAGCTGCTGAATCACGTGTCCAGTATTTTTCAAAATAAGCAAACAAGGTCATAGATCACAGTTTCTGTATAATTACGATAAATTTTTCCAGCTTCCCAAATTAATAAAGACTAATTGCCAATAAATTTATCTATAAAATAGTTGCCCGACATTATTTACGACTGGATTAATAATCTTTGGCGTAATGTCGCTTCGTAGGGTGATAAAAAAAATAAAAATAACCACAAACGGGCGGCCATTTTGGAATCTAATTTATGGAATGACGTTCGAACATTAAAATTATTTTGGTTTGTACAAAGTTCTTTATAGTTTTAGTTTATTAAATATTATTTTTATGTGTTCACGGATATAAATCATGAAAAGGGCGAGGTGAACGATAATAAACACTCATCCCACTTGACTGAGAGACTAGAGGTATACTTAACAGTGGTAACAATGACCCAAATTGGTTGATAAGAACTTAGGCAGATTGTGGGCACGACCGGTAGAATCTGACTGTTTGTTTTTTCGAGCTTCACGCAGAAATGGAATAATGGATTTATATGAAATTGAGCATGCAAGTAGTTTATTACCTGAAGTAGGTAACACATGGGCCTTTTCATCGCGATAAGTGATAACCAGTAGGTAACACACGAGCGAATCTGCGAGCGAAATTAATGTTATTATACGAATTCCATCGATTTGTGGGATAGTCTGTTATTTGCGCTATACCAAATTCAATTAGCAGTTTTAGGCAAAGAGTATTTAAAATAGTTTTAGGGAGCAGCGTGCAATTACCGTTTTGAAATACCCATGTGAGTCGAGTAAATAAGGAATAGAGACTAGTGCCTCTGTACTCGAAACCCTGAAACCGCGACTCTCTGAACCCCAAAGCCCGAATTATATATAGCTATTACAAGAGCAATGTAAAATAAACATCAATTGCAACCAAACAATCAGCATTCACATTTAACAATCCATGTTTATGTAGCTCAGAACATTATTTATTCGAATGCAGCTTTCTGTTCAATATTGAAGGATTTATTACTGAATCACGGATTCATTTTCAAATACCTAAGTACCTAGAGGTCGTGATGATGGCTATCGAGATACAAAGTTATATGGAGAAAACCAAGATAGCATGTATTCTACGTGGCATATCTATACTAATATTTTAAAGCTGAAGAGTTTGTTTATTTGGTTGAACGCGATAATCTCAAGAACTACTGGTTCGAATTGAACCATATTTTGAATATATATTTTCAATGAATATCTTGTTAGTTATAAAAGCTCGGTGGGAGTGTGTCCGACTGCTACGCAAGAGGTCGTGGGTTCGATTTCCACACGGGACATCACTTTGTGTAATCCACAAATTGTTGTTCCGGGTCTGGGGAGTTGTCTTTTTATAAAAGAAAAAAAATTGCAACAAAATCAGGCGCGGATCTAGAACTTTGTTCAGGGGGGCAACTATTGGCTCAACAGGCCAGGTGTGAGTTGTTCGCATGACAGAAGAGGGGGGGCATTAGATTCAACACCGGTACATCCCATTTATCAAGGAAAGCTATATGTATAACATCACGGTATGGCCAATAGAAGCGGAACATCAATCAAAAATGTTACAAAATCAGGGATATAATATTCCTTTTGAGAGCTTTCGTTGCGTGCAAAAACGTTTAACGGTTAAAGTTACACAACAATCATGTATGACGAAATAAATTGTTCCTCTTAAAAAGTTCTAAAAAAGGTGCGCGATTAAAATGACGATGATGCGCGAAGAAAGAGAATTATAATAAAATAAATAGGGCTAGGATAGATAACATAAGTTAAGCGGCGGTAGCCTAATGGCTAAGGCATCGGTCTCGCAATCGTGAGGTCGCGGATTCGAATCCTACCCCTCATACTACCGACGCACGTGAACCCACCCACACCTAATATAAGCCTTTGAGAGCTTAGCTGGAGGGGTTAACGTGATTACTAGTAATATGGAACTTAACACTGCTAATTAGCTTTAAAAATAAAAAAATGCGATAAAAAATGACTATACTACTATAAAAACAGGGATAAGAATAAAAATATGACTATTTATAAGTACTTAACTAGCTATCTTCGTCTGCGTTTCCCTGTTTTTGCAACATTTCTCATTGCTGCTCCGCTCCTATTGGTCGTAGTGTGATGTTATATAGCCTGTAGCCTTCCTCGATAAATGGGCTCTCTAACAGTGAAATAATTTTCCAATTCGAATAAGTAGTTGCTGATATTACCGCGTTCAAACAAACAAACTCTTCAGCTTCAAGACTTACAAGCTAAATTCATAACCTATTACAGGCAAACACCGCATGTAAAATAGACATAGTTAACGATAGAAAAATAAACTTAATACTATGCCTAACCTATACTATGACACTAATACAACAGCTATTTGTAACAGGTTATTATAGTTTTTATTTAAATGTTTTTATTAATGATACTCTGTTTGATAGTTTTGCTAAACTTGTGAAGTGTAACATTGTGTATATCAGTGAACTCACTGCATTCATTATATAACCGAGAGATGCCAGAGACGGGTGAATTCTGACCAAAAACAGTTTTCTGTTATAGTTAAATGGCAAAAAGGAATCTGTATAGTTTCGTCATGTCCGTCTGTCTGTCTGTCCGTCCGTAGGTATGTAACAGGCATTTTACTCAAAGGCTACTCAATGAATATTAATGAAATTTGGTGAAAAGGTGTCTTAAACAATAAATATTTTTAAGGGGGGGGGGGGGGCACTACATGTAACAGACGCTGATTTTAGTTTTCAGCAAACTTCAACGTGTTGTACATCATTCGACAGGTATTTTAAAAACATTTTAAGGTTTCTTACAAACTTTTTTTGATTTGGTGAATATTTTTGAAAATAATTGCTCCGAAACTTGAATAACGCTGTTGTGTGCCCCCCTCTTGATTTTTGAACCGTGTGACAAAAAATATGAAAACATCACAAGGGTGGGTAGCGCTTATTAAATGCTTTAAATACTTTAAACTAAAATTATTTTGGACATGATCGGATATACCCGATATTGAGTTATTGCCGAAAAACTGTGTTTCTCAACAAAAGGGCGCAAGTGCCGTGCCGTACGCAGGAAAATCAAGCACGGATCCAGTGGCTTAACCGGCCAATTCAACACCGGTACATCATCTACCACCGCCGGGGTGGGGGGGGGTCATTGCCTGCCCAAAACACATTTGTTCAGTATCAAAATTCTCAAATTTCCCAGAAAAAATGTCTGTCGACTATGGAGGGAGATATTTATTAAGCAGAATGGTGAACGAGACGGGCGGTCATGTGGAGGTGAAGGCATGGTACATACAGCTTTTTTTATCATCACGCTAAAGTTTATAGAGAGAGAGACAGGTCTGCAACTTCAAGCAGACAATGTTGAGGGCACAGCTAGTAATATATTACAGGTGCATTATAAACTATTGCTCTATTATGACATTTATGACAGATATTAATAAGAACATTTGTGCTTGTAAATGTGTAGTCACAGATCATTATGACAGTATTAAAGGGTTTAGTAAGTATGTAGATTATAGGATAATTACAAAATAAATAGGTATTCCTCTTTGATTATATAATGTCTAGATGAAACATTCCCTCAGTAAGACTATGAAAAATTAAGCTACTATTTTTGACGTTTGACACTCGTTGAAAATGGCGCGCTAGAATAACTATGGCTAGGAGTTGTAAAAATGGCGGCAAACTGACCGGCCATTATTTTTACAGCTCCGAGTTTAACTTGTAAAAAATGATTTGAATACGTGATAATTGACTTAGAACGAGACTATGTGCATGTAATAAGTGCATAAATACTTGACACTGGCAGAAATTAGCCGTTAAAACGGCTAGATTGCCATAAACTCAAAGAAGAAGAAGAACTATGGCTAGGATATCTGATATGAGTCTTCTTGTCTCTCAAAAAGTACGTCCATTTGACCGTACTTTTTGACAGTTTCTTCAATTTTAGATGCCGGATTAGGAATCTACATATTATATAATCAAAGGTATTCCTATAACTGCGCCCAAAACCCAGGTCTGTAACATATATGAGCTTTATTTTGCTTGTTGGTTTTTAGCGGTTTTCTTCTTGGACTCAAAATGAATATCATTGAATATATTTTGTATCCGGCAACTGAAAACAAAGACATTATTAATTTTGCAAATAACAGTTGTGCGAGATTTTTCATTTATATTTAAACATTCTATTTTAAATGAAAATAGAATGTACCGCCAACTATTTATTCTGTGGTACCGCACCGCAGATATAATAACTACATTACACTAGTTAATGTGAACGAGCACAACTGATGGAACATTACATAAGTTTCATTTTACCTGTACTCTTTAATTTACCTGTAATTTTGAGATCATTAAACAACAAACAAATCATCCTTCAACTTAAAATAATTTGTAGGGGATCATGTTTGCATCTTTAATGCAGGATATTTTTTTAATATTTGTTTATTTAATACTTTTTAGTGGTTGTAGATTAAAAGCAATAAAACAACTAACTTTTATCACAGCTATTCAAAGTTTAAAAAAAATTAACATGGTTGCTAATTGACTTTTTTAGTAGGTATTACAGTCATAATCATTTTTAAATTTAGTACCTATAATGCGGTATTCATAACTTTTTTTCACACCTCTTGTTTTTTACCATTTTTGACATCTCACAGCCGCCATATTAGTTTGTTTCAATCGTCACTTAAATGAGGTTAGAACCCGCGACCACAGAGAAAGTAATCACTGCCGGCGACCTCTTGATGGCGAGACCAATATCTAACAACTAAAGTCCACCATTAGTTACCACCAAGCTAACCATTAAGCTACCGCCTCTGTTAAATGGGTACTACCTAATTATTTCATATATTTTCAGTCGTCAAATGAATTGAAAATGACAGCATAATTTGCCGCTATATTCACAATTTAAATGTTATTTGAATATAATTTCGTTCGAAAATGCCGGTTTTCTCTACGCACTAAACTAATTCTAGTTTTTTTGGTCTAAATTTGTAGCCCAATATAATGTCACATAATCATTTATTGTTACGTTCGTTATGAAACATATTTCTTTGTAATAGACGCGAGTGAATTTCAAATATTTCGATGTTTAATTTTCCACTATCATTTTGTGTATTTTATTTGTTCTAGCGTCAATTTAGTTTAGAGGAAGAACAAATATTGTTTGTTTTTGTTGATTTAAAATAAAGTTGGAGATAGTAGTACCTATGTAGGAAAAGACATATGCTGCATATGATATGTATTCTGCATTCGGGCTATTAACAATTAGGGGTCGTCTATTAATTACGGGCGGGCGTTTATAGCTACTTTTTGAGTATTATTGAAATATTTCCTAAAGTATGTACATCATAACAATAAATTGTGTAACATTACGGCTCAAATCTGTCAACGCAACATTATGTTTCTCGCTGAATCACCAACCCACGTCCAAAGAAATTATTTCTGGTGTTTATATACGTTCCAGAAGTGGTGATGTGTATAAAATAACGTAGCAAGGTGACAAATAGGTAGGTGCCTTCTATTTCAAATCAAGGTGGAATCAATCTTGCACAGAAATCCATACTATCCATACTAATATTATAAATGTGAAAGTAACTCTGTCTGTCTGTTACGCTTTCACTCTCAAACAACTAAACCGATTTAGATGAAATTTGGTATGGAGATAGTTTAATCCCCGGGAAGGACATAGGATAGTTTTTATCGCGATAACCGACATCAATGTATAAACTTAACTGGGGCCGTATCCTGATAGCCGTACCATATATCATTATAGCTGGTCAATTGTAGACGAAAAATAAGTTTATTTTAGGATTATGGTACAAAATTAGCAGCTGCTAATTTTGTACCATAATCCTGACAAAAAACAGGCGAATCAGGGAAGACTTTTAGACCTGTTTGACTGCCTCTGTGGCGCGGTGGGAGTGTATCCGACTGCTACGTAAGAGGTCGTGGGTTCGATCCCCACCCAGGATAAAACTTTGTGTGATAAGCACGATGGTTTATTCTGTGTCTGGGTGTTATTTATCTATAATATGTATTTAGAAATATATAAGTATGTTTATCATTTGTCTGGTTGCCATAGTACAAGCTCTGCTTAGTTTGGGATCAGATAGCTTTGTGTGAATTGTCCCAAGAGATATTAGATATTTGTCAGTTTTTTTGCATTGAAACGCCCCCCCCCCTCCTCTCCACGGGGTATTGTTTGTACCTGCCAACACATTCAACATTATTTTATCTCTTCATCCCTCAATCAATTGAGACGAATCCAATTATACCTCATTTGTTGAAATCCATTAAATCGCGTAGTAGGTCATTGATGACATCAATGTAGACAAAGCGCACAGAGTACACTTAAGCGTCCCAAAACAAAGGTATCTAATTGAAAAATATACTTATCGGTCTACCTAAACTTCGTGAATGATTCAGAAACAAAGAACAAGGAGTTTCAAAACGAATCAATCTCAAAAAAATCTATCAAGGCCGCGTAGTGGTAAGATCGAACACTCAGATTGTAACAAAACATTTGAATCAAATTCAGTTTTTATTGACGTTTTGGCACATTTTCAGGCGGAAATCAGTAATGTGTTAGTTGACAGATAGACAACGTTAATTTATTTTGTCATATTACTGCTGTGTATGTACACTTAGACAAGAGTAATAATGTAGGTAATTCACATCAAGATGATAGCCAATAAATCATTTTTGACAGATTATTTCCATGTCAATTATTTATTTTTCATTTCGTTATGATATTATTAAGTATTAGCTAATTAACGAATGACTTCCGTCAGTCAAATGTAATTAATTGACCTTTATTTCAAGAAATATTTTGTGGATTCATGAAGTTTTTTATGAATCTGAAAAATATATGACTGATGCTCATAACTAAATAATCAACTGCGCAGGAGTTATTCTTATGAGTAGTCACCATTTCTTCACTTTCGAAGCCAGGATCCGTTCTGGTCTGATCTAGTTGCCACTATAGTTCACGTTCCTAGTGGTCTTTTACACGACTAACGGCCGGTCTTAATAATCTATCTATCGATGGATTTGGCTACTATCCAAAGAGGCTCCATCCAAAATATGTCAAAATTCTACCTCTAGTAACCAAATTCATCGACAGATAGATTATTAAGACCGTCCGTAAGTGCCTTATTCGCTCGCAGCAATAACCAGTGATTGCGACTTCAGAAGTCTGTATTCTGATATCGAGTTAAGATGAGGAGTCGCCCTCCCTTCTCGGAGTGACTCCTTAACAGTCCCATCTTGATCCTTGCGATATAGGCCTATCTATTAAACCTATATGCAGGGATGTAGCTTGTCTTAGTCGGGCCCTATATCAAAATTTGACAGGGAGCCTTATATCTTTACAATGATTCTGAATGATTCTTCAGTGTGTGTCGATGGCACCGAGGGGAAAGGTGCCACCCCCTTTCCAAATAAATTGCAAATTTAAAATTGCTGACGGGGCCCGGGGTTTTGGAGAATAATTGCCTTTCTATAGACCTCTCATTTCCCGCGTTTTATACAAAAATAAAGTTCCCGCCAGTTCGCACCGTTCGCGTCACCTTGAAATCTTGATTGACGTAGTGCAAATGACGTTTAAATGACTTGTCAAAACGGGCACAGGCGTTCAGTTCAAGAACAGCCAATTACCGGTCCAACAAGTCGGTCATTATCATGACACCATTATTTTATTATTTGTTTTGACTGTCTAAATGCCGCGACTCCAAATGAATCACGAAAAAGAATAACATTGTTAGAAATGTAAACAGAATTATTTTGAGTTGGTAAAGATGTAAAGAGTTTATATTTTGTATAACGTCTTTATTCTGAACTTGTATCCAGAAATAATATTATCTCGAACGATGATGACTAACACTAGGTTTTATTTTCTGCGTCGTTTTGTATAAATTATAAACTGACAAGGATAATAAATAACGTGTTATGGAAACACTCCATTTTTTATCTCACTGCCCAGAATGATGGCTGTATTAGAATAATAACATACCAACCGATGGAACGATATGCACGTATTTTTTTTTAATTTATAGAAGTTCAAAGGATAAAGTGGTAAGTGTAGTATAAAAAAAATTCTTGTCTATAGTTCTGGTATCTTAAAATCATTGTTTCTATTTTAGGATAACGTTTTGTTAACTGAAACAGTAAATTGACACATTTTTATCATTATTTGATAAATTACTGACATACCTACGAGTCAAATAGAGAGAGCCACCTATTTTTGGAAGCTGTGAAAGAGCTGAAATTCGATTCCCACACAAAACCCGAAAGAGACCCATAGGTGCTGTATCAACAGCAGCACGGCTGGTAGGGGTTTTTCATAGTCAGGATCTATTTCGTCGGTGAGAAATGAAACTAGTATTCCCCGTTAACTAAATTTATTTGAATTCTCAGCTTTTCTTATACCGATAAAGATACGAGTTTTCGTATAAAGATACGAGTACACTTATTGCATATATACATATACCTATATAAATATTATGAATTTCGGCAACGGCTTCAACGATTTTCATGAAATTTAATATGCGGGGGATTTCGGGGGCGACAGATCGATCTAGTTAGGTTTCATTTTTAGAAAACGTCCTTAAAAAAAACCGAGCAAAGCTCGGTCATTCAAGTACTTAATTATTAAAAGCTTTAATTTAACACAATTCGACTTTTCAGCCCATCGGCTCTGACGGTTCTGTTCTTTTATTGTTTTACTTCTACCTTTTTCTCAATTTCGAAATCAGACTTTTTAGAACGTCAAAGCAAATAGTTCACAAATATCAATGAGGTTTCATGTGAGGTGATCCAACCCTCGACCCACCTGCCACAGTACCTACAGTCTGGATATTCTTTGTGTCCGTTAAATGTATTTGTAAGTAGGTTGTATAGTCCTCCGCGACTTAGTTAGAGATTGTAACTTTGTGCAGGAATAGCTTTTAAAGAAAATAATAATCCTAAAAAAACAGCGATACCTAAATGTCTGAGGAAAATAAACTTTACAATTAGCTATTAATCCAACAACTCAACATTCAATTTATAGGGCATTAACAGATTCACTTTAAAATTATCGAAAATATCTTGAACAGACATACAGACTGCAATATTTGCAATTAGAAAAGATAATTTATTAATATACCATAAGTTAGTATTATAGTATGTATTGGACCGGGGCCAATACAAGCTTTAGTAGGAACATTATCGAGTGCTGGGTTATCGATATTGGTTGTATGAGTTATACCTTTGCCTAACGTTTATAAAATTATTACAGATCGCTGTCAAGGTTTCTGGTAGAAAAATAGCGTGCAATAAGAATGATCGTAGTAGATAATGGATAAATGTACCTGGGTATTTGTTTATATATTTTACGGTTGGTTATTGAGAATAATAAACAGAATCTGCAGACGATTGCGTAGGAGGGAAATGTCTCATTGATATAAAATTGTAATTTTCATTCTGCAAATCGTTTTATTGGCTGACTGCATGCGGATAAGCGGCGGTACAAACAAGATAATTTGAATTGACGCTTCTGTTATTTTTGTGTTAGGCAATTTGGCCGGTTATCCCAACCAATTTCTGCTAGTTTCAAATATTTATTGCTCACTATAACGGCGCAAAGATTTGATCTTACTGATTTTGCACTTCGTATCAACCCATATGATGGCCCACTGCTGGGCACGGGTCTCCCCAGTAGAACCTACTGGTATGTAGATCCTGGGGGTAATTGCCATAATCGCCACGCTTGGCGAGCGGGTTGGCGATCGCAGTAAGGCTTTAAGTACGCAGAGGACGCTGCTGCCCGTCCTCCGGAGTGAAATCCCTTAGTCGCCTTGACGACACCCACGGGAAGAGATGGGGTGGTACTATTCTTAAGCCGGCACCACACGGCACGGATTTTGCACTAATTAAAACAAAACTAAAAAAAAAAAAAAAAAAAATATCCAAACTAATTACCTACCTACTGGCCTACTTATTATTATAGTAACTCTGGCTGTGTGTGTAAAATTCCACCATTAAATTTAATAGTAGGTAGCGGTGGTCAAGAGTGATCAAGTCAATGCCTTTTCTTTTTTCTTGATTTTAAGTTGAGTTGTCACAATCTATCAATGCCAATGTCGTATTGTAAAGAACAATCTTTACAATTTGACTACTCAAAAATTAATTCTTGTCCATATCACAATTCACAAGTTGATATTATTTAAATAGAGATATTTTACACCCAGCAAATTCAAAACTATGAAAATAATGGTGGTTCCACCGAGTTCCACGAGTTATTTCTAATAAAAAAGTGCGAAACAATCCGTATTATTAATGACACTCAACAACAACTCATTAGGTACCTGTCCCACCAACGACGATGAGCGAGAAGCGAGTAGCGATTTATCGCACAAGAGACGTCGGTCGGTCCCGTCCGTGTAAACAAAAAAGATGCAGTGAGTACTCGCCGGCGGCAGTGTGAACGGTCAGCGATCATACTGCCGGCGTGTACTCGCATAAGTATGTACGTTTCTTGAGCGATAAAACCCCTCGCTTTCTCGCTGTTGGTGGGACAGGTGCGAAGCGTCGGCACGCACACAAGCTTTTTATAAATTGCTGTTCATTGTACGTGTTAAAATGGCCTTCGCAAAGTTTCCCGCCAACTCTTTGAAGATTATGACAAATGTTTTATCTTAAAAATAATATGCAACAACCCGAAGCTTTTAAAAAACAGCAAAATCATTTTTACACCTAGAAAGCTAAAATTGTCAAAACAAAAATACTATTTTTATAAAAAGTTTTTACATCATCGAGACGTGGTGCGATGTGATGATTGTTTTGCTTTTTAAAAAGTTTAATTCTGGGTTGCCACCTGCTTGTGTAATTTCCACTATTTTTATTCTCATGTTTTAGATATTTAAAAGTTAAATAGATATAATTTTATAGCACGTGTGTCTTAAAACTACTGTGCTTATTTTTTATTAGTACAAAAACATTTTCTTTTATAATAAAAACATTATATCGCAGGCATTTAAAAAAACAACTGAAGATATCATGGCAAATATACTGATGATACTTAAATAAACACCCACACATTATCTGTAGGTACAAATACGATACGATACGGTCCATACGATAGAATATATTGGTTAGAATATATCGTTCTTTACCTACATAGTTGCGAACAACCAAGCCAACCAGCTTTACTTCGCGTAGAATTATGCGGATATTAATTGGCGGAATATATTCATGCATAAATATTACGGTGCAAAAGTTTATGTGCAGATAACAGTGCACTGTCTATACCTTCACTTTCATAGTTCTATGACGACCTTTTGAGTAAAAAGAGTTGGTGAATAAACATTTCCTAAAGTACCTACCTACTTAAATATTGTTATTGATGATGATAAAGCAATGATGGCTGCAAAAATTTAAATTATTAAATAAAAAGTCGTGCATTCTGATTCAATATACCTAGGCAGGTTCAGAGCCAAACAAACGGGCCTGGAGGAGGCGCATTCCGGGGCACGTTTAAGGCGCTTCCCCGTGCAAAACAGCACGTTTTTTGTGCACTTTTGTGGAGCTATCTGCTCTTTATCCAAAAATAAATATCAACTAATAAAAATACATTAAATTTCTACATATTTTCGACTCCAAAATGGCAGATTTTGTTTTTGTTAAATGAGTATAATGTGTATTTAATCTCCTCACAAAGAGACCACAGAAATGAGAAATAATTATTGATAAAATTCATCTCCTCGTAAAGTACAATTTTCTTTGATTTGCTACATATACTAATGGATAGGAAATTTAATAAAAAACATTATGCTAGAAACATTTTTTTCAAACGACCGAAATTTTATTTTACAAAGATTTTATTCCAAAAACTGAGCGCATTCGCTACGGTGTGGCGAAGAGAAAATGAATGCTCAAGATCAGGTCAGGGTCACGGTACCGCCTTTAGGTGCAGGCGCCCCTTAAACCGGGTATATTGAAGGTACTTGGTACAAACTGCTATGTTGATGAGGGCGCCAAATGCTATCAAAGGGCGCCAAATCGGGTGAAATGATTTCAACCCCTCCCCTCCCACCTCGTCGCGCGAGGTACTAACAATAAGGGGATTTAATGAATTAAAATGCACGCCCCCTCCCCCCATCGTAAGCACGTTCTCCGAAGGCGAAGGGCGCTATCATCAAGTTTTTCCCCGCCTCGAAATAATCCTAGTCACTGGGTACCTAGGTAACTACAAAAATGGCGCCCTCGGGCGTGGTCAATGGAGACAAGAAGCATTGAAATAAAACACTTGAAAATTTCGTCTTAAATATATTATTTGTGTGAATTTTGTCCAAAATGATGCAGTTTATTTGTCTGCCAGTTTATATTTATGTGATGCGATAACACGAGATCATTAGCCGGCTGTCAGCATATGACAAACGCATGAACCAGTATAACTAACGACCATACAGTTAGCACTGTAACTGCGAACGATACAACACATCTGTTATACTTTACTTGAAAGATAATATCTCGAAACCAACTCTTGGCAAGCGAAATGAATGAATTAACACCGTGTAAATATGTCCAACACAACGCGCCCTGAAGATTATGCGAAATCTAAAATAGCTATCAACGTCGAAGAAAAAGGTGTGGTCAATTTCAAGGTACATATATATTTTTTTTAAATAAAAAGATAACTAGCAATGTGGGATTGAGTCCCACATTACTAGCAATCTTGTTAACCCCTAAAGCTAAGCTCAAAAGCTTGTGTTAGGAGTGGGTTCACGTCGGTAGTGTAATGGGTAGGATTCGAACCCGCGACCTGCTACGAGTAGGTACAGATTTTGAAAAACCAATCTACATATAGGTACTACGAAACATTTTCCATGATAAAAAGTAACTGAAGTGCTATTACACACGTATAACTATCCCTTTTTCATTTTTTAGGGTTCCGTAGCCAAAACGACAAAGCGGAACCCTTATAGTTTCTCTATGTCTGTCCGTCCGCAGCTTAGCTCAAAGACTGTTAGTGCTAGAAGGCTGTAATTTTGCATCGATACGCACATTACTTACGTCGACAAAGTGAAAGAATAAAATCTTGAAAAACATTTTTTTTATGGTAGGTACCTCCCCTATATGTAAAGGGGGAAATGTTATTTTTTTCTCACCTACCCCATTGCGTGGGGCATCATTGGATAGGTCTTTTAAAAAAATATTGGGGTTGTGAAGATTATTTTTAGATTTAGGAATCGTTTAGGAATAGATTTGTGGAATATTAAAAGGTAGGTCTAAAGTAAAAAAAAAATACAGTCAAGTGTCCCCCTGCCAGCTAAACGGTTGATATTGGGTGTACAGAGATACTCTGCACATTCGTGCGCCCGGCTTGCCCTGAAGCCTGGTACCTGCCTGAGGTAGGTCGGAGGGTAACGCAGTTTGAGGAATAGTAATAAAACTATATCAGTGACTGACTAGTGTATATATTTCTGTAAGAACATGGGTACATTCAATTACTGAGAGAGATCCATCAGTACGAGCTAGGCTCAAGTATCTTGATCGAATCCGCTCAGTACTCGGTTACAGCTGTATTTATACCCGTCGAAAAACCGTTAATTCCTATAGTATAGTCCGGATACACCATCTAAATCGAAATAACCTGTCGCTATTGGTCAATTTATTTTTAGCAATGTTGTCAACCCTATATTTATAAATTCCCTAAATTATTATAAAAAACCCATAAAATGATTATCACTAATTTTAACATTCCTGAATGAAAACCAATCATGCGCGAGCGGTCAACATTGATTCGCTCGCGTGCCGTTGCTATGGACTTTGACTGATATAGACTACTCTGGTTTTCCCCAAAAAACAGTCTTTAAAACACATAACCCTCCTTCTTGCGAAGTCGGGTAAATACCGCTACCCCACTTATTTCTCCCTAAATTTTGGGGTAAATCCACTAAATTGACAACGGTGCTATTACATTATATACAATTCTGACCAATAGGAATGTTCTAAGGCGCGTACATACCGTGCCTATCAGATTTCAATTACAAATTAAGGCTAAACAATGCAATATTACTAAGAGCTATTGTGCTAGAGATATTGTATAACATATAGAAGTGTAATAACAATACTACAGGGTGTCCAGTAGCAGATTTCAAAGTTTAAATGATTGAAAAAAAAAAACTACACTTCTAATGTAAAGTAGGTTTATTTCAATTTGATAACAACAAATGCGGATTTTATTTTTTAAAAACCATGTTCTCCAAATGGTGGCCATCGAGTCTGACACACTCTTCGAGTCTGACATGCTGTTGACTTCGTTGCGAATATTTTCTTTAAGTTGTTCCACAGTGCTTGGATTGTTTTTGTAAACAATGGATTTTAAGTATCCCCATAAGAAAAAGTCACATGGGCTTAAATCGGGTGATCTAGGCGGCCAGGGTATGGTACCGTTTCGGGATATGTTCTTTTGGGGAAATAACTGCCGCACAGCATTCATAGACACATTAGCAGTATGAGCTGTGGCCCCGTCCTGCTGGAACCATGTGTAACATGAATTATTCTGTAGTTCTAGTCTAAAAAAGTCGTTTATCATCAGGCTGTATCTCTCTGAATTCACTGTTACAGTTTGGCCACGTTGATTTTCAAAGAAATAAGGCCCTATAATTGCAGAAGCAGAGATGGCACACCAAACTGTGACTTTAGGCTTATGTAAAGGCTCTTGATGCATTTGCCTCGGGTTGTGGGTATCCCAGTAACGAAAATTCTGTTTGTTCACATACCCTCCGATATGAAAGTGAGCTTCGTCACTAAAGAATATGTTTCCCATCCGAGTAGCAGTACGAAATCTCAACAACATCGTCTCTGCGTAAGTTTTCCTTAATGCAAAGTCGGAATCGTGTAATTCTTGCACGATTTGAATTTTATATGGATGGAACTTGAGTTTTTTTCGCATTATTACCTGCAAAGTTGATTTTGTAATTCCCAATATCGATGAACGTGCACGCAGTGATAAACGGGGATTTTCAACGACAGAAAGCATTACACGGTCGACATTTTCATCTGTGGCTACCGATGGTATAGGTCCTGGTCTGGGTCTATTTACTGTTGATCCTGTAGCTCTGAACCTTGCTACCCATGACTGAATAAGGTTAATCGATGGTCCATCACGTTATCGACGAATACCGTAACGATTATTAAATCGACGGCGTGCTACAGACAGCGAAAAAAAATCCACTCGAAATGTAAGCCTCGACGGCAAACGCGCGGTGCTCTCCACTCCACTGTTCCATGGCTACTAAAAAATCCGCAGCGCTAGCGCTACTAGCGATATCCCCCGCGCCCCTCTATCGGGTTTCGTTCAGAAACTATGTTTGCTTAAACTTTGAAATCTGCCACTGGACACCCTGTATTTACACGTAATTTTAACAATTATTGGAATTATAATCAAAAAACATCGCGACCTCAGAGACAAGTTTTTAGTGTCTTGTCGCTGAACTAATTACGACAATGAATTTAGAATTATACAAACTTAGTATCTAAGGCACGAAAGATAAGTGAAAATGTCTCATAAATCACTTTGTTATTTTACATTTCACTATTCATATCTATTAATAAACTATATAAATCAATTTTACTAATTAAAAGTTAAAGATACAATTTCCGTTGTAATCTCTATGGTCAAGGATTATAGGAAGAATTCTATATCGAAGTTAAAAATTCTCTTTGGTTATTATTTCGTTCTTTGTTCATTCTATTTAGTGACATGAGACGGACAATGTTACAAGTTAAGGAACCAATGTTGTAAGTTAAAGAACTAAATTAAAACTATTATTTTCGTATCGATTAGTTTAAACTAAACACAAATTAAATGTATTGGGTATTATCTGTCCCGCACATTGGGTATATGAAAAAACTCACGGTAGTAGTAGGCATATATAGTGAAATTAAAAGGAAAACTATCATAGCGAATTAGGCTTTACAAGTTTACGAGTAGGTAACAGCTGATCAAATGATAAGTAACAAAATTTTCGTATAAATTCCATTGAAAATTATTATTTTACGTAGGTATTATTAAGTAAAAAACAACACAAAACCCACTTGTTATTAATTACATTATTCGGCTGGAGGGGGGGATTACGGAACCCTATATTGTGCGTGGCCCGACATGCACTTGCCCAGTTTTTATCTATAGACAACCCTAGCGCTCTAATAGAGAGTAGGTAATAATTTCCACAATTAGGCGTAGTTTTCATACTATGTATATACATATTTATTTATACTGTGATTCTATCAAGTAAAACATCCAAATGGAAGGACACATACTTTGGAGGGAGGAGTGGTCAACCTCCCTGGGTCCTCCATTCGTTGCCTCCTTGAACAAATATCCAGGCGTGACGTCAGTTCTATTATTGCATTAGGTAATTTGCAATGCTAATGTGCATAGGTACATAACGTACTATTACTAGGAAAATCATGCATTACGTGCTAAATAAACAAACATTAAATTGGCAAATACGCAATCAACTATTTGTGTAACTAAAACTGTAAATAGTTACACTACGTTTTCAATTTTAAATTACAGCAGCGTTTGTATAGTTCTGCTTTTGAATATAAACTAGGTAAACAACAGTATTTGGCACTGTTTGTCATTCAATGCGATAAATTGAACATCTATCAAAATTCAGTCATCATTGTAATCGCTGAAACAATAATAATAATATTATTCTTTATTGTACACTAATACTTACAAGTAAAACAAAGTAGGTATGCATAGTATTACTTAAATGTACAATATGCGGCCTTATAATAATAATATTAGTTTATTTCTCACCATTTCGATCGATATCGATAAGAGCGATATCTTCCAGGCAACCTTTGGATAGACAGAGACAATATATCCTGGGGACAATATATCAATATATCCTATAAAATAGTGTTAGTGAAAAATGCGTGATATTAATTTATAGTTATGAAGAATTCCAAGGAAAAGAAAAGATAATTAATAAAAATTTAATAGAGGTTTAATCAGAGAGGTAGTAGTCCTTCAACGTCCTTATAAACGATGCCAATGATTGGGCTCGTCTTAAAGTAAGAAACAGTGCACTCCATAGACTTGCTGCCTAGGACAGTAAACGAATTTTCATATGATTTTGTGGAATGCATTGTAATTTTAACCTCAAATCCTCCGAAGACCTTAGGAATCTGGAATGTGTGTCATGGAGAAACTTTAAACGTTCTTTAAGATACAAGGGAGTAAAAGGATGAAAGAGTATAGGTACTACTTTAAAGTAATAAGAGAATGCGAGTATTCCGACGAAGACGTATTGGGAGCCACTTGAGCACATTAAGGAATTCAGAAACATGATCATATTTGCGCAAACCAAATATAAATCTTAAACAGATTTTTTTAAGGCGCTCAGGTTTATTATATCGGTCCTCGGTGTGGTCGTTATAGCTGACGTCAGCATAGTCATAGTACAGGTAGAAAAAAAAACAAATTAAAAAGTCGGAGGCATTTCAGTAAGTTCACTGGGATTCATGAATGCCTCTGACTGCATGATTTAAGTTTATCTTGTTACAATCTCATATAAGCTGGCGGGATTTTTTGATTTTTAAACTTTATGTTTTTATTTAATACTTTTTAGTGCTTACTTGAAAGACGCAATGTAACGTAATAACTGTAACTACCGAAAATTTAAGTGAAAATATTTGATAACAAACTTTAAATCACTTATATCCTAAACGTTTACTTTATGTAAAAAATAACTTAAGAAACCACATCATGATTTTAAAATACCTACACGATGATATACATGACACAATTTGTAGACTTTATTTTTTTTCTCTATCACAATATGGCGTCTGGCTGTCGCTAACTCGCTATTTTAAATTTCGATCACTGTCTTGTCTTTAGTGACGACTGCAAGATTTAATACGAATCGATTGACGTATGAATCATCAAACCGGTCCACGTGTTTGGTCTATATAGTGCCGCAAAGGAACTCAATACATACACGTCAAACACATTACCCTCCACAGTCGGGTAAATAGAGACTGCGCCAGCTCAATTTTAGTGACAGATAATCGGCAAAAAGTTTCAGAGTCTACGTAAGGACTACTTGATAACACTTTAATCTTAAATATTAGGAAACAGTCTATTACACACACGGCTACATAGACTGTATAGTTGTTATTTTTCTTCTTGATTTTGAGTTGGCATGTAAATTTAGCCATAAGCCAACTATAACCGATTTCTGAATAAAGTCAATAATATAATGACCACTGTACTATTTTCCTACTGCTCAAAAACGTAGTCTTATCGATTTTTCACGTAGGCAGCTTCTATTTCCTCCTCAATTTTCTCTAAGATTTTCTCGTTAATCGCAGAGCTGTGAAAATAATGTCTATTTGCTGCCATTTTGACAATTATTTTAAGTGCAGTTAACTATCTAATTAATTACATGTAACACTTGTTTTAAGTGCAGTTAACTATATAAATAATTACATATAACACTTGACATTTCTGCTGGAATTGGCTGCAAAATCATGTACATTGCCAAAAGCAAATAAAATAAGTAAATTGTAAATAGTGAGTATAGTCGGAAGTACTGACACATAGTTCTCGTACGTGCATTAGTTCTAACTAAGTACCTGCTATTGCTTATAAAAGAATAATAAAAAAAATATTCTCTTCAATTTTAGCAAAGACAACAATGAAAAGCGTTTCCGCATGTTTAAACCATCAAAGAATTTTCCAACAGCCAATTATTTTTGTTTCCGAACCCACAGAAGTGTTTATTCAGAATTAAGAGGAAAATGAACATTTTTCGTACACTGAATTCTATGATAACAGGAGTTTGAAAACCATCGGAATTACAATGTTTGTTTTTACATATCAAAGGCCATAATATCTTTGTTTTGTGAGTTATAAACGTCCATTTTCAAAAGAATGTTTATAGTTAAGTGCAGGAAATTCATAAAGGTATGTTTATTTTTCCAGATTAACGACGGCGCGGCACTTATATTTGCTGATGAGTTCAAGCTTACTTTAGAGAAATATCTCTTTGGGATCTGCCCACAGAGTTACAAGGTAAATATTCTGGTAATACATACCTAGTTTAAAAAAAAAAAGTCAATAGTAGTGTTTCCGTTACTTTTTAATTTATGACTGGCCTGTTGGTCTAGTGGTTGTGAACCTGACTGCTAAGCCGGAGGTCGTGGGTTCGATCCCCACTCAGGATAAAACTTTGTGTGATGAGCACGATGGTTTATTCTGTGTCTGGGTGTTTATTTATCTATATATATGTATTTAGAAATATTTAAGTAGGTATGTTTATTAGTTGTCTAGTTTCCATAGTACAAGCTTTGCTTAGTTTGGGATTAGATAGCGTTGTGTGAGTTGTCCGAAGATATTATTAAGATATTATTATGATTATCTACCTTACCACTCACTCGCACGGCCCCCCGTCTTCCCCCCCCCCCCCAGGATTTATTGACATGGCACGAGGGGCAAATGGCAGTGCCATGCGAAATAGCCGTCTGGGGGAGGGGGGGAGTCACGTCCGAGTACATTCTGCAAGTCATTAAACTAATATAAGATAATTTTGATTTTGGGTCTCTTCCTATTTTTGTAGGGCGCGCTGGTATCTATGTTTTTCTCACCGTTCAGGTAACCTGCATAAAGATCACTGAAAATTGAGATAATGAGTAGGGGAATGTCACTCAAAGCCTAGAGTATAGGTACCACTTTTAACCTTAAACTATTAACGCTCAATACATAGATATGTACATAAACAATTAAAATGTTTTTATCATAATACCTACAGTTGATTTTATTACACGACAAACTTTGGCGTACTCGCTTTGAGCTATCTTCCCGGAAGTACTCACAGTTAAAATATTTTTTTTTCCACTAATAATAACTAGGCACTTGGGAGTTGTAAAAATGGCGGCAAATTGACATGTCGCTATTTTTACAGCTCCGCGTTTAAAGTGTAAAACAGTGTAAAATATACTTGAAATACGTGATAACTGGACAAGAACGAGACTTTGTGATTGAAAGAAGAAAACTTTAGAGAAATTATACTTGAAACTGGCGTATGCACATAATGTGCGAGCCATAATCTGTACCGATTAATATTGGAGGGAAGAGGAAAAAAAAAACTAGGCACTTAGAAGGCACTGCTATAATATGTTGTAAAATATATAGTTTAACATCACCTGATAATCCAACATCAAAGTTATATCATACACGGAAAATACAATCCTTTGAGAAAACTAATAAAAATAAACACACAACAAAAAACTATTTATTTAACTTAAGACAAATGTATACAGAAAATATATGTACCTACTTTATAAAAAAACTATTTATATATAAATTAAAAATAAAAAGTATTTATTTAAAAGAAGTTTATTTAAGCGGTGAAGTCCATACCCAAACCACAGATTATGTAATAGTACCTACTACGGTACCCAAACTTTCCTTACCAAAAGAGTATAGGTACTAATCTAAGAAACATATACAAACTACTAGTATAGTATTATATTATCTGTGTACAAACTAACACTTACAACACCAAGAATGGTGTACAACGAAATTAAATTGTTTAACAATCTACCAAAAAATGTAAAGGACTGTGAAAGAAATGACTTCCTTCAAGAAGAACATTAAAGAATTTAAGAAGTGAAAATGTATACTAAAGTAAACTACCTATAGTACATGAGAACAAAATTCTAAAAAAGAAACATAAAAGTTACGATACTTCTATTTATCTAAGTACGTATATATTCGTAAATGCAATAAAAGATATGTTATTAATAACTAAAACGAAAACCCAATAATAAATATATTTACTTTAGTAAAGCATTTGCCACAATCTATTATTTAAACACACTTAAAATCAATAATATTAATTAGTAGTAGATATGTATGTTTTCTGTTCAGTTATTTACAACAGTATCATAGGCCTAAACACCTTTTGTACGAGCGGACACCGACGCGTCGTCTATGCGCTCAAAATGAATATTTTTTGCAAACACCTACATTGTGTGAAGCAAATCTATACTAATATTATAAAGCGGAAGAGCTTGTTACTAATAAAACTATACGTTTCCTATTATTTTTTTGAGTTATAGTTGCATAAGTCATATGCATATTTACGGTCGGACTAATGTCTCTTTAATTTTTAATTTAACTTACATTTATATAATTAATGCTTGCTCATTAAGTGAACTGTAATGTTCTTTCCGTAATAAAGATCTTTAAAACTAAATATTTTCAGAACAATACCACACATACATAATAATAAACATACTACATTAGCTGACCCGCACAATTTCGTCTGCGTTAATTTTCCCCGTTTTTGCAACATTTCACGTCGCTACTCCGCTCCTATTAGTCGTAGCGCGATGTTATATAGCCTATAGCCTTCCTCGATAAATGGGCTATCCAACAAAGAATTTTTCAAATCGGACCAGTAGTTCCTGAGATTAGCGCGTTTAAACAAACAAACAAAGCAAACAAACAAACTCTACCGCTTTATAATATTAGTATAGATTATAGACTAGCTGTCCCGCGCAACTTCGTAAATAAACATGTTTCGAATCTGAAACGCGCTTTATAGTTATCAATAGAATGATTGTCAAGTTTGTTTCTTGTGATTACATGAATTTGTATTTGTATTTGTTATATCAGCCTTGTTATATTAGCCTAGCCTTTTTATGAAAGATCAAAACGATACATACGATAAAACGATATGCTCAAAATGTTTGGTTAAAAAACTCAGAGCTAACAGACACAGGCTATTGCTTAGATTGACATGTCATTCTAAAAAAAAAATCTTTTTAACTTATGTATCGTTTTGACCTTTCTTATATAGGCACTGATGTACCTAACTTGACAGTCATCTAGTCTGTTATTAACTTTTATTCTTAAACTTGTTTATTTATTTTTCGTTGGCAACTATAGCACCTACGCCTACGCATGTACAAACACTATCTAGAGCAGACAAAAATAACTACAAGTAAAATACTCGAACATCGTTAATATCGACAGTTTTCGCGTCAGTGTGACGTCACCAAACTCTAAACTTTGGTATTCCATTAAGCCAGTATCATCCGGTTTCTGAAAAAAGATCCGAAACTGAAAATGATTCAACAGATAAACCTCACGATTGTGTACCAAGATTAATATGGATTTACCGATTTTAATTAATTCTATCAGACTGAATTTCTTATGAGTTACATTAATTTCGTAACTTAAAACAGGGGCAGTCCGTTTACAATCATATGGCCTACCTACTGCCAAATTTTAGGCCACGGGCTAAAAGTTGGAAGTTAGACAAGATGTTGCTAAAATCGTTGCGTTCACCCTAAAACTCATTAGATAAAAGATTTTGAAAATCTTTAAATGTATGAATGAATTAACGCGCATGTTTAACGCAATTTTAAGGTAAACTTAAAATTGCTTGACGTTTCGACCAGGTTGCAGCGGCCGTGGTCACAAGCGGACTGTCGCAGCGATGTTAAGACTACGTCAGGCCGATGAATCTTCATCTACCCACACTTTTTTTGTTTCTCGAAAAGTTAGGGTCACTGCACACTACACTGATTGTGTCCATGTTAACCGACTGCGAACTAATACGAGGTTGTGTTTTACGAATCACTGGATTCCACGTCACGGATAGTTTGAAGCCCTCTTCCCGATTGAAAGTTTTATGTTTTTTAATTTCAATCGCTTCACAATTCGTGAATAAAAATGGCGGTCTGTGGAGAGGGTTTGTGGACGATGAAACTCAATCCAGTGATTGGTGTTCGATTGCAGTATGTGTTCTGCAATTGCCGATTTGTTCGTTTGCCGGTTTTTCACTGCTGCGATGACGTGTTCTTTTAGCCTTGCCGCTATAGTTCGCTTTGTTTGGCCAATGTACGAACTACCGAGTGACAGATAAGATCGGATCAGCTGCAGTGAAAAACCTGCAGTAAATACCCTCGCGTTTCACGAAGACGTCTTTTAAAATAATTTTAAAAGACGTCTTCAAAAAAGGATAAGTATTTCTTAATACAACAATAATAATTCAACTCTAAAAAAGGATAAGAAATACTTATCCTTTTTTAGAGTTGTTTAATTGTAAGAAATGACAATATTATCACACAGTCTCGTTGGCAGATGCCGCTGAAGGGCAAGAACGCGACAGGCGTCGCCTGCGACCTTGACACCGATCAGCAGGACTTGGCTGGCAGGTAAGACGAAGATAAACCCTATATTTCGGGACTTAATCGCGTGAATTATTTAAAGGTACGAACCTTTTATTTACCCGATGTTTCGATTGTAGTCACGGGTCGACTGCTAAAAGGTTCGTACCTTTAAGTAATTCACGCGATTAAGTCTCGAAATATATCTAATATGTATAAAAATCGCGAAAGCTTAAAAAACAATTAAAGATAAACCCTATTTTTACCCGACTGTATGTATGTAGGTATGTATCCTTCCAATGTCATAAGTCCGTTCATTACTTCTCAACGGCTCAACCGATTTTAATAAAATAAACGTCATTAGATTCATCTCGATGGTAGCGAGTGTCACTGGGTACATAAAATTCTTAAAAAATCCTAATGGCGAATTTAATGCTCTTTATTGTGCGGTAAGAGAAAAGAAAAGAAAGACCCTTGAGTGGGGTATCAAATTAAAGGTCATTAAAAGGCAAATTCGAATATATATTATGTATTAAAAAAAAATTAAGTGACAAATCATTGAAAAAAAATGGTTATAATGAAACAAATCGTCCTGATTAAATCGCGTTGTAATTATTTTACAATAGCTAGAGTTCTTAATAAAAAAATACCCGCCTGCAAAAACACAGAATACAAGATATAAAAACACTTTAAATTTAATATCATGCTTGACTACATACATCATACATATCAACCCATAAGATGGCCCACTGCTGGGCACGGGTCTCCTCAGTAGAACCTATTAGTATGTAGATCCTGGGGGTAATTGCCATAATCGCCACGCTTGGCGAGCGGGTTGGCGATCGCAGTAAGGCTTCAAGTACGCAGAGGACGCTGCTGCCCGTCCTCCGGGGTAAAATCCCTTAGTCGCCTTGACGACACCCACGGGTAGAGATGGGGTGGTACTATTCTTAAGCCGGCCGGCACCACACGGCGAATGAATACCATGCTTGACTGCATGGTATTAAATATAAAGGGTTTTTATCTTGTTTTCTGTCTTTTTGCAGGCGGGTATTTTCTCTTTTATCGTGTTCTTAGGGTTTTTCTTTGATCGTCTTGATGGTATAGTGAGAGTGCATATGGTGGTGCAAGTGGTGTCCCGTGTGAGTTTGATCCCCACACGGGACACCACTTTTTGTGTCATCATTTCTACAAAGGGTTGTTCCAAGTCTAGCTGTACTAGTAATAATGTTTGAAGGTGTAAGATAGGTAGGCAAACTAAAGCATACTTATTTATACTTTATATTGTAATGCTACACTAATATGGGGTTAGGTAACTAGGTTTTATAAAGTCGTAAAAGTAGGAAAGCATGATTAAATTATCACGAATGAAAAAGAGAAAAATGGTATCCGCAGTTTTCTTATAAAGACGACGGCGCGGCGGCTATGCAACACTGACATATTAAAACTTAGTCAATTGTCTACATTTTAAGGGTCCGCTTGCTGAGCGCTTGTAACCTATCTACACATTTACATAAAACATCATTGCCGTGATTTGTATGTTTGTAAAATCCCCGCGACACGGGGTTTATACCTAGTGGGAGTTGTCTTTCTGTAAAAAAAACATTACAAAAGCATTGTGCAACGTTTCCACTTGAAGGACACAGACCTCTCAAGAATCTCTCTATGTGCTGTAATCCACTACAAAGCTTAATATAGGGTGGTTGAAAAAAACTACTATTTTGTGATTATATTTTCAGGCTAGCAACACTAGCCCTTCGCGCGACTATTGCATCGCGTGCTGAGTGCGCACGGCTCGGCACTGCGCTCGCCAACACGCTTGGCGAGCTAGCGCGCACTGCTAACAGCAGAAGAGAAATGGCTTCAGGTCAGTATTTCACGTTGATCGTCTTCTGAAGCTACGTTTTGATCCATGTAGTTCTGAGAATATGATCTAAATCATGCAATATTTGTTGATCGATTATTCTTTAACTCATCTCTTTCATCGAATTTATTTTATAAATCACACCCAGACACAATAAGCCATCGTGCTAGTCACACAAAAGTTTTATCCTGGGTGGGGATCGAGCCGACAACCTCCTGTGCACTTGCTAAAATAAACCAAACGCTCTTACATATCAACCCATATGATGTCCCAGTACTGGGCACGGGTCTCCACAGTAGAACCTACATATTGTAGATCCAGGGGGTAATTGCCATAATCGCCACGCTTTGCGAGCAGGTTGGCGATCGTAATTAGGCTTGAAAGTACGCAGAGGACGTTGATGTTCGTTTACAATTATAAACTGCACAGTACCTACACGAAACAACTGCCCTAAATCCGAATATGGAAGCATGTTCTATGGGTAAAAGCTGAGCCTAATAAGATCTCCCACAACATATAAATCCAACTAAATATAACTAGCACCAAATAATCAAATCAAATCGTCACTTCAAATCATATTTTATTTTTTCTTTCAGCGAACAACGACCAGAAGAAACAACGCAAGCTCTCCAAGAGTCAGAAAATGAAGATCCAAGCCAAGCAGCGGACCGCTCTTGCTGTTAAGAAGAAGGCAGCAGCCGTCGCAGCCGCTGCAGCCGCCAAAATGTCTGCCTAAACTAAGATTTATGTGCCTAATACTGGGTCGATTGTGACTGCCACTTCATTTATACTTCAAGGATGACTCATGGCAATGTTCTGGAATAAAGTAATAAATCTTGTGCGAATAATTTATCCATACATCTTCAAGCGTTAGTTTATATTTTAATATAATTTTCAACATGAGTCTTAACGACTTACGAGAATGTTCTACGATAAATTTGTATGAAAATAGCTTATTGAGATAAAATCATCAAATATAATATAAGCCAAGAATCATCTCATCGTATTTACTTACCTCTCCAATCTTAGTATTTTATTAGTTTGTTTGAGAAAACAATAACTTGTTTGATTCATGCTTTTGGTGTAAATAAACATAGTTCCTATTTATTTATTAAACTATCTGTAATGTATTAATCACTCAATATCCATAACTCAATCTTTGAAAGCGCCCTTTTAAAATTTCAAAACAAAACGTAGTAAATATGTTTTTCTTTTGCCGCCATTATGTTATCAAGACGGGTTGCGATCCGATGCAATAATAATTAATGGTTTGTCTATCTCTAATTCCATTGAGTTGCACCGACTGTGGACTCAATTTTGATCACATTTACTTAAATGGACGGCAAAATAATTGTAAGGTATTATATCTATCATTTTACAAAGACGGCATTCAGTTTTGTAGAAAATATTAACATTATCCGGTATTTATTAGTATTATAGTGTTAAGTATTTATTGTAAGGTTACTTAATAATTGATGTAATTAATTGGAAATATAGTTATTTTTTAATGAGTCTATTATTTTTGTATTAATTATTAATGATTGAAGAAAAAATAAGCAATTTTTTGAGCAGTACCTAAATACTACTATTTATGAAATAAAAATCATATTATTTCAATTTGGCTGTAAATTT
Source organism: Herminia tarsipennalis (assembly GCA_945859575.2). Lineage (NCBI taxonomy): Eukaryota > Metazoa > Arthropoda > Insecta > Lepidoptera > Erebidae > Herminia > Herminia tarsipennalis. The sequence continues at coordinate 10,311,440 of OX243854.2, forward strand.
TATCGAATTTCGGTGCTTGTATTAAAGACGAAGTAATTAATCTGGGCACTAACTATGTAAAGGTGTGTCCAAACCTTGAGCGGCGAAAGTGGGGCAGCAACAAGTGGCGTTTGCGTTTGTTTTTTCTGCTGGTGTCTAGTTAGGACTAAGCCGACCCGACCCATGTTTGTGCGGCAGAAATACATCCAAACACATTTACTGACGAATGTTTATTAAAATGTTCGTGCGCGGCAGTCGTCCAAACACAGCGCGGCAAGACGCGCACGGTTCCCGCTCAATGTTAAAACATACATACCTTTACATTTTCATACATTTGGCGTGGCAGCGGCGTAGCGAGAGAATTCGCCGCCCGGGGCCCCTTATTTTTATTATTTGTTTTTTTAAAAGTACTCAGCCTATAAATTATTTTGTTTGAATTGACTCTGGTTCTTTATTGTTCCATAAACAACATTTTATCGAATAACACTTTGTTTTTAATATAGGTAAATGTGTTACGCATAGTTCATATTTATGAGGCGTTATTGTTACAAGTCTTCATAATTTTCAGTTTTTCATGCAAGTCTTTTGTTACATTTAAAGTTAGCAACAAAGGAATGTATACACATACTCTGTAAGGCGTACCCGTGTGGGCAACGTCTATAACTACTCAGAATATGGTCAACTTAGGGTGACGCCATTGGACCACGGTGTCTGCAGACGTGGAGTTGGCACACACCCGTGGGATTTGAAGGCGGAAGTCCCCACTGAAATATATCAACGGGCGGTGGCTGCCCAGGGGGCAGGGGTTCGGTGCCCCTGCCCGCACAGTTACGCGCTTGGCGCGTTGAGGCCCACGGGGTAACTATGACCCAGTTGCGAGGCCGGCTGGATATGGAGGTGCCCGACTGACCCTGGAGAAGCGAGCTGGGCTGTATCACGGTGGCAGCATTATTTCCGGTTGATCCATCCAGGTCCTTTCCACAGATGCTTGGGCAAATACTCGTACGGTCGCTAAGAGGGAATTAAGTCCCGCCTACCACCACTGCGACTGCGGTGAGGACTCGGCGCAACGCACATTGCCAGTATTGGTTAGCTTGGGGAGGAGGGAATGGAGAGGCAGCGTCGAGTACGGAGGTAACCTCTCGTTACCGGCCATGTTTCTGTTCATGGTCCGGAGCGAGGGGTCGTGGAGTGCGGTCGCTTGACGTCCTCACTGAAGAAGATGGTAAAACGCATTAGGAAAGGGCTGCGTCAGCGCACCCATGTTTATGTAGTTTACGTAGAGCTGTGGGGCTGCGGACGGGCGAACCGGATCATCTTCCCGCCTGCGATGTTGATAAAAACTCCCGTTTTATCGACTTCGACTATTGAACCAATATAGAACATAAAATCATATAATTAATGCAGTATCATGGGTATAATATTTTAGGTGAACAGTTAAGTAAGACATTTATTGTTTTTAGGTGAACAGTTTCGAACTTTAGATTGGTCTGCTATCAAACATTCGCTTGTTCAAAGATTTTTTTGCTAATTTCATAAAAATCCACTTGAGAATTAGCCATAAATTAAATCATACATCAACTACTTTGGTTTGAAGTAGATGATGTATGATTTCAGTTATAGATAATTCACAAAAAGTGACTCTCACTATCTCTTACTCCGATTTGGAGTTATTAAAAAAAATCAAGTAATAAAATCATGGCGCTTGCCACCATCCCCTTTTGCCCCCTTTCGTATGCCGCCTTGGCCCCCAAGTTACGCTAGTGTGAAGAGGTATAATGAAAAAGCTATTGGTCTACACCAGTTTCTTTGCTGTAGGGGGGCCCGCTAGATGGAACCACGCGGCAGGATCACATTCAAACACAACTACTGACGAATGTTTACTAAAATGTTCGTGCGCGGCAGTCGTCCAGACACAGCGGAAGTCGCGCTCGATTGCCGCTCAATATTTGGACACACATTAATATTATGATTAACACAATTTGACGCAAACTTAAATCCATAAACATACCTACCTACACTTCTTATATGGCAGTCGTGTAAAAGATCAGGTAGATGTACCTACTTTTTGTCAGTTGGGTAGCTTTTCACTTTTCAGTAGAACCCACTGGCAGCACAGGATTACTTTCAAATTATTAAATAACAGTAGCAACACTTTATTACAACGGATCAACGCATGATTATCGTAACTAGACCGGACTGAATTATTGCGACAAGTGGTTGCGCAGATGCATTTTTTGTAAGTACCTAAATGGTGACAGGAAGCGGGGGGCGGGGGCGGTAACTAAACCAAGAGAATAGGATAAATGACTGTAAAGTCAAATCAGTCTCTAAAAGAAACGTCAAAACGATGCGCCCCGTACTAATCTAAATGAAATACAAAACAATGACGTCATTCTTTTGTGTGGTCAAATCATGTAGTTTCAATGTTTGTTTTGATGTTTATAAATTCATGACAACGTAAAACTGTAGAGAAACATTGTTTTCCAGAATATTTTTGCAAATGCTATTTCCTGTTTAGTGTAAAATCAATAATTCATAATGTGGTCATCTTGCCAAATTGGCTAGATGACTACATTAGGAATAAATTATTTTGAAAAGATGCGATTACGCATTACATTGTATTTACTAACTCATGTTTTTGTGATTATTTTCGAAAAGAAATTGTTTTTCAAAGTTTCTTCAGTAGTAACTGTTCTAAATTTAAACTTTTATGAACTCATTTAAATAGTAGGTATTTTTATATTGTTGAATAAAAAAATTATTAGTATGTTTAATCGATTAAACATAATTATTCGTTTTCGTAAGTAATTTTAGGGTCGCATCTCTATGACATGCGCGAAAGTGATACTGATATGAACCAACTTCAATCCGGTCAAGTTACGTTGATCATACTGTATCCTATAAACTATCAAAACACAAAATTGAATGTTTTGCAAACTCATTTTCCAAATAATTATTAATCACGGAAATATAAATAAAATAATAAATATTGTGAAGAATAGAATTTGAAGGTATGTATCCTACAATTTAATTAACGCTTTAATGTTAAATACCTACATAATAATACAATTATCTAACACCGGTAACCTTAAAATTTCAGAAAACATCGAAATGGAAATTTTAATCCCATTAGAATCAAACCCAGATATTATGAACAAATTATTGCGGAAACTAGGCGTACCTAATCAATGGGAAATAGTCGATGTTATGGGATTAGATCCTGAAATTCTTTCATGGGTACCACAACCAGTCTTAGCTGTCATTTTATTATTTCCTGAATCTGAAGCCTATGAGCAGCATAAAAAAAAAGAAGAAAATGATATATTGTCTACTGGACAAGTTGTTTCAAAAGAGGTTTTCTATATGAAGCAGAGTGTTAGGAATGCTTGTGGAACTATAGCTCTTTTACACAGTGTAGCAAATAACGTAGATAAAATAGAGCTCACAGATGGTCACCTGAAAAAGTTTTTAGATGAGGCTGCAAGTTTAGATGCTGTTGCCCGTGGTACTTTATTGGAAAGAAGTGAAGGTATTATTAATGCCCATAAAGAATTAGCCCTAGAAGGCCAAACTAACACTCCAAATGCTGAAGCACCCATAAACCATCATTTTATAGCTTTTGTTCATAAAAATGGTAATATATATGAGCTGGATGGAAGTAAAGCATTTCCTATTAATCATGGGGCTTCTACAGCAGATTCTTTTTTAGTAGATGCCGCTAAAATTTGCAAAAAGTTCATGGAACGTGATCCGGATGAAGTTAACTTTACCGTTGTGGCATTGGCAGCTGCTGACTAATAGTGTGAAACTTATCAGGCTACCCACTTATTGATTTTATTAACACTGGAAAAAATATCAAGTTACAATCTATCTATACTAATAAAAAGCTGAAGAGTATATTTGTTTAGTTGTTTGAACATATTAATCTCAGGAGCTACTCTGGTTGGAATTAAAAAAATATTTTACTGTTTTTACTGTTTGATAGCCCATTTATTGAAGAAGGCTATATAACATCACGCCACAACCAATTGGAGCAGAGCAGCAATAAAAAATGTTGCAGAAATGGGGAAATTTGATGCAGATGAAGTTGTACATGTCAGCTAGTAAAGTATATTGAGTCTTTTTAATTTAATTGGGCAAACACATATAGTTTTTATTACTCTAGACTCTAAGTAGGCCTGTAATTCTAATTAAAAGAGGCAATTAAACCACATTTATTAACTATATGATGTATTTATTCAAAACCCTGATGTTTTTAAATGCTTGAATATTAGTTGCAACTCCCCAAAGAATGCAAAAATACAGGTATTCATAAAGTTAAGATTTATAAGACTGTCATATACTTTTGAATGTCAGTTGCAATTTGCCAAAGAATTCCAAAGTAAAGGATTTCATAAAATTATAATTTTCAGACTATTATTTACTATTGAATGTCAGTTGACTTAGTATGACTACCTCTGTGGCGTGGTGGGAGTGTATCCGACTGCTACGCAAGAGGGTTCGATCCCCACCCAGGATAAAACTTTGTGTGATGAGCATGATGGTTTATTCTGTGTCTGGGTGTAATTTATCTATAATATGTATGTATTTAGAAATATATAAGAATGTTTATCAGTTGTCTGGTTTCCATAGTACAAGGTCTGCTTAGTTAGGGATCAGATAGCGTTGTGTGAGTTGTCCTAAGATATAGATATAGTTGCAATTTGCCAAAGAATGCCAAAATAAAAGATTTAGTCCAAGAATGCAAATGGCAGGATTTCATCAACTTATGATTTGATGGGACTATGTTACTAAACCTCAAATTCTTTTATCCTTCCTGCACGCGAGCCCGGCCCTCGCTTGCGCCATCTAGCCGATAGTTTGAGAACTATACGGCCTTTGATAATGCTTTGTTACAGAGAGAATTTTTTAACAAAATGATGTCGTAGGCCAGATATTAAGGTAATTTTTATAGGCTTTTCTTGCCAATTACTTTATTAATACAATCATTGCATTTTCGGTTCGATTCCTGGGTCTGGACTTCAAGTTTTTCTATCCGTCAAAAATGCAATTATTTTAGTTTTTGATCATCTGGTTCTGACGACTGTACAATCAGACAATTCATGGGTAACTTATTCAATCATTTATGAATTTACTCAGTTAAGAGTTGATTTTCATTTTTAATTACGCTGAAACGCGTGTTAAAATAAAAAAAACACGTGCGTCAGCGTTTTGAACCATTAAGTCAAATACGATATTTCACAGACCTAACTTTAATACTGACAGAGTCTCATACTATCTTGCGACGGAGTTTCACACAAACTCGCAACAGACCTTTTTTTGGCGGGAAAAATTCCTCACGAACACCCCCGCCGTCCGGGACAGACGGTGGGGTTTGCACCCACTAAAAAACCCGTCGTGTATCGCTTGCCACCTTCGCAAACGTTGCCCCTCCCAAGCTGGACAATGCTGGAGGGTGTGCTGCGCCGAGTCCTCACCGCAGTCGCAGTGGTGGCAGGCGGGACTCGGTTCCCTCCTACCAACCGTGTGCAGATAGTTACCGAAGCACCCGTGCCCGGAAAGGACCTGCACCAGCCGGAAGGAAAGGGTGCCATGCTGCCGCCCCGCCTACTCCTCCAGGACCGGCCTGAGCGCCTCCATGGTTCGAACACCTGCCCGTGGAGCTTCAAGTCGGCCCGTGATTGCCCGGTGGGCCTCACCCCGCCAAGCGAGTAGCTCCTAGGGCAGGGGCACCGAACCCCCTGCCCGAATAGCCACCGCCCGCCGATACACTTCGGCGAGCACCTCCGCCTCCAAATCCCACGGGGGTGTGCCTGCTAGGCCCGCCCAGGTTCGGCGTCAGTTCAGTTCAATAAATTAAAATATATAACACAAATTTAATAATAATAAATAAATGTTTTATTTAACTTCTCTATTCTAATACTAGAAATATCTAATTCTAAAACAAAACAAAAACGTCATAATATGATGCCAATTTATGTAGTTTGTTTGTACCGCGCGGCCGCTTTTTTGAAGCATTTTAATTTAGCCTAACCGGCAAAATTAATCGCCTAATCTCTGTTTAGAGGTTCTGATGGGTTTTTAATGTTATTATGTAAACGGAAGCATATTTTCAGCTGATATTTTGCATACATTTATTACATAAAATTTACTGAAAAGTAATATTATTAATTTAACCGTTTATTTTTAGTTTAAAATAACTTAGTCGATTGAGGTTTAAACAAAAATCATCATTGGGTTTCTAGGTCTTCTATTCCTTTTTATAAATGTGTCCCATAGCTAGTAAGCGGTGTAACTCTAAAGAAAAGAAACAAGCCCATTATTGAGCACAAATGCCACCTATAATGACCACCTATGCATATTAAATAAAATATTGTATTTCATTATGTAGTTCGCGAGATCTAGCCCTCAGCAAAACGTTACTCCAGCAAAAACTCAAATAACATGAAAACCATACGATGCTTATATTAAAATCTATCTTCCTACATATTCTTTAAATAGAAAGGTCCATTGCGAAAAAAAAAAACTGCTGGAGTAACATTACTCCAGCAGAATCTATTTTTCTCTCAAAAACGACTGGATGCGTTAATTTAAAAAGTTGCGCACATTTCAACGGCATGTTGCACTGAAAATCTGTATCATTGATATCCTGAAAGAAGACAACACTCTGCTGGGGTAACGCACACCTTTAGGGGGACTTTCAAATTAGATGTAAACATTTTATCGTTTTTTTTATTAGGGGGATAAAAAAAGATGGGACTGGTAACACTTTTGGATTGTCATTGTCATTCAAAAACTTGTATTTGTTTGGGATCTAAATCGCTCGGATAATCAAACCGTGGTGGCCTTACAAAACCTTAATCATAAAATTGATACAGAAGAACAGAATTTTAAAGTAATTATCTTACGTTACGTTATCTCATAAAAATTGAATTAATTTATATTTGTCTAACACCGATAACCATAAAATTTCAGAAAACTGCGAAATGGCGACAGAAATTTTAGTCCCATTGGAATCAAATCCAGATGTTATGAACAAATTATTGCGGAAACTAGGCGTACCTAATCAATGGGAAATAGTCGACGTTATGGGATTAGATCCTGAAACACTTTTATGGGTACCTCGCCCAGTTTTAGCTGTTATTTTATTGTTACCTGAATCCGAAATAAATGATCAACATAAAAAAAAAGAAGAAAATGATATATTGTCTACTGGACAAGTTGTTTCAAAAGAGGTTTTCTATATGAAGCAGAGTGTTAGGAATGCTTGTGGAACTATAGCTCTATTACACAGTGTAGCAAATAACATTGATAAGATTGAACTTACAGATGGTCACTTGAAAAAGTTTTTAGATGAGGCTGTAAACTTAGATGCCATTGCCCGAGGTACTTTATTGGAAAAAAGTGAAGGCATTATAAATGCCCATAAAGAATTAGCAAAAGAAGGTCAAACTAATACTCCAAATGTTGGGGCACCTGTAAACCATGGTTTTATAGCTTTTATACATAAAAATGGTAATATATATGAGCTGGATGGTAACAAAGCATTTCCTATTAACCATGGGCCTACTACAGAAGATTCTTTCTTAGAAGATGCTGCTAAAGTTTGCAGAAAGTTTGTGGAGCGTGATCCCAATGATGTGAACTTTACTGTTGTTGCATTGGCAGCAGCTGACTAAAGTAATGATAGATTTTTAGCTCACTGTGGAAATTTGGTGGCAATATACAGGGTGAAATAAATGGTAAGCTATGCTCACACTAAGCGTAGTGTGAGTACAGCTCACCATTTATTTCAAATTATAATCAAATAATTAGTTCAAACAAGTAGAGCTTTTATCATTTCACAGCAAGTATTTTAAAGTGACAGTGGTTTAAAAAAAAATAAAGATAACTCCTGCACTGAGAAACAGTGCAGGAGTTGTCTTTATTTTTTTTTAAATCAAAGATAAAACTTAATTATAAGTTTTGTAAGGATGAACGTTTGTGTTTTTGATAATGATAATGTTTTGTTTTGTCAGTTGTAATTAGAATGAACTACAATAATGAGAAACAGTGCAGGAGTTGTCTTTTTTTTTTTTAAATAAAGATAAAACTTAATTAAAGTTTTGTAAGGATGAATGTTTGGGTTTTTGATAATATTAATGTTTTGTTTTGTCAGTTGTAATTAGAATTAACTATTTATTTTATGTTTATGTAATCTTAAAGAGAATGCAGAAAAAAGTGCAATGCAGGTGTTATACAAAATGTGTTTTAAAATATTTATTCTACTAAATAAATAAGAAGTTTGTACCAGGTTCACCTCAATAGTGTTATAATAAATTTTATAAAATCATAATGTTTTATTCTAACAACATAGATTGGTTATTTAGATAACACCTGGGCCCATATAATTTTGAGCCCAATAGATTGGGATTGAACTTCATTTGTGGGAGATATTAATCCACCCTGTACCACAGATAATATAATACTATACTATAGGCCGACCGCTTAACTCGTATATCGCCTGCGCGGTGAGAAGGGAGCGCGGGGTGATGTTAACGGGTGGGTGAGCGGGGTGCGCGGGACAGAGAACTCACGTCAACCGGTGCAGTGCGTTGTCGGTTACTCGCCCCCGCTCCCCCCTCACCTCGCAGGCGATATACGAGTTAAACGGTCGGCCTATAGTACCTGTACAGTGGGCCAAAAATATGGTCTATCCCCTTACAGTTCAAGTTCATTTGCATGTCATAAAACAATAAGGTTGATTTCCGCTTGCTTGCATATTGTGACAGTTACTGCTGCTGGCTTTAACGGACTTATCTTATTATATTTTAGTAACTTCAACACTTTACCTTGTGTTCCTAGTTTATATTGCCGCAATTGATAATCCTCCTATCAAAATCCAAACTAATATAAATGCAAATGTTAGTTTGTTTGTTACGCTCTTATGCTTAAACCGATTTGGAGATGGTCTCTCATAGAACCCACAAGTCTTTTACGAAAATAAAGATATTTGAATATCAGTTCCTCAGGTTCCTTCCTACACTTCGATACAGTGCTGTTCCAGTTCCGCATATTCTTTTATTGCTGTTAACGATCTAGCAGCCATAAAAGTCAAAAGATATTCTATTGGCTTGAGATCCGGTGATTTTGCAGGCCAAGGTATTATAAATACAATAATTGCATTTTTGAAAGATAGAAAAATTTGAATCCAGACTCAGGAATCGAACCCGAGACTTCCGTAATTCCGTAAGGTATTATAGCCTTAATTTTATATCTGGGTGTGCATGAAACTGGGTGTAATTGACAGTTGTCTTGTAAGTAGCTAATTTGTGGCATTTCCGGATAAAAAATACGGACGACATATAAAGCATTCAAAATGCCAAATTTCGTGAAAAGCGGCTTTAAGTCAAATTCAGCTGCAAGTTAATAGTATTTTAGGCAGAAACGAAGCATTGGCCATTATTTCAATGAATTAAGCAATTTATTTCAATAAATAACCCTACTTGCGCAGTCGGGTAAATATAATTGATTACAATTTGCAAATTTTGCACCGCTGCTGTCTCCATAAATGCTATGTCACGCCACTGTCATTTTGACGTTTCACATTTTTGTCATTCAATTCAAACTGTCAAAAATTGTTATTTTTGTTTTGGATTGCATTGCGTGATTAAAAAGTGCTTAAATTTAAAGAAGGAAAGGTATAAGAAAAACACGACTGCCCGTTACGAAATAAAGGTTAATTACATAATTAGAATACAATTTTGATAATACAATTTGCATCAGTCCTTTAACATGGTGTATTGTTTAATAGTCGCAGCACCTTACCCACATATTAAGTTTATAAACATTCAAACATTGTAAAATTGGCAATTTGAAAAGAGTGGCTTTTTCTTTTTTTTCTGGCTTTACCTATTCTTTGCGTACTTGGCATTAGATATACATGTAGAACCCCAGCGTATCACAAGAGTTGTTTTGCATCATTGAATAAAGAATTTTGAAACTAGGACCTAGATTCTAGATGAAATAAATGCACCTTAAAATCCACTTATGCATAATTATAGAAGAATATTCTTTCTGTTTGGTTGAAATAATGCTTTGTACTGAATAAAGGATTTTTCAACATCACAATATGACACTGGAGCATACTTATATTTTCACAATTTTGTAAGTGAGTAGAGACATAAGCATATGTTTTTACCAAATTTCTTGATTTTCAATAATGTTGTAAAACACCATTGAATTCCAATTTTTTTTCTTTAGTTTTTCAGTAAAGTTTAAGAATGTTCTAATGCTTTTGTCTATAATGCTTTTGTTATATTCTAATGCTTTTGTTATAGTGGTAGTCATTGTAATATTTGCTTGAAAAATATGAACTTACCTTTAATAATAATAAAAATAAAAACTACTTTTTCTATTCCCAAATATTTTAATACAGATATCTAAAATACTTTAAAATAAAAATATGTATTTACATATTAATTTGAGCTTATTGGCTGTTTCTTTCTGGAGTGGTAAATTTTGTGAGGCTATTTCCAAGTCCATTCTCTATGTTCATGAATAAAACCTACCCCTCTATGGCCCAAGCCTACCCTAAATTTTCTACTGAATTTCATCAAACAACTGAATTGCTAAACTGATTTTTCATCAAAGTTGGAGCAGTCGTTTAAGAGATTATCCATAACCAACAAACATTTCATTCGTAAAAATTAAAATAATTTTGTTATTTATTACAGTACTAGACGTAGTTGACAACTGATTTTTTTGTAAAAATTAAACAAAAATGGATATAGATCTGGAATCTGTAATGAAGTCTCCTGTGCTGTTTACACCATACATGATAACTAAACCAAAGGAAGAGAAAATAAAAATGAACACTAACAAAGTGTATCAGCATTTGTCCGATCATAATTATATGTAAGTACTATCAGTGGCCTGTGGCTTCATTCACATGTTAACGTTAAAAAACAAATCTCTTTCATTGGAATCTTTTATTTTTCTGGAATAGAAACTAGCCTATGTGAAACCTTCAAACTCCTGAATACACCTACTGCCAGCCTGCATCCAGCTATACTAAACGGTGTATTTTTATTAAAATGATAATTTCAAACTATCTACTTTCAGAAATCCAATCAATGTGAAGCGAAATATAGCACCAAAGAAACTAAAAAAGCAACTGATAATAACAGATTTGAAAGCAATATACAACTGCACCATGTGCGGGTATCGTTCCATGAATCGTGATCTCCTCTTTAAACATATATGTACAAAGAAAACAAAACATATAGTTAATAAAAACACCACAAGAAAGATACCCAAAGGTTATGAAAAGTGCTTGAAATGTAATTTTACAACTGCAAACAAGGCAAATCTAATAACACATATGAGATCACATGTAGAAAGCTTAAAAAAACAATGTACAAACTGCAATATAGTTAAGGCAAACATTGATGCAGTCTTCAAGTGTCCAAATTGTAATTATACTACAAAGAATCCTACAAGCTTAAAAATACATGTGCATATACATTCAAGGGGCACTCCTTATAAATGTACTGAATGTAATTTCTACGGACAGGATTTGAAAGAGCTGATTAAGCATTACGATGAAGTCAAAGATTTACGTTGTGAATGTGGCTATGTCACTCATTTGAAACGACAAATGGCTTCACATATAAGGTCTCATACTCAAGAAAAACCTTTTAGCTGCGGGGTATGTAGTTTTGCTGCAACTGATAGAGCGGGATTACAAAGGCATATGAAAAACAAACATATTATTGATTGACTAGAAACTTAGAAAAACCTACTGGTGGTAGGTTTTTCCATGTAGATGGCACTGAGGTCTATGGTACTTGTGCACTGGACTTTCTACCCCATACAAAGTGACAGCATTTCAAATGCCGAATAAAAAGTAAAAAATGTGAAATGACAGGACGGTATTTTGACACATGACAAATGGCCGTTATTGTTATCCTTGTTAATATCATTACCCTTCTTTTTTGGCTTCGACATAGTCGGGTAAAAACAAGTTGAAACTTCCATGTTTGTTTATAATTTAACTTGTTTATTATTTTATTATTCATCAAAAGAAAAACAAAAGTTAATGATTTGATCATTAAAAATATGACGTCATACGATACGCTAGTAATAGACACTGTTTTATCTTTAGTCAAATACCCTGCAAGCTTAAAGGCTAAATCTTGCAACAGCAACAGTCTATTGCTATTTTTTAAATTATATTATGTACTTTATAAAAAAATCAAGACCCGCTGATTTAACATCATTATGTTGTAGCACTTTAAGTGCTAAAAGGCCACAATGAAGGTTAAAAATCTGTGTAAATAAGCTAGTTATTGATGTGGTGACAAGGAATATATTTAAACTATAATAAAGATTATATTTTGTTGTTTAAATTGTTTTATTTTACTTCTGAGGAAACATCAGCGAGGTCAAACTCCTTCCATTTAAATATCCAACATCTTGGATTTGATATGACATTTCGGATCTGGATATGGATACGGATTTATAAACAATATTATTTCGGTTTCAGTTACGGCTACTGGATTATTGAGGAATTTAAGTAAAATACTAATCTCTTCTAATATTATAAAGCTGAAGAGTTTGTTTGTTTGAACGCGGTGATCTCAGGAACTACTGGTTCGAATTGAAAAATTCGAGCAGCAATGAAAAATGGGAAAAAATATTCCTTTTGAGAGCTTCCGTTGCGTGCGCTGCGTAAACGGCATAAGTTACACAACAACAATGCATGACCGATTTGTTCTTCTTAAAAAGTTATAAAAAAGTCCGCGACAGCGACCGCAGTGTTTACGCAGAGTTTAATGGCTTAGTAACCAACTCTATATAGCTCTGGTGTACGCTAGCATAACGGACACAAATTTTTCCCGTTTTTGCTACATTTTTCATTGCTGGCCCGCTCCTATTGGTCGTAGCTTGATATTTTAATTGTCTCTTTATCAAGGAAGTCGCCTATTTATCAAGGAAGTCTTCGGACTTCCTTGATAAATAGGCTATCCAGTAAAATATTTTTTCATTTCGGACCAGTAGTATCTAAGATTATCGCGTTCAGACAAACAAACAAACTCATTCATCACAAATATTTAATTTTGAGCAAAATAGCGTTACCGAGCTCCATAACATAGCTCCATAAGCTCCGTAACCGAAAACACATTTTAAATATACAAATTAAGTAGGTACCTGTAGATACTCTATTTTGTTTATTTATACTGTGTGATGAATTAATTGAACTCGTGCGTCAACCAAAAATGGTACCAAAACTAAAAGTGACTAGAATCAATTAATAAAAAATGCAGCTTGTAATATTAAATTTAAATAAGTAATATATTATAACAGTAGTTTTTTAAACATTTTCTTGAATATTAGTACCTATATACAAGGTTATTTTTGGTATTTAGAATTAAATACAATTAAAATATTTAAACAAAATATTTACAGAATTTTAATAAAAAAGGAGGACAAAACTGTTTCAAAAGGTAACATTTCTAGCGTAACTTAACATGGCAAGGCTGGCAGCATTGCCACGTTGGATGGCAATGTTAATATTGTGTAAAGAAAAGGCGAAAAGGCCTTCTGGTCACGGGAGGCACTGATAAGACGTCGGGAAATTTCCTTATAATAATAGGCGCGCACTTGGGCCCCACGGCCCTAGAGTCTCAAACCCAAATGGCTCAAATACATGATCCTCAACCAGATTACTGTATTTAGGCTGTTTGAGGTTCTCAGCGGATGCAGCAGCAGCGCATGGAAGATGGGTAGGCGCCAAGGTATCGACGCAAGTTGCATCCCATACCAAGGGCCGACTCATCCTCCAAGGCATCAAAGACATACCGTCCGGCCTCCTACCATCACTGCGCGTCAAACCATTAGGTTCGATCACAGCTGGCACGCCAGCGGTGACAAAGAGCCCGTCGGATTATGTCATTGATGTTTGCGATGATATATTTTGCGTAGACATATATATTTTTTTTTTTCATTTTTCAGCTTATGTAGGTACAATGCAAAATTTATAAACAATTATTATTATTTTCTATTTAGGCAACGCATATGTCAGCGTTTTGTAAGAAATGTCTAAAATATTTTAAAAGTAGGTAAATTGAAGTAATTTTAGAGGCATTTCTTGCCAATTACTTTACAGCAATTTTGAAAGGTAGAAAAATTTAAAGTACAGACCCAGGAATCGAAACCGAGACTTCCGTAGCCTATACAAATTACTTCAATATTCGGCCTACGACATCATAATTTGTTAAAATGCCCTCTGTAACGAAGCAATAAAGCTAATAAAAAGCTAAAATAACACATTATTATGTGGCATACTATTAGTGTGGAGTGTCGCGGCGCATCAGAAGCTTAAGGGTGGGTGTGCACTCTAGTAACGCGTGTAGCGACGCGTTCTGACGTTTTTTCTGAACAGTTCAACAGTGTAAACGAAATAACGCACCGATTGCACGTATTTAAGAGGACCTTTTTTAAACCAAAAATTTTTTTATTTGTTGTTTGTTTATTTTTGCATTGTACCTACCTACCTACCTAAGCTGAAAAAAAAACATCTACGCAAAATATTATTTTATTAAAATAGATGTAAGTATTTAATATTACAAGCTGCATTTCTTAATAATTGTAATTTTTATTTTTGGTACCCCTACGTAGACGCTCGAATTCAATTAATTCATCTGACTTTAAACATAATAGGTAGGCAGTACACACGCACCACGAGAGTTCGCTCGCTACCTAATCACGGCTCCCAATGCTAGAAATACAGTAATCTCAATCACGACAGATCACTCTGCAACACACCACACTACATTAACTCTAGCCATACAAAATGTATGGAACCGATAGGCTTCTGACGCGTAACGACACACCACGACACAATAGTATGTTTCTGCCTTTAGCCGTGTACATCATCGTGGCTTACGTTCAGCGGACAAAATGGCTGCTGCGAGTAATAGTGTGGCCGAAGACCCGAAATTAACGATTCGTTGTCATGGGCCTTTATCCTATAGCTCCCTTTGTCACATTTTGCTTATGGACTTGCGCCTTAACCCGTATAAAATTCAGCTAACACAAGAACTGAAGCCCAGAGATCATGAACAGTGTAGAATTTACGCAGATTGGGTATTAGAGCAGCAGGATATCGATTGTGATTTTTTAAAGATTTTTTTTTTCTCTGATTAGGTACATTTTACTCTCTGTGGGTATGTTAATAAGCAAAATTGCCACATATGGGGTGAGGAGAATCCTCACGTGTTAAACGAGATTCCATTGCATGTTCAAAAAGTAACCGTGTGGTGCCCTGTGGTTCGGCGGCCTATTAGGGCCTTACTTTTTTGAAAATGCTAAAGGTCAGACAGTAACAGTCAACGGAACGGTGAGCGCTATGTGCGCATGATAACCCATTTTTTTTTGGAACGAAATCGAAGTTAATTATGTGGAAGACAAATGGATTCAGTAAGACGGCGTAACTTGCCACACAGGGCGTGCAACGTTGGGTGTTTTGCGTGCAACGTTTATAGACCGCGTTATTTCACGTTACGGTGGCGTAAACTGGCCGCCAAGATCATACGATTTAACGACGTTGGATTTTTTATGGGGCCTGCGTTGCGATCTGCGTATGCTAACCCTGCGTTGGAGCACATAAAAGCGTATAGCTTTTAGGTGCTCCAACGCAGTACTCTTAACAAAAACAACAACATCAGCCAAGTTGTTGCGGAGATAACCCCCGAAACTTGCGAAAAAGTCATCAAAAAATTCCCAAATTATTGAATATTAGCGGACGCCTCGCGGTTTCACCCGCGTAATTCCTGTTCTCGTGGGAATACAGGGATAAAAAATAGCATATGTCACCCGGGGCTACTGTAATTTCACAACTATTAAAGAATTTTTCAAATCCGTCCAGTAGCTTCGGAGCCTTCAATACAAACAAACAATACAATTTTTCCTCTTTATAATATTAGTACCTATAGAAGTAAGTATAGACCACTAAATCTATACTAGTTAATATTATAAAGCGGAAGAGTTTGTTTGTTTGTTTGCTTTGTTTGTTTGTTTGTTTGTTTAAACGCGCTAATCTCAGGAACTACTGGTCCGATTTGAAAACAACTTTTTTTGTTGGATAGCCCATTTATCGAGGAAGGCTATAGTCGTAGCGCAATGTTATATAGTAACATTGCGCTACGACTAATAGGAGCGGAGTAGCGACGTGAAATATTGGAAAAACGGGGAAAATTTACGCATACGAAGTTTCGCGGGACAGCTAGTATTTGAATAAAAAAGAAACAATTAGGTTATTATGTTGTTACACTTTGTGTATTTTTTTAAATAAAAGTTAGATAGGTACTTCGAGTTGGATTACTCTTTACAAGCCATTATGCCTAGGAGGGGTTAAAAGCCAATAATGGCTATCTTAGATGTGTTACCGCTATTTTGTTTTCATTTATGGAGACTGCCGACGAAGAGCTAAGTACCTACTACCAGTATCGCCAGTTTTCTTTGTAGCTATTTCAGACGCCAATCAGCAATTTGCAACATTGTAGGAAACCTTCCAGGCCAATCAGAAACATTGTAGGAAACCGTCCATTTTTACCACAAAGCAGCTGAGTAAATTTATACAGGCAGGTTTGTAATTTCAATAATTTATCAATACATTTGCAATTATTAAATTTCTGAACGTTTCTTTAATAAGTGACGCTTTTTGAATTGCTTCTATCACGACAACTGTTACTGTTTCTACAAGGTAATTTGAATCCTAACTTAGGTACCTAGAATATAAAATGCCTTGTTATAATTATGAATACAACATTGTAAGCGTAGTAATTTTGTTCTAGTGATGTAAATTTGTTACAGGACAATCGATTTTTAAAAATATCGATACAATATGCATGAATAAAATTTATATTCCTTACTGAAATACTAACTTAGAGTTGTGTATGTGCAGTCATAAACGAAAACACATTTTTTATTAACATGTTACATAAATAACTTGTTTTGTGCTTAATTTACCAATATGATACGAGGGTGTGTATTTGTTTTTGCAATTTTATTAACATCTTATCATGGTAGTTAGAACTTAAAAATATTTATAAACTAATAAAATAAAAAATAATAAAATGTACAGCGTAAGAAATGTCTATTTTTTTTATAAAAATCGATTCAACCGTTTCCAAACTGTTTTATCGAGTCACAGTCACTTGGCATAAAATTTGTACATCACTAATCACTATACAAAAGAACTTGTTATTATTATACGGGTGTACTTAACCTTTTATTTTCATGTTTCGCTATATTTTTATGCAAGAAACATTATAAATCTACGGAAAACGCCATTAATGTGAACCATTTAACGATAATACAAACCAATCTGTGTGAAAAACCACGAAAAGGTCAGTGTTTAATTCAAAATAAGTACGTATTAATATAATTAGATCACTGCTATGTATTCTCGTGTGCAGTTATTTCATGAGAAGACCTATTGTTTCTTACATTTATGAATAACAACGCCATTTTGTGGGCTTTGGAACATATTTACTCGTTATTTTAGTATTTTTGAGATTAAAATAAGTGTTGTGCATCGTGTTTGAGTGTCCGGAAATATGATTGTTGATTTTTTTTATGAGGCGTCGGCGTGAAATACGAAAATAAGTTTTGGTTTGTATAACAATCAAGAGCACGTAAATGTGCCGCAAGAAAGGCTTTTTCATTAATATTTCATTGACGAAACGTATTAATTTATATAATTTTATTAAAATCTGACATCTTTCATAAATCTATGATTCATAATTTCGTAATAATTTAATACTAACTGTACTTAGCTACTTCATATCCGGGTAGCTAACTTTTTTATAGAAAGCTCAGTGATTTTAATGTTCTAAATTCCTATAAATAATACCCACTTAAGGTTTTAAACACAGAAAATTGATCTACCTCTCAGGGCATTATAGTAATTGATCTGAGATCTACCTACATACCTATCATTTTATAAAATATTATTGTTTATTTATTTAAGATATTCTGATCATATTATCTAAAACCTATGAATATTATTTTCATGTTAAATTTCACCTTATATTAACTATATTAGTTAAAATAACACTGGAAAGACCATTAAGATATTTTGATTAAAAATCAATATTTACACATAGTTTTAACCATTGTAGTAAGTGGATGCTCCTGTTATCATGTACCCATTGAGACTAATATATTGTAACTCATTGCAATTTTTATTAGATAAAATAATTTGCATAAGTCCTCTATCATGTTGCCAGTGCCTTACTTGCATCAGTCAAACACAACAATCATTGTAAAAATTTCAATTTACATTACATGTATTGTACCTACATGTAGGCTTTTCACAAGTATAGTATTTTGCTTTATATATTAAACATATAACTAGCTAACCCACGTAACTTCTGCGTAAATTTCCCTTGCTTTTGCAACATTTTTCATTGCTGTTCCACTCCTATTAGTCGTAGCATGATGTTTTAGTCTATAGCCTTCCTTGGTAAATGGGCTATCCAACAGTAAAAGAATTTTTCAATTCAGACCAGTCAGTAGCTCCTGAGATCATTGCATTCAAACAAACAAACAAACTCTTCAGCTTTATAATATTATTATAGATATAGTTTCTGAATTTTAATGTAGGCTACATTCCTCTTCACCATTTCTCCAAAAATCTTTAAACCTTCATTAAATAAAATTGGGCAGAGACAGCAATACTTGTATAGAAATAGGTTTATAGATGTATGTAATCTAAAATTCTTGCTACTTGCATAAGAAAGCATACCAGCACAATATAACAATAGGTAGAATTATTCTTGTATATGCATTGTCAGTAATTTAAATAAGATTCCTTGATGACGTCTTGAGGAGGATGTTTATTTATTATTTTGGATGAATATGGTAAAAAAAAACTTAATTTATTATGCTTGCTATGATACTAGTCTTGTGTCTCGGGGACATGGTACACCCAGATTCCGAACTGACATTATACAATCTTTAGAATTGAACAACAAAAGGTAAAAAAGAGATTTCTTCAGTGGATTAGTGTGGAACAGGGCCTCACAAAGCTCAGTACTGTGTGTAAATCAAACACTTAATCAAATATGTACCAGGATTCAGCAGATATGTCATGTTATGTCTACCCAGTTGTGGTTTTAATCTTTATTAGGTACTAATATAACATTGGACTTGTGACATCATTGTACATTATAAGTCTCAGAATTTGAGCATAGTATCCAATATCTAATCCAACATAATCTATTTCAGATGTTTTGCGTTCAAGAAAAGGAGCGAACAGACAGTTTCGCCGACAAGGATCCACTTAGCATACCCTCAGACTCTGAAGACGATGAGCCGGAAGCTAAACGTCTCAAGTACTCCCCCCTCAACCTCCAAGTGTACCAGATACCATCATTCAATACACCAAAGTCTTTGTCAATATACCCAACTAATACATTACCAAATTTTGTGAATAATCCACTCAATTTGGCTAACCCACTTGCGTTTGCTACTAAGGGACAAAATGGAGAGAATATTGTCAAGAATTTGCAGAACAGGTATGTTACTCCATATCCTCATATCCTACTAATATTATAAATTCGTAATATAACATGTATTGTAAATAATCAGATATCTCAACAGAAAAACTGATTTGCCGGAAAAATAATAATAAAAAAGTGGCCATGAGTTTTTATTGCCAAGTTCTTTTCTCACGGCTTTACTCTTGTGAACTTGAAAAATGGTGATTTTCTAGAAACATAGCGAAAAAATAATTAATCTTTAAACTTAGGGCAAAATTTTATCTAATTAGGCGTAACAAGTAGCCAACAGCATCACCCATCAATCATTTTCCTATGTTTCTCACCGTCCAAACATACTGTATATATAACCCAAATAAATATACTTAAGTATCCACCCGTGTCTATGTCCTTTCCTGGGACTCGAAACTATCTCTATAATACATTTTAATGTTATCACTTCAGAGGTTTTATAGTGAAAATGTAACAGATTGACAGAGTAATTTTCACATTTATAATATTAGTTATTTCGAGTTACTTTTATTAAGCCCTGCCCTGTAACGCCAGGCCCAAGTTTCTATGGAGTTTGTGTTTCTCCTTTAATTCTTTAATTTTATTTCACAGATATTCCTTACCATCGAAACTAACAATAACTCCGGTGGGTAATGGTGAGGTGGTTAGATACAAGAAGAATGGTGAAGTGGCAAAGAAACGTGGACCTCCTAAGGGTTACAAGAGGAAACCTAAGCAAGACCTCTCACAGAGCTTCAATGGGACATTACAGGTAATTTATATTTTTATTAGTAATTTTTGATCGGGAAAATTCCTCTATAAAATAACTTTTTGACGTTAATAACGTCTTATAAAGCGATGACGGCGTGCACGTATGAAAGAGTGTCATGTAGCAATGGTCACGTTATTAATCGGTTGCTATGCAGTCAGGTTATTGACTGGTTGCTAAACAACTCGAATGGCTATTCCGCCTGCTAATAGGCTAAAGTATTGTGCCCGTATGGCGCATGCGCCCGCGTCTACTAAAGCTGCCACATGCATGGTTGTTTATTTCAATGTCATCAATGTTTTGACGATTGCAGCGACATGCGATACAATTGAAAAAGAATTTTATAAAAGCTGTCACAGGCATGGTTGTTTATTTCAATGTCATCAATGTTTTGACGATTGCAGCGACATGCGATACAATTGAAAAAGAATTTTATAAAAGCTGTCACAGGCATGGTTGTTTATT
Organism: Herminia tarsipennalis; assembly: GCA_945859575.2. Lineage (NCBI taxonomy): Eukaryota > Metazoa > Arthropoda > Insecta > Lepidoptera > Erebidae > Herminia > Herminia tarsipennalis. The sequence continues at coordinate 10,332,194 of OX243854.2, forward strand.
ACAATGTCATCAATGTTTTGACGATTGCAGCGACATGCGATACAATTGAAAAAGAATTTTATAAAAGCTGTCACAGGCATGGTTGTTTATTACAATGTCATCAATGTTTTGACGATTGCAGCGACATGCGATACAATTGAAAAAGAATTTTATAAAAGCTGTCACAGGCATGGTTGTTTATTTCAATGTCATCAATGTTTTGACGATTGCAGCGACATGCGATACAATTGAAAAAGAATTTTATAAAAGCTGTCACAGGCATGGTTGTTTATTTCAATGTCATCAATGTTTTGACGATTGCAGCGACATGCGATACAATTGAAAAAGAATTTTATAAAAGCTGTCACAGGCATGGTTGTTTATTTCAATGTCATCAATGTTTTGACGATTGCAGCGACATGCGATACAATTGAAAAAGAATTTTATAAAAGCTGTCACAGGCATGGTTGTTTATTTCAATGTCATCAATGTTTTGACGATTGCAGCGACATGCGATACAATTGAAAAAGAATTTTATAAAAGCTGTCACAGGCATGGTTGTTTATTTCAATGTCATCAATGTTTTGACGATTGCAGCGACATGCGATACAATTGAAAAAGAATTTTATAAAAGCTGTCACAGGCATGGTTGTTTATTACAATGTCATCAATGTTTTGACGATTGCAGCGACATGCGATACAATTGAAAAAGAATTTTATAAAAGCTGTCACATGCATGGTTGTTTATTACAATGTCATCAATGTTTTGACGATTGCAGCGACATGCGATACAATTGAAAAAGAATTTTATAAAAGCTGTCACAGGCATGGTTGTTTATTTCAATGTCATCAATGTTTTGACGATTGCAGCGACATGCGATACAATTGAAAAAGAATTTTATAAAAGCTGTCACAGGCATGGTTGTTTATTTCAATGTCATCAATGTTTTGACGATTGCAGCGACATGCGATACAATTGAAAAAGAATTTTATAAAAGCTGTCACAGGCATGGTTGTTTATTTCAATGTCATCAATGTTTTGACGATTGCAGCGACATGCGATACAATTGAAAAAGAATTTTATAAAAGCTGTCACAGGCATGGTTGTTTATTTCAATGTCATCAATGTTTTGACGATTGCAGCGACATGCGATACAATTGAAAAAGAATTTTATAAAAGCTGTCACAGGCATGGTTGTTTATTTCAATGTCATCAATGTTTTGACGATTGCAGCGACATGCGATACAATTGAAAAAGAATTTTATAAAAGCTGTCACAGGCATGGTTGTTTATTACAATGTCATCAATGTTTTCTTATGACGTTATCATGTAAAATTATTTTATTTATTTATTTATTTATTTAAAACTTTATGCACAAAATTGTACAGAGGCGGACTTAATGCTAAAAGCATTCTCTGCCAGTCTACCTTAGGGCGATGTAGAAATGTAGTATGTAGGTGCAGTAAACCTGTAGATATTACATACAATCAGACAAAGAAAACTAAAAAATATATATATAAATAATAGTATAACAAAACTAATTAAATATACTTACATAAATACACAATAAATAAATACCATAAATACATATATACTTACATACCATAAATTCTATAAATATACCTACATAAATTACATTTATGTTACAAATGTAGAGGTGATTCAACTAGTTCATCCAGGAACAGAGTACGTACTTTCGATTTAAAATTAAGACGATTAGGTGCTTGTCTAATTTCGGGGGGCAGCGAATTCCAGAGGGAAACAGACTGAACAAGGAAAGAGGTACCAACGAATCCAGAAGAATGAGAGGGACATAGAAGAAGCAGATTGTTGGTAGATCGTAGATCTCTACTATGAGAGGAGTGCAAGTACTGGAAGTTAGAAGTCAAGTATAAGGGTGCAGTAGGAGAATTGAGAATTGAATAGAGTGTAGTGAGAGCGCGCAAACTACGACGCTGGCGAATAGGGAGCCATTTCAGTTTGGAACGGTAAGAAGAGACATGGTCAAACTTGCGAAGATTAAAAATGAATCTAATGCAGTTATTTATAGGCGGTCATATTTATTAAGGAGTTCTGCATTCAGGTCAAGATAGCATACATCACCATAGTCAATCAAGGGAAATATCAGCGCCTGGACAAGCATTAACCTTTACAAACATCATTTTTTTTTTATTGTATCCCCGTGACATAGAGATTGTACCCTAGTGCAATAGTTGTCTTTAAAATATTTATCTAAACCTTTTCCTGTATAAAACTCAAAGAATAATTTTGAGAAATAGGCGCAGCTGTTTTAATTCATAAATTTTCACTAATTAAATTTCTTAAGTTTACGGACATTATCCTAATTATTTTTTGGATAAGCACAAGAAGTTCGAAGTCATAATGAGTGGACTAAATAGATGTTACTGGCTCTGTATATTATCACCTCATATTTAATCGAAACTTCGTTTACATTGGATTAGAGTAGGGCCTCCTGTTCTGAAGTTATGCGCTTATACATTCAGCATTTGATTTTAATTATTAATAATTATGTTGCCTTAAATAGTGAGTCAACTCCTTTGGAGTAGCGCTAAATGCAGCCCGGCGACGATTTAAAAATAATGAAAATTATGAATTTCTTTGCCCTTTTGCCTTTTGTGCCCCCCCCCCAGTATAAAATTCTGGATATACACATTCATTCCTTTATAAAAATAAAAAACGTAATAAAAAGTTATCAATTTAAAAAAAAAAAGGATTAAAAATGTTACAATTATTATTTATTATTTATGATATCTGTTATCTAACAATCAATTTATTAATCTCCAGACACAGAACACAATCCTATCAAGCTTGCTGGCAGCGAACAACACAACAATCACAGGAGTTAACATAGAACCAGCACCAGCTCCTCCACCGGAGCCCGTACCTCAAGTAGAAGTGCCTGAAGGTAAGACCTTTTTTCCTTTGGATTCTGCCAGTTTTTCTAGTCGTAAGTGGCCCTGACTGCAAAGCTGGAGGTCGTTGAAAAATATAATCCTTCCTGCGCGTTAAATCAAATATATAAGTATGTTTGTCAGTTGTCTGGTTTCCATAGTACTAGCTCTGCTTAGTTTGGGATCAGGTGGCGTTGTGTGAGTGCTATGCACATAGCGATATGTCCGCCCACCTCGCTCTCCCGCACACCACCATTACTTTACAGTGCCCAGGAGCGCATGACAAAATAAAGTCAAATATTCGTTCGTACATATTAGATTACGAACACCATCACTATAACAATACGAGAATCCTAGTTTTACGCATTTTTCCGTAACTGCAGAATTTTTTACGACTTAAAAAAATCTTGCAGTTATAAATCTTGAGCAAATGAAAAAAAGAAATTTAAAGATATGTCTTAACAGAGGTTTTTTGTGTCATAATATATCATACATTTACGACAGAGCCGAACCCTGATTCGCGTAAACTACCCGTAAACAGAGAGGGACTGGGTTTGACTATTTATTTATTTTTTCAAAACCTGACCAAAATTGTCTTACGTAATAATAGGCTTATATCCTAGGTAAACAAAAAATAATTAGTAAATTAAACCTGACATTAGTAAATTAAAGCCAACAGTTAAGTCCCGATTAAATTTTGTATTCAATTCTTTTTTTATTATTGATCATATCATAAAAGAAGCGATTTGACTTGAAATAAAAGTGATGTCATAGACCGCTATTTGTATAAGATCTCCATATAAAATCAGCGTTTTGACATTTCTTAAAGAGTTGTTGTTTTGACTAGTTGGAAACAAGCTTATTAAACGGTGCCAACAGAATCGATCATTTTAGAACTGATTTGACTAGACAGTCCCTAGTTCCTAACCTATTGAGAACTAAAAGACTGCACATAGACTCTACCAGTATAATCACCAAATAAGACTAGGCCCAGTCTATAAAAGGCCACTTGTTATTAAAGTAGATAAATCATAGCTAATACAAATCCCCAGGTGTGGAACTGGTAGAACTCCTCCTAGACCCTGAGGACTGGTTCCCGGCAGAGCCGTACAAGATGGTGTTCAGTCGCAAGAAGAACCCCAAGTGGAAGAGCTTCCCTTACAGATGTGAACATTGTTTTAAAGTGAGTATTTTATAATATTTATTTCTGACGTTGTCGGGCTATTGATTATATATTTATATATTACTAGTGGCCCGCTCCGGCTTCGCACGGGTATAAAATATATGGATGTTATTATACATATAAACCTTCCTCTTCAATCACTTTATCTATTAAAAAAAACCGCATCAAAATCCGTTGCGTAGTTTTAAAGATATAACTATACATAGGGATATAGGGACAGAGAAAGCGACTTGTTTTATACTATGTAGTGACTAGCTGTTCCGCGCAACTTCGTATGCGTAAACTTTCCCCGTTTTTGCAACATTTCTCATTGCTGCTCCGCTCCTGTTGGTCGTAGCGTGATGTTACAAACATACAAGTCACGGACACAACGTGACAATTGATGAATGCCCCCCCCCCCCCCCCCCGCAGGGCTACCGCGTGGTGTCGACGCTGCTGACGCACGCGGCCGAGCGGCACGGCTGCGCGCCCAAGGACCTCGCCATCCCGTGCCCGTGCTGCCCGCACGTCTCCACGCGCAGGAAGCACCACAAGAAGCACCTCGAGACGCACGAGAGCCGGAGACATAGGATATTCTGCTTGTACTGCCTGCCTCCCAGTGAGTATATATTATTTTTTATTCGGAATCATAATAGTAGTGGTGACCCTGGCGAGTGGGCCCGGACAAAACGCCTACCCCAGATTCACCATTGCTTAACACATAGAACTATGATATGGTTACACTTATCGCAGATGCCAATGACAGAGTTTCACAACATAATCAACAGGCAATATAGGAACAACGACATAATAACATTATTTACTAAAAAACATTTTTATAAGAGTAAGCAAGAAATATATTAAATGCATGAAAGAAAAAACCGTCTCATCCTATCCATCCATACATACATACACCCATCCATTCATCCATCCATTCATCTATCCATTTATTCATCCATCCATCCATTCATCAATCCATTCATTCATCCATGCATGCACCCATCCATTCATTCATCCATCCATACATCCATTCATTCATCCGTCCATTCATTTATTTATCCATCCATTTATCCATCCATTCATCCATCCATTCATCCATCCATCCATCTATCTATCCGTCCGTCCATCCTTAGTCACCTGTCCTACCAACTGCGATTAAAGAGTAGCGATTTTATCGCTCAAGAAACGTACAAAAGATGTAAAAGCGAGTACTCGTCGACAGTGTGAACTAAGATCAACTATCATCATCATCATTAAGGTCACTTAGTCCCGGGTGCAGACCATTGTGCATGAGCCGTGGTGGCCATTACTCCAGCCAGCTCACCTCCCTCCAAAAGGAGATCAGCTTCTTTAAACTTCACCCCAGGTGACCCCAGGATCTCTATCCGGATCTGTGCTCAGCCTATGCACTTAAGGAGCACGTGCGCAACTGTTTCGTCAGTCTCCATGCAAGCTCTGCATTGGGGACTGTCCGTGATTCCTATTATGTGGAAGTCCGGTGACAGTCCCCACCACCTGGCGCACTTTCTCTGTCCAGACGCAGCAGTCGCTTTGTCAGTTTAATGTCCGTAGTTGGCATTGCCTCTTTGGATTGCCTACAGCCTGGTGTTGAGGTCCACCAATTCTCGGCTTGTGTGTGTGTAAGGTCCTGTAACCATTTACGAAGTTGACTAAAGGGAATAGGCATGATGGGCTCTGGACCGAAAAACGTGCCTGTGCTTGCCAGTTCATCCGTCGCATTGTTACCTAGCGATCCGCTATGTCCCTTTATCCATTGTAGTATGATTGTGTTCCAATGCATTGTGACACTCCAGTATCAGTCCCGAAGTAAAGTAATTTTTACTTAGAGATACGAGCACCGAGGCTCTATCTCAGAGTATGCGTATGTTTTCGTTGGTGACCTTTCTGGCATCTATGGCGGCTGCTGCTTGAAGGATTCCCACACACTCCGCCTGATAGACGGTGTTTAGCGAACCTAGAGACCTGGATATTTTAATGTTCAGATCATCTGAGAACGTTCTAGCCCAAGTGCTGGAGTCGGTTTTCGATCCGTCAGTGTATATTCTTAGTTCTTTTGAGCTGGAGTAATCACATGATTCCTTGAAGGTTTATGATGTAGTGCTTGTGAAAGGTGTTTTTGGATTTTTTTCATTTGACGATGTCATCATTGGTTGACGTTTGATGGCATCATCCTTTATGCTTATATGTTTAATTCTGGAATCTTTCCCCAGTGTGTCTGCATTGTTAAGTCTAAATGCCGCTAGCGCTGTCTCCTCTCGCACTTTAGAGTGGAGAGTAGGTTTTCATACTGCCTGTGATTGCTACACAGGCGAGGCGTTGTAGTTTTCCGAGTTCTTTTTGGGCTGTGCTCAGTTCTGTCCTGGACCACCAGACTAGTGAGCCATAAGTTATTATTGGCCTAATGACTGTAGTGTATAGCCAGTGTGTGACTGTGGGGCTGCCCCAGTTTTTGCCAAGCAGTCGTTTGCACTGCCACAGCGATGCACTGGCTTTCCTGATTGTGTACTCAGTGCGTGTTGCCCAGTTCAGCTGCTTGTCCCAGAAACGCCTAGATACTTGGCTTTAGTTGACAGGCTTAGAGGGGTGTCAAAGAAGCGTGGTAGCTGCATATTTGCCAGCTTCCCCTTCTTTGTAAATAGAACAAGCTCGGTTTTGATGGGGTTTACAGTTAGTTGGTGTTGCACCAGTTCTCCGTTATTTTTAAGGAAGTTGTATAAGATGTTTTCATGATTTCCATTTATTATTATAGTTACATCATAAGCCTATGGTGATGTGGCCTTTGTCGTTTAGACGCTTGATTAAACTGACTACTATGACATTGTACAGAAAGAAAGAAAGATAAGATCAACTATTAATATCTGTATATATTTTATATATTTTGACTGCCTCTGTGGCGCGGTGGGAGTGTATCGACTGCTACGCAAGAGGTCGTGGGTTCGTTCCCCACCCAGGATAAAACTTTGTGTGATGCAGATGATATGTATGTATTTAGAAATATATAAGTATGTTTATCGGTAGTCTGGTTTCCATAGTGCAAGCTCTACTTAGTTTGGGATCAGATACCGTTGTATGAGTTGTCGCAAGAAATTATTATTATCTCCGTAGCTACGGAGTTGGTTCGGACGGTCTAAGCAATCCAGTACATGCAAAAGAAATAGCGTATTTTTGTTGGAGTGGACGTCAAAAAGGCGTAGTTTGGGTGATTATAGGGTTAAAAGATATCTAGCAATGTGGGATTGGGTCTCCCCTCCAGCTAACCTAAATTGCTTGTGTTAGGGGTGGGTTCACGTCGGTAGTATAATGGGTAGGATTGTAACCCGCGACCCCACGAATGCGAACCCGATCCCTTTGCCATTAGGCTACACTGATTAGGCGGTAGCTTGATGGCTAAATATGTTATTGAATATTTTCTCTTTGTAATTACAGGTGACCCTTCCGAGCCATACGTAAAAGAGCCATTAAAGTACCCGTACGATAAATTCCCTCAATATTGGTACGCCTCAGAAGAATCTTTACGACTCCACAAGAAAAGGAAACACCCATATTCGGGCATGTTCAACTACAATTGGTTCGCCACGTGGGGGGATTATCAACCTAACAGCTAATAAAAAAAACAAAGTCAACGAGACCTGCTAAGGTAATTATAGTAGTATTTTTAATTTTGACGCTGCAACCCACAGTATTTTTATTTTAATTTAGTAGGATTTTCTACGAGTGATTATTTTGTAGTTCTTTTTTTTTGTAAATGGTAGTTTTTTTGATGCTGGCAGCTATTTTTGGTAGCATTTTTTTTTATTTTAATAAAATACTTTTTGTGATTTTAATCAAATGTAATTTTTTATAAGATGATTGTAATTTAATTAATAATTTTAGCTTGGCAATACGATTAGTTTTTAGAGACTTGTGATCAAAATTATTCCAAGTTAGTGATATGGCAACCGAGCGTTTAAGATGTTGGCAACATTTTTAATTATTTATAATTGACTGAATAATTATAATAAATCAAATTTTAACTAACACAATCTGTAATTTTATCAATAAAAATTTCATTTTAATAAAATAGCAACACCGAAATAAAATTTAAAATCAATTGATATAATCAGTGTTGCCATCATCAGGCCAGTAATTTTAAGTATGCATAATAAAGTAGTATTATTTTATATAAGAAGGCATTTTACCCATTCATATATACTTGTAACTATTGCATTTATAGCGAAACTGTAGTATTTAAAATTAAAGTAGGGACACCAACTATTGACATATGAAGTAAAAAACACGAAGGTTTAAAAAATTACCTTTAAAATAATTTTTAAAGTAAAAATATGGGGTAGATAAATCATAGTGCAAATTGTATACGCAAACGCAAGTATACAGTGTATAGTACACTGTATACTTGTATTTGCCTAGTACAGTCATACTTCACTCTCCTTCACTCGCATATGAGACGGCAATTCGACATGGTAGACAGATACAAACATTCACTCATATATTGCTCTGGTCTGTCAAAACTACCATATTAATAATTGGTGTCTCTACCTTTTCATGATATTCGTGCCTTCATAGAATGGCGAACAATAAATAATATTTTATTTTTAATATAATCAAAGTCTATCTAAGTCGAAAGGGGTGTCTAAACTCGCGTCACTATTGGCCACTAATGGCTGGGCCAATAATGGCAATATGTCTGCAATAGGTTATTTGACTAAAGTCAAATCAGCCTCTTTTTAAGAAACGTCAAAATCGAGCCGCTCTGTACAAATTTGTATGGAATGCTAGCATATGACGTCACGTTTTCTATGGTCAAATTATTTACTTTCAGTGTTTCTCTTTATGATTATAAATTAAGTAATACATTAAATTAATAATTGAACATATTTTTTAGAACACTTTATGACATATTTTTACCTGGCTATTTTAAAATATTTTATTTTGATAGTAGTCAAATACCCAATTGTATAGCACATGATTCAGTCTCCTAAACAGACTACACAACCCGGCAACAATAAAATAGAGAGCGACTGAAACAACAAAAAAATTGTCCGGGCAACATTGCGGAAAATAAATCGCTCAGCGATCGTCCGGCAACCATCATAATCAATATTGGAGAGTACTGCCATGTTGCCGGCCACAGCATTGCCGCCACAAATTGCCTTAAAAAATGGCTCGTTTAGATGCCCCCTATGAACAATTACGGTTAAAGCGACCAATCTCATTAGACTAGCCAATTACGCAGGAGATATTATATTGTACTCTCTGTTTCCTCACTCATAGTCCGATGGGGCAAGAAACAGATACGGACGGACAGAGATTAGGCGCTGGATCAACAGTTTATAGTGTTTTTGTTTTTCATTCTGATTTTAAAATAGGATAGAAGACGAGAAGATCTATCGAATGTTTTGTCTGAAAATCCTTTGACAATAACAGATCATGATGTTTATTTCCAAATTGTTGAAATAGTTATGTCGTTTGATACATTAAAAGTTTTCTTTTCATTTTTTTTTATACTCTTTACGAATTTTAACTGTTCGTGCCACCATTTTGTAAAAATGGCGTCTTATAAAATTGTTGGTAATGAAATAAAATAGAAAATGGCGCTTCGCTACACTTAAGATAGACTTTGATCCAAGGGTACACACACCCTAACCGCCTATCCACCCCTTAGAACTAAGATAGCTCCATGATAGTATTTTTATAACATATTGTACAAAATGCTAGTATTTTTGTAGGATATATATACGCATTTATTAGATATAGGCATTTGTAATCACGTGTTAGTTAAGAAGTCGGGGTATAAAAGCTTTTGACACACAAAATATAGGAAGAAAATAACATTTCTTAAGCCCAGGGCGAACAGACAAAGCGCAGCGAAGATACCAATATAATTCGCAACATTCTGTTTATAACATAAGGTTTAAAACAGCAAGTATGACAGCGGTTTCTTACTGCGATTAAAAGTTGAACTTTGGCATTAAAATGCTGTCTGCAAATGTTATGAATATATATATATATATATATTACGGGTCTTAATCGCGTGAATAATTTAAGGTAAAATACCTTGTTTATTGCCCGACGTTTCGAACGTATTAGTAAATCGCGAAAGTTTATCAACATTTGTCTGCAAATGTGTTTGTTCAGATTACAATTTTCTGTGTTGGATTCAGTCAATTGTTGCCTCCTCTTGGATCTGCGCCTGGTTGGATTGTTATTAATGACTAGCAGTGCCGATGTCGACAATACGACTAACATCAAGTCCCAGTATGAATATTGTATCTCGTGGACTCTACGGTATGAAAACTTGATTGAAGTCACATTTCATGCATTTAGATAAATAAAACTGCGAATATGAAAACTAGCAGAAAAACAGATTCGTCCCCCTATTAAAATATAAAAAATCTAATTTTTAACCAACTTCAATAAGGTAGAATTTCACAATTAGGATGTTTGTTTTTTTAATGTATGTTTTTTTTTTTTAATAATAATATTTCTTTATTTTCTCTCTCACACAGAAAATAGTTTACAGATGGTTCGAACAAGCTCCAATAGATTCAAATTGAATTGAAGTGTATCTGTGTGAGAGACTGGTATCTGTACTAGGTAGACCTGTATGACAGATTACCAGCCTAACTCGCAATAACTCCGTCATATACAGACAGATTTTCAAAATATTTTTAGGTCTGTTCCGAAATGGTCTGATGATGAGTTTCGGACACAGATAACGAATCTTCTCAATAAATGGCAGCAAAGCAACCGGGATTGAAGACGGTTAGATGATTTTTTGTAAAAATAGTTTTATCTGTTACATATTCGCGGTTTTTCATGCGCAACGACGACATCCGTCTAGAGAGTACAAGAGTACATCTTCAAAATAAATTAAAACTGTGCTGGAGATTTGCGCTGGGCCTTAAAGTTAACGATATTAACTTTAAGGCCTATATTGAGAAGTAAACTCTCTATATTAAGAAGTATATAAGCATAAACATATGTCTTATAGTCAGCAAGGATTGTACCCCGACTTCACCCCGTATCACAGTACAGACCAAAACATACCAGTATTAATAACTAAAATTTAGAATAAGTTTAGAAGTAGATGTACATTATGTATCGGAAGTGACAAAGTTAAGCTATATAAGCGAGGTATACAAAATGATGGGTAAACTATGTATTTGTAAGAAAATGTGTAAAGACAGTTAATATTGATTTTAAAACGATTTCATCACAATTGTTTAATAAAAGACAATATAGGAGAACAGACGAATAATATGGTACCGGTACTTACACGAGCGATTTATTTTCTTAATACTTTTAATAACTTAAAATTAGACTAAAAATGCGTAAAAATCACAAAGAACTCGTCTTGATAATACGTTTTTCCTCCAAATTTTCCATTAAAACGGTAGGAAACTGTGGCCGTTAATGTTAATTCAGTTGACATACAGACACAATAGTCCAGTCGGGATAGACATTTAAATAGAAAAAATTAGGGAACGCGGTTTTTATTTTAAACATCGGTATAAACTTGATAGTATAACTCTGCAAATATTGATCCTAGCGTAAAAATGATAATGACCAAACTTGTGGGAAATTAAATTTCCAACAACTTTGGATACTACCATTTTTGCTCTAAAGTTGCAAATTAACGAGTTATTTCAGAAAAACTAAAAAATTGAACTTCAAATCAAGATGGCGGCGAATCCAATGGCGGGCTTGCAACCACAACTCACGACGCTTAAAAATAACGCGGCCCCTAATTTTTTCTATTTTGGCTATTTTTATGTCTATACCGTCTGGACTACAAGTGCTTTTGGCGGAAAGCAGAGATAGCTAATGAACGTGATTGGTTCATTTGTGTGTTGCCTCACCCTTTACCTCGGAAAAATGTAGTCGACCGTGTTTCTATACTAAATGTTTCTTTTAATGACTGTCTATCTCCTTATATTGTCTTTAACTAGTACTAAAATAATCTATTTAATCTTTAAAACACCATTTTATTATTTCCAAATTAAAATGAATATGCTATTGTTAACTATAGAAAAAGGGTATAATTTTGGTAAAATTTGTATCTGTGGACATGAATTGGTAATCAAATTATCCTGTGAATTTATTTTTTATACGACGGAAGACGATTTGCGTCAGACAACCGTTCTCAAAATGTTCTCAATAATATTATAAATAAAAAGAGGTAGTCTCATACATCTCTGAATAAGTTCCAATACATTTCAGTATTAGTCTCATCACATGTGAAATTTAGTCTCAAACACATGACAATATTCGTGGTATTATTATACGACAATCTATATACTACCTCTATTTACTTTTATTTCATTTGCCATTACTGTTGAAATAGATGAGAATTAATAGTTTTTACGCCGTATACCTATTATATAAAAGAAATAACAATATAAACAATATATGTGTGTGTAATAATTCCGTTTATTTGACGGCGGGCTGTACTGCGGCAATTGCATTTATAATAAACAAAAAAAAATGCATAAGTTATAAAATTCAATGATTAATGCGACCGTGCAGTATTTACCCTCTAGGTTATTTGACATTTCGACCAGATTGCACCGGCCGTGGTCACAAGCGGACTGTTGCAATCACGTTACGATGTCAATGATTCTTCATCAAATCTTTCGTGTGATTGTTTTAATCGAAAGATTTGAATCTAACACATGGTCATTTTTTTAAAGTTACTGGTTGAAATTGTCTATTTTTTTTAAGAAAAGACAAGCCCCGCTTAATAATATACCCCTAGTTTGGGATTGTACAGCAATTGTACTCACTTCCACTGCGTTGTAAAGACAGTTTAATGTTAAAATGTCAAGTAATCTAAAGATAAATAATAACACGACATTCTTAAAGTCTTTTCGTTAAATTTGTCACGCCGCAATTCTTCACCGCCGTTAATATAACGGCACCTTTAGAGTCTATGAAGACGGTAGCTCTGTAAAGTGTTCCTAGCCGTTACTGCGTAGTTCGTGTATGTGCCTATATAGTATATAGCATTATTAAGACTGCGATGCCTTGTAATTTATCAATAATTTTGCCGAAAATTTCCTTTGGTAGTTGATGTCCATTCTGCCTTTTAAAGTAACTAATATTAATCTCAATGTTTCAAATGTCGCAGTACATTTGGAATTTAGTCTCAAGTCATGTGTAATTTTAGTCTCAATACATGTTATGTGTAAGTCTCAATATCGCATATAAATCTTTTTTTGTACCTAGATCTCAAAATTGTGTGTCGATGTAGTCTCAATTTAAATGTTAAACGTTGGGACAAGTTCCCTTGGTTATTGTGACTGATTTCGATCTGGGTCTAAATATATTTATTTATATATTTTTTTAATGTACTGCCTGTTACAAGATTACAATAGTCAAACAATTTCTCAGAACAAAATTTTACTAGTAATACACAAATGTATTGAGACTAAAATAGCTTTGTGTTCAACAGAATCTTGTATCACAATATTTTTGTAATGTATCACTATTTATAATGATCTCTGATTGTCGATTTTTTATATAAAGGCTAAAATTGAGTCCTCATCAATTAATCTCGAAAAAATTGTCTCGAAAATTAATTGTAAAAATATCACAATAAGTTTTTGACGTGATAACGTCTTATAAATCGATAACGGGGTGCGCGCACGAAAAAGTGTCACGTAGCAACGGTCACGATATTGATTGGTTGCTAAGTAGTCACGTTATTGATTGGTTGCTAAGCGACGCGAATGTCATCAAAGTTTTCTTATCACGTTATCACGTAAAATTATCGTCCGTAAACCGACTTTATAGACAGCCATTTTTTTTATTAATTCTTATTCAGAGTCTGCAATTTTAGTCTTTATAAACATGAATAATTGACAAAATTGTTTATGCAATATTCGCTTTAATTGTTTATCTATAACCTGACATTATACACTGTGTGTCGCGAAAATAAAGGAAAATGTATATAAGCCTTTGACTGACTAGAAATTTTACCGACTTAATTAGCAAAGATAATAAAAACATTAATTGCTGGTTCTTATACTGCAATTTACCACACTCTCGAGAAGTCATATAACTATGAAGAATGTAAGTCGTTTTTATTTGTTTTAATATCTTGGGTGAGAATCGTATCACTACAGTGTGGGACACTAATCACTAGACAGGCAAGTCAAAATTTGACATGGATTTATTTTGAACGCCGTCTATATTTAAAAAGGTGTAGATCAGTTACAAGCGGTCCCTTAAAAGTTAGCTAATTAGCAAACCTTTCTGTCAGTGTCATTAGTTTACCGTTTTTAAAGATTGAATATTTAAACAATAACATATCTAGATCTTTTTACATAAAACATCATTGAGTTTAGGCTACGAATACCCACATATAAGTATTTTTTTATATCTTGGGCAACTCCCACACGATCATCTAAATCTGGGAATCGAATCCATGAGCTCTAACTTAGCAGTCAGGGTCACGAATCCTTAAAAGGACAAGTCAAAATTTGAGCTAAATTTATTTTGAACGTCCATCTATATTTTTTCAACGACATATGAACATTCTTATAGAAAAAAATATTCATAACTTTACTTTTTGTCAGCGCCATCTAGTTCCAATTTTAGTTATCTTAATTTCTGAAGACTGGATCGTCTGCGTCATTTCACGTATGCTGCTCTGGTGTAAAATAGGTTGTGGGTTCGATTCTTATTCTATTCCGTTTTCGGTAGACTTACTTCTCAAATAGTGTGATATCTTTGGTGTTGCTGACAGTCATAACCGCAACACGTATAGCAAAATCGCCATTTTTCCATTATAATGGTATATTGGTACATAATTATCTAAAGTAGTTGGAATTTCAGGTCAGTCGTCGGTTTATTTTCGTTGGTTCATTCTAGTACGGGTGTAAAAATACTCCGATTATGATTAGTTCGTATTTGTAAAAATATACTACAAATAATTTTTTGTACAAGTGATTTTCTGTAAATAAATTGCATTTTTGTATAATATTTGTATTTTATTTCATACTTTTTACCTATAGGTTAAGGGCCATGTTGAAAAATACACAGAAATCGATTGATAACCATTTTTATTTCAAAACTTAATCTAAACTCCAACATCATTACAAAGAGTGCGATTTTTCACAAACTAATAAAAAAAAGAAAATAAATTACTAGAGACTAGATGACAACGCTGTACATTGACCAAGTTCGGAAAAATAATAAAAAAAGAGACAATATCACATACTCCTTGGTCTATTGAATTAATGTATGATAAAAAAAGTTTTATCCATTAAAAAAAAATAACTGACAAATCGTTTTAGAAAAAAACATCGTGTTATAGATGTATTAATAAAAAAAAAATGATCGAAATTCCAAAAAGGGTGAAAGTTACTGCCTTTTAAATAAACCATTTAGGCTCTGCTGCAAAGTTAATCTCTGCAGCAGAAACTTCATAGTCTGTAATATATATTACATAGTTTTATTTATCATACATTAACCCCTCATTCGCTCGATATATACATTATCCACTAACGCTATAGGATTTGGCTTTAATAGTCTGCTTTTAACACTACAATTGTCAAACTGGTCACCATGTTTTGGTATTAAATTATTTTATAAAAAAAATGTCTTATAAATAAATAAATAGTCTAAGAAAACAGTGCGTTTGTTGTGGTAATAATTTTTGACAACAGTTATGATATCTATGTATTATTAACAGCTCTATTCAGGGGTCAACAAGGTGAATATTTCAAGTCACTGAAACTTTTACAGGGCCATTAAAATACATAAATAACGCCGGCTCCACACGTAGGCCCCAACGTCGGTCTTAACGCCACTTGTCCAACGTGTGGATCTAGAATAAGGCTCGTCCCAACGTTTGGCACCAATGCTAGTTTCTAGATCCACACATTGCCCGACCGACGCGGACGTTGGGGCAAACATGTGGAGCCGGTGATAGGCTTATTAATTTTGATGTTAACAGCTGTCAATTGTGACAGATGTCAAACTCAAATATTTTTTTCAATTAACGCAACAGTCACACTGAGGTACATCATAAGAAAAAAATGTCAGAACTACACAATTATAAACTTAAGGTACAATACACTGACAGCAACTGGCTATTCGTTTGGTTCAAGTTGTGGTAATCAAGGAATGGTTTGTTATTTACAATGAATTTGTTAATTCCGTGTTCAGTTTTATAACGTGAAAGCTTCAGCTTTACAAACGGGACAAGCCGCATTACTCATCGAAATTATATACCAGAGTTACACGAACACGGAAAAACAAAAAAAAAAATTATTTAAATTAGAGAAACAATCATGTAATATTAAAATGATTATACAAATATCATTATGACGAGTAAATGCAAAGGTTTTTAAATATACACAAGCAAATCATTTTGCTTTATTTTGTAGTGTACATAATAATATACTACGCATGTAAACTATAAAAAATTGCTTTCATTTTTAAATTTCAATGCAAAAAGGACTCAAATATAAAAATGATATGTTTAAAATTGCTACATGAAATTGAGCACAAGAGGAATGGTACACAAAAACTAAATTGAGTATTGATTTATGTAACAATGTTAAGAAAGTAATCACTATAAATACTTTTTTCTCAATCGCCTTTGTTTAAAAACATTGTCTATGTCAATATTTGACATTAACTGTCTATATCTAGCAAGGCGGGAAAACTAACTTCAAAACTGAGCTAATAAAAATAGAGTAAATTTTTAAAGCTCTGCAATGCCTATTGTCACGTTAAAAAATGCATCTCAACGATTTTCTTACAACGATACCAAAAATTTAACACTCCCAACAGCGTAGTAGCTTTAGTAGATCTACCAGCATATTCAGGCTAAATTTTGGATCGTTTTCACACGCTATAACTAATGAATATTCTTAAATGTTTATGTACCTTAATAAATAGAAATCAAATTAAGAATTTTCAAATAGTGAACTTTATTTAGAAAATCAGAAAGAGGCATTTTTAGGAACTCCCGTTTTTGTATTTTTATAATAAACTTTGACTATTAGTTTTTAATAAAAACTTTTTAATGACCAATTAAAAAGTGTTTACAAAATTCACTAATCAAAAATGTCTTTGGAGGCATATAGTCGAAGAGCTAATTATAACAGAAATAACATTTTATTTTTGTTATAATTGCTTCTAAGCCATAAGCGCCGGTAACCAGATTTTAATCCAAAATTACGATATGATTGATTATTAATAATAATTATTAAATGCTTATCATAGTGTTATGGACGTAATAACATCGTTATTTAGTAGTCTAGAAGCTGTGTCGTTTAGAAAGTGCATTAATCCAAATCACTCAGAGTTAAAAAGTATAGTGTAACATGGGTCGACTTTTAAAAAGTTAAATATTAAAAAAAAAACATCGAGTCTAAAATTCTGTTAGAATCGAGATACTAAATGAAAGTATAGAGTTTTTTTTTCTATCGACACAGATTCTAACAAAGTGCTACAGAAACCACTATATAGTATTATCTAGGAACCTATTGCTTACAACCCTAGCATACTATATATTACAATAGCCTCACTGTCGGCTTAAAATCACACTATTTATATTCAAAAATTATTGAATGAAAATTATATATTTTTTTATGTCAAAAGGTCTGGTTAAAATTTTTAATGGTGAAAAAAAAACAATTTAATCCGAATTATAGATGTACAGTTTAGACATTTCATTTAATAAAAATGGGACAATTCTGAATACATAGGTTAAGATATGAAACGATTAACAAAATTGAAAGACAGAAGAGTCAAATGTTTTAGTTTTTATTTTTAAAGGTTAAATAAGGAGTCTCTAAGATAAAAACATGGTTAAGGATACGGCAAACGTTTCCCTATTATACCATCTAGAATAGAAAAGGACAATATTTTCAAGAATCGTTACTTAAGGTGTACATTTCGGATTAAATTGAGTATAGATTTTTGCTATAATTAATATTACAGTTGGATTTGAAAAACATTCTTGTAAAAATATTCGTGCGGAAAAGAAATATTATCCAAATGTCATTTTTAACAACAATTGTTTTTTTTATCGTCAAACCGAACTAATATCGTGGATATCAATTTGTTTAATTATTATGTCAATAATAGTAATAAGAAATAATTATTTGTACAAAATGATTTTTTATGCAAATGTAATTTTACTCGAATCATAGCCATTGCTTATGTCAAACCGCCATTTTGTTATGTCATCAAATAAATAACCGACTTAAGCGAACCGTTCTTTATATATTATTAATATTTATATATTATTTTCTAATTATAATTCTTTTGCACTGACAATATGCAACATCAAATTACATGTGCGTTTTTAAGTCTCAAGCGACTGCGATTTTTTTGTCGCAACATCAGAAATCAAACGTCACGTATCAAACATGACCTAATAAATGCCTACAAAAAAAGACGTGCGACAAAAAAATCGCATCGACAAAATCAGCGCAAAATATGCTACACTACCTACAGCTGATATATACAGATTTATTTGGGATTACAAAAACGATTTTGGCATTTTAAACACATCAGGACTTGTATGTTCTGATTACATCCTTGATTTGAGCCCTACAAAGGGGACACTGTCCGCCCCCTTTGCCCCTCCACTGTTGGACGGCACATCTATAACACATGCACATATGGCCGCACATGTATAGGACACTATCTATAGGATTTTCATAGCATATGGTACATTCAGTTCCTGTAAGATTCCCTTCACCTATTACCGAATAGATAGGCTGATGACGACTCGTCGAAGGCCCATTTGAAATCCTCTCCGCTAACCTCAAAGGTTCAGAATGACCGTTTGGTAGTTGTACTTGTTCATTTTGGCTATTTTGGCTGGCTGAAGAACATTGATTGTCAGTTCTTGGACGTGGTGGTTGGTAGTTGCAACTCGGTTGGCTTATGGGAATGTTGGGAAGGCTCGTCAAACAAAGCTGGGATGTTTGTATCGGCTGTAAAAGAGAGAAATATTTGGATTAGACTATGTCAAGGAACTTGTTAAACATTCCTACGGTGCCAATTCAATTATAAAATTTTAATTATCATTTAATCATTGTCAATTTTATTAGCAACCGAAATACTTATAAATAATTATTATGGCAATATGAATATGTACGATAGTAAATATCTGCAAATATCCTAATAATATAACCAAATATAAAGTAAGACAAAGTGAAAAGCCTGATTGTTAAAGCATCTCAATTCTGTAAGTGAGTGACGTCATCAATAACTATTTATATTTACCAAGCGAAACGTATGATTATTTCATATTGTAAACACTGGCAGGAAAAAAACTCACCTCAATATAATGCGCGCTAGCGAGAGTCATGCTCTGCTGATTAGATGTATTCTGTCCACCATTCTGAGGGGGGAGACTGACGACCAGGACGGTACCACCTGCCCCAGCGTTGATAGGAGCAGCTGATCCAGTCAATACTCTTAGATGCTGAGGGGGAGTCTGCGCTGGCTGTGCCACTTGCGTACTTAACATCCTGACCTTCTGCGTAGCTCCATAAATATCTACAAAGGCCCATAGTCTTAGAGTATGATCTACATGCATCACTGTGATTGGTGTAGACCCATTTCTGCTGACGCGGACTTCTCCGTCCACTGTTAAAGTTACAGCCAATTCATCGCCTCTTCTGAGCCCATTAGCAGCGTCTCTTCTCACTACCCAGTATTCAGGACGATCTAGCAGTAATTCTGCGTCATCAGGCAAGTCACACGCTCTTAAAGTAGAAGGATCACAGGACGTTAGACCGATAGCTAGACTGCCAGCATACGTGGATTCTGTAGCCAAAATTTGGACGACAATAGTTTGGCCTGGACGCATTGGACGAGCTGTGAATACGTATCCTTGGCAAAATTCTGCATCAGCCCTCGCTGCTACGCCTCTGTCGGTAATAAATTGGACATTTCTTCCTTTAGTCCTGTGAAGACTAAGAGGTACTAAAGGATTTTGGTACCTCGGAGGAGGCAAGGATTCTTCAACGGTCAAAGATCTGATGCTTTCAACTAGCCTATCTTCTTCTAAAGGACTATGTCTCCTAATTTGGCTTGGGGCTCTTGGGTCTGCGAATTGAACAGCTGTGCAGTTTCCATAAACATCTACTAATGCCCATAATGGACTCCTGATGTCAACACCAGAGAAAAATAACCCCTTGTCTTCTCCATTCACGCCAAAGTGTACATCTCCGGACGAATTTACGTAGTAGTAAAGAATGTTGTCTTTCTCGCAGAATCTTTCTCCTAAGGCTTTAGCCCAGTTGCCAGGTTTGTTTGTCAAGTCTGGGCAGGCGTATTTGGGTAGAGCGTGGGCCAGGGTGGCGGGATCGTGGTTTGTGAAACCGAATCTGATGACACCACTCCAGCTATTTGAGATCTCCACGAAGCGAAGGCACACCTGGAAGCAAAAATAGGAGATATAAGTAAACTGAAATTGATGAAAAATTAAATGGTTATTACGTCAGCATTATGCCTATGGCTTCACCTGCACAATACGTCGGCTGGTTTCTACCAAATGTGAACCTAATCCGTTGAGCCTTTAAGGTATGCATATTTTTTGGAGCGTGGAATAATCCGTGTTGTATGAGACTACAAAATACATCTAGCTGACAAGAGCTATAGCAATGGTGGTATCCCGTGCGTGGAAAGTACTTCAAACGAAGATGTTTTTAATAATGATGACATTACTCATCTTATTTATTTATATACTTTATGGAAGACCAATAATAAATAACAATATTATAATTACCAACTACAAAACAAATTCCAACAACACGTCGATGTGTGAGAACAATGATAATATGTATTTGAATAATAGAAAAAATAACAATTCTTACTTTTTCATTAACCCTGACAGGCCTTGCGCTGAACGCCACGCCCTTGCAGAAGGACTCCACGCGTCTGGCCATGGAGCCATCTCTTGAGACCCTGACGTTCTCCCCGTGGACTGAGTGGAAGCCCAGAGGCGGGAGGTTGTTTGGCGTGCCTCCAGTGCATGATGTACGGGGAGCTGGAACAAAGAGAGAGGGAAATTTAGTTTTATGAACGAGTTTGCAGAAAAAAAATTGTAGTTCTGGTGTTTTTTTTTTCAGGACTATTGATTAGACTTCGGTGTTACTTTATACACACACATGTACATGTGACTGTACTTGTATATAATATTAAAAAAATAACCACACCTATATAAGGATTAAGACGTAGGCAATAACTAAATTTGTTTATGTAGAAATTATTAAAAGATTTAAAGATTGGTATTTGGTCAATTCATAGCTTTTATAAATCTGATTCTATCTCTAACCATTGGCAGTTACCATCAAAAGAATAAAATATGTATGGCTAAAATCCAAACATTGAAAAGCATAAGCAAATATCTAAAAATTCTTAACGACACTCCCCCAAAATATATTTATAAGAATATTCCGTCGTCTCCCCTAAGAAACGTCATTGTTATATCACCCCTCGTACGCCATTTTCCATCATGGCGTCGACACCTGCGCGGCAGATGCGTGCGCAGCTTGTGCACGCGCACACAAGGGGCCATATCTTTAATTATACTTACGGTACGGACTTCTTAATTACAATTTAAAATAAGTTTTCTACTTAAGTAGTTATGTACACTAGTGAAAGATCGCAACTTCGCCCGCATAAACCCAAAAACCCTATTCTAAATAGGTAGATACAGATACTCATACATTAAATAAGGAACTTCAAGTCTGTGTTTTCATTTCAGTTTCAGTTGTGGCTTTGATCAGTCATCTCATTAACCTATCTGTTAAGATTCAAACTAGCTTTTGTCTCAATTATATAATATAATGCCTATTCGTCCTTTAGTATCTGTCATAATAACAATTTTAGAATTCTAATAAAAATAAAAAACCCACCCGCGTTGATATACCAGTCAGTAGCCTATATTTTTAGTTTGTGCTAGAGAAAGTTCGGCGAATCGTTATTGTCTTTGCCTTTGGTATCTTAGTTCAAGATAGGATTATTGGTGTGCCAAATATTAACGGGGCCATATCTGTTGACACCACTTAGCTCGTTGGCGAATATGGGTAAGGATAGATTGGATAAATATATTTAAGTACATACTACACTCGACAATGTATGTCATCATAACTATTAAATATAACAGTCATCGCAAAAAACGGAATAATATAAGTCTTCTGTGGCTTTAGACAATGTCAAAAAAAAAATGTTCATCCACTATATATATAAAAATGTATATAAATTAAAATAATGTCTATGCATAAACAGAAAATAATAAAAGCCGGTCAAGTGTGAGTCGTGCCGTGGATAGATAAGAACCTTCTGCGACTTGTATGGCATCAAGTTGACCTACTGACTGTTATCTATAGTATAAAATCATTTTCCGCGTTATTTTTTTAATAAGCTGACAAATTCCGACCATAACATTGGATTACACCATCGGATGTAGGAAGTAGACCACAGAGCCATAACAATTAGTCGCTAAATTGACTCAAGTTGCGTCATTTCCTTCCTATGAGGGACACACGTGCGCTTTCAATCCTCTCCCCTCACAGTGAGGGATAAAAGTGTTATTTAATAGGGGTGGGCATAGCGTAGCGGCGCATGCCGGCATTTAATAAACACTGTTTTTAAGATGATAACATTTTGTTGTTTAGGTATTTATTTAGAAACAAAAAAATTCGTGAAGTCCTTTCTTCAAATCCGTTTTCATGATTATCTTTTTGCATCTTTGATCAGGGCGTTGATGTATGTATTTCAATACCTACAAGAAGTAGTAGTATTTAATTTAATTTTAATTTAATTTAATTTATTTGTCTCAAATTTTATGAAATAATTTTAATTTATTTGTCTCAAAACAGTTACATAAATTCTGATATAACTGAGACATCCCCAGTAAGTAATTATAAATACTTGTGTTGGGGCTGTCTCGCTCCTTCCCTTATATTAACAACAATATTGAGACTATTGTTTGTAACATATGAGTCAATCTAAAATGAGAATTAAATCAATATTAAGATATAACATATAGAATAAAATTAGAATAAAAATAAAATACAAATACAATTTAAAATACAATATAAAATAAAATCAAAGCTAAATTAAAAATTAAAATTAAAATTGAGATAAAAATTAAAATTTCAATAAAAATCAAAGTTAATAAACAAAATACAATCAAAATTATAATCAAAATTAAAATCAAGTTTGAAATCCAAATTCAAATCAGAATGCAAGTCAAGATCAAGAAACAAAAACAAAATGAAAATTCAATGAAAATTTAAATCAGCACTAAAATTACATGGCAATTTTAAAATTTACAATTAGTATCACAATTCATGAGAATATCACAAAATAGAAAAAAGTATAGTATGTTTGTCAGTTGTCTGGTTATCATAGTACAAGCTGTCTAGTTTAGGACCAGGACCAGATGGCCGTGTGTGGAATGTCAGAAGATATTACTAATTTATTGTGCGGGATGCTATTGCCATCTCGTTTCTCAAACAAAGACAATAGTCTAGTTTTATCTGATACGCGCAAGTCCGTCTGCGTAAATTTTCCCCGTTTTCGCAACATTTTTCATTGCTGTTCCGCTCCTATTGGTCGTAGCGTGATGTTATATAGCCTTTAGCCTTCCTCGATACCTGCATGGGCTATGTAACAGTATTATATTTTTTTATAATTCGGACCAGTAAACTACTGAGATTATCGCGTTCAAACAAACAAAATCTTCAGCTTTATAATATGTATTAGTATAGACAATCTTCCCGAGTCTTCGCCCGCGTCGAATATTCTGAAATCCTATCTTATCAACGTCATAAAAAAAAACCTCTTTACAATATGTCAGCCTTCTAAGTCCAAAGGTTTGGTCTGGGCGTTGATGAATGACTGAATGAGTCAGGTCTTTCATTATTATATAATGTACTAGCTGACCCCGGCCACGCCTTGATGTGGCTTTTTGGGCTAGTAACTCTCGCGGGCGTCCCCAGAACTACCAAAGTTCTATCACAATATGACCAATGGTTTCGAAAAGCTTACAGGACAAACATACAAACGCGAGCATTGTGTACCGAAATAGCCGCATAAATAGAAAGTGAATGAACATTTGGTCAAAGTCGCGAAATCCCTCATACTCTACAAGTATTTGTACCTCACCCTAAGACTGTCCATCCCTTGTGTATCGAACAATGGCGGATTCATTACCAACCCCTTGAGAATACTGTTCATAAACACAGATGTATGAGTATTAGATAAGGGTAGCTTAAAACTGTAGGTATTTAGGGTATAAGCCCGACCAACGCAGAAACTTTATCAATGCACGAATTAATTTGTGATGAAAACAAATTGGGTTAAAATCATATAGACTCGGATTATGAATCTTTTGGAATTTGTTGAGAAGAGGTAGTTTGGATCGTGAAGAAGTATTAGGCTTTTTATTGCGAATTAAATAATGTCTTTCACTCTATCACATCACACATATATTGATTATGTGATTTCTTGTCGTTGACGATTGTCGTAGTTAGCGCAAAAGTATCAAATATCAGCAATACAAATATGAAAACAAAAATCCGATATTAACACTTTAAAGATTTCTAAAAGTGTCGAATTACCCCAAAACTATTGTGCAAGATAAAATCGGAAACTTCCGGCGGAAGTCGAGCCCCCTACCTATCGTATCCACCCACCCCTAGTTGTTGTTTTTCAACCACTTCCGAATTTCGAAAACACCTGGTTTTAAAGTGGAGATGCTGATTTTAAACAGCTGACAATCCTCTTCAATTTTAAATAGATCTTTGTTAATTTAAAAAAAAAATATCGGTTTTTGAAATTCTACGATTTTCTCACAATGTGGTACTTAAAAGCTTTTTTTTTAATTAAAAAATAGGTGTAAAACAGGGTAACTGTTTACAAGATTATTTACAATAATTTCGACAATTTTTTTTAAACTCCAACTATTAAAACTCAAATATAAGATGGCGTCGTCCTTAGATATTAGGTTGTTACTGTCACTTTAAAGTGAATAGATGCAGTGACTGGACAGTGTTCTTGAATGCGAACGATTGTCGTATAGGACTACCAAGTGACGTAAGATTTTTCCTGGGCAATGCGAATAACCTTTAAAAAAACGGGTCCATTTCCAATATACTCCACATCGTATATATAAAAAAATGAATATCTAATTACCCGTGACACCCCTGTTTTACTACAAGTGTTGCGCGTCAGCCAGCTAGGAGATGCGCGCCGCTGCGCCCGCGCATCCGGCACTATACTGCACACAGGAAATCTATCTAATTACTAAGTGTTTACTTGTTTTGTAAGTTCCTTTATTATTTGTTTATTATTATCGCTGGTTGTTACTTCATTGATGTCTTGTACTTCCCGAAAGTATAAGTATATTTATCTCACTCTATCCAGTTATATCGCTACATATTTCTTTTCCGTGCGAGGAAAAGAAATAGCGATATATTATGTATTTTGCAACTTTTATCTGTCTTACTTAAATCTATTCATAATACCAAGTTATATTGCTCGCAAAATCAGCTTTTAAGAGCAGTCAAAATAATAGAATTTTATTGTTTTATTTGAAAGAACTGGAGCTCTAAAGGAACCCTGAAGCTACAGTTGAATGTCTAAAGTAAAAAGTAAACAAAAACATTAACGACTAAACGAAAACAAGCAAGTAGTAGACGCATCTATTCCCGGCTATCTAGACCACTAGTGACGTCAATAAGCTATGATTAGTCCGGGATTGCACCAGGAAGACTTGTATGACGTCAAACGTGACATTTGCGAACCAATTGACGAGCTAATAGTTAAGCAACTAATGTCTTATAGTAGATTAAATTAATTAACGCATCGAATGACTGCATAGGAGTTCACTGTTTAAAGACAAATTAAGCACTGCCTACTTTTATAATATCATCAGCAGACTACTGTGCCTGAAAAATGTGTTCAAATGTCAGACCTGGTGCCTAGTTTTTAGAAAAATTCAAGGATATTGTGGCGGTATCCATGTAAATTAAACAGAATTGGTTCAATATCCTGAATCGCGCAAGTGAAGTTTTCAAAGCTGCTAGCTATATATAAGAGTACAAGTTCCCAACGTTCACCTTTAGGTCGCGTTTCGCCAAGCATAATTACCTCGCCTGGTTGAAAGATCCTCCCTTTGTGTTGAAAGGAGATATCACATTTTCGTTCACAACCCTTCTAGCTAAACAAAATTCTTTGTATTAGAATTAAATTGTGGAATTCAACCCTGTGATCTCTAGATGCCTTGACCACGAGTTACCGCTAACGTCCATAAACTTGTTTGTACCTTTACCTTATTGGCATAATTATGAGATCATAACCTAGAGATTGATGAATTGACGTACGTCAGTAAATTACAATGCAAAAGTCGTGACGTCAGTCTTTGTATGCGTATCCCAAACATTAGTATACCAACAATGGTCTGACGTCACTAAGGAATGTTATACAATTGAAATTTATACAGAAACTAGCTTTTGTCTACGGCTTTTTTAATTGCTCCAATTGCTTGAATTCCCTTATTTTTATCTCTTGCCTCCAAGACGCAAAATTTATGCTTTCTAGGTCGTCTAGGTACAATGGTTTGGGGTGGTTTTTTATGAGTGAGTCACAACATTTCCGAACACTTGTTCTGAGATTTTGTGCCTGTAAGCAATGTCTGTGTGAAGATACCAAGAGTAGATACAAACAGTAAGGACCCGTTGTTGTGTACGTCCGACACCCAACAATTTACACTGAACGCCTTCCGAACAAAGTGGTCTGTAATTCCGTGTCCATGGACGATGCTTTTCTTTTATTATATACAACGAAACGAAGAGAAGAGCAGCTCGTGTGTCTGATGGTAAGCGTCACGTTAGCTCATAACAGTGTCAGTGCCAGTAAATCCTTGTCTGTCACCAATGTCACCGACCTGCGCTCCTCATTTGAGACATTTATTAGTTCGTAAATCTAATTTGTACAGTAATTGCACTTGCTACAGTGTCTTTGAACCGAACACAGTGATGCATTTATACTACTATTTTACAGAAGAATTACTGACAATATTGTGATACTGACCAGGACGTCCTTTGGGCTAGATCTACCATTTCTAAAATATGTGTGCGTTGCTCGAGCGAAGTACTTATGAAGATTTACTCCCGAGTTCTGAACCACAGTATTTCGCTCATTTATCCACCATTTTTAATATAGGTACCAAGTAACGTGAAAGGTCATAGACCTCTTACTTACCGTGACCAGTCCGACCAATGACCATAGACTGATTTTTTTTTAAATTCAATCTAGCATTTAGACACGGTCGAGATTTTATTGCTAAGAATTTTATTGCTCTATGTTCTAAATTTGAATTCTTTTTTTTTATTGGTTGTAATTGGCGTGATAGTTTAGTCATAGACAAGTTATTTTTAGTGTTTTTAATGGATTTATAACAAGGGGCTTTTAACAATTAAGGTATTATTTTACTGTGTTATATATATTTTTGTTAATATTGAAAGATAAAATGAATACTATCCATGCAAAACTACATAGCAATGCCGTCCTTATATCGTTAGAGCAATTTTCATGAAATTGGGTATGTATCCTAAGGTAATGTTTTCTGAATTATCTTCAGTTAAGGAGATTCTTGGTTTATTGATTCATACTTTTTACCCGACTGCGCCTCAAGAAGTACCACAATTATAATGCTAATAAGCTTAAAATATACATTCTGCAGTAAACCTTACCATCACAGATCTTGCATCTCATATAAAAAAACCATTTACATACATAATCACATACAAATTACTTAGATATTACACTTTCATTACTATACCTATCTCTCTCTTACGTCTGGCAACTCCTTTTAAGGACTTTCATTGTGAATAATTTTGTCTCGCTTGCACATATTGTTGTCTCTTTCGCACACATATGTTCGTCACTCTCTTTCGTTATGCTCTGTGGAACATAGCGTTCACTTGGTCACGGTATACGATCTTTTAGATCACGCAAATAAGTTGGGTATGTAGTAATTGTTACATCGTAAGGAGGGTAGAAGCAAAAAACATCTTTAAATGAAACAAGTAACGCTACAGTATCAACAGGGTTAATTTTAAAATTAAATCAGTCTTAAAATTTCAAGCCCGAATTTTCATCAAAATCGGACTGGTATTTTCAGGGATTGAGAGTTTAATTCCATTTAATTGACCCATACAAATTGTATCATTAATTATCAGTTGGGTGGGCTCTGGATGGGTATTTTAAAAAATATTTGAAAATTGCACTCTCCCTAGAGTCAGTGGGTTTCGCTGATGTCGGCTGTGACTTAATTAAGGAATATTTCAATACCAAGTCAGAAATATATTTTAATAAAAGGTTAAAACATAAAATACGTTAACTTTCAAAGACGTGAGCATATAAATTACTAATCCCGGGACAAAATTGGATCAAACATGGCTACCCCATGGGGATGGCGTTCGATTTATTTTTAATAAGGGCTGCAGATGCCGCGTAACTGTGTAACTGTGTTACCCCCCGCTTTGAGGAAATTCTATTATGAGTTTGAAGCAAGCGTATATTCTAAAAGGAAAACGTAAGCAGTTTTTATGTTTTACAATTGGAATGCTTACTTATTCCAAGTTTGAAATAGTACAGTGCAAATATATAATGGTTACATGTTCCATGTTTAAAAAAAAAACTGTGTGGTTTTTTTTTCCCGCCGATATTACTCGGTAGGGATTGGGATAGGTATTTGGCTCAAGCTATAGTTTCAAGTTTATTTTCTTTCAGTTTCAAGTTTACATTTTAAGTTTTCTTTTCGTATCACAAAGTCTCGATGTCAAGTCCAAGTTTATTTTCTTTCTAATTTTTTTCTTTGAATCATAAAGTCAAGTCAAGTATTAAGTTTTTTTTTTTTAAGTTTTATTTTAATTACTCCCGCTCATATCCAGTTATCACGTATTTCAAGTATATTTTGACGCGGAGCTGTAAAAATAGCGACATGTTAGTTTGCCGCCATTTTTACAACTTCAGTGTGTAGTTTTGAATCAAGTACATACTTTATTCTAAAGCCAAAGATAAACGCTTTCTTTTTTTTCTACAATATCTTAAGTTAACCAGTTACCCATATCACAGGATACAGGCAACAAAAACCTACTTTCTCAACAGTATCTTGTTTCAAACGGAAGGTGTGGTAAATATGGGTGGTCAGGATGACCACACCGGATGGTTTGGCTGTTGGGCGTGGAGGAAACCAAACTTGATGGCTGATGGGCACTTCAACGTTAAAAACTAGCCTCTCATAGATTGCCATGTATCAATAACAAGTGATAAAAAAACTCGTTTAAAAATACAATTTTGTAATTTTTATTAACCGTGTTATTAGATCAATAACTTTCGTTTGATTTAAGTTATTGATGGAATCGAGTAATTGAATCAACTTACAGGTTCAAGATTTTATTGATTTACATTAAAATGGTGTAAGAATGTATTCTTGATGACAAATGAGTTATAAAGTTGTTAAATGGAAATTGGGGAGTCCTTGACGTCTTTATCTATGCTATCCACAATCCTCCACAGATTCTTTAGTGAGCTAAGATTCAAAGCAGTGACACAAAAAAACCTGGATCAAGAATCGGAACTCAAGAAAAGCTAAACTATCCTGGAATTCGCAACGAACATTAGGTATTATTAACTTACTTTGGAATCGTATAATGGAGACCTTTGCCTAGTAAAGCGCAGGTTACAAAACTTGAGTTGATACCTTAGGAAAGCGAGAGACAAAACTTAAAAGAGTACAGAAGATAACACGTGTAAAACACACTAAAATTTCTTTCAAAACCGCAAACCTAAGAATCATCTTTATGTTGTTCTTATTCCTATACAATATACGTCTCCATTTCCACCCCTATAATACAAATACGATACGATCCCATATAATAAATCGACCTCCACAAAGTAAGTGGATCAACAAGAAAAATCCCCGTGGAATAATACCATGTGCATCACATTTGTTACTTAGTCTATGCCCCACGCGATCGTAGACTATTGTTTATTTTTAAACATGGCCGCCCACACAGTTTAATTTTGGAGGGAAAGTGTTTGTGTTATTAAAATTGAGTGTTACGTTATATTTAAAATAATGGCTGGTTATTTTCAAACATGTTTTTCTTTGTAAGAATATTTTTCTTCATACGCGGTGAAAATCCAAACGGCCAATATTTGTTCCATGTATTGTATAAACATTTGCACGGATATACAAATGTTTGGTACACGTTGTCAACATTTGTAGTATTTTTTAGTAGGTGTATGAGAAAAATTGATAAGTGCTTTAGGTAACTCGTCGATTGGCCTGACCTATTGAAAACCTGAAGGAGGCGTATCATACAGAGTGTATCTCGAGCGCAGTGACTCTTCGGCTCCTCGCAGGCACGAGTGATTTTTCGAAGTCGCATATCGACGCCCCTAGCACCTACTGACTCCAGAAAGTCGCGTTGAATAGCGCAGTGAATCTTCAAGGATTCCTACTAGAGTTGCCTTCACCCTTACTACAAGTCGTGTCTCTCGTTGGCACAGTACTGCTAGAAATCGTGCCTATCTACGGGGCCGTGACTGCTGGAGTATGGGTATCTGGCTAAGTGACTCCCTAGAGGTATCCCCCGCTCATTTTACATCGGTCATAAGTAAAATGCAAATAGTCATAGCCTAAGGCGGTTGACAGTCTACTGCGGTCTCTAAAAAACACAACATAAAAATCTATGGAGGTAGTTCCACAACCGATCTCCTTAATTTCGCTATACTGTTCATAAACGTTATAAAACATAATTAATAAGGCTATAAATCATTTGAAATTAGGTAACGTACAATGCGCACGCACAACTGTTTCCCACGCTGAATGATCTATAGATCATTGAGATCATTATTATAATTATGTTTAGTTAACAACTTTAAGATATGATGCGTTTAATAATAGTTGTAATTCGTGACTTGGAACTTTAAAAGTTGAATTTGTGCGTAAGAGTTCCCTTTATTAACGACGAACCGTCAAACAAAACGTCTTACGTACTTTGTGATAGAGATTATGCAAAAACACCGTAACTAAACTTTTTCGTATTTTTAAAAAACAAATCTATCATATCAATCAATCCTGATAATTACGAATACAAGAAAAAAAATCATCTAAATGGATTGAGCCATTCTCAAGTGATAATCTTTAATACATGCGTCAATTCATATTTTATTTATAGATATCACTTAAAAAGTCATATCAGTTCCCGTGAAAGGAAACACAAACTTGTTTACACCGATATCCATTGAAGCAATATTGTAGCCAGTCTTACACAATGTATAACATGCATTCAATAAGAAAGCCTATTCTTAGAATCATAAAGTTGCATTTCGGTAAGCAAGTAGTATTTCTCACGGGACCAGAGACAAGTTGACTTTTTTTCATTTGTAATTGTAACCTAGTGTATTGAGCTTTTATTTTTGAGGCAAGCGTGAGCGGTGGCAATTGTTAGGTTCCGTCGTTATAATATACTAGCTAACCCGTGCCCACTTCGTTGGAAATAATTTTTCTACCTCACAAACTATGCCTCTTTATAATATTAGTATAGATTGTGGGATTATTTGATACGACATGAGATAAAAAATGTGTAGGTAGTTTGGTATGAGACAAAAAGATGTATTAAGCTTTAAAAAATATTCAAATTGACTAAGCCAGTTTTGATTTTTAGCGAAACTGACAAACAACAACTATTTTTTATATTTTTTTATTATTTAGATATAGATTAATCCAAATTAGTATTTAATTTTAAATAAAATACTCGTAAATAATTCAAAATTCGATCGATTTATTCTAAGATACTTGGAAAAAATTACTAGGCGCACAGAAACCACAAGTGGTCGCATCTCTAGTTTATCCCAAGGATATATAACTGACAGGATGTTGTACCATCATAACGGTCTTTGCTACGTTTTGTTGTATTTTTTATTCACTTTTAATTTTCTTTGTAAGTAGTAGGTTTACTTGTTCTCATGAATGGGTTAAGCTTAATGGCTATAGACTGTGGGAGATTATTTTTTTAATGAAAAATTACTGAATGTTCTCTTCAATGGCGCCTTCGTAGCAAGTTACTTCAAAATCTGAGAGAGAGAGTCTCTTACATTAAAATATACAAACTGTTTATAATATTAGTGAATTTTACACTTACTTACTACATTTTACTACTCCTTTAATCTAACATAATAATAATAATAATAATATAAATATCAATGTTTGTATTTTATTAAATGTTTGACATTACAACATAAAAATGTACATAAATCGCATAAATTAATAACACTCTACAAAGTTTACAGTTTTATGATACATAACCTCATTTGTATTCATGCGATACAAAATTCAAAATAAACATCCCAGCTCTATATTCAATTAAAAAACAAAGTCTCCCACGCAAAACCTGACCATACGCAACAATATCAAGTCCATCGTAAAAAAAAACAAAAACAAACCCATAGACAAGAAGACCCAGACACAATAATTAAGCTTCACTTAACGGTAAAATTAAAAAGTAAAAATAGGCAGACCAAGTGAGCTTCCCACGCATTTAAAAAATAAGATGTCCTGTCACACGGTTTTAGTCATTGAGAATCGCAACTTGTTATTGGGTTCTAAGTTTAAAATGCAGTGAGGACCTGTAATTGTCAATCTTGTTTAAATTTATAACTCTTCTATATATTTATAATCCTTTGTACTGACTCACTGACTGCCTGCCTAAACTGCTCAACGCAGAGTCTGAACCACTGATCGTAGAGACGTGAAATTTTGAGGACCTATTTCCTATATAATGTAGGCATCTGATAAAAAGCAGGGGGGTAAAATAATGGTGGTAAGTTTGTATTTAACTTCGTCAGTTTTAAAGTTACATCAGTGAAATTTCGTATTTGGCCATTTCCCTTTTTTGCCATAATAAACGGGGAGGAATTTCCAAAAATCCGTTCCACGTCTCGTTTAACTTTTTTTTGTAATTGGCAAAATATTCTTCGGCCATTATTTCCTAAAACACTGGAACCCAGATCCTTTAGATGACTCATTAACGTAATTACGTATTACAAATCAATGCCGTCTGACCTCACTTCGTTCTTGTTTGGCTAGCCACAAAGGCTTTAGTTACCTCCTTTTTGCATTTTTGCGTCATAAAAAAAGGTTTCATTGAAAAATACCGGCCGCGTTTGGGATTCCTTTGCCGGATAAACACTCTTCTAGACAAAGATTCAGAGTCCACTTACGTGTGAAAATTATACTGGGAGTACAAACTCTTATTTTAAATTCGTGATGCTTTGGAAAAGGCGTAAAGGTCAATAAATTTGTTTGTACTTGAACTCGAAGTCAAAGAGCAAATTAAACAACCCAAATCGTGACGCTTGGTATGTATGAGTCATAATAATGTGCGGTAGTTGTTGGAAACTTCGAAATAACTTAGTTGGTGCACAAAATAGTAATCTATAGTTGGTTTTCAAGTCAACAACATAGAAAAAGTTATCTTTTTAAGCATTATTATCTTATCTAGTGTTTTGAGCAACCTGGCCTAAATTTAAACCGGTATCTTACATTGTAAAACTGCCTAGATCTTTGTGCCTTATTATAATTAAAATATTTTATGTCAATTTCTGAACCTATTATAAATCAAAATTAAAAGTCTCTAACTTATCGTCTGTTATTAAACCATAGACAGTTGCCAAAAATACAAATTATAAATTCGAATTAGTAAAATATTATGACATCTATTCGAAACTTCGATTCCCGATTATTCCCGAAAGTCCATGTACTAGAGAATCGATGTATCGATGTACCGAATGACAAATCGATGCTGCATCGCAAAGGTGAGGTTCCCACGGTCCGTGAGAGCGTGCGAGCGAGAGGTGTCGAGGAAAAGAGAGGGGTGTTGCGAGTTACGACAGAGGTAGTAGCTGGATGCGTAAAGTTAAGCAATGGATGGTTTTTGGTTAGATATTTCAAAGTGTTTCAAGTCTCCTTTATAATGTCAAAATAAGAAGTAAATTATTGCTTTTACCTAGATATTAAATTATTGTAACACTCGAAACTATTCTTTATAATTCAGAATTCACAAATCAGGGCTATCTTGTTTATCATACATATCAGACAACCTATCTAAGATAAAAATAATCTTTTTAGAAAGCCTCAGTTTGTGAAATCCAAAACCTCATCAATATCTCAATTGCATCCAAATTTTATTGAAATGTCACTTCAATTGTCATTGTGACACCATTTTAAAGCATAATGGTGAATGTTCTTGACCAATTTTAATTATAACAGTCAATCTTCACAGCGCATGACCTATTAGTCCTATTACAGTAAGTACGTGCGCAAACGCAAATGAAAACCAAAACTACATACCATAGACAAAGTTTTCTAAAAACTTCAATTTTTATATTCATCTTACGTATAGATCTTCGGGATAGATCTCTGCGTGCCGTAGATCATTAGCCGCGCCGCTCGTGATCCGAATTAAATCCGATTACTGCGCTTGGGCAAGAAAAAACGTAATGATGTTTCTTGGTAGATTTAATGTTAAGTATTTTTTATGGTTGATTTTTAAAGAGGTTCACACTAATGGAACGTTTAGAAATTTAAATTGCGTTCTTCATAGTCTATGGTTTAGTTTGTTTCTCCCATTACACTTTGATAAGGACGAAATAAATACATTTTCATTTTCCCTCTTTTAAAAATATTGTACGTTTTCCTTTTGAAGTATTGAGGTTTAAAAAAAACAACTAGCAATGAAATCGAAGGGTTTAAGCACATAACGCTAAATAAAGTCCTGAATCCTTTCCCAGGAAATAAACTATCCCCAAACGACATTTCTTCCTTTAGTTAGTTTTTATAGTCCTTTTAAATACACTCATTCAGTTGTTCATTCAAAAGTAATATTGAAAATGTGCATTATTATTCAAAGTACCGACTGCACCTTGCCACTAGCACCTTGCAGTCAATTCCCGTAGTTGCCTGAGAACAGAACAATTTTGCAAAGTACCCGGAAATTGTCACTTATGAATACATTTTTTTTAACTAACAATTACAATAGCAGTTTAACAGGTGATCACAGATTATAGACAATCCTTTTCCGCCATTTTTTTTTCACGAATACAGTCGACACCCTTTGATTCATAACAGGCTGTATGAAATAAAAGGTGTTACTTCATACAGCCTGTTGCTCTAAAAAAAAGTAAAATTTTAAATTTCGACCGTGGGAATGAAAATGTCAGATGAAACAACAATTTTACATTATGCTACGAAGAAAATTGTTTTAAACAAATTTCTACTTTAACACACTGAATATAAAGCACTTGTTTTGTTTCTTTAAATTACTTTTCTTTGGTTCGCGTTTTCCGAATTGTGTCTGCAGTCAAAAAAAATAATTTTGACCTTGTGCTTTGAATGATAAAACACCTTTTCGGATGTCATGATTGTAAGTGAAGCGGTGTTCATTGGCTGCGAAGTGTTTTACTCTTCATTCATTAAATTCAACTTGGAACTTTTACATTAAGGAATAAGGTACACTTTTGAATGAGCTTTCAATATTCTAAGTTTGTCGAACGCAACAGAGTATGAATAGCAATAATTGTTAACGATTGTTCCCGCGTTTCCAAGATGGCGCCGCTTCCGGGATATTAGAACTATATTATTGAATACTTATTACTGTTTGCGCCATTTATGGTGACTAACTGTGAATTATTTGCATTAATTTCAATATGGGCGCATTTTACTTTTGATATAATTTTATATTTTGTTCTCTTTTAAGTCCCATTGCGGAAATAATAAATAAATAATTTTGTATCGAGATAGTTTGTAGCATAGATCGTTAGCCTAAATGCCACTTTTGATCTCGTAAAATAAAATTCTATAAAAACTACAGACTAGTACACAAAACTAAATGAATGCCAAACTACCCGCAGTAAATCGTAGTTCTACGCATAGAAGAACACCTCATATTTATAATGATTACTTGTAATTATTTTGTGCCGAATATTAGGCTTTCCATCTATCACCTCGTTGGATATTCGACGAGTATCGGTACTCGATAATCTGTACTAGTTCAAAGTTACCCGACCAGTTTACGCACGCTCTCACGACCTTATGACCTCTCTCGTCTTTACTGTTACAGCTACATATTCAATTTATTAAACCAATAGAAATTTTCATTACATTATAATAAAATATACTTTCGATAAATCTGGATTTAATAGCTGTATTTAATTAGGCATCGAGTTGAATATCGCGATCAAAATCTATGGATCAGTCTAAGCGGGTTTCTTTGTTCCAATTATGCAGAATAGAAAAAGAAAAAAAAAAGTTTGTTATTAGAAGCACCTTCAGGAGTTACAGTATACTGACTTGGTGTTTGCGTAATTCTATATTCAAATCTAAATACGATATTAAAGCAAACTACCAACTTTCTAACTATTATTGATATTTTTTTAACTTTCTCTAGTACTTACATAAAAATGGACTGTTATAGTATTGCTATTATTGTTACTGCAAACGTTGGCATATTGCTGGTAGTAAACCAAGAAAATATAAGTACAGAATTGTTTTTTTTTATCTGTTAATTGGGCTGGGGCCATATTTTTTTAAGAGGCAAAGGACCCATAAATCCGTTTGTTTGATTAAAGGTGTTTTATTTTTATTTTTTATATAAAAAGAGGTTGAATTAATTCAAAGAGATTTATTTTCTGGTCGGCAGTCACGGTGTACGTGGGCCATGTAACAACGAATTTAAAGGTCGAAATCGATTTGTTTCACTTAGAAACATCCGTTATACTTAACTGTAGAGGTTTTAACTCATTTTTAGACAGTTAGCCTCAATTACAGTACAGTCCGATTTTTTTATGTACAAACGTCACAGAAATCGAATTAGGGAAAATGCTGGATCTCATTTTGTGCTAAGATCGTCACAGATAATAAATCTAAATTGTTATTGCCAAATGTATTTCTTTAGGTTGATTTATCAAAATCAAAATTCTAAAAACATTAAGTGACGCACCTGGCAACATTCAGTGAAGTGACGAGGGTTACGATAAAATTATGCAAGATTCGGTTTTTATTAGTTATTTTATCAACTGTATATTTTTAAAAGCGTAGGTTGTAATTATATTGAGAGCTGAATTTTAAAATGATAATCTTCACACCAAGAATCCGATAGAACCGGCGACAGTAGCGCCATTCTCGTAAACATCGATACACAATAAATATAAGCAACATTTTTGAACCGAACAAATTCGAATTTCAAATATTCCAAACATTATACTTTGGTAAACATTCCCCGATGTTTTCTCACGATCATTAGTGAACGATTTCGGCTTCACTCGACTGCATTCGGCGGCCGCTCGGACACCTTCGTAAATTTTAAGCTTAGAATTTGGAATAGTAATGAAGTTTTAATTGGATGTCATTCTCATTTTGAAATAGGAATTCGATCGAGATAGACGTGTTTGATTGTTTATAATATTTACAGCCAGTTTGGATTTATGTAATTGTTTTACATTATGAATATTAAAAAGTAAAATTAATCGTTTTTTAATAGGTAAACTTCAGTGTTCTCAAGTAACTGGTGTACAGAACGTCTGTCGATATCTCTAAGGAAGCCATTTTGAACCCGCATTTCTCAAGAAAAATCACCTTTTATAAGGGTAGGCAGCTGATTCCATTTTCAAAATCAGAACTGGAATTGGGCGAGTATTAACGAAAAAAATTCAAACTTCGAATCCACCTTGAATTCGTAACGGCTTTAGAAAAAATGTAACAACAAGAAACATCTTTACCTCACCTGGTATATCAGCTGTTGTAATGTAACTCTGTCCTTTTTTGGCACACTGAAGATGGTATCTCGCATCTCGTTCTACAATTGAACTGTGAGCCAGCTGTTTTATTTTTTCTTCAATTGGGTTTTGGGATGTATTATCGATTTTTGGAGCATGTGCTAGGGAAGGTTTAATGGCGGATGGCCATCATTCATGATAAATAATGGCTGACCGCTTCACTAGCCAGAGGCTGAAACGTGACTGTGAAAATTATGTTCTTGAGTCTAACCAAAGAAGTGATATGGACCTTTGGTGTTAGATATTATTAGTTACAAAATGTTAAAAAAGCCAAACAATCGGAGACTTACTACCTACTACATGTTTTAGTTGAGTGTGTCCGGAACGAAGCGTTAAGAAGTACTGTCATAATATGTAATTATGATGTGGGCAGTTGCAATACTATCCTGTCACAACCAGACTCAAATAATGCTATATTCTTTTTTTAAAAAGAACATGACTTCTCCTTTAATTTTCGGAGATATTTCTATACCATATGGACCACGTCAGTAAGATGATAGAACATTTGATAACGAGGCAAAGGCATTTTTCTAGGATTTCCACGCGGTAGAATTTGTAAAGATTGCTATACAGATAATTAAGATACAGAGTATTTGTAGCATTTTATACACTTTTTTTTCTATAATTCCTAGTGACAAAGATCAGCCTATAAACTGTAACCGTTCGCTATTTTTTTTTTTCAAGCACACGTCATCCTCAATACAGCCTTTCGAAGGTCGAGAAGAAAAAAATATACAATAAGGACCAGCTGTATTCTCTGTTCAAATGTCGTAGAAAATGAAACGGCAAGGCAGCTGACTTGTAAAAAGCTAGGGTTGTCACAATAGGCAAAAGTAAATTTTTTGTCAGGCAGCATATTATCGAAATTATGAAGCCAAAGTCTTTTGAACATGTGCTTAATATTTTGCAAGAGGTAGTTATGAAATTTGTAGAATACTTTTATTTAAGTAGGTATGATTCTAAATTATTATTGTTTCCTAATTTCAAGACAAAATAGGCATTATCTAAGAAGGAAGTTAGTAGCTATAGTACGAATAGATAAAACAAAACACTAATTAGGTAAGTAATCTATATATTAAATCGCTCAAGCTGTATAGTTCATTGTCTGAGATTAGATATTCATAAACCGTAGGGTATTTTTAATCTATTTTATACCTATCATAAGTTAAACAATTTGTTATGTTCGAATGAAAACTCTAGTGAAACTTGTTTTTTTTTAAATATAATTTGTGACTGTTTTTAGAATTAAATACTCAGTTTGTTTATTAACATAGCTTAATAGGCAAAAGAATAAAATAGAAAAAAAATATATATATTAAATTTGTTGGCAGCTTCTTCTAATGAGCTTACATTTGGAACTGCCGTTTTTTTTTTTTTTATAAATAATGATTCTTGAGTTTTAAAAATGGACTCACATAATTACGGACAGCCCTGGATGCGTAGGCGCACGCCACAAAGATCCCGTTGCGAAACAGCTGGCGTTTGTAAATAAGTGTGATCGAGATGGAACACACGAGATGCATATGTCAGAGCGAGACGGTGATAGGACATATGCTCATAGGTGATAATGATAACGCGTGCTTCCGAAAGTTACATACATTGCATACATATTTAAGTTATTTAACCAACTGGGTAAACTGGGAGATAATGGCTTTTTATCCCAAATACCAGGTGTATTGGCTATTTAGATTATATTAGCTTAAATTGTTATCATCACGCTGAATGAAGCAGTGGCGAAACCAGTATTTTTCATTTATGGGATGGGAGGGGGTTCTGGAGCTTGCTGATGAACCCAAAGTTTTGGTTTAAGATACTTCTAGGCAGGGGGGGGGAGGGAGGCTTAAGCACCTTAGCTCCTGGCCCCTGAAACTGCCACTGACAAAGAATTTGCAAATTTTCTCCTTTGGCTAAAAGACGTATCTCCAAATTATATATTTCAGATGTGACAAAATCGAGTCAACATTAACAATGACAACATAACTGTAACTATTGTTACAGCAAAAGTAACAATAACAATTTACATTGTAAGACCATTTTTAGACGATTTTAATACGATTCAAATATCGAATATACTAAGGTACCTACTAAGGCGGATGGTTGCAGCTCTTCAAAAGCCAGTGTACTCAAGTGGCAAAGTTATTTTTATAATATCAGCTAATTGGTTTAGATTTTAAAACATCTGCATCTCAAGTGGTATCAGTTTACAAATAAGAAATCAAAACTACAACTTTTTTTTTGTAATGGTCACCCATCTTGAACTTGATAGTGACAACAATGCTTAATCTCACTGATCTCTAGATTACCTACAAACAATGCTATATGAAATATATGTATATATTTTTTAAATA
This sequence comes from Herminia tarsipennalis, assembly GCA_945859575.2. Taxonomy (NCBI): domain Eukaryota; kingdom Metazoa; phylum Arthropoda; class Insecta; order Lepidoptera; family Erebidae; genus Herminia; species Herminia tarsipennalis. Next base: position 10,372,511 of record OX243854.2, read on the forward strand.
TATAAAATAAATAACATGTAACTTCCTTCGTTTTATAGAAAATCGTTTTAAAAATAAATGCTATTGACGTCACGACTCCTTCGCACGGTACAACGACCACCCATCATAATCACGCCCGCACGAACGTAGCAGTCATGCGTAGAGAACAATAGGGGTATTACCCCTAATGAATCCCTAAGTGTAAAAAAAACAACAATTGCCTTTGCCCGGAAGATTGATTTCTTAAAATGAAAAAAATAAATGGTATAAGCAAAGGAAACCAATTTACAGCCAACAAACCACTGGGCAAAGGTAAACTTCACCATAATGCCTATAATAGCCTAGGTATAATCGTTACAACTAGTGAAGGTATTGTCTTCTTCTATTCTATTTTGTTTAAAAATGGAATGACATCCAAAGACAACACATTCGATATTTAAAATACTGTCACTGACGTTTATATTGAATAGGTATACAGGTATAATGTTATGTTCAAAAACGTAAAATGTTCAGCTAATTATTAATTAAAAATTAAATAGCCTAGAATCGAAGGAACATCTGCTCATTTAGAACACGTACCTACCAACTACTAAATTTGAAAAAAATCACAACGATTTATTACTGCCAAAATCATCCATGACTTGAAAATCCCACGTTCAAAAACATCTGGCTATTACCTTCAGGACTACATCTGTTTCTTTTGTCCCATCAAGTTCCGGAAAGGGACAAGTTAGGAACACATTGCGGAACAGGAACAGATGTTCCGACTTTGGAACTTAATTTTAAAGCTCATTGTTTATAAATTGCTTTTGTTTTGAGGTAAGCTTTCCTTTTGAGGTGGCGGCCATATTTTAGAAGAGAACCTTAACAAACAGAACTATTATCAACGCATTTTTTTCTACAGTGACAGTAAAAGAACCGTTCTCACAAAAGCACAGTGAGCACTGATACATCCTAATGAATGCCTATATTGTGCAAAAAGTTTCATAACTCTGAGAAAAATTCAAAAAAAGAATTTTTCAATATTACGAAATCGATTGCAACAAGCACCCATTCTATATATTTTTTTTATCGAGGTCACATTACAATCATTGCATGTAATGTAGCAGTCACATACAAACTTATTTCACAATCATTTTAGTGTTTGCCATCTTAAAAGTAATAAAAAATCGCTCTGTTTAACGATCGCTATACATACCTATACATTGTAGAGGAAAAACTACCAAAATGACTCACTGGTCTCGCAAAAAGAAAAAACCATAAACGATCTGATATGACAAACGATAAAATTTGAAAAAAGAACTACCTACCTTCAAAAAATATATCATGTCGGCTAATTTTAGCAAGGTGTACACACAGCTGGTGTTTAATTGATTTAAAAAAAAAAAACGAATATGGCGGATCGTCATTAAATAGCATTTAATTTATAAGGCAGATGGCACGAGGTCCGTAGTATATAATGACAACAGCAATAATATTAATGTATTGTAGCTGGCTGGCTATTTTAAAACATGATTATTGTATTTAATTCTTAGTATTTATATTTAATCACTAATTTTCGCTCGCGGCTTTCCTCCCATTGTGGTCAAAAACCGCCTTCGCCGATATCAATTTAGCAGCTTTTTAAAATTGAGTCTGTTATAAGAGGTACTTACTGTAAAGCATATTATAACAAGCACACTATGTAAATGGTCTAGCGTTCTAGTGCTTTCGGCACGAGTAAAACAAAAAACTAAAGAGCAAGTAAATGTGTATGTAGCAAAATGGATATTTTATCTATTACATATTCTTTTTCTCATAGAAAGGTAGTCAGATAAAAAACTGATATTACATTTAAAAATTATCTTTTAATGAACTAGACATCGTTAATCGGTTACCATAAAAAACAAATTTTACTTTTTACACTTTAAAATGTAAATTTTAAGAATACTAAGTTATAAAATAATAAATTTATATAAAAAATAACAAATACCCTCACAGAAAAAAAACGTTATCGATTTTATCTCTCCCCTCACCCAGATATGAAAAAAAAAACCGTTAGAACTTACCCAAGCCTATCTTTTTCTTAATTTTCTTCAGAACCTTCATTTTTGAACCCTTTTTGTCCTTCACAGGGGTAGTTTCAGGTTCTAGAGCCATCGGGGGCAGGACGAGCGTCTGGGGCGGCATCGGAGCCCCGTGACCCGAAGCCCTAGGGCACGCGGGACAGTGACAGGAGCCCCTAGCCTGCCGCACGCTCATACAACCACTAACGCCCATCATTGATGCGGTTAAATCCCAAAAGAAATATTCAAAAACTAGAAACTCCTATTTCATATCTGTCACAACGAAAATTGAACACGAAACACGGTAAAACGCAATGTTTATTACGAACTCACGATATACATAACGCACTTGCACAAAGTTTATACGCGAGACGTCCGCGCGGTAAGCGAGCCGGCCGCGGAGTGCCGAACTAATCGCAAAGCGTTCGTATCAAGGGCTTCGGGAAAGCTGCGTGCGCATCACCAACCCTTGCTCCCTCTCTGTCTATCATTTAAAGTTAGACAAGGACGTGTAGAGGAGAGGTGGGAGAATGTCAACATAGGTATTTTCAGCTTAGCAGATGTGTAGGACAAAGGGGATAGGGAAAAGTTAATTTTGTATGACATTTCGAAAGACCTTTGTTCGTAAAAGGTGCTAAGCTACTAATGTAAGAAGCTAGGATCTGGATCGCGTGCGTAGGATACTTTAAAATATATCGCAGGTGTGGTTTAAGAAGAAAATGACACGTTTGTATTTGTAAAATACAGTTGTTTGACATATTATCGTTCAATTAATAAAGTGTATACTTTGGAAACGTATCAATTTATTTAAAAGGGAGAACTTATTTTTTAAATTCAATGTGAGGAACATATAAGTATTATATATATTATACGAACTACTTAGGAAAGACGACTATCTGGAATAGTCGGAAAAATCACCGACTAGTGTCGGTCAGCCTATTATTTAATTCACATTCATTAAGCAAACACACAATGACCATAATGATTAACAAATTTTGTTTTAGGATCGCGAAAACGAGGGGGCCGACCCCAAAGAGATAAGGAACGGAGGAAGAAGAAAAAGTTTTTGAATCAGACTAAGTAATAACTTTCTGTTTTTGTCAAAAGTTAACCCTAGATTGCTTGGTTTGCGCCGAACGTATTCACAAGACGATATAACTGTGACAAAGGTCGGTGTAACCTTGTCGAAACGTGATGCAATCCATAAGGTTAATACTTACAAATATCCTACAGTTTAATTTTAAAAAATAAATCCTAAAGAAAGTTAATCTAGTTGGCCTAGGTGACTGTACATCTCTAAACGTAAGTCTAAATTGGTACAAATAGCATTTATGAATGGTAGGTCTGAGCCATAGGCCAGCTTGGTCGGCACCACAATAGTGTCAGTAATTCTTCCGTGAAAAAGTAATGTTAACGCATCACTGTGTTTTTGAAGGGCCAGTGCCCTTCAAAAACATATAAAAACATATGCTGGGCAAATGATATTAACAAAGTAATGTCTCAAATGAGGACATTTAGATCTTTGCCAACAAAAGATTTGGGTGTTGCTGATACTGTTATGGACTAGCGTGGCTTATCATCTGGCGCACGACCTGCTCGTCTCTACATTTTGTTGTATAAAAAAAGGAAATAGTCGTATTATCGTAAGTTAACACCACTACGTAACAATTAGAAAGCCAAGCTTTAGCCTATTGTTAAAGTCCTTGTTTCACTAAAGAAACCTCTCTGAAAATTTTTAGCTATCTAGGTGTAAGGGTATGAAACCTTGCTTTCTTTTGATATTCAATAATTAGCCGTACTTTGGACAATGATGTTGTACCCATTGAGGTTGATATTTAAACTTGTCTTTTTTTTAATTTTATTTCATCTCTTGCCTTTGCATCAGTTCTCGAATATGGTGTATAGTATAATGGTGGCAGCACCTTACCTATATATATAGTTTATAAATAAACAAACATTGTAGACATTGGCAATTTGAAATGAGTGACCGCTAGTTTTTATTGCCTTGTTGTTTTCTACGGCTTTACTCATTGCTTGCGAACTGGCATTACGTGTACAATCGTAGAATCATGACTATTCACAAGTGTAGTATTTTGAGTGATTGAATAAGTGAATAAATATTTTTTTATTGAACGAGTCAAGACTTACAACTTTATACTTAGGATTTTGAATCATTATTTCAAATAGGTACTTAATTCTATAATCACTTGCACATGCACAAGCAAATGCAACATTTATGAAAAGCGTTGACAAAATTGACATGAACCTAGATTAACTAGATTTTATGAAAGCTTCGCAATGCACTCTTTTCAACTTGCCAATTTGTACATTTGGTTTAGGTATAAGCTATATTTGAAGGTTGAGAAAGTTGTCTCTAAATCATTGGTGTACCATTCAAATAAAAGCAATCACCACCATTCATTTATAAGGTACATTGCATCGTTGTTTTTAACGTGTAAAATCTAGTTTTATTATTAAACCGTCGAATTAATTGTATTTTTATTTAATTTAATAATCTAAAATTAAAAACTAACTAAGTATTTATATACCTATAAAAAATAAACAGATAGACATGACAGGTTAGAAGCATCAGAGTATATTATAGAGTATAGTATATCTTTTAATCCTCATTTTATTTTTAGTACAATTTTTCTCTCACATAACCTTTAATAAAATAACATAAAAGTTAATGTTTGTACAATATCCCGGCTTTCCCCTAAAGGCTTTGGTATTTTCATCACTCATAACGCAATGCATTTCGATTAATCAATCCATTTGTTTAATTTAATTATGCTGACATAAACCAACAAAAATTTCAAATTATTGTTTTAAAACTTTCACGATTTTTATACATATTCGATATATTTCGGGACTTAATTGCGCGCTTAAACGTCGGGTAAATAAAAGGTTCGTACCTTTAATAATTCTCGCGATTAAGTCCCGAAATATATCTAATATTAGTTTCAATTATAATCTTTTTCGGTCGCCGGTAAAATTGTACACTAATTTGCTGTAATAACTACCTATTGTGCGTGTATACTTTTGTGTAGATAAAGCTTAAGCTAAGTACCTACATTATGTACTTAATTATGTACTTGAGTAAGTGTGTTCGGAATCTGACGTCATTTAATAAGTGCCTACCACTATTACTTAGTGATTAAATTAAGTGGCAAGTTCTTTGAATTTAGTGCCAACGTCACCAACGTACTTAGTGAGTATCACTTATCAATTAGTTAATTGTATATTATACTAGCTGACCCGCGCAACTTTGCGTCATTTTTTCCCTTATTGGTCGTAGCGTGATATTATATAGCCTACAGCCTTCCGATAAATTGGCTATCAACAGTAAAAGAATATTCGAATATTTCGACTGCCTCTGTGGCGCGGTGGGAGTGTATCCGACTGCTACGCAAGAGGTCGTGGGTTCGATCCCCACCCAGGATAAAACTTTGTGTGATGAGCACGACGGTTTATTCTGTGTCTGGGTGTTATTTATCTATGATATGTATGTATTTAAAAATATATAAGTATGTTTATCAGTTGTCTGGCTGCCATAGTACAAGCTCTGCTTAAGCGTGGCGCCCGGGGCTAATGCCCCGGTTCGCCCCCCCCCCTAGATCCGGGGGTGAGTATAGATAATAACAACTAGCTGACCCTCGCAACCTCGTTACAGTCAATGTCCCCCATTTTACAATTCATACATAAATACAAAAATCGCAATTAATCAAATACTTTACGACATGTTCACCTACCAAAAATATTTAAAAAATCATTAAAATCGGTCGAGCCGTTTCGGAGGAGTTCGACCACAAACACCCTGACACGGAGATTTTTATATAGTAGAAAGAAGATGTACCTATCACCTCTATTATATAACTATCTTTTTCTCACTAAGTATTAATCTTGGAACTCTCGTCTTCTTTGTTCGCAGGGAATAAATAAATATATTGGGACAACTCACACACAGCCACCTGATCCTAAACTTGACAGCGACTGTACTATGGCAACCAGATCAACATAACATACTTATATATTTCTAAATATATACATACATACATAGCGGCGGTAGCTTAATGGCTAAGGCATCGATTTTGCAATCCTACCCGTTATACTACCGTCGTGAACCCACTCCTAACACAAGCCATTGAGCTTAGCTGGAGGGGTTAACAGGATTGCTATTAATGTGGGACCACAATCCCACATTGCTAGTTATCTTTAAAAAAAATATATATATAAATTCCCCCCAGACGCAGAATAAACAATAATGGTCATTTAATAAAGATTTCTGGTGGTGGGAACCAAACATATGACGTCTGGCTTAGTAGTTAGGATACTAGACCAATCGGTCAGTCAATAAACCCCTATTCATATTCCATCGGGACTGTAACCCGATATGGCTAGGAATAGATTAGGCGCAGGACTAACAGATTAACATATTCTCGAACTAAAGCCGTGTGGTAGCGGCTTAAGAATAGTACCATCCCATCACTTCCCGTGGGTGTCGCCACAAACCCTCTCCACAGATCGCCATTTTTATTCACGAATTGTGCGTGAAGCGATTGAAATTAAAAAACATAAAACTTTCAATCGGGAAGAGGGCTTCAAACTATCCGTGACGTGAAAACACAACCTCGTATTGTTTCGCAGTCGGTTAACATGGACAAAATCAGTGTAGTGTACAGTGACCCTAACTTTTCGAGAAGTAAAAAAGTGAGGGTGGATGAAGATTCATCGGCCTGACGGAGTCTTAACATCGCTGCGACAGTCCGCTTGTGACCACGGCCGGTGCAACCTGGTCAAAACGTCAAGCAATTTTAAGGTAAACAATGCGCGTTAATTCCCGTATATTAAATAGTTATAATCATGCAACGCGAAAGTTTAAATGTTAGTAAGGTATATCCCATCGGAGGAAGGGCAGCAGCGTCCTCTGGGTACTTTAAAGCATACTGCCTACTACGATCACCAACTCTTTCGCCAAGCGTGGCGATTATGGCAATTACCCCCAGGATCTATTATATGTAGGTCTACTGAAGACACCCGGAAGTATACATATCAGCCTATTATGTTCCAGTCCCCAGGACTGGAACATAATAGGCTGATATGTATACTTCTAACTAAGGCACGAAGGGTAACTTTTTCAGTAATTTAAATTTAATTTTCATAAATCTCCTGTAATATATTTAATCGAGCAGTTCTTGCATACAAATAAATATCTTTTATATTGACTGCCTCTTTGGCGCGGTGGGAGTGTATCCGACTGCTATGCAAGAGGTCGTGGGTTCGATCCCCTCCAGGATAAAACTTTGTGTGATGAGCACGATGGTTTATTCTGTGTCTGAGTGTTATTTATCTATAATATGTATGTATTTAAAAATATATGAGTATGTTTATCAGTTGTCTGGTTTCCATAGTACAAACTCTGCTTAGTTTGGAATCAGATGACGTTGTGTGAGTTGTCCCAAGATATTACATATTATTATTATATTTATCTTGGCAAATGTTGTATCCACAATAGGTTTGCTTTCTAAGGTTCTCTAAAAAAAACCAAGTATACAACGTTATTTTTTTACCTACAATACTGTCTGGAAGTAGTTTGCTCATAATTACACATTACAATGGAATAGTTTTTGGACCAAATACCTTACAATGAATTAATTAATTAATCATGATGAGAAATGTAATTTGGCATTCATTTGAAATAATAATCATGGATTGCATAATCAGGCGACGCAGTAAGAGAGGAACTGCAAAGAAAACAAGACAACTCTGGCGGCTTGTAACACTATTACTAATGTTAAGTAATAGTAATATATCTTGGGACAACTCACACAACGCTATCTGATCCCAAACTAAGCAGAGCTTGTACTATGGAAACCAGACAACTGATAAACATACTTATATATTTTTTTAAATACATACATATTATAGATAAATAACACCCAGACACAGAATAAACCATCGTGCTCATCACACATAGTTTTATCCTGGGTGGGGATCGAACCCACGACCTCTTGCGTAGCAGTCGGATACACTCCTACCGCGCCACAGAGGCAGTCAAGTTAGTCAGTGTTACTCCTCTATGCTGGTAACCTATAACTTTAACGCCTCTGCACTTGTAATTATGTACATTTTCAATATTTTACTATCTGACACACGCAACTTCGTCTGCGTAAATTTCCCCGTTTTTGCAATATTTTTCATTGCTACTTCGTTCCTATTGGTCGTAGCGTGATTATATAGCCTTCCTCGATACATGGGCTATGCAACAGTAAAAAAATTTTTCAATTCGGACCAGTAGATCCTGAGATTATCGCGTTCAAACAAACAAACTCTTTAGCTTTATAATATTAGTATAGATGATTTCTGAATCCAAATCACAAAAATATTGTTGGGGTGTCTGAGTTTTGCGCTATCCGAAATATAAAATAAAAATCTATACTAATATTATAAAGCGGAAGAGTTTGTTTGTTTGTTTAAACGCGCTAATCTCAGGAACTACTAGTCCGATTTGAAAAAATCTTTTTTTGTTGGATAGCCTATTTATCGAGGAAGGCTATAGGCTATATAACATCGCTACGACTAATAGGAGCGGAGTAGCGACGTGAAATGTTGCAAAAACGGGGAAAATTTACGCATACGAAGTTGCGCGGGACAGCTAGTAGGTATATAAAAAGTATAACACCGAACGGAGCTCGGTCACCCAGCTCGTTAATTAATTAACCATGATAAATTACTTAATAGTCTTTAAACCATTAAGTGTAAAATCTGATAGCGTCATGGTATATTAACAGCAAATCAATTGCTAAGGTTTTAAATGTAACACATTCTTGATAAATAATGACAAGTAAATAGGTATACGGTTCATCATGGGCAGGGGGGGAAGGGTTGAACCCCGAACCCCCGCTGACGAAATTGTTATATTATTTTATACTAGCTGAATCCGGCCACAGTTCCCTGTGGCTTTAAGCCAGGAAGCCTCGTGGGCTTCCGGAGTATACCCTACCAAAATTTCGTCACAATCGAAACGCATAGAAGACAAACATAGTGTGATCCACAAGTTGTTGTTCCAAGTCTGGGTGTACTTTGTGTCTGTGACTTGTATGTTTGTAAAGTCCCCCGCGACACAGGGCTTGTGCCATAACGCGGGAGTCGTCTAAAAAAAAATACAAACATTGATTTTTATTTGCGTGTTACAAAATTTCAAATTCCCTTGAAAAAGAAAATATTTATTTAACCGATTGTTTTACCTTGCCGATGATATTACCTTCTGTTAAAATAATATATGAAAATTCAGTTTAATTGACGTGATCACAGATAATATCTAATACTAGCTGTCCCGCGCAACTTCGTATGCGTAAATTTTCCCCGTTTTTGCAACATATCTCGTCGCTACTCTGCTCCTATTAGTCGTAGCGCGATGTTATATAGCCTATAGCCTTCCTCGATAAATGGGCTCAAAAAAAGAATTTTTCAAATCGGACCAGTAGTTCTTGAGATTAGCGCGTTTAAACAAACAAACAAACAAACAAACTCTTCCGCTTTATAATATTAGTATAGATATAAAATTCTCGTGTCACAATGTTCGTTCCCATACTCCTCCGAAACGGCTTGACTGATTCTCATTAAATTTTTTATGCATATTCAGTAAGCCTGAGAATCGGCTACTATCTATTTTTCATACCCCTAAGACTTTTTTTTTGTTTGTTTTAACGCGATAATCTCAGGAACTACTGGGCCGCATTGAAAAAATATTTTATTGTTGGATATTCCATTTATCGACGAAGGTTATAGGTTATAACATCACGCTACGACCAATAGGAGCGGAGCAGCAATGAAAAATGTTGTAAAAAAAGGGAAAATTTACGCAGACGAAGTTGCGCGGGTCAGCTAGTAATACTATATTAATAACGTGATTGAAAAAAAATTCACAGAACGGTCATTCGACATTTGAAATTGCTGTCATTTTGTACGGGGTTGCCAGTTCACCGTACGACGTACTATAGAGGTCAGTGGTCTTTGTGTGCGTTGTTCAAGTACATTTTTATGAAACTTTTTACAATACTCCCGGTATTCTGTATCGAAATTCTAAAGAAACAACACTCAAATACCAAACCACCCTCACTTAACACTAGACAAAGAATTTTAATAACAAAAAAAATATACATATTTAGTAGAAAGTGCACTTTATAAGTATTATATTCGTATATGGCGCGCGCCACATTGCCAAATGCCAGATGTGTCGAACACCTTGCGCACGCGCCCGTCTCGCCACTCCCCTCCACTTTGCTACGAGGTATGCGTATGAGTCTAATTTCTTTCGCATCTGTCAAATAGTTTTTTTTTGTACATGATGTGAAAGGTTGTATAATGTAAATTGGATTTTTTTTTAACAGACTGTCTTAGAAATAGGATAATGTTTTTCATTATGTATGTATGTGTATAGGCTTTATAGCTCTAAGGATTTCATCATGTCATAGATGAAATCTTTAGACCCGGGTCGTTGGACTTGATTTCATTGTGGGAGATGATATAGGCTATTTTTCAGTTAATCATGACCATGTTTCTCTATAACGTTTTAATAAAAAATCCTAATATTATAAACTAGCTGTCCCGTGCAACTTCGTATGCGTAATTTTTCCCCGTTTTTGAAACATTTCTCGTCGCTTCCCCGCTCCTATTCGTAGCGCGATGTTATATGGCCTATAGCCTTCCTCGATAAATGGGCTATCCAACAAAAAATAATTTTTCAAATCGGACCAGTAGATCCTGAGATTAGCGCGTTTAAACAAACAAACAAACAAACAAACGCTTCCGCTTTATAATATTAATATAGATGTGAAAGTAGTAGTGTTACGCTTTCACGCTCAAACAGCTAAACCGATTTAGATGAAATTTAATATGGAGATAGTTTGAGTCCCGAGAAAGGAGATAGGATAGTTTTTATCGCGATAACCGACATCTACGCGGGCGGACCAGCGGGCGAAAGCTAGTTTATAATAGCTCATTTTAAGCAGTCGGGTTTTACATATTTTTAATCGATCGTGTCCCGATGGGTGCAATGTTTTTAGACCAATATGTTTTAGGTAAAAATGCTATTTTACGCGACTTGTGTATACTAAATAGTATACACGAGTCGCGTAAAATAGCGTTTTTTTTTAGGTAAATCCAAAGTGTAGTAAATTATAGAAAGCAAAATTCTATCGAAAGGTATAGTACAAAATGTTATCACAATCATTAGAAGCGTTTCAGAAAAGGTTTCATAATCTAGTATATATAAATAGACTAGACTGTTGTATAAATAAAGTAATTATAATTACTAGAGCACCTAAAATAAATGTCTAAAAGCTAGTATAGGTATAAGTTGGTCAGGAATCCTCAGATTACAGGACTGGTACATCCAAAATACTGCTCGACGAGATCATACAATGACCGCCATGATGTTAGCTACGAGGCTCCACAGCCCTTCAGACTAGCTGATAAGCGACCAGACCATCCGAAATCGTTTACGTAGAGTGGGCCTGCGTTGGTGAAGGCCGCTGTGAGTTCCACAACCCCAAAATCGTAAGGCCCGTTCACAATGGGCTCACGAACACAGAATTTGGGATGAAAAAAAACAGGCGTTGTGTTTGCTTTTCTGATGAATCTCGTTCCGGTATGAGGCCGGATAAAGACGTGCTCTCAAAAATTGTTTTTTTCTATATGTTTACAAGATATAGAAAAAAATCTATTTAACACACACACACACACGCAGTACACGCAAACCATAGAGTAGTTGTTGACACATTGAAAGCCTCTTTTATGTAAATCTCTTGATTAGATCTAGAACCTGTTTACTCTAGATTTAATTTATTGACTGCCTCTGTGGCGCGGTGGGAGTGTTTCCAACTGCTACGCAAGAGGTCGTGGGTTCGATCCCCGCCCAGGATAAAACTTTATGTGATGAGCACGATGGTTTATTCTGTGTCTGGGTGTTATTTATCTATAATATGTATGTATTTAGAAATATATAAGTATGTTTATCAGTTGTCTGGTTTCCATAGTACAAGCTCTGCTTAGTTTGGGATCAGATAGCGTTGTGTGAGTTGTCCCAAGATATTTTTATTATTATTAGATATTAGATATTATTTAATTTTAATGTGTTCTCCGTAATTGGCGTATTGTTCAGTCTACATTGTAAACAATAAAATTATTGTCGGCTGTTAAGAACCTTTGATGAGATAAAATAAAATATAGAGATAAATTGTTAACTTAAACATATGAATTAAAGTAAGAAGCCAGTTAAGAAGATTACATTAGGTAAATATGACTTAAATATATATTTTTAGTTAAAAATGTACCTACCTTGATTTCTGTACACTTTTGATGTGTATATTTATCTTAATAATAATAATATCTCGGGACAACTCACACAACGCTATCTAATCCCAAACTAAGCAGAGCTTGTACTATGGAAACCAGACAACTGATAAACATACTTATATATTTCTAAATACATACATATTAAAGATAAATAACACCCAGACATAGAATAAACCATCGTGCTCATCATACAAAGTTTTATCCTGGATGGGGATCGAACCCACGACTTCCGGCTTAGCAGTCAGGGTCACTAACCACTAGACCAACAGGCCATTCATTGATGTGTATTGATTTGTTTCGTTTGTTACAGTTATAAATTCTTGAATATATTTCATAGAAAAAAGGCTGGCTTCAAATATATCAAAAACTTCCTCTTCCTCATACTCTTCCACATCATTTTACTCCTCAATACATCCTCAAAATAAATTTCTCATACTTCTAACCCTCATTATACATATCAACCCATATGATGGCCCACTGCTGGGCACGGGTCTCCCCAGTAGAACCTACTAGTATGTAGATCCTGGAGGTAATTGCCATAATCACCACGCTTGGCGAGCGGGTTGGTGATCGCAGTAAGGCTTTAAGTACGCAGAGGACGCTGCTGCCCGTCCTCCGGTGTGAAATCCCTTAGTCGCCTTGACAACACCCACGGGAAGAGATGGGGTGGTACTATTCTTAAGCCGGCACCACTTCTTCTTCTTCATAAATACATCCTCATAAACCCTAGTATAGATTATAGACACTCATCACAAACAAACAGGCCGCATGCGCGTGCGCAAACAGGTTCAAATGCAGAATGTAACAAAGTAAACACCTTACAGTTATTATATTTGACCTTTATATTATAAACTTTTCATCATTATTCCACCAATAATTAGAACTTAATAATAGCTAGGAATAGATCGTGTTGTATCTAAGGGAGATACACAGGTGCGCTCTTCTTCTTCACACTTGACTGACCGCCTGACCTGTTGCCAACAAGTTAACGGCACCCTATGTATTTTTACCCTTACTCATAGTAAGTTAGTAACAGCATTTTAGCTGGCGAATGATTATTCTTTGTTTTTAATTATATTTACTAAATTGAAATGAAGAAAACAAAACATTCACTAGTGAAAATACTGTTTCTTGCATTTTTTTTTCTTTAGATGGTCCTTCGAGCCGGATGAGATTAGGCTTGTGTTGAAACTTAGTGTCCATTTAAAATACATGTTTTAAATACTCTCTCCCCCCCCCATTTTGTAATTTTTTTAAACTTTTACAAAAAAACGTAAAACCACTGACTTCGGTTTTGATGAAACTTTACAGTAATGTACTTTACAGATAAGAATAGCATAGCAAGACATTAGGTGGGCGAAGCCGCGGGGCGAAGCTAGTCTATAATCTATACTATTATAAAATGGTAAAGTGACTGCCTATGTGGCGCGGTGGGAGTGTGTCCGACTGCTACGCAAGAGGTCGTGGGTTCGATTCCCACACGGGACACCACTTTGTGTGATCCACAAATTGTTGTCCCGAGTCTGGGTACTGTACTTTGTGTCCGTGACTTGTATGTTTGTAAAGTCCCCCGCGACACAGGGCTTGTAAAAAAAAATAAGTAGCTGTGTCTGTACATTAGAGATATTTATAAAAAACTAACGTAGGTCGACTAATTAAGGGCTTCTGAAGGATACACTACCACCGCGTTACAGAGGCAGTCAATAAATACTGGGTGGCGCAAAAGTAAAGACCCTATTTGGTTCAGCTATAACATTTTTTCTAAATTAGAAAACTAGATTTAGATTTTTTTAAATGTATATTTGTGCCATTAAATTTCGTACCATTAGGATTTAAAGATGATGTCTTTTAAATGGTGACCTCCAGAGTTGATACACATTTGAGCCCTATTTATGACATTTTGCATAACTTGCCGTAACACTTCCTGCGATATGTTCGTTATTTCTTGACGAATGTTTTCTTTTAGAGCTGCGAGAGTCTGTGGCTTGTTCACATACACCCGAGATTTCAAAAAACCCCAAAGAAAGAAGTCTGGACTGGTCAGATCGGGTGATCTTGCAGGCCAAGGCAAATCGCCAAAACGAGAGATAACTCGGCCTGGAAAAGCGTCCCTCACTAAGTCCATAGTGTCGCGCGCTGTGTGTGCCGTAGCGCCGTCTTGTTGAAACCAGATGTGCTCCAGCCCCAATTCGTCCAAACTGGGTATCAAAAACTCACGTAACATGGTTCTGTAGCGTTCTCCAGTGACAGTTATCGCATTGCCTCCAGCGTCTTCGAAAAAATAGGGTCCGATCACTCTGTCAACACAGATGCCACACCATACAGTAACTTTTAGTGGGTGTAGAGGTGTTTCTTGAATAATGCGCGGATTATCAGTGCCCCAGAACCGAGTATTCTGCTTATTGACATGCCCTGAGAGATGGAAATGCGCTTCGTCACTCATAACCAATTTTGAAGGAAAATCATCCTCTTCAAGGTTGAGGTTTATGACGCGCTGGCAGTAATCTAGACGAGCTCGGTGGTCAGCAGGCAGCAGCTGATGAGTCATTTGAGTTTTATACGGGAACATCTTTAAGTCTTTCACCAAAATACGCTGCAGGGTCCGTCTGGAAATGCCCAATTGCGTGGCACGTCGCCTCGTTGATGTTTCTGGACACTCTTCCACATCTTCGCGCACAGCATCGATATTTTCAGCTGAACGGCCTGTTCTTGGTCTCCCAGACTTAGGTCTATCCAATGTTGAGCCAGTTGCTTCAAGGCGTGTGGCAAAGCGTCGAATTGTGCGACCAATCGGTGCCGGACGGTGGGGAAATCGTCGACGAAATTCACGTTGTGTGTAAGAACATTGACACAATTATTCCACGTTCTTGGGGAGTAAAACGGTCCATGTTTATTTTCAGTGTATTTTACATTTGTTCACTACACAATTTTCAACAACAGAATGACAGAAAATGTCATATAAAAAAAAAAAAGTATTTTCTTTAGTGCCAGTACTTTTACGCCACCCAGTATATCACTCTACATCTATAAATATCATCACTCTAATTTCCTTAGGACCTGAACAATACCGTATAATGTCTTGACGATATTTTGCAAATAACACGATTGCTATTTCGTAGTTCATATAAATGGCCATTACTTAACTAAGAATCATCACGCTATCATGTACAGGGAACCAGCAGTGGTGGATCTTTCGTCGTACCATACCATATCATCATAAAAAAAAATAGGGCGACATGTTGACATATTTAAGCGTCTTCTAGATGGTTGCGAACAAGGCTTCCCGCCAAGGTGACCTTGCTGGTTCCCAACAGTGTAGACGGCTGTTGCAAACCATGTACCAAGTAATTTGGTTTACAACAGTCGTCAACACTGTTGGAAACAAGGTCACCTTGGTTTGTACGTTTGTTTCCAACCGTCTGGAACATACTTTATAATAAAGCATCTACAGTACGATCAACGAACTTAACCGGATTGAAGTTAGGTTTTTATCACTTTAGCGCATGTCATAGAGATGCGACCCTAAAATTACTTACGAAAACGATTAATTATGTTTAATCGATTAAAAATATTAACAACATTTTAATTCAACAATATAAAAACACTATTTGAATGAGTTCATAAAAGTTTAAATTTAGAACAGTTACAGTAAATACTAAAGAAACTTTGAAAAACAATTTCTTTACGAAAATAATCACAAAAAAACATGAGTTAGTAATACTAATTATGACAATGTAATGCGTAATCGCATCTCTAATTCTCTTGGTTTATTTATCGCCCCCGCCCCCCGCTTCCTGTCACCATTTACTTCCAAAAAATGCATCTGCGCAACCACTTGTCGCCTACTTCAGTCCGGCCTAGTTACGTTGATCCAACTGTACGCTAAGATACCAGTGTGCAGTGGGACAAAAACAGAAGACCTTGTGCTAAAAAGTAATTTGACTGACTTAATAAACAAGTAAAAAAAACAATTTATGTTCATACCACAAAACAAACATAAACAATACAGTTAATAAAACAAAAAGGCAATGTTTTCACTTTGATATTTGCGATTGTAATGCGCACACGCATGTTTGCAAACAGTCTTTGTTATAATAATAGTATCACTTTGTTTTAAAGACTTCCATAAAGTTGCTGCGTCTTACTTTCTGGATTTTGACTGCCTCTGTGGCGCGGTGGGAGTGTATCCGACCGCTACGCAAGAGATCGTGGGTTCGATCCCCACCCAGGATAAAACTTTGTGTGATGAGCGCGATAGTTTATTCTGTGTCTGGGTGTTATTTATCTATAATATGTATGTATTTAGAAATATATAAGTATGTTTATCGGTTGTCTGATTTCTATAGTACCTACAAGTTCTGCTTAGTTTGGGATCAAACAGCTTTGTGTGAGTTGTGTCAAGATATTATTATTATTATATTTTCTTAAAATGTGTCCTAAAAGGCTTTATTTTGTCTTCTTTATACAGAATAAATAAAACCTTTAAGTTACATGATTCTGTGTATGTACGGTTAGATCTTCTAAACTACTGAACGGATTTTGATGTGGTTTTAACTACTTATAATTGAGATTATTTCTTACAGATGGTTTATATGCATAGTATGTACATACATACTGTGTGTATTGGTGATCAGCCTACCAAGCCGCTTCTTTTTGCTGTCTCATTGGGCCTCCATTAATTACGTGAGGTGTTTAGGGGGAGAGGGGGGGGATCGAGCCGAATCTCACCAAATCTCTCGGTGCAAATGTTAAGTACTTTTTTATTGACAAAAAACATCTAAAAATGGATAGCGATTTTGACATTCCATGCTTACCCCCCCCCCCCCCTGTCATTCGAGCGACTCACACTAGACCAGTCTTGAGTGAATGTGAAATCTATACGAGATTAGGGAGGGAGTCAAGCCAAATCTTATGATATCTCACCAGAGATTGGAGTGGTTCCAAAATCACCTATCTCACGTAATTCATGGACCCCCTTTTGAGTTTCCTGTAGTCTGCCTGTACCAAGTCTTAATAAAGTGGCCGTATCTTGATAAGCTCTACTCCCTCCCTCTGTTAATAGAGGAAGTATTTGACCCCAGGACACAGTTAATTGACTAATTTATCTAATTAACAACAGACACTGTTACTGCCGTTACTATGACGTCATATTCATTAAATCTCGTTACCACAGATTATTAAGTTAAATATAGAACACTAGCATACGCTCTGGCTTCGCCCGCTTAAGCCGGGTCTACACCAGGCGCCTTCAATAGGGTAGATGACTATCAAGTCAAATCAGTATCTTTTTAAGAAACGTCAAAACGATGCGCCTCGTACTAATTTATATGAAACTAGCGGACGCCTCGCGGTTTCACCCGCGTATTTGCCGTTCCCGTGGGTATACAGGGATAAAAAATAGCCTATGTCACCCGGGGTTAGTGTAGCTTCACAACGATGAAAGAATTTTTCAAATCCGTCTAGTAGTTACGGAACCTATTCAATACAAACAAACAATCAAATCTTTTTGACTGCCTCTGTGGTGCTGTGGGAGTGAGTCCGACTGCTACGCAAGAGGTCGTGGGTTCGATCCCCACCCAGGATAAAACTTCGTGTGATGAGCACGATGGTTTATTCTGTGTCTGGGTGTTATTTATCTATAACATGTATGTATTTAGAAATATATAAGTATGTTTATCAGTTGTCTGGTTTCCATAGTACAAGCTATGCTTAGTTTGGGATCAGCTAGCGTTGTGTGAGTTGTCCAAAGATATTATTATTATTATTTCCTCTTTACAATATTAGTATAGATACAAAACAATGACGTCATATTTTTGTATGGTCAAATCATGCAGTTTCAATGTTTGTTTCCATGTTTATAAATTCATGGCTACGTAAAATTGTAGAGAAACATTGTTTTCCAGAATAATTTTGCAAATGCTATTTCCTGTATCGTGTAAAATAATTTATTGTTATTGTAGTCATCTACCCTATTGTTTCGCATCGTACAGCCGAGGCGACGTGAGGCAGCTTAGCTGGAGGGGTTAACAAGATTGCTAGTAATGTGGGACTCAATCCCACATTGCTAGTTATCTTTAAAAAAAAATATATATTGTTATTGTTCATCTACCCTATTGTTTCGCATCGTACAGCCGAGGCGACATGAGGCAGCCCGAGCTAAGTACACACCGACCGAGCGTTTGGCTCGCGCGGCTGTCTCCGGAACCGTGTTTGAGCGGTGTAGACCCAGCTTTAGATGACGGTTGTCGCGATTAAAACTATCCTTTATCTTCCCGGGACTCAAACTATCTTCATAGGAAATTTCATTTAATTCGGTTCAGCGGTTTAAGCGCGAATACAAAACACACAGAGAGACAGAGTTAGTTTCACATCTATATTAATTAATCAATATTATAAAGAGGAAAGATTTGTATTTTTGTATGTAACGAATAAACTTAAAAACTACTGGACTGATTTCAAAAATCCTTTCACCATTAGAAAGCTACATTATCGAGGAGTCACATAGGCTATATTTTCTTGTCAAAAAAATTAGAGATCCCTATAAAAATTACAATAATATAACTCAAGGTATAAAAAACTATGATATTAGTTGGGACAGTTTGGACTATATGCCCTTGCCCATACATTCGTTTAATTGTTTGAGTCAAAAAAATCATGATTAGGATTGCCAATCTTTTTAGAGCTTGCAAGAACTGACATTTTCTCAAAAAAAAAAGTAAGAAAATCAAAATTGTTTCATAGCTATACCTAAACATAAATTTGACTGCATCGGTTGTGCGTGCAAGAGGTCGTGGGTTCGATACCCATCCCGAACAAATGTTTGTGACTGATAAGCACAATTGTTATTCTGTGTGTGGGTGTAATTTATCTAAAATGTGTATACATATATATTAAAAAAATATCTAAGTATATATATTATGTTTCTCAGTTGTCTGGTTGCCTAGTCTAATTTGGAATCAGATGGATCTGTGTGAGTTGCCCCATGATATAAAAAAAACTTTTTACCACCTGTGGTAAAACTATAAAACTGGCTGAATTAAAGTTTTATTTACCAATATACTAATTTTAAAAAGTTATTAATGACGTTTCAAAGTATAAAGAAGTTGCTTCTGCCTAAATGTTTCTTCACAAGTACTTAGTTTAAAAGTATGACGTTTTCAAAAATATAAAACTGGCAGAACTGCTGCCTTTACCAAAAAATCTTAAAAAAAAACATCGAACACGCTCGGAAGCCTGCACGCGGTGCACACGATATTTCGCTATTGGCTGTTTACGGCGCGTGCCTGTGCGACAGATGGTTGGCGCTTTTTTTTTGTTTATTTTTTTTATTCCAAGACGTCCTTGTTCGGCCTTTTGGGTTTTAGCCCTTAGGTATGGTGAAGTAAGTGCGTTGCTAAGAGGGCTAGACTGTAAAAAATATATGTAATTAATTTGCAAGACGGTTTTGCTAGCGGGTTTAATAATTGTCAGGTACTTACTGGTCCCATAAGGTCTTAACATAGACATAGAGACTGGACTGCGCTTTCCCTTTCAGGTATGAAGTAAAAACAGGCTGCAAAGCGAAAGAGAGACAAAACACACATGCGGCCAGTAGTTATGTCCACATCATAGACTTATGTGTGTTAGGTCACTTTGACATTACAGAACAGAGACAGGTATTGGCCGCACAGGCGCGTTGTCTCTACGCGACTGTTCGGCCAATACCTGGTCTTGTGTCCATTTTGTTTATGATGCAGTCCAGTCTCTATGTTTATGGGTCGTTGTCGTAGTGATGACTGCCTGACCAAGCAAATGTATAGGCTTTAATAATGTTCTTAATAACTAGCAACAGCTTTAAGCAAACCATAGGCTGTTGCTGATAGATTAAATGATAACACAAATATTGTGCTGTTTTTACGATAAATATAAAATTGTATGATTTTAATGAAAAAAAATTAAGTGTGGAGATGTGTAAATGCTCATTACACTTAATTTTTCAGTTCCTTTAGAAGTGAGGCAACATCACTGTAGGTTTCTAGATGATAGATGTTTTTTTTTACGGCAAATTTATTTTTTTGAAATGAAAACTACTTTAGCGGCGTTGTGCACCTTTGAGATGGGTAAAAAAATGTTAATCTCGCGTCAGGACACGTGACCTGATCAAAAATTCGTAAGACGGAGGGAGAGCAATGAATAACTGCTAAATATCATTAGAATATGAAGGTAAACGCCACCATCTACAATGTTATTATAGCTCAAGTGGGAAATCGGGCGGTCCAGACACCAGAAGACCCCAGTTCGAGTCCGATTAACAATTATTTGTTTTCCCTTTTTTATTTTAATTTTTGATTTTGGTTTTTTGATTTGTGATTTATTATTTCATATTTTTAAGTAAGACCGATATAAATATAATATCTATACTAATATTATAAAGCGAAAGAGTTTGTTTGTTTGTTTAAACGCGCTAATCTCAGGATCTACTGGTCCGATTTGAAAAAATCTTTTTTTGTTGGATAGCCCATTTATCGAGGAAGGCTATAGGCTATATAACATCGCGCTACGACTAATAGGAGCGGAGAAGCGACGAGAAATGTTTCAAAAACGGGGAGAAATTACGCATACGAAGTTGCGCGGGACAGCTAGTATAATATAAATATTATTCAAATTTCATCAGTATGTAATATAATGCTTAAGTTTCACTTCTGCCGGCATTCCCGGAGTGCAACTCATTGTTTTTTTTTTAACTTTTACCTTTTTTACAACATTTTGACGATTCCCGTGTGGATATCGACCCCGCGACCTCTTGTGCAGCAGTCGTACGTACTTCCACAACCTGCACCACAGAGGCAGTCAGCGCAATTACACGAGTACAGCAGTGAAGAACAAACTAGCAAAAAATATTGAACAGTAAATTTAGGTACATTGACATTATAAAACATCTGAATACACCAGATGATCCAATAATCATAAGCGCATTTTTTTGTACCCAATATCATTGACTTCCGGCAACTGCGCACACGTATGCGCGCGCGCATCTGTCGTCAATTGACTGACGCGCGACAGACTGATGGTGTTTGAATAGGTAAATGTACAGCTTTTGGGTTATGCACCTTTGTGTTCAATGTATAGGAATTAATATCCACCTATAGGGTAAAGATACATAACTGTTTATTTCATAAAATTCATCTGCTGTTTTAAATGACATGTGTAGATGTAGATTGAATGGGACAAATGTAGCGGTTTCGACGCACGCGCAGACGGAAAAAAATATCTAATAGAATCTAAATGACAGTGAAAACCGTATCAAAATTCGTTGGGTGGTTTGTTAGACGGTTTCTCCACTCACTACGAAGCGAAGAAACCGTCTGACAAAAGAGTGACTGGTTCTATTTTATTAGCTGACACGACAACTTCGTCTGCGAAAATTTTCCCCGTTTATGGAACATTTTTCATTGCTGCTTCGCTCCTGTTAGTCTTAGCGGGATGCTCTATAGCCTATAGGCTTCCTCGATAAATGGGCTAACCAACAGTAAAAAAAAAACGATTTGACCCAGAAATTCCTGAAATTATCGCGTTCAAATAAACAAATAAACTGTTCAGCTTTATAATATTAGTAGGTATAGATTAATCTTACTAATATTATAAAGCTGAAGAGTTTGTTTGTTTGTTTGAACGCGGTAATCTCATTGAATTGAAAAATATCTTTTACTGTTGGATAGCCCAATTATCGAGGAAGGCTATTGTCTATATAATATTACGCTACGATCAATAGGAGCGGGGTACCAATGAGAAATGTTGCAAAAACGGGGAAAATTTACGTAGACGAAGTTGCGCGGGACAGCTAGTATAATAATAATTGCATTTATTTGAAGCAAAAATAATAGTGATCGTAGGTCAAGCATGCGAGGATCCAGAACTGCGTTCAGGTGGAGGCAACATTTGACTTAATCAGCCAAGTGCTCGCGTGACGAGAGAGGGCGGTGCATTTGTTTCAATACTCCTACACTAACCACCACCGCTGAGGAGGCGGGAGAGGGCAATTACCTGTCAAAACAAGCCAGTCATCATCATCATCATCATCAGCCTATCGCAGTCCACTGCTGGACATAGGACACTCCAATTGCACGCCTCTTTGTTCTATCTATCTAAAACAAGCCAGTCTAGTGTCAATTTTTTTTAATTCCCAGTCGAGTTTGGGGGTGGGGGGGAGGTGGCCCGCCCTCCTTTGATCCGCGCCGGGTCTCAAGGTTCGATTCCTGGGTCTAAACTTAATTTTTCTTCTACTTGTATGTTTAAAAGATAGGTACTGAATCAGCACTATCAATTTGTTGACTGATTTCAAAGTCACCTAAATTAGTACCTATTTAGAAATGTACAAAGTACCCATATTGATTAGGTAGTTGTTTTGTTGTCATTACAGGCTCTGCCTACTTTGAGATCTGATATTGTTTGAGAGATGTCCCAAGATATTTATAATATACTAGCTTTTGGCCGCGGCTCCGCCCGCGTCGATGTTGGTTATCGCGATAAAAACCAACTCATGTCCTTTCCCGACATTTAAGCCATGTCCACCAAGTTTCATCTCAATCGGTTCAGTGGTTTAAGAGTGAAAAAGTATAGACAGACAGAATTTATTTAGTTTGGATTAGCATTTCCCCACGGCTTTGACCTCGTTAAGTTTAAGTTTGAAACATGGAGTTTTTGCGATATTTTTTCCAATTAATCCTCATACTTTAACGAAAAATGGAGGAATCGGTTCAGTTCAAGTTTTGCGCTTAGCAACAGATTGGGCGCTATATCTAAAACGCTCGCGGCTTCGTCAGCGTGATTTTACCCCTTAAGGGTTGATTCGGTTTCAAACGCTGAAAGACGTGTTTCTTTATCCACAAATACAAATTTTAACAGATTTAACTTTAACACGAACGAAGTTACATACAAACTTGTAACCCCTATTTTACCCCCTTAAGGGGTGATTTTCCTAAAACCTACGCGGAAACACGTGTTTATTGTTTTTTTTTTATCCAAATAGCGAAATTGCTTATTTCGCTTTTTGGATAAATAAATTTCACAGATGTAACTTTAAAACTGACGAAGTGTCATACAAACTTGCCACCCCTATTTTACCCCTTTAGGGATAGATTTTCCAAAAACGCTGAAACATGTGTTGCTTTATTTTTAACCACTTTTCTAAATACAAAATTTTATATGTCTTACTTTAAAACTGACTGAGTTTTATAGAAACATGCAACCCGTAGTTAACCACCTTAGGGGCTGATTCCTTGCAGATTACAATAAAATGAAAATTAAAAAAAACAAGTTTAGTTCTAATATTATAAATCTTTTTTTTTAAACTAAATGTATTTTAAATATATATTTACATATTAGTTATATTTCGGGACTTAATCGCGTGAATTATTTAAAGGTACGAACCTTTTATTTACCCGACGTTTCGATCGAATTGCACCGATCGTGGTCACGGGTCGACTCGACGAGTCGACCCGTGACCACGATCCGACCCCTTTAAATAATTCACGCGATTAAGTCCCGAAATATAACTAATATGTATAAAAATCGCGAAAGTTTAAAAACAATATATTTACATAACTGCAGGAACCCCTCTGCAGGTACAGGCCTTCTCCAATGATAGCCATTCTTCTCTAGATATTAGATATTTATATAGTCAACAAAATAATACCAAACAAGTGTAATGGAATGCAATAAAAAGTACACAATTGAATGACATCAGCAGATGTTTTCAAATTAATAAACTTATAATGACAATTATTGACTGGCCGACTTGGTATGCGCGTTAATTGACTCAGTACTAATTATGTTTTAAGTCTTTATCTTTAGAAAACTACCTTGAAGTTCCAACAATAAAAAATAGTAGGCAAGTGACCTTTTCAAACTATCTTGCAATTTCTTTATAAAAATGAAGGGTGGTAAAATTGAGAGCGCCAGGAGCTGGTTCGCACTCCCCAGCCCTCTCGTCGTCGCGTGAAGCATAGGCGGATCCCCCCTCCCCAGGATTCTGGGGGGGGGGGGAGGGGTACTAGAGGCAAATGCAGTGCCGGATGTAACATGCTTACGACAGGGGGGGGGGGGGAGGTGCATTTAATTTGTCCGGTCAAGTGTGAGTTGCAAGCACGACGGGTGGGGGAGGATACAATACATGAAATCCGTAAAAAAGTTGGTTTATAAAATTGATCTAAACTACAATGGTCTAATGTCAACTGCTCTTACAAAATATTCCTTTCCCAATCCAGAGGCGTTCAATGTCGAGGAGTTAACCTGGTACTACACCATCAGCCCCATGCCCCATGTATAGTGTATAGACATGTCAATCTGTCACGGACTATAGATGGTGGGCGACGACTAACAGCTTTGAAAAATCGTGTTAAAACTTTAACCGAATTGAAAAGAAAATCAAGGGAAATGTTAAGTGTTTTAAAATCAAGATAAAATACAATGCTGTGAGACAACGTTTTGTATACTTAAACCTTTAAAGGTACGTAAGTAAGTCGAATCGTATAAACCCCATTCAAGTCGGATCAGTAGTTTATTAGAATATCGCGTAATATATCTATTTATTATACGGGAATTAACGCACATTATTTACCTTAAAATGGCTTGACATTATACATGGGATAATAAATAGTTATAATCATGCAACGCGAAAGTTTAAATGTAAAGTTTAAATGTTAGTATCGCGAAATATGTTTTATTTCTATCATTTGTGTGATTTTATTCCTATTGTTTCTCATGTCTGTCGTGTGCTGTTTTCAAATAAATATATTTTCTTGTTTTCTTTCACGTATACAGGTCGAATAGCATGGACGTAAATAGTGCAAGCCACACCGAACAAGGTTGCAATTCAGTCTTTACTATATTCGTTTTAATTGGGTAGTTGACTACAATAAAAGTAAATTATTTTATACTAATCAGGTAATAGTAGATCTTAAAATTCTCTGAAAATAACTGTTCTTTACAATTTAACATGTTTTTGAATTGAAAAGCATAAAAACGAATACTAAAAGCAAAGATATACTATACTA
Organism: Herminia tarsipennalis; assembly: GCA_945859575.2. NCBI lineage: Eukaryota > Metazoa > Arthropoda > Insecta > Lepidoptera > Erebidae > Herminia > Herminia tarsipennalis. The sequence continues at coordinate 10,397,928 of OX243854.2, forward strand.
GCACTAAAAGTAATGATTTGACGATAAGAACTTATGACGTCATATGTTGTTATTCCATATACATTTCTATAGACCTTGCCGTTTTGACATTTCATAAAAAGAGACTGATTTGACTTGACAGTCAACATCCCTATTCTAGCTTTCCCTTCTGCCTCTGTGGCGCGGTGGGAGTGTATCCCACTGCTACGCAAGAGATCGTGGGTTCGATCCCCACCCAGGATAAAACTTTGTGTGATGAGCACGATGGTTTATTCTGTGTCTGGGTGTTATTTATCTATTATATGTATGTATTCAGAAATATATAAGTATGTTTATCAGTTGTCTGGTTGCCATAGTACAAGCTCTGCTTAGTTTGGGATCAGATAGCGTTGTGTGAGTTGTTCCAAGATATTATTATTATTAGTATTTCGAGGGGAGAGGGGGGGAGGGAAGGGATTGGACTCTCAAATTCCCCCTTGGGTACGCCCGTGAAACAGACAGCCAACTTTTTGATGCCGGTCAATAAACTACACTTTTTCACCTCATTTTTTCAAATCGTCCAACAAAATCTAAAACACCACATGGTGATACCACGACAGATGTGACCACATGTTCAACCACGAATACTGTTACCATGGTATCAATACTAAAGATTATTAAACGTAACAGCTGATATGGGTTTTTTTCTGTCAGACATTTGGGAAAGCGAACTTGAGAACGTAGCGTAAGAGCCGAGGGCATCTTTAGGCGAGTGGACACAGTTAAGTGACTTTGCCGCAGTCCTGAACATAGATTGGTGACCATTTGCCATTATTGATTCGTAAGAATGGTGCACTAGTAAAGTCAATGATTGAGTTCAGGTCTCAATGGGTTGCTATATTGATACATCGAGAAAAAAAATCTGCAAAATTTTATTTTTAGTCAAGAGTGTATGATATAATTATATCATATAGACTAATATTATAAAGTTGAAGAGTTTGTTTGTTTGGTTGTGTGTTTGAACGCGATAATTGCAGGAACTGCTGGACCGAATCGAAAAATTATTTTACTGTTGGATAGGCTACACACACACTTGTTGTGTGTTGGCACACTTACACACTGAAATTTCAATATTTTGAACGCAGCAATCTCAGGAACTACTGGTCCGAATTGGATAATATTTTTCTGTTGGGTAGCCCATTTATCGAGGAAGGCTATAGGCTATAAAACATCACGCTACGACGGAGCAGAGCATTAATGAAAAATGTTGCAAAAACGGGGAAAATGTACGCATACGCTACATGAAAATCCTTTTAGCTGTTATGATTTTTTTGTCTAATGTTGTCGGGGTTTTTTCTCTAAATTGATGTTGTGAATATGGTTTATTTTTTTGAAAATATTATTTTTTTAGATTTACGTTTATTTTTTAAATAACCGTTTATAAGTACAGTATTTAAGAGACGTCTAAGAAAGTGTAGCATCTAGCGATACGCGTTTAGGTAGATATCAGGTGCGCATAGGCATTCACCTGTCACCTGTGCATCATTATGAGGCCAATAACACGATTGGCGACCGTTGTCTACCTTTGTTTCACTACTGATAATAATAATTTATTGTATTGTTTATTTTTTATAATTAGTGGCAATTCAAAACAATAAACAAAAGTAGTTTATGGTATAATCTATAAAATTAATCAAACACAATCAACACTTTTTTTAAGCACTTGTCCCACCGTCGGCGAGCAGCGAGCAACTATCAACTATTTTCTCGCTCAAGAAACGTACAGTCGTGGAATGAAAATGTTCGCCACCTTAAAGTCCAATTTTGCTTGAAGGCTTGAACCGAATCGAGGAACAACAACGCTAACGGGTCAATGTTGTCAAACTAAAAATAAGGTGGTGTTACTCAGATTAATAACTCAACTATATAAAGCAATAGCTTTTTTGTTAAGAAAATAGACATAAATTAATCACATGCAAAAAAGTTTTTATTTCAATTTAATAGACAATGGTAGAGCAATGACTGAGAAAATTTGTTGACAGTTTCTTGACAGACACGAATGATAGCTCGGCTATTTTGAAATGTCGCACCTAAAATGGGAATGAATAACATTACACGACTACTTCTCGATTAGCGTAAAAAAAGCAAAGGAACTAACACTACTTTAATCTAACTATTCCGCTAACTCCTAATTAGATTTAAATATATTTATTTATGTTATTTTGTTGTGCCCAACGAGGTCCACGATGGTCTAATTTTAAGCCTACCACCTAAGTATACATTGTGGAATGCAAATAAACGATTGAATTGAATTGAATTGAATTGTCTTAATTTAACACATTATTTTCACGTATTGCAGTCAGTGGCAGAGAGTGATACGGGTATAATGAGATAGATATATACGTTCCATCTATTCATTTAGTTAATATTCAGAGAGGTTTTAGTTCAACTACTCATAGTCAAGGAATATTTGTCTGAGTAAATTTAAACTCTATTGTCAAACAGTTAAGCACAATTTAGAACATACGAATTTATAACTGCCTGATGTGATACATAGTTTGAAAAGGTAACATGTGTTTGCAAAGCGTTAAATGAGTGTATTTGAAAACTGACGAACATTTTCATTTCGCGACAGTATGCAGATCCCGTAAAAACAAAGAGATACATAGGGCAAGTTCTCGCCGGCAGTGTGAGCTTTTCGAATCTACGGATCCACATCAATCATACCTACGTTTCTTGAGCGAGAAAATAATGTACAGTTGCTCGCTTTCTCGCAGTTGGCGGGACATGTGCCTAAAATTATCGCTATGAAAATAATTAAAAATTTAAAATAATAAATGTATATATATGTGTGTGTGTGTGTGTGTGTAATATTTTGTTTTTCTATTCTTTTTTTCTTATCTTGTATGTATGTATGTAATATTCTTTATTACCTGATATATCACAATCCACTGAACGGATTTACCTAGTCTGGCCATAAATACTGTTACAATTAAAAATAAGAAAGATATTACATTTGAATTTGGAATCTGTCATTTTTATACGATTGTTCATTGTATTTTCTAATTTTGGCGCCAATACATTGTACAATATTTTGCTATATTAAAATGGAGTGGGGTGATAAAGAAAACCGAATCGCTGTGATTGCATTACACAAAGTTGGTATGGAGCCGAATGTAATTTTTAAAACTCTCCATACGCTTGGTATTAATCAAATGTTTGTGTACCGGGCTATTAATAGGTACAATGAGACCTTCTCTGTTTGTGACAGAAAAAGATCTGGCCATCCACGTAGTGTTCGTACGAAAATGGTGGTCAAAGCAGTAAGGGAAAGAATTCGAAGAAATCCTGTCCGAAAGCAAAAGATTTTATCTCGGGAGATGAAGATAGCACCCAGAACCATGTCACGCATTTTAAAAGATGACTTAGGACTTGCAGTCTATAAGAGACGCACTGGTCATTTTTTAACTGATAATTTAAAAAAGAATAGGGTGGTAAAATCGAAGCAACTACTGAAGCGGTACGCAAAGGGAGGTCACAGAAAAATTTTGTTTACGGATGAGAAAATCTTTACAGTTGAGCAACATTTTAACAAACAAAATGACCGTATTTATGCTCAAAGCTCTAAGGAAGCTTCCCAATTAGTCGACAGAGTGCAACGTGGGCATTATCCGACTTCAGTGATGGTTTGGTGGGGTGTTAGCTATGAAGGAGTGACTGAGCCATATTTTTGTGAAAAAGGTATCAAAACATCGGCACAAGTGTATCAAGATACCATTCTTGAGAAGGTAGTTAAACCCCTTAACAACACCATGTTCAATAACCAAGTATGGTCCTTCCAACAAGACTCAGCGCCGGGTCATAAAGCTCGGTCCACGCAGTCTTGGTTGGAAGTGAACGTTTCGGACTTCATCAGAGCTGAAGACTGGCCGTCGTCTAGTCCCGATCTTAATCCGCTGGATTATGATTTATGGTCAGTTTTAGAGAGTATGGCTTGCTCTAAACGCCATGATAATTTGGAGTCCCTAAAACAATCCATACGATTGGCAGTGAAGAATTTTCCCATGGAAAGAGTGCGTGCTTCTATTGATAACTAGCCTCAACGTTTAAAGGACTGTGTTGCAGCCAATGGAGACCACTTCGAATAAGCTTTTTATATTTTGAATTGTTTTTTATTTATGTATTAAACTAACACACTGTAAAAGTAATAAATATTATTTGCAATAAAAAAAAATGTTTTTTCTTCGTAACAATATTTATGGCTAGACTAGGTATAAAATTCAGACGTCGTTAGATTCGTCTTGATTGCCAAGTGTTCTTAGATATGTGACGTTTGAAAAAAACAAACATGGCGGCTGTGAGATGTCAAAATGTGGTGAGAAAAAAAAGTTGTTTTGAATACTGCAATATGGGTATCAAAATAAAGAGCTCATCATAAGCATTACAAAAAGGTATAACATGATTATGACTATCATACTAAAAAAGTCAGTTATCAACCATTCTTTTTTCAATTTTCAATACTTGACAATAGCTGTGATAAAAGTAAGTTGTTACATCGGTTACATCCTACGACTACTAAAAAGTATTAAATAAAAAAAAATATATTTAAATTAAAAAAACCCGCCTGCACAAAAATATAGAAACAAGATCCCCTACATATTTATATAATTTCATGCAGTCGGAGGCATTAATTAATCTCGATGAACTTAGTAAAGTGCCTCCAACTGCATGTTTTTTTTATTTCATCTAAGTGACATCCTAAGTCAAAATACTTTATTCATTTAGGTTACAAATGCAACGCTTATGATTAAAATTAAATTTAGATTTCGATTTTATTTTTTCTTAGAAAGTGTAGCAGCATCCAACGATACGCGTTTATGTATCAGGTGCGAGTTCACCTGTCACCTGTGCCTCATTACGAGGCCAATAAACGATCGGTGACCGTTGTTACGAAACTGGCTTCTTGCTTCAAAACTGGACTGAAAACATGCGATTGCGAATCTATACTAATAATATAAAACTGAAGAGTTTCTTTGTTTGATTGGGTGAACTCGATAATCTCAGAAACTACTGGTTTGAATTGAAAAAATCTTTTAGCGTCGGATATCTCATTTATCGAGAAAGACTACAGGCTATATAACATCACGCTACGACCAATAGGAGCGGAACATCAATAAAAAATGTTGCAAAAACGGGGAAAATTGATGCAGACGAAGTTCACGGGTCAGCGCCGTCTAGATAAACATAAAATGTATTATTTATTTAAATGGGCAATTTCAAATTATTATAACTAATTTATCAAAAAATAGATGACCCGGTGAACTTCTTATCACCTAAAATTGAATGTTTTTACCCCGAAGTGGCAATTCCCATACAAAGTTACTTTCGATTATTTCTGAGTTTTATAAGTGTTTGTTTAGGTTTTTCTAAAAACTTAGTAGTAACTCATACATTAATTACATTAAACACATTTATAAAAAGAGCAAATGAATGAAGGAAATGTAAATTTGACTGGCCTGTTGGTTTCGGGTTCGAATAATCGAAATCGTCACCAAGGAAAAAAACTATGTATGACGGAAAATATAAGTACATATGTTTATTAGTTGTCTGGTTGCCATAGTACAAGCTCTGCTTAGTGTGGGACCAGATGACGTTGTGTGAGTTGTCCCTAGATATTATTATTATTTAAAAATGGCGACCCATCGGCATCGGGTACCAGGTCCAGCGGATACAGGGACCAAGCTACGAGGGAAGACAAATTTCAAGTTTAGTGACATAATTCAGGTTCGGCTTTCGCGCTCCGGTAAAGCGATCGGAAGTCTCGGGTTCGATTCCTGGGTCTAAATTAAAATATTTCTTTCAAAATGCAATTATTGTATTTGTAAAGTAATTGGCAAGAAATGCTTATAAAAATTACTATACTTAATATTCCGCCTGCGACATCATAATTTGTTAAAATGCTCTCTGTAACGAAGCAATAACAAAAGCCATAATAGTTCTTAAGGACATGGTTAGATGGCGCTTGCGAGGGCCCAACTCGTGTGCAACAAGGGAAGGAAAATTTCAAGTTTAGTGACATAGGTCAGGTTAGATGGTTCGGCTTTCGCGCTCCGGTAAAGCGATCGGAAGTCTCGGGTGCGATTCCTGGGCCTGAACTTCAAATTTTTCTTTTAAAATGCAAGCTACGGTGGTAAAAGCACCAGAGAGAAGAACCTTCTAATCATGCACATTTAAACAACGCATGGAATCTCACACAAAATAAAGAGAGTACAGAAGGAACTCTTATGTATGTACCGCGATTTTTATGCCTGCAAGTGCATTCGCTCTGTCCCTGGTCCGTCTTGTTCCGATACTCTGCGTATGTGACGATATCTATGTGTGCGTTCGTCTTGAATGGAGTTTTAGTTCTGTACGGTATTCTATGTCAAGGCCACTTTGTGAAAAAAAATCATGATCAATCTATGTGTTTCACACAGTGTTTCATAAGGCCACTTTTAGGAAATCCCCTTTTTATGGTAAAATCGGATAGATCTCATCATCTACATGCAAGTTTATTTTAGTCCCATGTACCGCTACATTTTTTGAGGTTCCATGGAATTTGGAATGTGAAATTTATATGGCGTATAGAGTAAGTGAAAATTAAAATATTTTAGTTTAATTACTTTTCCCAATACTCGAAAATCTCGCATTATATTTTTAATTTTTTATTATTTAAAGATAACTAGCTAAGTGGGATTGTGCGTCCCACATTACTAGCAATCCTGTTAACCCCTCCAGCTAAGCTCAGTGGCTTGTGTTAGAAGTGCGAAGTTCTTTTAAAAGTAAAAGTAAAAGTTCTTTCAAAGTTACACAAAGTGGTGTCCCGTGAGGGAATCAAACTCACGACCTCTTGCGTAGCAGTCGGACACACTCCCACCGCGCCACCGAGGCAGTCAGGAAGTTTATGCTTTGAAATATGCAGCAATAAGAACACCATCGATTTGTGTTTGTTATTTGGGAGAAATAAATTTACGAGGGTGGATCGAAATATTCGCGGCCTACCACATAAATACTTGACTTATTTTAATGTAACTGACCTCATTCGATTTGTTTACTCTCTGGTTGTCACATTGTAAAATTCTGTCACAATAGCATTATCTGTTTTTAAATTAGACTGAATTTTGTGAGCCTAAGTGCAGCGTTTTTAAAGAATGGAGAAAATTGAGCAACGTGCGGTCATCAAATACCTGTTTAAAAAAAAACTGACTCCAAAAGAGATTCACGAAGATATGTCAACAACATTGGGGGAATCTGCTCCATCGTATACGACTGTGAAAAAGTGGGTTGCAGAATTTAAACGCGGACGAGAGAGTATTGAAGATGACCCTCGCTCCGGCCGGCCTACGACGTCTACGACTGAAGAAAACATTGGGAAAATCTGTGATCTGATATTGGCAGATCGGAGATTGACCATCAGGGAGATTGCTGACACTATTGGCATCTCATATGAACGAACACAAAACATCATAGTCAATGAACTTGGATTTTCTAAGGTTTCTGCGCGGTGGGTCCCCAGATTGCTTTCAGTTGAACAAAAACGAATACGGCTCACGATTTCTCGCGACAGTTTGGAAATGTTTAAGACTGATCCACAAGATTTTTTGGACAGATTTGTTACAATGGATGAAACCTGGGTACACCACTACACCCCAGAGTCAAAACAGCAATCCAAGCAGTGGAAAAAACCTGATGAACCGACTCCAAAAAAAGCCAAAACAATTTTGTCAGCTGGCAAGGTGATGGCGTCAGTTTTTTGGGATGCTAAGGGTGTCATCATGGTGGACTACCTTGCAAAAGGTGAGACTATAAACTCTGCTTATTACTGCACCCTTTTACGTCATTTGCGTGAAACGATCAAAGAGAAAAGGCCAGGACTACTCAGCAAGAAAGTGTTGTTCCATCAGGATAATGCACGCGTTCACACGTCTGTTGAATCAATGGCTCAAATTCGTGATTGTGGCTTTGAATTACTGCCCCATCCCGCCTATTCCCCTGATTTGGCACCTTCGGACTTTCATTTATTCCCAAACCTTAAAAAACACCTTGGAGGTCAAAAATTTTCATCAAATGAGGAGGTTGAAACCGCGGTGGGTGACTTTTTTGAAGGCCTTGAAGAAACTTTTTTTATGACCGGCATACAGGCGTTGGAAACCAGATGGAAGAAGTGCATTGAGTTAAGTGGAGATTACGTGGAAAAATAAAATTACTTTTGTTTATATTTTATATTGTTTTCTTGCTGAGGCCGCGAACTTTTCAATCCACCCTCGTATTTTAGAATTTCGAGATAAAAATTGTCGATTTTAAAACAAAATATTTCTTGACCAATAAATAAATCATACAACACTATGGACCGCTCGTTTTAAATTTAAACCTTTCTTCTTTACTCTCACTACGGTATTTTATGGCGCTGGTTCACAAAAAAAACTTCGTTGTAGAACTATAGATGCACATTACATTAATGTAACGACAATTTTTATCGTGAGAGAGGCAAAGATATACTCCATCCGGCCTATGAATGTATACTAGTCTATTATCTATGAATATAATAATAACATAGCGTTCGTGTAGGAGTGGCCTTTGTAAGTTTCTTTTGTCAAGACCTTCTTATGTTATCTGGTGCCCTGGTACCTCCGGCTTAAGTTTGAAAGTAAATTAACATAATTTATTAGGTAATTGTTTCAAAAGATTTTTACCAACAGAAAATACTTAGGATGAGCAACGCACTCATGAAGGCGTCTTTCACGGCCTATAATCTTAGACCACTTTGTTCGAATGGCGTTCCGAGATTTTACGTATGTCTATTAAACTGCTTTAGTGGCGCAGTGGAAGTGTGTACGACTGCGAACAACCAGAGGGTTCGATTCCCGGACAAGACAGAGCTTTTCGAGATCCATAAATATTGGTTCCAAATCAGGGTACACTTCCATATCCGATAATTGTATGTTTGTAAATGTTATAATTATGTTTATCAGTTCTCTGGTTGCTACATAACAGGCTATATTTAGTTTGGGATCAGTTGTCTCAAGATATTATTATTTTAAAGTCCTTATGAGTATATTATAATGTATGTGAATATCCTTATGTAGATAGTACATAGTACAGAAAAATTTGCTTCTCGTGGCAAGAGAACTCTTGACAAAAGACGATCATATCAGCATACCACACAACGCCCTTTAAGTCACAAAGTTGGATCTAAAAAAACTTGCATGGCAACGAAAAGCTCTATAGAAGCATTTCACGAATTCATTTCCAATGGATTCTACCCGTAATTTCATGTACTAAAGGTTCAAAATCATTTACACACAAAACAGAACTGGAGCAAACATCAAATAATATCAAAGGAATTTCAACTTAATTTCAAAAGCGTTATAGTTGAAGTTCATTTGTAACGATCCCAGGTATAGAAAAGCAGCTGGCCACATCAGCTGTTGTCCAATACTTTGAATAGTTTTTAATTATTCTTCCCAATTAATACGCCGTGTTTATCGGTTCTTAAAAAAGGTAAGGGCACTGAGTTTATTCACCTTAATTGAGCAGTCCAACCGCTAAATACCAACACCACGTATCCTTCATTATATGTAGGTCTCTCCCTATAGCAATGCACACATATATTTTTTTTAAAGATAACTAACAATGTGCGGTTTTGGGTAACTTTCGTTCATTGGGTAACGCCAGTAAGTGTGAGTCCCTCGCATGACGGGGGAGGGGGGCGCTATACTAGTAGTAGTTCTGTCTATCTGTCTGTCGTATGTCACAGGTATTTTACTCAAAGACTTCTCAATGAATATTAATGAAATTTTGTGTAATACATGTAAAAGAAGCTGATTTTTTATCCAGCACACATCAACGTGTGGCACATCATTTGACAGGTCTTTTAAAAACATTTCAAGGTTTTTAATAAACTTTTTTGATTGAGTAAATATTTTTGGAGATAATCGCTGCGAAAGTTTCATAAACCCTTAACTCTTGCACCGTGTGACCAAAAATGTGAAAAAAGTCATAAAGATAGGGCTTAATAACTACTCTAAACTAAAATTATTTCGGACATAATTTTAGTTTAAATCATCATCATCATGTCCGATTTAAATGTAGTCATCGAGTTATGTCCATAAAACTGCGTTTCTCAAAAAAAGGGCGTAAGTGCTATGAACATACGCTCTTCTCCTGATACAATTTTTCAAGGCTGCGGAACCCTACACTGAGCATGGTCCGAATTACTCATGCCCAGTTTTAAAAAAATATATGGGCTTGCTCTTGGCTCAGATCATGCGTGATGGTAAGCATTGATGAAGCCTACGATGGAAAGAGCGCACCTAAGAGATACCACGATACCTATGCACTCTGGTCCTGAAAGTGTCCCGGTTTTAATTAATTGGAGACACTGACGCCGGCGGCTGTTTGCATAACAAATGTAGAAGCTTTGTGCGATAAGACTATTCGATCTCAGAGGAACGAAGCCGCAAACAAGAATCATTTTATCTATACAAATATTATAAAGCTGAAGAGTTTGTTTGTTTGAACGCGGTAATCTCAGGAAGCACTGATCCGTATTGAAAAATAATTTCACTGTTGGGTAGTCCATTTAACGAGGAAGGCTATAGGCTATATAACATCACGCTACGACCAATAGGAGCGGAGCAGCAATGAGAAATGTTACAAAAACGGGGAAAATTTACGCAGACGAAGTTGCGCGGGACAGCTAGTTACCTATATTGGTAAATCAGATACGGGTGAGTGTGTTACCGAAATCTGTTACGGCAGCCAATGTCATCTGTCATCAAGAGACTTGCGAACTATGCAAGAGATATTATAGTGCACAAGTGTATGCGCAAACACAAGTGCACTCTCTATTCCTCACTCGCATAGCCCGATGGGATGGAAACCCAAGACGTCCGAAGAGAGATTGGACGCAGGAACGACGGCTTTTTTGCTGACATTTTTCAAATACGGTCACCCATTTATGGACCGGCAGTGGTAACGTTGCTTAACCTTGCAGATATCTCAATCTTGGGAGTTAGAGACCAGTAGATACCTGAGAGATCAAACATCTAATCAAAATTGTCTTTAAAGTAATTCTACCACCATTACGAAGACCATAACACAGCTCAGCTGATTTGAATACAAAAATCATAAATCAGCTGATTCCGAACACAGGTAGTCTTTGCACAATTGTGGTTACGGCAAAAACTACACAACAGAATGAAAATCATGAAAGGGACATAACGACACATTTTTTCCATCAGCTGATCTGAATAGATGGATGTTATTACTCTCAGCTGATTGTAGAGACGCAGGTAAAAATAAGAATTGCATAAGTAAGAATACTATAGAGAAAAAGGTGTCATTGTAAATTTTTTTGACTGCCTCTGTGGCGCGGTAGGAGTGTATCCGACTGCTACGCAAGAGGTCGTGGGTTCGATCCCCACCCAGGATAAAACTTTGTGTGATGAGCACGATGGTTTATTCTGTGTCTGGGTGTTATTTATCTATAATATGTATATATTTAGAAATATATAAGTATGTTTATCAGTTGTCTGGTTTCCATAGTACAAGCTCTGCTTAGTTTGGGATCAGATAGCGTTGTGTTAGTTGTTCCTAGATATTATTATATTATTAGAATTTATTCTTAAAGGATACTGCAATTGACGAATTGATGCGTGACAAAGAATCAAGAAATACTCATGTAAGACAGTGGCGGATCCCGCTGAGGGTACGTTGGGAGGACTCAGATACTTTTGAGGAGGCCCCGGGACGCATTGAACAAACCAAAATAAGGGGGGATGGTTCGTTTCCACCTGTACTATAACATAGTTCGATGGTACAACTAATGGATTTATTTTTCTCAGTAATCCTACCACATACAAGGTGTTGCCAAATAGTATAATTGAAGCGGTGGTAGCCTAATGGCTAAGGCATCGGTCTCGCGATCGTGAGGTCGCGGGTTCGAATCCTACCCATTATACTACCGACGTGAACCCACTCTTAACACAAGCCTTTGAGCTTAGCTGGAGGGATTAACAAGATTGCTAGCAATGTAGGACTCAATCCCACATTGATAGTTATTTAAAAAAAAATAGCATTATTGGGAGTATTGATTCCTAATTGTTGTACTGTTCTGTTCCACATTTCTACCGTAGAACTATGTAGTAGAACAAGGGGGAACGAAGCTCCCGATCCCCCTGTGTACTAAGGGGGCATTACGCTAAGTGGCTACGCACACAGCGACACGGCCGTCCGCCTCGCTCTTCCGCACACAACCATTGCTTACCAGTGCGCAGGAGCGCAGGATAAAATAAAGTCGAATATTCTTTCATACGTATGTTAGATTACGAACGTCATAACTATGACAACACGAAAATCCTCGTTTTTTACGGGTTAATAATAAGACCATAAATATCTTTGCTACTAGAAGCTGCTATACTAGAACAACTCTTTGGCTAGTCATACAATTTCGTCCTCATATTTAAGTTTTCGGAGTAGGACCCAGTTTAAAGTAATCTACCTTTAAGAGTAGACATTATGCGCTCTGCATAAGTCCAAATATGTATTCACTAGCTGACCCGCGCAACTTCGTCGCGTAAATTTTCCCCATTTTTGCAACATTTTTCATTGCTGTTCCGCTCCTATTGGCCGTAGCGTGATGTTATATAACCTATATAAATGGGCTATCCAACAGGAATTTTTCGATTTTCTATTTCTAGTTCCTGAGATTATTCAGTTCAAACAAACAAACGAACTCTTCAGCGTTATATAATCTAATATATAAAATTCTCGTGTCACAGTTTTCGTTGCCATACTCCTCCGAAACGGCTTGACCGATTTTGATGAAATTTTTTGTGCTTATCCGGTATCTATGAGAATCGGCCAACATCTATTTTTCATCCCCCTAAGAGTTTGTTTGTTCGTTTGAATGCGATAATCTCAGGAACTACTGGGCTGCACTGAAAAAATATTTTATTGTTGGATAGCCCATTTATCGAGGAAGGATATAGGTTATAACATCACGCTACGACCAATAGGAGCGGAGCAGCAATGAAAAAAGTTGTAAAAAAAGGAAGAAATAAAAAAAGGAAAAAATTACGCAGACGAAGTTGCGCGGGTCAGCTAGTATTAGTATAGAATATAGATTAAATAATGTAGGGGTGTAGGTACAAGTGTGTGCGCAGGCACAAGTACACCCTTTATTCTCTGAATCTCATAGTCCGATAGGACAACCTTAGAGATTAGGCACAGGACTGAGAACTTAACATGCTTTTGAAAGCGTGGAAATATGTAATTTATTTGAAACCGGTCAGTCATCAGTAGATCGACAGTGGTAACTTTGAGTCACCTCAATGACTTCTCAATCTACAAAATGGCCACGAGGCAAACCAACTATTTTACGTATTTTATTGATGTGATTACACGCACGTAAAAGTGTCACAGTCCGTCACGTTCACAATGGTTGTTTATTACAATGTCATCAATGTTTCACATGACGTTATCACGTAAAATAATCGTCCTTATAAAGACTTTACAGCCATTCATTCTGTTTCTTTATTTACTATCTAATTCTAATTACGCTTGAGATCTGCGTTGGGTAGCTTCAGATGAAATGGGCCGTTATTTGGCTGTAACTTTGTTCACCAGATACCATATTAAAAAAAAAAATACACACAAAAGAGTTTCAAATCAGCTGATTTCAATAGAAAGTTCTTTCTCATCAGCTGAAAGCCCGCCACAGGTAGTCGTTGCATAAGTTTAGAAAAAAAAAACTGTCATTGTGAATATCATAAAGGAGTCTTTGTATCAAATCAACATTACGGGTTATCTCAGCTGATTTGGACGCGTTTGAAAGACATCAGCTGAGCCGAGACGTTGCATAAATATTGTTATTTATTGCTAGCTAACTGGTTTTCAAACGAACTTTTATTCCTTATTTTATCCTCTTGGACTAGATTTTCCAAAAATGTTATTAAACACACTTATTTCTTTATATACTACCGTACGGTGAGTCAAAACGCGAAATTCACAATGCTAAAAAACCGTTTTTATAGACTTATCTTTAACATAATGTTGAATCTCCAATGTTACTGGATCGGTTTAGATGGCATTTAATATTGGGAAACCTTAAAGCTTTAAAAAGGTTATAGGCTAGCTAGTTAGTTAGTTAGTTTTACCTGGGCGAACAAGAAAACTGCTAATTCCGATCCGATCCATGAAAATCTCGTGATTGAATCCTGGGTTTTTCGAATAGTTGCTAAAAGGAACCCATTAGCCACATTTGAAAATGGTTAAGGCATCGGACTAGCAACCGAGACGTCGCGGGTTCGAATCTACACAGTGTACTACCGACGTGAATCTACTTCTAACCTGTGCAATTTAGCTTAGCTGGAGGGGTTATCAGGATTTCCAGTAACGTGCGACCCACATCGCTAGTAATCTTATCTATTTTTACATGACTGCCCAAAAATACTGCACACAACGCTATCTGATCCCAAACTAAGCAGAGCTTGTACTATGGCAACCAGACAACTGATAAACATACTTATATATTTCTAAATACATACATATATTATAGATAAATAACACCTAGACACAGAATAAATCATCGTGCTCATCACACAAAGTTTTATCCTGCGTGGGGATCGAACCCACGACCTCTTGCTGAAAAAGGTAGGTATCAGAGGCGGAAGGGTTAAAAACTTAGGTAATCCAATACAAAAATACACCTTGTTGAACATGCTTGTTTGTGTACCTATAATACTAAGTTACTACAATCCAAAGGGAAACCGGTAGTAAGAATAAGAATAAGAATTATTTATTTGTTAGACATAGGTAAAATTACATGTAAAATTACATTTGTGGTTTTTTTATACAATTACATTCTGTTCCTTATGTCTTACCGTTAGGTGTACAAATATTAATGAAATAACAATAACACGAAATTAAATTGACATTTGATAAAATAATTAAATACAAAAATTGATAAGATGTCACATTAAATTATATTAAATTAATAAAAAAATTGTAATATTGAATGTCTTGATAATAATAATACTAATACCTAAATTAATAATACAGCTAAAATTCTCTTTGTCGTCACATACTGTTAGTTAATTAATTTGAAACATTCATTTCCAGGTACTCATTAATTGAATAGAAGCAGTGTTCTAATAACCATTCGCGTAGTTTTGTTTTAAATGGATTTGTTGGTAGATATTTAAACGAATTAGGGAGCTTAATGGAGCGTAATGGTGTTCTAAGGATCCTCTGCCACTGGTAGGTATTGATACCTACCTTTTTAACGGCCGCCGCATTTGCTATAACGATCTGACAGAATTAACGAAGATGGCTGATTTTCCCAATGAGTTTGATCTGTTTAACTTAAGCTCGATTTTTCTTAAGGGTTGTTAATCAAATTGCCAGTATACCGTGGGAGTTGGGACATTCAGTGCCTCTGTAATTCACAAAAGACGTCCCGTCTCTTTGCACAAAGAATTTTTTAACATCAGCTGATTGTTGAGAGGATGCGATCAGCTGATTGTAAGAAATTCAGGTAAATTGTATTGCGTCAATATTGCTTGGAGAAAATATATGGAGTTATTTGCTTTTCGTATTTGTGAGGTACTGGGTTCTGTATGTGACAGAACAGATCGAGAAACAGTGGGGGATTCAGGATTTTCGATGGGGAGGGGCTTGAACCAGATAGGGCTGTTGTTGCATCAGTCACCACTAACACGAAACGAATAGGTAAGGGTGAAATATTTTGAAGAGCTTTGAGCCCCCTAGCCTAGCCAGTTTCATCATCTACTCGGCCGGTACTCAGTCACAGACTAATATTGTGAGTTTGACTATAGAAGGTGATCTCCAAAACGAGCGGTCCGATTTCGATGAAAATTTAATCGACTCTTTGTTCAACGCCTGAACGCGGTATCAACTATCAGACTACGATAAATGTTTACCATCACGCCTAAGGAATCCAAAATTCTTTAAAACCCATTCCACCCAAATGAGACATTTATTCACTCAGTCATAAAGTTTAAAATCTTCTAACATCCCAACGTCCATTTTGCAATAAGCACAATGGACACGCACGTGCAATGGCAGGAATAAAAAAAAAAACATACAGGTATTCAATTTCACAGCTGACTATCAGCTGTTTGTATTGACGAAGTAAAAATAGACCTTATGGGTAACGTAATAAGTTATAATTTTGAATGATATTTTTGAAATTATATTTTTTGAAGTATGTAGGTTCATTCTTAGTACTTGAGTTTCTTTGTTTGAGTACCTAATTGAGTTATATACTAGGTCCCTTTTATTATATAGTTATGTTAATAACAGCATTTTAACAAGTGAATGGTTTGTCTTTATTATTCTACTTGCTGTATTATATTATTATTAGCCTATATGGTAATCCAGGGTGTCAGCTAACTCCATACTAAATTTTATGAAAATCGCTCCAGCCGTTTAGACGTGAAGAAGTAACAAACATACACACTCACATACTCACAAACTTTCGCCTTTTTAATATTAATGTGAAGTGTGATTTACAAATGCCAAGATCAGAAGAAGACAAAATATTCACTAGTTATGAGTAAAAAAACTAGTAAGTATCATGAGTATTTTATTTTCAAAAAATTTAAGATTCTGTGAAAATTGTAATAATGAAACTGAAGGTATAATCGCGAAGTGAAAAATATTCACGCATAAGTAAGGCTTGCTAGTATAAAATATATATAAAAAAAATAATGTCATTTAAGAGGTTCATTACGTAAAACTATGTACTAACTTGTCAAGAAACAATCCACACAAATATTTTTACAGTAACCGGGTAGTCAGAGCGTGGAACAAACTCCCAGAAGACGTAGTCTCAGCTCAGAGTTTGAATACATTTAAAAACAAATTCGATAAACACTCAACAACAAAAAGACTACCTAGCGAGAGTATTGAAGGATACAGGTCCATATCAGTTGTTTCAACTGCCAGCCTGTTAACAAAAAAAAATAATAATAAAGCCCCGACTTACCAAGTGGTAACCATTTTAGAAATTGTCACAGTTCTTTAAATTAATATTAAAAAAATTGCTAAACCCCGGTGATCTACCGATCTACAGCAATTGGGTAGTTGCCTACAATAAAAGTTAATTATTTTATACTAATCAGGTAATATTAGATTTTAAAATGCTCTGAAAATAAGTATTCTTTTACAATTTAACATGTTTTTGAATTTAAAAGCAAGAAAACGAATACGAAGTAATGATTTGACGATAGGATTATGACGTCACAGGTTGTTATTCCATACACATTTTCATAGAGCTTGTCGTTTTGACATTTCATAAAAAGAGACTGATTTGACACGACAGTCAACATCTATATTGTTACAGGTACATTACATACATATCAACCCATATGATGTCCCACTGCTGGGCACGGTTCTCCCCAGTAGAACCTACTGGAATGTAGATCCTGGGGGTAAATGCCATAATCGCCACGCTTGGCGAGCGGATTGGCGATCGCAGTAAGGCTTAAGTACGCAGAGGACGCTGCTGCCCGTCCTCCTTTGTGTAACATTATATACATTCATAATACAATTACTTATTCCTACTTATAGTACATATAAACCAGTCTCAGTGGTTTGCCTTCAAATATGAATCATATAGAAAAATACACGAGTGCTATGAATTCATTATCATTATAGCAGGATGGTAGCTAATGTTATATTGCGTGACTAACTGCCCCGCGCAACTTCCTTTGCGTCCATTTTCATTATTTTTGCTACATTTTTCAGTGATGGTCTGCTCCTATTGGTTGTATATTATATAGTAGCCTTCTTCGATAAATGAGCTATCCAACACTAAAAGTATTTTTCTGATTTTTCAATTCCAACCAATAGTTTCTGAGATTATCGCGTTCTATCAAACAAACTCTTCAGCTTTATAATATTAGTATAGATTAAGATTACCTACACAAGTGCGTATTTTATTAAATTATGTCCAATATATTATAACCTGATAATAATATATCCTGTTTTATGTTTAACTGGTGTATCTGCCAATGCGATGGGTGTACACAGAGGGAAATGATGGGTTAACCCCCCCCCCCCCTTGAAATCGTTAAAAGTATACAGGTACCTGCTTATAACATTTTTGGTAGGTATTCTCAACACCTACCAAATATGGTATATGTAGGTACTACCTATTTTAATAATAATAATAATATCTTGGGACAGCTCACACAACGCCGCCGCGCTGTCTGATCCCAAACTATGCAGAGCCTTGTGAACTGATAAACATACTTATATATTTCTAAATAAATACATATTATAGATAAATAACACCTAGACATAGAATAAACCATCGTGCTCATCACACAAAGGTTTATCTTGGGTGGGGATCGAACCCACGACCTCCGGCTTAGCAGTCAGGGTCACTAACCACTAGACCAACAGGCCAGTATGTTTTACGTAGGTATTACCTACAAGAGAGAGAGAGATATATTTTAGTAGGTAGGTATAGTTAATTGTGGTTTTCTGTCACAACACCGTGTTGGGACATAAAACCGCAATAAACATAGGTATGCTGTATAAATACTACCAGCGTAGTCAAAATCATTACCAACACTTCCCTCAAATGACTATTATTTAAGCTGTTAAAAAAAATCTACTATTTAATTGCTTGAATATTCACATAAATCCACTTAATAATAGGAAGAGGCAAAAGTATTTTCGTATTTTGAATGTATTGTTAGTAATCAAACCTCTTTGGTCGTACTGAAGATGCAATAAATAAAAAAAAAACAGTTCCCGCCATTTTTCAATTGTTTTCCCCAATAGCAAAATGACTGTATGTGACGAAGAAATTCGGTACCTATATTTTAAAGTTTTATTACGAAAAAGGTAAAATTACGACTAACGCCGCGAATAAAATTTGTGCGATTTACGTTACGGATCTAATGCTGTATTAATACGAGTAGCACAAATGTGGTTCAACCGTTTCAAGTCTGGAAATTTTAGTGTGAAGGATCAGGCTCGCTCTGGACGAATTCCGACCCATTTCTTAAACGGCTGATTACGGGTGATGAAAAATGGGTCACTACTATAAGAATGTCCGAAAAAGATCGTGGTCGAAGCATGGACAAGTCCCCACAGACCGTGGCAAAGACCGGCTTGACCTGGAACAGTAATGCTGTGTGTATGGCGGGATTGGAAAGGAATCATCCACTATGAGCTTTTGCCGCAACTTAAAACTATCGATTCTGACCCCTACTGTCAGCAAATGTTAGTTAAAAGAAGACTAAGAGAATCCGGCCGGATCTGGTGAACAGGAAGGGCGTGGTTCCATCATGACAACGCCAAACCGCACTCATATATAGCCACTCAGCAAAAATTACGAGAGTTTGGCTGGAATGTGTTGATGCATCTGTATAGCCCCGATCTTACTCCATCAGATTTCGTCTTCGGTCACTTCAGAACTCTTTAGGAAGCATAAAGTTAACCCAAAAAGAACACTGAAAACAATCTGTCAGATTTTTTTGATCAAAAATCTCAACATTTTTATAGCGATGGGATCATGGCACTACCCACAAGATGGCAACAAGTGCAACAACAAGTAAACAAGATCAAAATGACACATACATAATATAAATAAATAAAAAATTATACCTAAAAAAAAGTTTTTTTCTTTGTATGAAAAATAGGAAATACTTTTATAATATTAAATTTGCACACTTTTTGTTTAAATTTGCACAACTATGTCAATCGTTATAATATGTGCGCAATTACATAATTAAGTAATTTTGCTTTCATTTTTTTTGCACAAAATTAAACTACAAAATAAATATAATAGTAACTGCTTTAGTTACATTATGTGTGTACAATGTTAAATTAGTAATCAACCTTTGACTGGCCTGTTGGTCTACTGGGGCCATACCATGATCTCCTATCGCCAGGTCCTACTAATTCTGCAAAAAGCAGGCAAGTCAGTACTGACAGACTTGGAGACAACTAAACCGGCGAGTGACCTTTTGTTTATTTGTAAATTTATTGCATTTGACAGCAGTTCAGCAATTATTGACATGCATGTGTTAGGTTCAAAGATGAAGTTGAACTGCCCAGCACTTGGCAAATCATTTTGATCTCATGGTACGGCCCCTTGTCAGTAACTCTCATTGGTAAGTCAGAGGTTGTGGGTTAATTGCCAAACCAGGATAATTTTGTGTAATTAATCAACATGATTGTTGGATGGTGCTTATGTCAACAATATTTGGGTAAAATATTGTAGATAACTAAATGTGTTCCAGTCAAATGAAATGCACCCCCTCTGTTGTGTGAAAAAAACAAATGTTTACAATGCGGGTTTGCTGACAAGGTGGGTGGTGGGTGTTGAAAATGACTAAAATACTGCTAATGTAATACTTAAATGACCCCATACATGCCAGTTAATGTTGATGACACTATACATTATGGAGCTGCACAATAGACAGTTTTGACATGTTGCACTGGATAGATGAACAACTTTTCTCATGGAAGAAAGTCTTTAAATCTATACTAATATTATAAAGCTAAAGCAATGACAAAAGGTCTCAGTCGACAAAGTGGTCTGGCCCACTGGGAAAAGACAAGTTTGAAGATCAAAGAAATAGTGGGTAGACAACATAATAGAAGTTGCAGGCAGTTGGTGGAGTCTCCGTGCAGAAAAAGAGGACTGGAAGAAGATGGAGGACGGTTTTACCCAAAAGTTTGATGTTTGTAGCTTTGCTGTTTTTGCAATGGATCCCATTGCAAAAACAGCAAAGCTACAAACATCTAACTATTGCTTTATAATGATTGAAGCTTAAATTGGTACTAAACAATAATTCGTTTTACAAATGAGTTTTTCACTTAGACTTTGACTGCTTTCTTATTAAAAACTGTAAGTTGACATTAATCTGTATGCTGATTCATTACTGACTGGCTCTGTGGCACAGTGGGAGTGTATCCGACTGCTACGCAAGAGGTTGTGGGTTCGATCCCCACCCAGGAACTTTGTGTGATGAGCATGATAGTTTATTGTGTCTGGGTGTTATTTATCTATAATATGTATGTATTTAAAAATATATAAGTATGTTTATCAGTTGTCTGGTTTCCATAGTACAAGCTCTGCTTAGTTTGGGATCAGATGGCGTTGTGTGAGTTGTCCCAAGATATTATTATTATTATTAAAAAAACAAGTTTAAAGAGGAGAGAGAAATAAAATGTTTAGGTGCTAAACAATTTATTTCTACATCACCTTAAGGTAGACTGGCTAACAATGGTTTAAGCATTAAATTCATTAAATGTTATTTAATGAATTGAATGCTTAAACCATTTTAAGCTAGTCTACCTACCATAAATAAATATGTTGTTTATGCTGTTGTAATATACCTAGTCTCTTCCAAATAAAATGAGAAAAAAAAATCCCTTATCTTATCTGATACTGTCTAAGTATTAGGCATATTAATGTGTTATCAGAACTATATTGACACCATTTATTACATGAAATTGAAAATGTTAGTAGAATAATAAATTGAAATAACTTGATATAATGTTGAAATTGCATAATACAGTCAAATTATTAATATACATTAAACATTGGAATGTTTATAAACAAAGAAACACATGATTCGTAATAGCTTTGCGATTCAATATAATTAACTGATAAACACAATCTTAGTCCATACCAATATGCATAGTTATAGAGGTTAGAATCTAAGTATATCACTTTTATTCCAATTAGAACCTAATTAGAAGACTCTGGCGTGTATTTAGAGGACAAATTATCGTCACTTACCCGGCACGGAGCTGCCTGTTTGACCCATTTCTTCTAATTCTTCTAACTGTAGATTAAACACAAAATTTTCACGTATAATTACAATGTTTATACAATATTTACGCCTTTTTAACACATTTACGGACTATTAATATTTCACAATACACACAAACTTGACCTATGAACTGTCTACAAGCATGTTTAATATTTTTATTTATTTAAATCAAGAATAATAAACATTCCGCACGCAGGTATCTTAATTATTTTTATTTTCAATAACACTTAACTTATGGCAAAGGTTTTTATCTCGATTAAGTTTTATTGTTAAATAATTAAACTTGAATAATATATAATTTTATTTTTAGATAAGTATTTATTTTTTTATTTCTAACATTACAGTTCACTATAACTTTGACAACTATATTGCGATAATAATCGCCCTTCGGATAGATGCAAATATGTTTTTGCACTAACTGTAAATTAAGTTATATATCTGAAGACATAGGAAACTAAACATATAATTTAGCATTGGGATATTATTTAAACTTTTTACTTAAATTTTGCCAATAAAACCTTACTTAAAGTAAAATAAATTGTTGCAATCCATTTTCGTCCTGTATGTATCCGAAAATATGAAATGTCATTTTTAAGCCACGTACATACGTACCAATACGTAAAGCGTAAGATCTTTTTTTCTATTTTAATCAATGTCAGCAAAAAGAAAATAAGATCAGAAAATTATAAAATTTATAAAAAGTAACCAGTAAAATAGATATTATGACTGTCTCAAGATTAATGTCTAACGAATTACAAAAGTGGAATAGTAGAATCAATCGTCCAATTGGCACTAGCAACACTAAACACTAAATGTCACCATAAAAAAAAAAACAGACGCGATAGTTTGATTTGATTTTGAAAAACTTCGTTGGTTGATACGAAAACTTGTTGTTATTTTATTTCTATATGTGATTAATGCAAAATGCCTAATACCAATCCTATAAACGATAAGAAAAAAGCTCTTCTGGAGTACAAGGAGAAGATTTTACAGGATATTCAGTATTATGATAAGAGAATTGATGATTTTCGCGCTAACCAAAGAAACAACTGTTATTACGACGATGTTGATAGGTAAACAGAAATATTTATTTTAAATTAAATTTATAATTTTATCAGTATGTTGGGTATGAATAGAGTTTGGGATCAGATGACCGAATGTGAGTAGTCCCAAGATAATCCGTACTGTAATTATAAATGTGAAAGTAACTCTAGTTCGACTGTCTGTTACGTTTTAACGTTTAATGAATGTGCATTGAAAGTAATTGAAACTATTTCATTTGGTATGGTATGATAGTTTGAGCGATGAGCGTTAACCGACATTAACGCAGGCTGAGCAGCTAGTAAATATACATATGGCTAAGTAAATAACATCTATTCAAGTTATAATCATTATTTTGTATTGTGTGCTATTTCTTTTTCTTAAAGTTGATATGTGGGATTGTGGTCCCACATTACTAGCAATCCTAACAGGATTGCTAGTAATAAGAAAGAAAATAGTAGAGAGAAAGTAGGAAAGAAAGTAGAAAAGAAAGTAGTAAAGGGTAAGAAACCCCTCCAGCTAAGCTCAATAGCTTGTTTTAGTAGGACACAAACCAAGACCTCACAATTGCGAGACCGATGCCTTGGCCGTTAGGCTACCGTCATTTGCCTCCTTCACTGAGTAATGTACACTACCTATGAAAAATACTTAAACCTAAGCCTAAACATAAACACACAAGTTGCAGACACAAAATACATGTAGACTCGGAACAACATATTATGATTTATACAAAGTACTGTTCTATGTGGGAGTCTAATCCACAACCTCTTGTGCAGCAGTCATAAACACGCCCACTGTGCCACCAAGGCAGTCAAATGATAATTAATGTTAGTAAAAAAAAAGTTGTTTAATCATAATATATAATAATATCTTGGGACAACTCACACAACGCTATCTGATCCCAAACTAAGCAGAGCTTGTACTATTGCAACCAGACAACTGATAAACGTACTTAAATATTTTCTAAATACATCCATATTATAGATAAATAACACCCAGACACAGAATAAACCATCATGCGCATACCACAAAGTTTTATCCTGGGTGGGGATCGAACCCACAACCTCTTGCAACACCACGCCACAGAGGCAGTCTAATCATGACATTACTAATCTTTCAGCTCTGATTCAGAAGATTACTTTCCAAATGCCATAGATGTAGGGCCAGAAGTAACTCAGCTGAAGCTGCAGCAAGCAATGTTCAAGACATGTCTCCATGCCACACAGGAACTTACAAGCCTCACGGTACTGCAGTCTGAGGTTAATGTATTGGTCCAAGACCCACAGTTGGATGGGTAAGTATGAAAATAAGATTTCATATGTGGTTTTCATGCAAAAAAAGAAGGAATTTTCACAGTGCACTTGGCCCCGTTTCACCTCTTTAACAATCCATTCTTAAGCGTCTTCTAGACGGTTGGAAACAAGACTTCCCGCCAGTCTAGACAGATGTTGTTAACCAAATTACATACATACACTGTTGAAAACCAGCAAGGTCACCTTGGCAGGAAGTCTTGTTTCCTACCATCTGGAAGATGCTTTAGAGTATGTCTAAGTCATAATAACTGTGTGCTAAATTTCAGCATATCTTTACTAATATTATAAAGCTGAAAATTTTGTTTGTTTGAATGCGGTAATCTCAGGAACTACTGAACCAATTTGAAAAATTCTTTCGCTGTGAAAAGTTCTTATTTGACTGTTTATCAACTAGCCACTACTTAGAAGTGACAAATAGCTAAAAAGTCATGACCTTAGCGTGAGTATTGTAGCACGGCAGTTTTAATGTATTTTACACTTATATTGTACTAGCTGAGCCATGCAACTTTGATTGTGACGTTTTCCCCCGTTATTGCAATATTTTTCCCCCGTTTTTACAACATTTTTCCCCCGTTTTTACAACATTTTTCCCCCGCTTTTACAACATTTTTCAATGATGCTCTGCTCCTATTGGCTATAGCGTGAGGTTATATAGCCTATGACACTAACAAATAACGTGGCTTCCTATTGATAAAAGAATTATCAAAATCGGTTCAGTCGATCCAGAGATTACCCCTACAACCTCACAAATTTATCTTTATACTACTGTCCAACCAACGAGGATGTGACATAGGTCACATACTGAAAGCGCCAGCTTTAGCACCAACCAACATACTGCTGAATGTCCCATGAAGGAGATAGATTGTAGTAAAACAAGGGGACAAAAAAAATCTTTGTAATATTTTATTTTATTATTTCAGACCTGTTAAAATTAGGACAACTCAACTGCAAATGACAACAACTCTAATTAAAACTTATACTATTCTAGGGAGCCACCTGTGACAGAGACTGGCACTTGGAAAGAAGTAACAGCAGAGTGCAGAATAGATTTAGTGCCATTTACTATCACATTCTATATGCACATTCCAGTAAGTGCTAATTTCAAACTTTTAACTCCTTTTTTAAACTTAAACCTAGTAAACTATTATGTGTTACAAAAAAGTGTAATTCTGTTCATACCAACTTTTTACCTAAGATAATTGATGCAGAACAGAATCAAACCTATGGGTTTTGCATGGGAGTTGAAATCAGCACTAGGCACTAAAGGTTTCTATACTGTGAAAGAGTTCTTAAATAATAAATAGGCAGATTAGGTAAATGCTTCAAAACACTAACTTCTTTAACCTACATTTTCTGTTGACATTTGCTTGCCCGATTTAGGCAGAACATGATGTACACATTTAATTTTAAGACGACATTCCATCTTTGTAACAATGTTCTTGCAAATAAAGATTATTATTATGTTCTATCAGTCCGCCTGCAGTTTATCACCCTATCGGGCCGCTGCCGGTCGTCCTGTATCTGCATAGTCCACACAGTATAGCGGAAACCGGCTCTGGGGATACACACTAGCAGCCATTTTACGGCAATTTGTGGCGGCAATGCTGTGGCCGGCAACATGGCAGTACTCTCCAATTTTGTTTTGATGGTTGCCGGACGATCGCTGAGCGATCTATTTTCCGCAATATTGTCCGGCCAATTTTGTTGTTGTTTCAGTCGCCCCCTATTTTATTGTTGCCGGGTTGTGTAGCCCGTTTAAGAGACTGGATCCTGCGCCATACAATTGTAGATATATTGCCATTATTGGCTGAGCAATTAGTTGTCAAAAGTGTAAAAAAAGGCCCGTTTAGACGCCCCCTAAGATCGCGCGCCGGCAATAGCTTGTGCGACTTTTTTAAATGAAAGTCTATCGGCTGGTTTCAATAACTTATCTACATTTAACTGTCTGTTAAAATAGCTAACTCTAGTTGCGAAACTGCCGGTCGTTAATCATCCATTAGTCAAGATTTATATCGCTCATAAGCGACAGAGACATAACTGCAAAATCGAACCCACGACCTCTTGCGTTGCAGTCGGATACACTCCCACCGCGCCACAGAGGCAGTCTATATATATAAATAGAAATGGATTGGGTAATTAAAAGTAAATAATCTTCAGTTTTTTTTTGACACGACAACGAGAAATGAAATTTATTATTTCAATTTATTAAATCTTCAGTTGTGTTATAAAAAAAAAGTGTCTGTTAAGTCGGCTTACATAATAACGTCATAAGAAAACATTGGTTAACAATAACATTCGCGTTGCTTAGCAACCAGTCAATAACGTGACACTTTTTAAGTCCAAGTTTTTAACCAGTCAACAGGCGGAACGTGACATTTTTTCGTGAGTGCAGCGGGTCAACAGTATATACGACGTTATCACGTCAAAAACCTACTTGTGTTACTTGTGTTACTGTTACAAATGAGCGATATGTCAAAATCTTACAAACGAATGTCTTAAAGACCCACCTCTACCTAATTTTGGCACTGACCTTTACTTGCTAAAAGGTTGCCGACCGCTGCAAGGGTATAAAACCGTTTTCCTATGTTTACAGAACCGTAAATTCGCCCCGACATCGTACAGAGGTGTTCAGATATCACTTATAAAGTCAGCACATGAAGCGGAGCTTGATACATCTGTGATACATACACTGAAGACGCCCAGTGATGCCATTGAAGTAAGTCTATAGCTTTTCTCTCATATGACTGCCGCTGTGGCGCGGTGGGAGTGTGTCCGACTGCTACGCCAGAGGTCGTGGGTTCGATTCCCACACGGGACACCACTTTGTGTGATCCACAAATTGTTGTCTCGAGTCTGGGTGTACTTTGTGTCCGTGACTTGTATATTTGTAAAGTCCCCCGCGACACAGGGCTTGTACACTAGTGCGGGAGTCGTATTTAAAAAAAAAAAAAAATGAATCTGTATTGTATTTCTTTATTAATACAATAATTGCATTAATGAAAGATATAAAAAATTGAAGTTCAGACTCAGGAATCGAACCCGAGACTTCCGTATGCCAAACCGGGGCCAAATTTCTATATCCCATCTTGCAAGCGAGTTGGGCCCTCGCTTGCGACATCTAGCCGCTAGTTAAAGAACGATCATGGCTTTGGTTATTGCTTCGTTACAGAGAGCATGATGTCGCAGGTCGAATATTATAGTAATTTTTATAGGAATTTCTTGCGAATTACTTTGTTAATACAATAATTGCATTTTTGAAAGATAGCCCATTTGTCTCTTGTGCCCCCCAAAACGATTTTTTTGGGGCAGTCATACCCCGTCATGCCCTCGACTCACACTTAACCCCCCCTCCCCCGTCGTAAGCTTGTCAGATCCGGCACTGCCATGAACCTCTCGTCGATCCGCCCATATTTGTTTCCGTGTAATTACAGCTGATAGTACGGGTTCCCTAGAACAAATTCTAGAATTGGCATGGTAGCTTCGTTTCGACGAGCCAATTTTATATATACGACAACTTTATATTGTGGTACGTCAGGGTAAAAAAACAGCTGATGTTAAATATGACTTGACTGAACTTAACTTTGCCGTTGGAATAAACAATTTTATTTGCTGTTGGTAAATTAATCGCGGCCTATGTTGTTGTATGGGAATAACAGTTTTCCAACAAAAAAAAAACAAACAAACAAACTCTTCAGCTTTATAATATTAGTATAGATATGTACAGTTCGCGCCACCTAAGCTTGCGTTTGTGAAGTTGTATTTGAATGTAGTTTCGCGCAGGGACGTCGTTCCTCGCCCATCTCCTTCATCTGGAATTTAGGTATAGGAGGGCTATACCTACATTCCAGTTGTGCGCAGCTTATTCGCGAACATCAGACACGCAATCTTAGTAACCAAATCGATCGATAGATAGACTAAACTGCCGTAAGACACTTGAAAATCGACGCATCGATCGCACGTGGTAAGCAGCGTTCTTGAAAATCGACGTGATAGAATAACAAGGAAACCTGAGGGGGCGCATGTTCCCCGCACATAGGCGCGTGTTTCCCCGCATGTAGGAGCGTTGTGCGTGGCAGTGTGCCAAGTGCCTTAACCTCACCCCTTGCCCTGCAAAAATTGACAGAAATTATTATTTTTAATTTTATTTCAGGTAGTGCGAAGTTATGCAGTAGGACACCGTTCTAGGCGTACGACGCTCGCTCGGTTAGCAAACAAATACGCTAGCTCATTGTTCATGGAGCCTCATGTAAGTGACTTCCTCAGTGGCGCAATGGGAGTGCGTACAATTGATGCAAAGAGCTCGTGGGTTCGATCCCCGCTTTGTGCACCAGCTTATCTTATCTACAAACTGTTGTCCCGAGTCTAGGTTCCAAAAAGAAATTAAGAAAAAGAACTGTATAAGCTAGTTGTTGACCGCGGCTCCTCCGATAAGATTAAATGACATTTCAAGCTACTTTATTAGCTGTTTATCTTGTTAGGTTTTGTGTGATCCATAAATATTTTTCTGAGTTTTTTTAGTCCGCTGGGGTAAGCCACCTTCATGATGTAAAAATAATGTCTAGGAAATGTATCCAGGAGAAAAATGATGGTGATGATACTACAACAATCTTTAATTGTATTATCCGATTTGACTAAAGCTGTGAACTTCAATGGAGACAGGCGTGGATTTGAGAGGGGGGGGGGGGGGAGGGACAACAGAGGCTATTGCCCCTCACAGACTCGACTGAAAACCTTTTTTACCAGAATTTCAGCCTGTCCCGGTGTGTTTTTACAGGCAATCCCCCCTCCCAAAGCCGTGGTCGCTGGTGTACCATTGTTGAATAAAACTTTCCCCTCCACTGTCATGCAAGCGAGTCAAACTTGTTTTCAAGGCATCGGACTCTCCATCGAGAGGTCGTGGGTTTGAATCCCACCTACTATATATATATACCGACGTGAATCCACTCTTAACACAAACAATTCAGTTTAACTGAAGGCGTTAGCTAGTAATATGCGCATTCTTATCCCAGGGAATACTATTTTTTTCAACTTAATAGGAGGCAACATACAGGATGATGATACTGGGATAGCAATTGAAAATTAGCTAAAATTATAACATTTATTTTGGTCTGCCTTTTCAGCCAGAAGGTGGGTTCGTACTAAAATGTGGTAATCTGCTCGAAATATTGTGGAGACTGGAGAACAAGTGGTCGCAGGTCGCTCCCTTCCATCATAGGATGAAGTTCGACTTGGAGTATATGGGTGAGATTATTTATAGTTTGAAGTTATTGGTCGGCGTCCATTATAACGAGAGGTGTTTAAGAGGTCGAGCCGAATCTCACCAGACGACACGGGGGGAAGGGGAAAAGGTCTTGGCAAATCTCACGTTAAAACTGTAAAAACATTGTTTTTATATTTTTTTTAACGATTTTGACATGAGAAATAAGAAAGGTAGATTTGGCTTGACCCCAAGCCAAATCTCACGATTTCTTATCAGAGGGAGGGGCACTAAAAGCCAAAATCACCTTACGTAATTTATGGACGCCCTTAAATGGCTTTATCCTACTGCAGTAACACGGGCTTTTTCGTTGAGAATCACAATTTTCTATGTAGTTTGCACAAGTGACATTTCAAAGAAGATTGCATTTTGTAAATAAATGGTATATATCACTACATCATGTCAATTTTTCAAATTCCAGAGGAATCTTACATAAAAATAATAACACAGGCTCACAAACAGCTGTTAGACCCGTCGTTACAAACAGACGAACGAACTTTACTACTATCTAAAATCATCGCTACCTGTCTCGAAGCCAGGGGACCTGTGGACTCAGAATCAGATCTGGAATCTAGACAAACAGGGATACAACTTGAAACTGAAACAACTGAACCAAAAGATAAAGACAGCGAAGTTATGGCACCGCCTAAAAGTTTGCCAAAGAAGTCTAAAAAGATCGCCGCAAAAGATAAAAATGTTAAAGAATTGGCTAAAGATAAAAATCTAAAAAAAGATAAAGGTAAGAATATCAACAATGAGGAAATACCTGAAGTAAAAAATATTAACAAGGAAATGCCTAAAGATAAACATATCAATAAGGAAATGCCTAAGGATAAAAATAAACATATAAATAAGGAAATGCCTAAGGATAAAAATATTAATAAAGAAATGCCTAAGTATAAAAATATGAATAAAGAGTTGACTAAAGATAAAAACGTTAATAAAGATTTGGTTAAGGATAAACCTTCTGCTCAGAAAAGGAGTATAGAAGATGAAAATATAGAAGAAAACGCTAAAAAAATGAAAATAAATGAAGAAAATGGAGTCAAACAAAGTTTAAAAGCTAAAGAAAGAGCCGGTGACGTCAAAAATGATGATAACAATAAAAATCTTAAAAACAGTAATGTTGATAATGTCGGAATAAAAAAAAAGCCCAATGAGAACCAGGAAGCCAAAAAACCTAAAAATAATGAGAAAACTAAAAAAATAGATAAAAATAATAAACAAAATGAAAACAGAAATGAAAATAAAAATGTCGATGAGAATAATAAAAATGCAACAAATACAAATGCAGATAAAAAACGAAAAAAGGATAATGCTTCAGAAAGTCCCAAAAAGTCTAAAAGTAATGAAGAATTAAAAAGAAAAAATGTTAATAATGCTGAATCAAACCCTAAAAAAGTTAAAAGTAGTACAAATAACAATAAAAATGACAAACAAACAGAAAATACAGATGTTGTTCCTAAGAATAACAAAAATGTTAAAAAAACTAATGTAGGTAATAAAGACAAAAATGCTGATCAAGTAGAAGAGCCTGAACCTAATAATAGCAATGGAAAAGCTGAAAAAGGTATAAGTAAAGATGAAATTAAAAAAAAGAATAATAAAAATAGTGCATCAGACAAACAAACAAAAAATAACGAACCTGTAAATGTTATAAATGACGATAACAATGAAGAATCTGGTAAAAATAAAGGTAAAATTACTAAAGAAAAGAACAAAAATGTAAAAGACAATGATAATACTAAAAAGATTGACAGAAAAATTAAAATGTCCATTGCAAATGACAATAAATTTGATCAAATAACTAAGAAAATATCATCATTGAATAAAGACGCTGAAAAGAATCCAGTAAAAAATGTTGGTAATACTAAAAATTCCATGGGAAATAAAAATAATAAAATTGTAGAACATAACAAAGATGAAGATAATAAAAAAAACAAAAATATAGAAAAGAAGAACGTTGCTAACGCTAAAAATGCTGAATCTAAACAAAATACCAATCTCAACAAACAAAAATCTCCTGAAATAATTAAAAACAAAAACACTGGCAATCCGAAAGACGGTAACACAGTTACTGAAAAAAACGCTACTAATTTTAAAAATAAAGAAAAGATTGCTAACATCAATAAAGTTCCAGAGAAATCAGTCAAAGACAAATCAACAACTAAAAATAATAAACTAGTAACCAATGAACGTAAGACTATCACAACTAGTAAAAAACTTACAAAAATAGCCTTAAAGAGTGTTAGAGACATAATTCACAAATCGCCTAAAAATAAAACTACAATAAAACCTCAAAATCCAGTAAAAACTACCAAATCTAACTTAAATGGCAACACTAATATGTTTTTTGGCAACACTGAGAAAGAGAATGGCGGTAAAATATCAAAGATACCACAAAAAAGGAATTCATTGAACAGCATTGAAAGTAGTTTGAAAAAGAATATGCTAAGGGTTAGTCCAAGTAAGTATACATTTTGACTACTATATTATTACTACCATGCCTCGGAGAGCACGTTAAGCCGTTGGTCCTGCGCCCAATCTCTTTCCGATCTTGTTAGATTTCCGTCCCATATTTATAGAGAGTGCACTTCTGTTAGCGCATACACTTGCGCACTATAATTTCTCCTGCGTAGGTATCTAGTATCTGATAAGATTGCCCGCTGTCACCGACATCGGTTAGGGACCATCATTATCACCTGCTTGAATCACTAAGCTTCTCTCAGTGTTTTTAGGGTTGAAGAATGGAAAAGAAAA
This sequence comes from Herminia tarsipennalis, assembly GCA_945859575.2. NCBI lineage: Eukaryota > Metazoa > Arthropoda > Insecta > Lepidoptera > Erebidae > Herminia > Herminia tarsipennalis. Next base: position 10,430,120 of record OX243854.2, read on the forward strand.
ACAATGCAAGTATCTAAAAGATTTACCACATAGCGTTGTAATCAAAAATATAACTTTTATTAAAAAAATATTGTCTTTTTTGTGTAAATTTGCGGGTTTTTTTTAGCAAAACCAAATAAGTATGTACTAAAACTTAGGAAGTTCCTCTCAATTCCCGCCGTCTCCAATTGGTGTCAGCACGACTACACTCGATTTTATGCGTTATTCAATGAAGTTACAACTTAAATCAGCTAAATAATATATGGATCGACGCGGAATGAAATTAGCTAACAGACTAAGTTAAGAATATTTTTTTCAAACTTACTTTAATAAAACTAATACAGGCCACATTAATAGAAGTTCAACAAGTACAAGCGTGTTTAATTATATTATTTTCTATGATTTAATGGCTTGAATTTATATTCAAAGTGCTTCTTTTCTTTCAGGAGTATTACCATCCAAGTTTAAATCTATTTCGAAGGATATAAACACTAAAAATATGATGAAGTCTACTAATATACCAAGTAAGTATCTTTACTCCTGGAGCAGTGGGGGATTTCGATTTTTTACGTTTGTTTAGCACTAGAAAGAAATACGCTATTTTTAATCCACAACCTCAGGCTTAAGGAAATGAAGAAATTGTGTCACTAGTCAAAGAGATTTTCTAGTAGATGAAAAAGAGAAATTTAAGGATATGTCTTAATATGATCCCGCAAATAAATCTTGAAGTTGCGGAAAAATGCAAAAACGAGCATTTTTGTATTGTCATAGTCATGGCGTTCGTAATCTAACATAATATATGTACGAACGAATATTCTACTTTATTTTGACCTGCGCTCCTGCGCACTGTGAAGTAATGGTTGTGTGCGGAAGAACGAGGCCGGTGATCGTGTCGCTGTGTACGTAGCGCTAAATAAATAATTTTCTCAGTGTAATGCCCCCTTAAAAAATAATTAAACAGGCCAGAAACTCACTCGCTTTGTTTATTCTTTTTTAAATAAGATAACTCCGACATAAGGGTACAAGTCCTGTATCGCAGGGGACTTTGCAAATACGGACACAAAGTACACCCAGACTCGGAACAACAATTTGTAGATCACACAAAGTGGTGTCCCGTGTGGAGAACGAACCCACGACCTCTTGTGCAGCAGTCAGGGTCACTAACTCCTAGACTAGACCAATAGGCCTGTTAATTTTTCAATTCAATGTGAATATCAAACAATTCACATTTAGACGATTTTAAATATATGTGAAACACTTACCAAGTGTTATGAAGAACTCATTAACCCATTAATGGCCAAACTAAAACTACAGGTTTTCTTTTAGGTTTTAGTTTATTACTAGTTTAATTATAAGGTATACAAACACATAGGAAAGAGAAAAAAAATATATTTAAAAAAAATCAAGGTTTTCAGGGGGTGTACTCAAGTGAGTACACTGGCCACTTAGAGGTGAAATTTTTCAAAGCACGACTTTTCCACGCAAAGTGTTTTACAGCATTTCTTACACTCCCATCTAACTCGTGAATGGCATACTACACATCTAAGTTGTTTTTCTAGTTTTTTAGGAAAGTGCCCCATTCCATCTTGAGCCATTCCTGGTACTATTGACGTACTTGGGTGGCTCCTTACTTGTGATCCCTGGCGTAAATACGTTCGTGCTATAGTACGACGAAACATAAGTTGATCCATTCGATCCTCATTGCTCAATGAATGCAGACGCCATGCATTTGCTATTGTCATATCGACCATGTAAGTAAATAGCACCCACCACCACTTCTTGCCATGGATTCCAATTCTGTACAATGATATAGACTGGTCAAGCTCGTCTACTCCCCCCATGCATCTATTGTACGTTTGGAACAGTTTCGGTATCAAGACATCTGTTTTTTCACGTTTTATTGGACACCACCGCTTCACGGTGCCAGTTGGTTCTATGGTATCATAATTGGTTGCCATCGTACAAACACTATTATCTTTCCACCTTACCATTAGCAACTCATTACTTTTGTCAAACCTGTAGTCATAGGCAGCTCTTTCTTTCTTCTTCATATCCTTCGTACTTACAAGGGGGCATTTCTTTGTCCGATTTTCTCTCAGGGTTCCTGTCGCGCGATATCCAAGCTCTCGTAGATCTACCAAAAGACTATGACTTGTAAAAAAATTGTCAAAAAAAACGGTGTGATTGATTGGGTTCGTGTTAAGTTTTTCTAGTAAAGTTTTTACAACTCGAGTTCCCAGAGGTTCATCGGTGGAATTTATAGATTTTCCACAATAAAAATCAAAAGTGTAACAGTAACCTGTTGAGCTGGCTGCCACCCAGTTTTTATAACCAAATCTTACAGGTTTACCGCGAATAAATTGTTTGGCAGGATGATGTCCAAAGTATTTCACCATTGATTCATCAATGGAAATGTTCTCGTGGAAAACTCCCCACTGAAGGTATTTCTTCATCAAAAGTTCGCCAAACGCCCTTACCTTGAACATCTTATCGGACGTACTTATGGCTACATTGTTGTCGGCGAGATGAATATTTCTTTTTATATCTCGGAACATATTCCTTGACATAGCACTTGAAACCATCGAGACTCCTACATCTTCATCTAACGACCAGTATAAAGCTTCACGGGGTAATTTGTGATAACCAGACAATATCAAAATGCCAATAATTTTTTTCAAATTGAAATGATCCAGCTGAAATGTATGTACAATTTACTATTAGAAGTAATAAATTCAAGGATCTCCTCGTCAAATAGTTTTTCAAATATTTGGACTGGACTTAGATCTTTGAGTTCTTGTTTTATTGTGGTCTGATGATCATTTACCTCGTAAATAGAGTAAGGTCTTGAAGAATATGTCGGGGAACACTTTCGCCACACTGGGGCTTTTGGCTGATCAGTACGGCGGCTTCGTTTTGCAGCTAGCGGTTCGTCGTCACTGTCATTATCAGAAGAGAGATTACCTTCAGTACGCACAAAAACTTCTACTGAACCAGGTACATCCTGTGGCATTGACGCAGTTTGGATGATATCATCATCAGGACCCTCTTCTTCATCAGTTATCACACTGGGATCTGGTGGAATTATAGATAAATCATACTGTGCCTCGTCATCACTCTCTTCTAATATGGCTTGGATAGCTTCTTCAAGGCCATTATAACGATTAGCTGCTCTAAACTGACCAAGGCTCATTATGAACAATCTGAAATAAAATTAAAAAATATTGAGTAAAAGTGGTACTTTTCTAACATGGATATAGCCGCTGTACTCAGTTGAGTACAGTGACGTAAATAATGAAATAACTGTTTAGCTACTAACAACAGATGAATAATTTTGTATTCAAATAAATAATTAGTATATGTTTACTCATAATTAATATCTAAATACAAAAAAATATCTCTATTTTTAATAATAATAACAATATGAAAACTTACCTGTAGTGACTTTCAAAACACGTAACTTTGACAATTCGGAATTATAACTTTTTCTCATATACCCTCAGTTGATTTTTTTTGCTCCAATGGAATCTCTAACTACCTGTGAAAAAAATATAGTTTACATTTAAAATATTATGCACCTGTAAAGAAAAAAAATATTTTTGACCTGTACCCAACTGAGTACAGCGACCTTTAATGGGTTAAGAAGTGTAAGCGAGTTTTTAATTTTTTTATTATTTCAGGATTAATGAAGAAACCTGTTCCTAAAACATCACAGTGAATAAGTTCGCGCATTACAACCCTTAGCCTATTACCGCAAAATACCGCTAAAACGAAGTATATATGGCGCCGTTCATTTATTACGCAAGATGATTTTGGGCAGTTTTTGATCACCTTCTTCCCCTATGTAAGAAAAAATACGAATATACCTGTTTCATATTAATTACATAAGAATCTAAAGGAAAAAATGTATATATATACAGTTATTACAATGTAACTCGGCCGGATTGAAGTTAGGTTCATAACACTTTTGCGCATGTCATAGAGAATCGACCCTAAAATTACTTACGAAAACTATTATGTTTAATCGATTAAAAATACTAACATAATTTTAATTCAACAGTAAAAAAGATACTACTTAAAAGAGTTCATAAATTGAATGAGTTACAAATAATTTCTTTATTAAGATAATCACTAAAAACACGCGTTAGTAATACTAGTTATGCCAGTAATAAATAATAAATAAATTAATTAAAAATCTTATACAAAAAATAATATACAACAATTAGGCAGTAAATACATTATAATATCAAATTATATGATAACATCTTAGGACAATTCCTACACGGCCATCTGATCCCAAACTAGGCAGAACCTGTACTATGGCAACCAGACAACTGATAAACATACTTATAAAATATTTTATTTCTGCATACATATTTTTGAAATATAATTATAAATAAAATACAATGTAACCGCATCTCTAATTCTCTTGGTTTAGTTACCGCCCCCGCCCCCGCTTCCTGTCAACATTTACTACTAAAAAATGCATCTGCGCAACCTTTTGTCGCCAAATTGAATCTGGCCAACTTACGTTGAGACAACTGTACATTTGGTTTGTTTTATTTTTTCACAGAAACAATTTTTACGTTTGTCTACTATACTAATAACTTTTATTTTTACAAAATCTTCAATTTGCGCATTCTTGTGATCTATAAAGACTGAAGAACTATTAAGACTCCCTACCACGAATAAGACCAGGGCGTCAATTCACGTATTTAAAGCAGTGCAGTTGCAGTTCAGTTTCGATTAAAACAGTCATTTTTGTATTCTTGTAACTTTGGGATCGTTCTCAAATACGTTTGCGTCAAGTATGCGTCTCGAGAGCGCAATAACGACATTCTAGTACGGTACGCAAGCGTTTTTGAGATCGATCTCAAAGTTACAAGAATACGAAAATGGCCGTTTTAATGCTTTAAATACGTGAATTGGCCTCATGGTCGACCCCTTCTCCAAAGCGTCTTACGTAATACATGAATGGATTAGGTACATAATACATTATGAAGGCCTATTGTAGGTACCTAAGCTCGTTATTTCGTGGTATTGCAGCATAAGGGATGAAAAGGTATGGATGATCGCAGGCGAAGCCGATTATGAAAAGTTGCATTGTAATAAATAAAACAATTTGTTGGTTTATGTATTATGTAATTATATTTGTATTATCAATATTAAGAAATGTGAAATAAAAATATTTTTTTAATTATTAAAAATGCATTTTATTTATATATAAAAGTCGTAAAAAATGATTACTTATTTCTAAACACATAGTCATTATATAAAAAGGCACATTAGGAAAATTGTCGTATGTCTTAAAAAAATAATTAAAATTAATGTTGTCAAAATGAATTATTTTATAGTAGAATGTTTTAAAATGGTATGTTGAATGGATAATTCTTGTGCAGGTGTCCCATTCTGAAATGAAAATAAAAACAAGAGTTAGAAGCAAGAAAAAATACTATTGTAACAAATACAAGTAGCGGCGGTAGCCTAATGGCTAAGGAATCGGTCTTGCAATCGTGAGGTCGCGGGTTCGAATCCTACCCATTATACTACTGACGTGTTTATACCCAGTCCTAACACAAGCCGTTGAGGCAAACAAAACTTTTTTTTTTTATTAAAAAAAATTGTTTAAAAATATTTTTTTATTTTAATTTCATTACATTTCGGAGCAGCTTGTCTCGATCCGTGCGAGCTTCGTACAGTCGTACCATATAGGTATACGTTAAGCGAACGCTCGGCCGAGCTACATGGTAGGCAGAGTTAGGTTTTATTTTCTTTACCGAATTTCGTGATTCGGTCGCCGCGCTCAAAGCCCGCGATAAATGCTATGCAATAGCTTAAAAAAAAAACTTTCCCGATAATATTGTCGTGTTGATAATCTCACCTCCCCCATGCATATGAGTCCTCCCGTATTTGTTTTTTCAAAATACATAATAATATTCACTCTTAGAGGAATCATGCCCTCTTAAATTAAAATGTTCGGTTCCTCAGAGGGTCAAGTGCTCTAACTAATAACGCACGCAGGCCATTAGCTTATTTTTCGTTAGCTAGTAGATATTTTTCTCGGTGGGGTACTGGGCACAAGCCCCGTGTCGCGGGGGACTTTACAAATTCACAGTCAAAATACACCCAACACGGAACAACAATTGGAGTGTTCCCGAGGCCTATAGGCTTTTAGGCTTTTTTTTAAGGCTAGCCTATGAATTATGAGGCTACAGCTAAAAGAAGCCTAAAAAGGCTTTTAGGCCTTTAGGCTAGGCCTTTTTCATAGCCTTTTTTTGTCTACCCGAGGACTATAGGCTATTAGACTTTTTTTAGGCTAGGCCTATATTTAAAAGGCTTGAAAGGCTAAAAGCCTATAAAGGTTTTTAGTCCTTTAAGCTAGGTCGATTTTATTTATTGTTCGAGTATGATAATCGTCAACTTAATTTTACGACTTTAAATATTGTTTCAAATTGTATGAATCGTTTTCACTGTCTTAAGTATTATATTATTAGTTTATTCACACAAAAATTGGTATAATAAGCATACTTAAGTTCAATATTTCCCGTCAAATTCAATATTTCAATAGCACGTCTGACGTAATACCTACTTCTGTTTTTATACCGCCTATATGTCATGGATTAACATTGAGTGTCGGACTATTAACCGTACACAAGATGAGTCAAGCGTATTTGATTTTACTCAAGCAACGTATGAATCTGTGAGTGACTATCTGTCGTTAGGATAAAACCCGTCGTGAATGATTATTCAAACTACCCTCAAAAAATGTCATTATTTTAGTATCCATTCGTTCTGTTGTTATGATATGACTCGTCGTGAATGATTAATCAAACTACCCTCAAAAAATTTCATTATTTTTAGTAAACGTTCGTTCGTACTGTAGCTTGCGTTTTGAATGATTTACTTATTGTTCCTGCCGATCAGTCAGGGAACAGTACTTACGCTTTTTATTGCGGTTTTCCTGCAAGTGTGAATCTCAGAACTATTACAGAATTCAATTGAAATAAGTACATTGACAGTGTGTGTTGTGTATAAAATTAGGATCTTCGAAACTTCACAACAGTATCAATCTTGTTATTACCTACCATTTGGAATCAATGGAACGTGAAGTTGACTCTGATGTTTTAGGACACGAAAGAGAAGCGAGTGAAGAAAATGTTTCGCCAAATACGAGTACTGCAACTAGTACAAAAAAGTACAAAAAAGTAAAATCTTCACATTTTACCAAATCTCAAAATGGATTAAAGTGTAATATTTGTGCTAAAAGATTATCTATAAAAAGTTCACATTCAACGTTCGTACGTCATTTAAAAACACACGAAAGTGCCTCTACAAGCAGCACAAATGTGAGTAAGCAGAATAAGCGGTCACATTTTGATCAGTTAGTGCTTAACTTTGTAATACATGGAAACCACGCTTTTAGTATTGTCGATGAGGAGCATTTTAAAAAAATGTTGAATGGTCTCAATTCTAATTATTCGCCATTAAGCCCTACTACTCTTACCGTCAACATTCAAGAACTATTTAAAATAAAACAAAAGGATATCATCGAAACATTAAAGACTATTACAAATAAAATTTCCATAACATTTGATTTTTGGACTTCTGTCGCAAACAAACCCTACGTGGTTGTAACAGCACACTTTGTAAACAATACTTCTACGTTGCAGTCATTCCTCCTGGACTTTGATTTAATACCATATCCTCACAAAAGTGAGAATATTCTCAATAAAATCATAGAGATATTCGATTTATATTGTTTAAAGAAAAAAATCCTTTCGATTACTACCGATAATGAGAAATCGAATGTGAAGTGCTTAGAGTTACTTAGGCTATTTCATGATGATTATGAAGATGTGGTACATACAAGGTGTTTGGCACATATTTTAAATTTAGCCGTTAAGAAAGGATTGCAAGAGGTTCAAAATCCTATATCAGCTGTATCGAAATTAGTGAACGTAATTAATTTTTCGCCGAAAAAAAAACAGGTATATTTCGAAGCCTGCACCATATTGCACATGCCACAGTTAGGTTTGGTAAAGGAAATGAATATTAGGTGGAATTCCACCTACCTGATGTTAAAACGAGCATTTGAAATGAAAGATGCTCTAAATTACATTTGTCAGAACAATAGTGATTTGCAAAAATATTTAATTGGAGATTCTGAATGGAACCATGTAAAATTATTCATGGACTTGTTAATGCCATTTTATGATGCCACATTATTATTAACAAAGTCAAAATATCCAAGTATATACTATGTGTTACCCATACTAGATGTTCTTAAGAAACAAACTTCTAATGTGGAAATAGATGATAACCTTATAAGAAATGCTGCTGCAGCTATATTTGCCAAGTTGCAAGAATTTGCACCTCTACTGCGTACTGATTATGCTATGTTTTCTGTAGTGTTGGATCCTAGACTAAAAACTGATTATTTTTCTTTAATGAATGATTATGAAGACCCTCTGACGTCTATAACCTTATTTTATAATAACAAATACACCCTTCAAAATCAAGGAGGTAATCAACAACCTGAGCCTTCTACATTGTCAGAATCATCGCCAGCGACGCCACCTGATAAAAGTATATTTTCTTCGATTTACAAACGGAGAAGAAGTAATGAGAGTGAACTTCAAAAATATTTATCATATCCAATTGAGACAGAGGATACAGATGTCATAGCATGGTGGAAAACTCAAGGAAAAAATTTACCACATTTACAATCTATGGCGTTTGATATTTTATCAATACCTTCTACAAGTGTCCCCAGTGAACAATCATTCTCTAAGGCAGGACATTTAATTAATAAAAAAAGAAATCGTCTGGGTGACAAAAGTATAAGATCTTCAATGTGCTTGTCATCATGGCTAAATTTTTTTAGAAATAATATGTAACAAGTACACACTCCTTTTTTATAATTTCAAATAATAATAGTTTTCATTAAATTTGAAAATAAATACAATACAAAAATAAATCTTGTTTAATTCATACTAAGGCATAATCTGAATAATGGCTTTAGGCTTATAAAGAGCCTACTACTTCAAAAAGACTTTAGTCGCAAAAAGGCCTCAAAGGCTATTTGAACCTATAGGTTATTTTAAACCTATAGGCTTTTGAAAAGCCTACAATTCTACCATGGCCACTAAAAAGACCAATTAGGCTTAATTTTAGGCCTACAAGCCTATAGGCCTCGGGAACACTCAGGATCACACAAGTGTCCCGTGTGGGAATCGAACCCACGATCTCTTGCGTAGCAGTGGTATACACTCCCAAACTCAAAACTCACCCTTCAAAAGTAAATATCCTCTTGTTTCTATTCAAAGCACTGATAGCGTCAATCTCATGTTGGTTGAGCTCAAATGTGAGCGCTTGGAGTATGTCCCATAGATGTTCCGCCGAGGACGATTTCACGACTGCCTGGCGACCTAACTGGATCTGATATCTGTAAAGAGGAAACAACATAATACTTAAGTACGATTTCTCCCCACTTTTGTAACATTTTTCGTCGATGCTCCACTTCTATCGGTCGTTGCGTGATGGTATCCATCCTATAGTTTTCCTTGAAAATGGATGGGCTAAATCCGTTCTTAGTGCCCAATTTCAACCGACCAACAAAATCACTAATAAGTGCATGTCGGGCCACGCACAATGTAGGGTTCCGTAGTCCCCCCCCCCCATCCGAATAATGGGCTTAAAACAGTCTCTCGGAGTTAAGTTGCGGTCGGACGGACGGACGGACATGGCAAAACTATAAGGGTTCCGTTTAAGCCGTTTTGCCTACGGAACCCTAAAATCGGCCAATTGCGGGTTCTGTTGCACTTGTATGGAACCCTGGAGCCGCGGGTGTACAACTCGTTTTTTAAATTTGTTGTTATCAGTGTTTTTTTTTGTCTAGGCCTACCTGCCATCCAGAATGTTATCTATTTCATCCAGATCTGTTCAGCCATTCTGGCGTAATTAAAAAAACAAGCATCCACCCATCCAAACTGTCGCATTATAAGTACGAGTAACATTCCAAGGTAAGACAATTTATAGAAACAAAGTTAGGCATTATTCCTTACCTAACCAGCAGTCTTGCAGCAGTCACGTTCAACCCCGACGCCATAACTTTAATCAAGGGGTCATCTATAGCTGCGGTCACATTCGACTTGTACTCTTTTGGGGTTCCTTTGGAGCCTAGGACTGAGAAGCAGCTCAGAGTTATGTTGCGTTCCTTGCAGAAGCCGTCCAAGTTATGTTGTGTAAGGTAGGGGTGACATTCCACCTGTAAGATGAGTAGGGTTAAGGTCTAGTTAATTAGGGTTAGGTCCATTATTCGTGTGATGTTTTTTTAGTCTCGTCTTGACTCCCCCTCGCCTCTAGCCATATTCAAAGCACACGCCCCCCCCCCGTCCATCACCGGTCAAGTGTGAGACGTTCGCACGATAAGGGGCGGGGTGCAATGGAATTAACGCTGGTCATTTAAAAATCCCGCGTTGAAGGAAAAATACACGTGATATATCTCACTACCCCAGGAGATATCCCCCTGGTGATATTTCGTGATTGTATCCCATCCCCCTCCTTTCCAGCTTCACGTAATTAATGGACGACCCCATATTAAAAAGCAATATACTTAATTCGTCTAGTAGTCGAGTTATAGGTACTAAAGGGTCCTTGACTCTTTGGTGACTGATATCTGTGAGGTTAAGCAATGTCCATTGATGGTTGACCGTTTTCTAAAAGTATATTGGAAAGTAATTTCTTCGGTCGTGTCGGATTTACGTCCCATCGGACTATGAGAGTGAGAGAAAAGAGTGCGCTTATGTCTGCGCAAATAACTGGCTGGTTGCCGTAACCGAAAACGGTTAGGAACCTTTTATTATTTCTGAAAAAGATAAGGACATTTTGGTGGATTAGATGCGGAAGGCGAATATTACAAAAATAGAATAAAAAATAATCAAGCTCCTCCCCTCCCAAAAAGAAGAAGAGGAAGTGGCTAAGTTCTCAAGTTCTCCTACCTCTCTAAAGTATCGCCCAAAGACTCCACTCAAAAGAGTAACCTTTGACACACCTCTATTGTTAAAAGGATCAAGTGCCTCCCCCCTCAAGTATCGCTCAAAGACTCCTGCCTTTGTACGCAGGGGTGGATCCAAGATCCAAGGTGGGGGCAGCAGGGGAAATTGCCCCCCCCCCTCTCGGTGGGTCATGCGAGCGACACTCTCTTGGAGATGAATGTTGCCCCCCTTGAACAAAGTTCTGAATCACCGCATGTAGGTACTCAGGCAAATCAAGTCTTTCACATACCTGATTAACAAGCGGCCTGATCCGCCCTTTGTCCAAAATCTTTTGTATCTGCTTCGAATTAAAGTTACTAAGTCCGATGCTCTTGACCAGACCCTTGGATACCAGAGCCTCCATGCCGAACCACGCGTCTAAATAGTCGTGCTCCGAGAACTGGATGACTGTCGCTATTTTTGGGATTGAATCGCCGCCTTCCTGTAATTATAGATAGATAATTATGGAGTATATAAGCAGTCAACATAGTCATAACTTGTTTCTTTATTCATATTGTAAAAAATAATACGCGCAAATTCTGTAAGGGTTGCTACACACAAGCGTTTCGGCACGTTCGATTCGGCAGTATTCCTAGCCCGAAGAACCGAGAAGAACTAAGTTTATTTACTTAAGTTGCCCGAGGTACTAAAGTAAATATACTTAGTTGTTATTTAATATGAAATTTATTCAAAATCGATTCAGGACTTAGATTGAGTTTGAAACTATAGATTGAATGGATGCTTGTTACTTCAATCACGCCAGAACGGATGATTATATCTGTATGGAATTTGGCACAGATACTGGGATTGTACGTAGGCTACCCTTTTCCCGGAAAAAGGTAAAATTATATTATGGTAATTATTTAAGGTGAAATCGCGGGCTAAAAACATAGAAAACACTTACTTTGAAAGACATAGGGTTGTGAATCATGTAGAGATCGAAGTAATCTAATCCCATAGCTTCCAGCGACGCGCGGCACGCTTGCTCCACCAGGCTTGGGTCGTGGAAGGTGCTCCACAGTTTTGACATGATGAACAGGTCCTCACTGAAAAGTTATTAACACTAATTTATTTCATTTATACTTGCTGAACCTGGCCACGCTTCGTTATGGCTTTTTGGCCCAGGAACCATCGTAAGTGCGTCCAGAATACACTACCAAAGTTTCATCACAATCTGATCAATGGTTTCGAAACACAAAGAGGACGTACAGACAAACAACAGAAACAGAAAGGTGTGGTCAAATTTCAGCAGCGGATAGGGTATGTTACCAGTATTGCACCTACCATGGTGCCATAGCTGGTTGCATTATTATTAGCATATTATTTTTGTCAAAATTCAGTACTGAAAGGCATATTTGTATTATTAGCCATATAAGAAACCAATGTACTTACCTTTTTTAAAAAAAATATAACAAATTATTATTATTATATGGTATAAGAATTATTATACCTCCCCTGTTTTTAAACTTTCGCGATTTTTATATAAATAAAAGGTTCGTACCTTTAAATAATTCACGCGATTAAGTCCCGAAATATATTTAATATATACCTCCCCTGGTAGAAAATTCGATTGAATTATTATTAAAGCATAGAACTTTTTAAGTCATACTTTTTTTCATTAATAACTTTTTCATTCATAAATAAACGAAACAAAAAAAAATGATAAATTTTTTTAGTAGGTATGTACTCCGATTTTGATAAAATTAGGTATGTGCACTCAGTATCATGGGCATATACCAAACCTTGAATATGACCACACCTTTCTGTTACATTCTGTATATTTCTAAAGATAGATATGAATACCAGAAGTATTAATTAACGTAAGGGACAAATAACAAATTATCAGGCGAGCCAAAAAACTTTCATTCTTTTATAAATTGACCATATCTTAGTTTATTTTTTATCACGTGGTCCGATTTTAATGAGGCAAGGTTTCTTAGTATGTTTACTTCTTTTTTATGTCAAAAGTAGAGTAGGTATTATAAGCGGTCAATTCACGCATTTAAAGCAGTGCTTTTTGTATTCTTATAACTTTGGAATCGATCTCAAATACGCTTGCGTCAAGTATGCGTCTCGAGAGTGCAATAACGTCATTCTAGTACGGTGCGCAAGAGTTTTTGAGATCGATCCCAAACTTAACTGCAACTGCACTGCAACTGTACTGCTTTAAATACAGCTGGATTCAAAGTTAGCATGTAGGTATCTGTATCGTCAAACTTACCTAAGAACATTTTTTACTATGAGGGACTACTAGTTTTGTTTCAGGGGATGTAAGTCCTACATAGGTGGATACAGCCATTTATTAACACAGATACGAGTACTTAGTAATTTAGAACCTTATTCAGGTGATATGATTGTGCTTGCTTTTAAGGGTTCCACGTCATAGAACAGAACAGATTCTGATGCAATTTGAAATAGTGATAGATATTCTCTATAGTCTCTACTTCGTTTTTCAATAACAACTTTTTTTCAAAAAAATATTACCGACTAAACATTTTGAAGTTGGTGCTATGAAATAGTAGTCTTTATGCTATAATCGGCACCAACTTTAAAATGTTTAATTTGTTTTTGTTATTCTAGGTGTATTATTTTTTGCTTTTTAGTTGAATAGTTTGAAGTCGGTAATATTTTTTTGTAAAAAGGTTTTTATTTCTCACTTTTTAATCCCTCGATTTCTCCAGGATCCCATCATCAGATCGTGATCTGATAACAATGGGACCAACTTCGAAGTATACCCTATCAAATACAAAAATATTTTTTTAAATCAGTCCAGCCGCCTTTGTAATCGGTGAACAAACATACAAAAAAAAATACAGCCGAATTGAGAACCTCCTCCTTTTTGAAGTCGGTTGAAAAACAGTCCCCTATCATCACCAACAGCGGAAACTTTGTTTAACCTCGCCAATTTTTCGTACTGCTCGGTCATCCACCACTAATTCCAAGCAAACCTTGATACCGCCCACTCGCCCAACGCGTGGATCTAGAAAACTAGAGTTGGGGCCTACAGTAGGATCAACGTAACTAGGCCGGACTGGAGTAGGCGACAAGTGGTTGCGCAGATGCATTTTTTGGAAGTAGATGGTGACAGGAAGCGGGGGGCGGGGGCGGTAACTAAACCAAGAGAATTAGAGATGCGATTACGCATTACATTGTCATAATTATATAGTATTACTAACTCATGTTTTTTTGTGATAATTTTCGTAAAGAAATTGTTTTTCAAAGTTTCTTTAGTATTTACTGTAACTGTTCTAAATTTAAACTTTTATGAACTTATTTCAATAGTATTTTATATTGTTGAAAAAAAAAATTGTTAGTATTTTTAATCGATTAAACATATCGTTTTCGTAAGTAATTTTAGGGTCGCATCTCTATGATATGTGCGAAAGTGATAAGAATCTAACTTCAATCCGGTCAAGTTACGTTGATCCTACTGTACGTGTGGAGCCGACGTTAAACTAGTAAAAACCTACCGTGTAACAGTTCCATCGTCTATTTTCGTCTTGATGGCCTGTCCCACGTCCCGTTCAGTGCCGTAGATGTACGCCGAGTCTATGGCGCGGTACCCGAGGTCTATGGCCGCGGCTACTATTTGGGTGGCTAAGCGGGGGTTCAGCTGGAAAAGTATTTGTTATGGTTTATTATCCACACAAGAGAAAAGTTTAAAAATAAATTTGCATTCATTTCTCTCTACCGATCCAATTAAAAAAAATATATCTTCGTAGATACACGACGTTTCGCCGGGCGGCATATTTAGATGAAACTTGCACCAGATTTTAAGATAGACAAACAAAATACGTCTGTAAAAACTACGTCCAATTTGGTGCAGTCGTTTTTTCGTTCTGCGCGTACAAACATACAAACAAAGATAAATTCTATAATTAATTTGTTGTTTTTTTTTACAGCTCTTAGCATTAGATCGGTTCTAAATGTACCTACTGGGGATGTTACGGAGGTGCTTTTATCAGAACCGAAGTCGGAGTCGGAGTTTTTAAGTTGGTTAATAAAATCGAAGTCGGAGTCGAAGCCGGAGGTGGTGAAAAAAAATATGTTGAAAAGGCTTAAAAAATACATCACATTAATAAATGTCGGAACCGAAGTCGGAATCGGAATCGAAGACTCACAGTCACACTCTCAAAGATCATTCGGATGACAGTACACTAGTTTATTATAGTAACAAGATTCTATTAGATACTTTTTTTATTTATAGGTAGGTAGATACTGGCATTCATTTAAATAAAAGCCTGCTAACAAAAAATAAACCAAAAATGTTGATTATTTTTTGTTTAGATTCCTAATCCGGCATCTGAAATTGAAGCAAAGAACTGTCAAAAAGTACGGTCAAATGGACGTACTTTTTGACAAGTAAAAAGCCGCCATTTATGTAACACCACTAGCCTTAAAAAAAAACATTTTATTCAACGAGTATCAAACGTCAAAGAGCGAATGCTTTATTTTTTTTAAAGGCTTATTAAGGGAATGCTTCATCTAGACATTATATAATCTAAGCCAAAAACTTACCAATGCGGTTCCAAGCGCGATCGCCGGCATCTGATCTCCATTTCCAAGACTTAGATACAACATTTCACTTTTATTGTAACGCATTTTAGCTGTCGCCAGATCTTCTATCTTTCTAAGGTATACCTCTTCTGGGATCGGCTGAGTTTTGTTGACAGGAAAACTGGTGACAGTTTTTGAAGACAGTGTTGTTGTTTCAATCGTTCTTTCTGGTCTTACTGATGTGGAAGAGGTGGATTTTCCCTGTAATTTTATTAATTTATTTATTAAGATAGGTACTATGCGTTTCAAATGAGAAGATAATCTTATATATATTTCTTGTGTGCGTGTATATGTCACTGAACTCCTCCTAGACGGCTGGACCGATTTTGATGAAATTTTTTGAGTGAGTTCAAGGGGATTCGAGGATGGTTTAGATTCACAATTGAACCCGATTTACAACAAAAAAAAGAGTCGTGGCGAAGTTCGCCGGGACAGCTAGTATACTATATACTTGTCAAAATTGTACCACTAGCAACAAAAACTCCCAAGTCTGGTAAAGTACGTATGTGTATGGTAATGGAACGGACGTAATATTTATTTTCTTTGAACTATGTAGGTACCTACCTAACATTTTTCTTTTTTATAATATTATTAGTATTCTTTATTATTTAATAAACACCAAACAGAAATAAGTAAATAGGCAAAATATACCTAAGAATATTCTACACTTTAGTGGCCTTTCAGTCAGACGTAATATTTTTTTAAAACTAAAACATAATAAATAGTAAAATACAGGTCTTATATATAATTCATTAGAGTGGTAGGTACTTCTGTGTAATACTAATGACACCTTTTTACGAATCATTTAATTGCTATCCTTACGTCATACAATGAAGTTGCAGTCGTAATGCGAAACAAAATGTCATCATGACAGTTATCAACTTATTTGAAACGCATAGTACATGCTGAAATTAAGTATGATTTTTTTAATATGTTGGTGCCTAAACTATTTAAATAACCTACCTTACAAAAAAAAAAAAACAAATATGTGGGTGGGTATCATCTTGAAATGGTTTTAAGTACTTAGTTAGGTATTAATTTTATGTCAATTTATTTAATACTAGCGGCCCGCTCTGGCTTCGCACGGATATAAAATATATGGATGTTATTATACATATAAACCTTCCTCTTCAATCACTCTATCTATTAAAAAAAACCGCATCAAAATCCGTTGCGTAGTTTTAAAGATTTAAGCAAACATATGGATATAGGGACAGAGAAAGCGACTTTGTTTTATACTATGTAGTGACTAGCTTTTGGCCGGGACTCCGCCCGCGTGAATGTTGGTTATCGCGATAAAAACTAACTTATGTCCTTTCCCGAGACTTAAGCTATCTCCAAACCAAATGTCTTTTCTAAACTTCACAGACAGACAGAATTACTTCACATTTTTATAATATTAGTTTAGATTAGCTGTTCCCCGCGGCTTTGCCTCCGTCAAGTTCGAGTTTGAATTAAATATGTCGATTTTGCGTTTTCCCCGATATTTTTTGAAAATGAATTCTCGGACTTCAACAAAAAATGGACGAATTGGTTCAGCCATTATCAAGATTTGCGCTTAGCAACAGATTTGACGCTTCATTTTTATTAAATAGAAGATAGATATCGCCCGTAGCATTGCCCGCGTGGATGACTTTAGCACGTTAAGGGTTGATTTTCGCTGTCAAACGCTGATAGACGTCTTTCTTTATCCACAAAGCCAAATTTTCACAAACCTAACTTTAAAACTGACCGTTGGTGCGATTGTTTCATACAAATTTATAATCACTATTTTACCCCTTCAGGGGATGAATTTCCAAAAATCCTTTATTATCGGAGGCCTACATTATATTAAATATACGTCCTCGAAATTTCACCTCTCTACGATTAGCAGTTTAGGCTGTGCCTTGCGGGTCAATTAACGAATTTAAGCAGTGCAGTTGCAGTTCAGTTGCAGTTAAGTTTCGATTAAAACGGCCATTTACGTATTCTTGTAACTTTAGGATCGTTTTTGAAAACGCGTGCGCATCGTTCTAGAATGTCGTTATTGCGCTTTCGAGACGCATACTTGACGCAAGCGTATTTGAGATCGATCCCAAAGTTACAAGAACATAAAAATGGTCGTTTTAATCGAAACTTAACTGCAACTGCACTGCTTTAAATACGTGAATTGACCCCCTGATCCATCAGTCAGTTAGTTCCTTATTTTTATTTCAATTCAACAAAACCAATAACGAAATACATTCACAATAGGATTATGCGAGTCAAATTCAAATTGTGACTTGCTAACTTAGGTAGGTAGGTACGGAAAATTTTGCAGATAGATATTAACACTCAATATTAAGTAAATTGTATTTAAAATAGGCACATGTTCTATATTGTAATCGCAAATAGCTGTTTAACACTACGGCGTGTGGCCAGCTTGCCATTGTCATAGTTCATGTCTGCAAGTACCTAAGATTGAACTGAGAACTAGGCTATTTTTGTTTACTAGTAGAATAGATAGAACATTAAAATGTACTCACAACGAACAATAAACAGCTTAAAACGAGTAAATATTCCATTTTTGTAGAATTTACAGCTCACTTTTTAAATAATTTTATTGAATTGCATTGCAAAATGTCTTCCTTGTACGATGAAATGTCGGCAGATAATACCATAATTAAACCTACATGGGGTTTTTACGTACAATCGAAGTACCCACATCTGTTCATTGTTAATATAACATTGGATTCAAGTCTTTTGAGATTAAAAATATATGATTGATAAAAAATCTGAGTACCTACATATTTACACATTGTCTTTGATGAATGTAAAAAGTGTAATAATGAAATACCTAATTTCTTCTATTAATTAAAAATTACGGTGTTTGTTTGTGGTCGAACTCCTCCGAAACGTTCGACCGATTTTAATGATTGTTTTTGTATATTTGGTAGGTATGAGAATAGGTAGTAAAGTATTTTTTTATTTATTTTTAAAGTTCTGTTAGTGCTAGAAGGCTGTACATATTACTTATGCCGACAAAGTGAAAGAATAAAATCTTGAAAACTCTTATTTTTGAGGGTACCTAAAGGGTATGCAAAGTGGGGATGTGATGTTTTTCCCACCTACCCCATCGTGTGGGGTATCACTACGGAACACTGCATTGTGCATGGCCCGTCATGCACTTGCCCGGTTTTAATGGTAATTTTAGTATTTTTGTATAAATTGCAAAAGCGGAGAAAATTGATGCAGATTTTCTCCGTTTTTGCAATTTATACAAAAATACTAAAATTAACAAAAACAATTTTAAACATGATTGTATTAATGGCAATGTTGTCATATTTTTCATCCAGGTAACATTATCCACACTAAAATTCGTCATCGTTGTCAGACGACCGTCCGTGATCTTCTTTGCAGGTTGTACATAACTACAAGTAATTTTGCACGATAAAGAAATACTTACCTAAATATGAAACCGTAAAAAGGACAACGTCACCTAGTGGTGCCATTTTTATTAGGGTTCCGTAGCCAAAATCGCAAAAACGAGACCCTTACAGTTTCGTCATGTCCGTCTGTCTGTCTGTTTGTCCGTCCGTACGTCACAGGCATTTTACTTAAATACTACACAATGAATATTTATTAAATTTGTTAAAAAGGTGTCTTGTAGTAATCGCTACTCATAGTTTGACAGCTAAATAACAATTCGCGTTGCTAGCAACCAGTCAATAACGTGACTGGTTGGCAACCAATCAATAATGTGATCGTTGCTACGTGACTGCTTAGCAACCAATCAATAACATGACCGCTGCTACGAGACACTTTTTCGTGCGTGCACAAAATAAAAAAGATAGCACAAATACTTTAAACTAAAATTATTTCGGACACGATCGGATATAGGTGGGTCATTTTCACAGAAAGTGTACCGCTACAAGAAATATTATTTAAATATTTAGGGTCACGATAAGTAGTTTCAGGATTATATATTGATCTGGCAGATATTTAATTAAGGAAAAATGATTACAAAATAAATGTTTCTGCTTTATTTATCGAAATATGACACTTTTAATGCTGGATAGCAACAAAACCTATTCCATTCCGTGACCAACACTTTAAATTTATAGAAATAAAATAAAACAAAATTTACCTTCACTAAATGGTTTAATTTCGTCCACTGACATTAACTTTCATTACAAAGTAGAATAAACTATAATCAGCTATAACAATCAGTAACAATAACCTTAATAATCTCCATTACGTTACTCTTTGGAAAAATAGGAACATTAACTTTATGTTTCTACAATTACAACAAATATTTGAGACTTATCTTTAAACATACAAATAAACAACTTATAACTATATGAATATATCTGCAATTTGGTAACAATTAGACAGCACTTTAGTGCTAAAAATAATATCAAAAAATAAATCATAAAGGGACAGTCACGGAATGGAATGTTTCAGTAACGGAGTATCATTATTAAGACCATATCACACTTGTGTTCCTTTCCGTTATTGAGACAGTCCATTCCATGACTATTCCGTGACAAGAAAAGTGAGATCAGAATTTTTTGTGAAACTTTAATATTCTTCACCAAAACATTTGCGACATATGTAATCAAAATAGTTTTGGCCTTCAGTACACGTAGTACAAAAGTGTTTTTTACATACCATACATTTTACTACCGCCGTCATTTTGATATGTTTATTGCATGCGAAACACTGCAAACTTCGTGATACTATTGTCTTAATTGAAGGATTATTATTTCGAACCCTATTTTCTTTATCTTTAACATCAGTAATTCGTATCTTTTTAAATTCGTTAATGTTATACGTTGTTGAAGAAGCCTGCCGCTTATGGGGTGGTAAGTTTTTCGGAGGTTCTTTTCGTATTTTATTTTCTGTAACTATGTTAGAGCATACCAAATCGCTCTTCAAATCACCGTTTCCAGATCCTGTACTACTGATATGATTTAAAATTAAAACTGGCAAGGCGGACATATCTGTGTCTATTAAATTTGTAAGTGCTTCAAAATCATTTATCCCGTCATCATCTTCCAATAAACTGGGTACGTTCAGGTTCTCTCTATAGTCAACTGAGGTTAAATTATGTGTACCCACATTTACAGCAAATTCTAAATTAGATGTCTTACTTGTTGATTGTTTTGAAATTACATCACTCATATTTTCAGCAACTTCTAAATTTAATGTATTGCTTGTTGATGGTATTGAAGTTATATCACTCACTACATAATTTGGGAGAACATGTTTTTTCAACGCAAAACATTCACAAATCCGGTCTTTATGAATTTGGCAAAAACAGCTTAATACTCTGTGATATAACTGTAGCGAACCACATTTAGTTATCACTTGATGTAAGTTTAACGTGCCAGGCACTGCTTTGAGTGTAGCAGGGATGTTTTTTTGAACCATTGTAATTTCGGAGTCTTCAATGAAAAAAAACTGTATGCTTTTGGAAATAGATTGCAGCATCTCAAAAGCGTCTTTAGCAGTTATTATATCCCGTCCATAAGCAACTTGTTTGTCTAGAGTCCTTTTAACTGATCCCCCTATCCCATCCGCTACGCCCTTTCCATGCCCGCTTTCAGAGAAGTTCCAGGTGGATAACTCTAAACCCAGGTTTTTGGTATAATAATTCAAAAGAAAGAAATTCTTTTTCTGCCTATATTGGGAACTGGGTCCATCTGAGAAGAAATGAAGACGTTTTACTTCAGGACACTTTGTTTTTAACAAATCGATAACAGGTAATAGATGAGCCCAAATAGCACTTGGCTCATGACATTTACTATCCGAAACCGAACAAAATGACTGCGAATATACCACAGTGTAAGGTTATTTGATTTTTTGATGCCCCAAAATGTGTGGCTTGGATCTCTTCACTCAATTTACATTCATAATTTTCACTAAAATTACATAGTATCAATGCCTCATCTGGTTCCAAATTAGTAATTTTTTCCCTGTATTCGCGTTGCTGGTGTTTCCAATTACATACGTGAATCTTGTAAGATAGTAAATTATTTTCAAAAATCTGTATTAACTCTCCAAGTGTGCCCTCTTTGCGATTTTTCACTGTTTTTTTTCGTTATCAACTTTTTTAGTTTCCCTTGTTCTATCTTCTCATATGTGTGGTCGATCCTTTCCCAACGTTCCCAGTACACATTTTTAGACAAAGCTTCTCCTTCTAATGCATATATCAATTTTGATTGGTTGCAAATTGTACATGTCCCATACATACAATCATATGTATTCGAATCGCAAGATAATTTTACAATTACGTCAGTAAGTGATTTGATATCTTGTGTGAATGCCTTATTTCTCAATAAACTGGAAAATAGCATATTCATATTACTATGCTTTATGCTTAAGCAAGTGTCTCGATTATGGATATTAGGTGAGAGTATATACGCCGGTTTGTATCTGAAAAAAGTAATAAAGCTAAACCGTCCACCTTCATTCTTATAAATTTGGTACAAATTAAATAATTTATCAGTAAGGTAACGAATTTGATGCTTCTCTTTATTGACTGTTTTGCACTCTTTCTTCCCACTTGTACTACGACTTATATCATCCCGTATAAAAAATGATTTCAATTCTTCTTTAATCTTAACACTTTGAAGGGTTCGCATCCGTTGTAGCACTCTTACACGTCCTTTTAAACCCAAAAGATTTGCAACAAATGTTTTGCATTTATTTCTGTTAACTATGTCAGTCTCGGCAATACTTTTTAAAATACGTTTTTCTTTCCTACTTTTGGATTTATAAACTGTTTGTAGAGCGCTCTCTATGACTTCTTCTCTCGCTTTCATTTTTAGAACTTTATTTTCTAAGGCATCAATTCTCTTTGAAGATTCCAATTTTAATCGATAACACCTTTTTCTTAATGTCTGTATATTTTTATGCAGATGATTATTATTGTTAACCGCTTTTTCGTACATTCGCCGCAATCTCCTGATGGTAAGTAAATGATTTTTGTTCAAACATCGATTCCTGTAGTAGATGCTTCATTTGATGTGGTTGGTCTCTCACTTTCACTAATATTGTTTTCGGTGTTAGTCTTTCTGCTTGCAGTTTCAGCCTTTTTCGCTTTCTGTCTCTTTTTCTGCTCTCTCCATTTTTTTCTTTGATCTGCCTTCTCTTTTTCTGACAGTTCAGTTACTTTTTTATTTTTTAACTTAATTCTATTCAAATCTTTTTTTTTATACTGTTCGTATTTAATAGGGTCCTTTTTCAATTTTTCTCTGTAGCGTTTCATTTTTTCAGCCGGCGTAAGTGGCATCTTTAAGTATTAAAAAGTATCGGTAAATATATTGAAAGTCCAATCTAAGAATAAAAAATACACTTTGTGCCTACACAAAATTGACAATAAAAAGATTATTTAGTAAACATTACTTAAATATTACAATAATCACATTCGTCTTCAGTATAGTGGTCATATATAGCATAAGTTGTGCAGTGCTGGCACCAAAAAAAGTCACAATTTATCAAAGTCTTCACTTTAGTATTGTTATATATAACAAAGTGGTACAGCCCGTTAGTAACTGAAGTAGGAAATTTACATCCAAAACATTTCTCCGCTATACGAAAATGAGTGATTTCCCATGGCCAAGCAAGTTCTTCGAGTAACCAGAAATCATATTTAGTTAAATAATCGTCAATGTCTGCAACGACAACCATTTTTTTTTTTCAAATAAGTACCTGTAAGTAAATTGATGTATATTAGACAAGGCCAAAAGTGCTATTTGGACCAACTTTTTTCAGTAGTCTCCAAAAATTATAAATGTGCTGTCATTCGATTTGGAATAGTCTCTAGATGATTTTTGAGAAAAATTAAGCAAATATTGCAAATATTGTAAAGTTATTAACAAATAGCTAAAGAAAAAAAAGAATATAATTCGAATCGAATCATTCCTAATTTTCGGAGACTGCCGAAAATAGTTGGTCCAAAAAGCACTTGTGATCTAGTCTATATTTGTAGTAAGTACCTATTAACTTAGTATTTGGGCACGATTATCGCTTAGTTGTGATGAAAGTAAAAATATCCGTTCGATTAATAATAAGGTTATGTCTGCAAATTGTACAATGTACATTCTGCTTAAGGATTCCATTCCGAAACTTTTGGTTCCACATAGTACGTTACCAGTGTTTTGGTTTCGGAAAGAAGGTAGCGGAAAACTATCTCTCTGTAAATTTATATTTCTATCTTTTTCATAAAGTAACTAAGCAATAATTAAATAGAAAAAGTAGATTCAGAGCATTTCAAAGACCTATTATACTATTAGCAAGAAACTATACTCTTAAACTTACCTTAAATATCGGTTTCGGTTTGTGGAACATCAAAATTGGAATGTTGACACCAAGGCACCTGTTGATGTTATTTGTCGCCGTCGAAATGAACGATTCAAAATGGTGACCGTTCCAAAAAGTAAATTAAGTGTTGCCAAACCAAATAAAAATGTTTTAAGAATATTTTTGTTTTAGAATGGATTATAAATTAAGGTTTCGGAATGGAATTTTCCACCGTTA
The DNA here is from genome assembly GCA_945859575.2 of Herminia tarsipennalis. NCBI lineage: Eukaryota > Metazoa > Arthropoda > Insecta > Lepidoptera > Erebidae > Herminia > Herminia tarsipennalis. The sequence goes on from OX243854.2 coordinate 10,454,191, forward strand.
CTGATTTGTGTCCACGTCTTAGTAAATTAATTAAAAATAACTTTTTCATATAACCTTATTTCAATTAATTTAAAATAAATAGTTAAGTACCGTATCTTCTAGAATAATAAACATATTTGTCTTAAATATGTAACTATAAATTGATATTTTGATTTAAATTTGACAATTGTACGTTGGGACAGAAGAAAGGTAGGGTACTTGCTAGAAATAATTTTGAAAAATAACAAGATAACGGTTTACACCATGCTGAGTTCTATAAAAACTTATAAAATAATAAATGTAGATTTGGATTTTAAAAAAGTCTTTCACAGTATTCACAAGTAATATAGTCAATAATAACAACAAAGCTGCGGGACAGTGCAAAAACGCCATGTACAAATTCTGTGAAAATGACCCAGGTACCGTCATTAAATGATACCCGGAAAACTGCGTTTCTCAACAAAAGGGCAAAGTGCTGTGAACATACGCTCTTCTGCTGGTGCAATTATTCAAATCGGATTTTTTCATACGGTTTTTACTATGCTCTTGCCCGGTTTTTAACCATCAAATATTTGTTTATTACGTTAAATTAATATTCGGTATCGAATAAAGACATTTCATGTTTTATCGTAAGTTCGTAACGTGAAATCAGCTGACAATTTGACTAGATTGACATCAATTCAATAAGAAGAGATGTTTGCAGTTGATATCAAAAGCTAAAATGACTCACCTCAAAAAGCGCTATTTTTTCCGAGACAGAGCACTTTATAGGCATCTCTTTTATACTAATCTTCCTATTTTTAGGCGTTTCTGATCTTTCATAGTCGCCGGACTTAAGTCGGTACAACATTCTTTGTACTTGTCCCTTCACTGCATCGCCTAAATCTAATTCTGCTAACGATTTTGACCGTTTCATTTCTTCTTTGGACTTCGTTCCGACTTTTTCGACAATGCTGTATGATTTCATACGAGTTCTATATTGTTTCCCATATATTGTTTCGCTTTCGAAATTATTATTTTGAATTACATTTTCATTAATTTTGATGTAATTTTCTGTTGAAGCGTATTGTTTATTCCCTGTAACAGTAGTGTTATGGTCTACCGCATCATTCCGAGTTGTAAAGTCTTCAGCTGGTGCAGAAATACTGCTATAAGACCTTTCTTGGTTCGTACGTACTGCTATATAATTGGAAGCATGTCTATGTGTAGTTGCATATAGCTTATTATTAAATCTACTCATTATACTTAATTTAGTTTCACCTATTTCAGGTTCGCTATCAACTAGCTCTGGATCGCTAGCTATTTCTCTATCATTATTATTATCATCTATTTCATATTCGCCTTCTGTTGAGTCATTATCAAAGTTTTCTGATGACTGATGTACCAACTTTATATCGACTTTCTCTGATAAATCTTTAGTATTTTCGACAATGCTTGATTCAATCTTCGCAGTAATGACAATGGGCGTATCTATTATATTATCATTGTTTTGAAATTCATTTGTATCAGGAATTATAATTTCACTCTTTTGAGAACTGAAATCTATTTTTCCTGCTAGTGGGGTATCTGGTCTGTCTATAGGTACTGTGAGTTGTCCTTCATGCATTGTAAAGTCAATTGTCTCTGGTAAAATTTGAATTACTTCGCTAAAAACAGTATCAGTTGGAATATCAATTTTAGCCGGTAATGTTGTTGCCTTGTCCCCTTGATTCATTACATTTATTTTAAGTGCTTCAATTTTAGCAGCATCGCTTTTGTAAATAGATTTTTCAGGGAGTATTTTAGGTAGTTTATCTAAAGGTAGGATTGTTTCAGTGTAATTTCCTTTGCTTACAAGTTGCTTGTTGACCTCTATTTGCTTATTCCATATACTAAGGTCAAGTTTACCAACTCTCGGTCTCCTTATTACTGGTCGCTTTTCTGTATCTTGAATACTTATTTTCCCTACTGAATGTTCGATAGTGACACCTTCACTTTCGTTTGGACTAAAATCTAATTTTGCTGGTAAGGCTGCTGTTAATTCTGGTCGACTTTCATCTTTTTTATTCCATGTCTTTTCAGTTTCTATTTGAGCGTCATGCACCTGATGTTCTTGGTGTATAAAATCGAGACTAATAGGCAATAATGCGCCTTGTTCAACTTCACTGTTTTGTTTGGTCAACATTTTGTGAGAAAATTTGGTCACAGTTCCTTTCTTTTCGCTGACTGTGACGTCGATTGCCTCAGGTATTACTGTTTGTGTGATAGACAGTAGTTGATCCTCATTTGGCACAAAATCAATTCTTCCAGGAAGGATGGTAGGCATGTCTCTTACTACTTCAGGTGTGAAAGCAATATTTTCTGGCAAAACTGCTGGCGATTTATTTTGTCTTATTATAGTTTCGCTTTGACTTATATCATGAGTAACTGTTTCATGTATTTTTAACAGTTCGTCTTGGCTCTCTGAAGTTACTTCAAGATTTTCTGCTATTTTAGAAACTTTTTCAATTTCACTCAACTTCTTTTCATATAATGTTTTGCTTGCCACTATTTTAGGTAATTTAATCTGGGTTTGGTTTGATTCAGAGTGTTTTCCTTTACCTACGTATTGTTTATTGACCTCCACTTGTTTATTCCATAAATCGAGGTTCAGTTTACCAACTCGGGGTCTCTTTACGTCAGTCTTTTCATTATTTGTAATTTTAACAGTTTCTGGTGAATATTCAATACTACTATGCAGGCTTTCATTTGTATTAAAATCTAGTTTTGCAGGTAAGGTTGTAGCAACTTCTAGCTGTCTCTCTTCCACTAAAATATTTGCAGTTGCTGCTTCTATTTGCTTTTCATCATGTACATAATCAATTTTCTCAGGTAATAATATGATTTGTTCAGCATGATTTATGTTTTTGTCTGTTGATAAAATCGTTTCGTTTACTACAAAGCTTTCAATGGCTTGTGGTAATATCACAGCCTCTTGAAGGACATCCTCGTTTGCAGCAAAGTCAATTTTAGCCGGTAAAATTGTGGCTACTTCTTCACTGTTGTCCTTCGTTCGTTCAATTTTACTCACTGATTTATCTGACAATGTATTTGATGTTTTAACAAATTTACCTTTGCCTACAAACTGTCTATTAACTTCTATTTTTTTGTTCCATAAATCTAAGTTAAGTTTACCTATTCCTGGCTTCTTTACCGCCTCTTGACTTTTTTTTCTTTGAGTAACAACTGTTTCTGGAGAATATTTCACAGCACTGTCATTACTTTCGTTTGGAATGAAGTCTATTTTTGCAGGTAAAATTACAGACTTTTCGGGCGTTCTTGCACCTCTTTCAGCGTCAAACTTCTCTGGTACCAATTGTGACGTTTCTACTTGATTTTCATTGTGTTCAAAATCAAGTTTATCAGGTAATATTACTAGACTTTCGGCTTTATTGCCTTCAGTATTAAAGTTAAACCCTGTTTCAGAAGAGGGGATTTCGACTTTTCTATTTATTTCAGCATTTTCAGTGACAATAAAGTTGATTGCTTCAGGTAAAACTGTAACATGTTCATTTTGATGGACTACTGAAATGTTTTCAATATTTTGCTCTTGAGATTTCCATATATGGACCATATTGATTGCTTCATTATTAATTTCTGTTGTAGGTTCATTAGAGTCTATTTTTGGTTGAGTCGTATTATCTTCTAGGCCAAATCCTTCTTCTACGTCTTCCTCGGTATCCAATGTAGGCGTTTTGTTTTTAATAATACATTTCTTTACCTTGATAGAAATTTCTTCCGGCTCTTTTCCCTGAAAAATAAATATTATGTCGTGTTATTTTTTTACTAAATTAATTTTTGTTTTTTAATAAATCTTTTTGCTGCCAATACCCTACAGTCAATTCATATAACAGATTCAATTTTACAAAGTGAAGAAGTGCGACAAGTAATGGAACAATCCTTTGTGAGCTAAAATGATTTGTTATTTGTTATTTATTATAAGACATCTAAATATTGTACATTGTTTGTGCAGGACCCTTTTATGAAATATTAAGTTCGACACTTGCTGGTGTGATGCTCTTCATAGTAATTCAGGACGAAATTTAATTTATCAATATTATAGCCACATTACATGTTTGTAACAGTACACAAAATATTAATTGTCGTACTGTTCGAAAAGGTACTATTTGGGCTAGGCGTCTGCACGACTACGCTCGCATTGGTTATTTGAAAATAGATTCTGGAATGTTTCATATGTAGCGATTAATCCGATTGATATTTTCTTTGTAATTATCTTTCAGTTGCACTTACCTCAAACATAGCGATTTTAGATAAGACAGATTTCTTCTTAAGTACATTTTCTTCTAAGTCAATATCTGTTTTAGGCAAATCTATAATTTCTTTTTCACTAATCTGAGTGATTATCTTGCTTACATTGCCTTTTAAAACTGGTACACTTTCTATTGTGTTGTCTTTGCTTAGCACAGGCAAACTGTTATCATCTTGAATCTCTTTCTGAACGGGTGCCAAATTATTGTAATCACTAGGAACTGAGTTTGCATTAACGTCTGATTGATTCAATGTGGCAGTTATAGCATTAGACTCTTTTATAACATTTACAGTTTGTACAACTACTTGTTCATTAATTTCGTCTGCAACCTTAGCTTGAACCACAGGATCTTGAGTTTTTAATAAAATAATATCTTTAGCTTCTTGTTTCTCGCTAACAGTAGTACCGATTTTTTTATCTCTTCTATCGAGTTTGCTAGTATGTTCACTGTGACTCCTAACATAACTTTTTGTTCTGATTTCGTCAGCTGCTCTCCATTCAATTGATTTACTTCTTTCGATATTTTTTAGGCTACCTTTACTGTAGCTGTGTGTAGTTTTCGAAATAGGTACAGCTATTTTAGTATCTTTAGTATAATTTTCCGTTTTAGAAACTGGTTTGAAAACGGGTGTTGCTATTTTTATATTGTCTTTTGTATTATTTTCAGTTATCAGGACTTCTTGCTTTAAGTCTGTTTTGGATTTATCTAAGTGCGGAATTTTGCTTGTAAATGATTTGCCGTTTTCTTTAGGTGTAATTTCATTGCTGTGCTCTTTAATTTTCGGTGAAACAGTAATACTTTTACCATCTCTGCTGAATGTTCTGCTGATACTGCGCGTATTTTTTTCAGTTCGGATTGGTATTTCTCTGGAAGTTGTTTCTGTTATAGTAGTTCTACTATTACCGTCTTGAAGTTCTTCATGTTTAACTACTTCACTGTTAACCAAGTCTCTGTCATCTAAAGTTGCTGGACGTTTATTAAGGTCTCTACTAATATTAGGATTACGTTCAAATTTTATCGGAATACCTGTTTTAATAGTTTGTCTCGTTATTGTCTCTTTGGTAACCAGTCGATCACCGTCAAACTCTTCAACTTGAACAGTTTCTTCACTGTTTTGAGGGAATTCAAACTCTTTGATATCGATTACATCATTAGTGGTTGCATAACTAATACCCCTACTAATACCACGTAGAGTGACTTTTGTTTTCACTGGACGACCTTCAATTGTCTCGGTTATAACCGTGTCTTCAACAAATTCTCTATTTGTATTATTACTATCAGTAGTTTCAACGACATTCATTTTCTGATTATGACTTACTTCTACACTATTACCCCTTGAAAATCTTTTGGTTGTAATAGAAGAAGCTGACACTTTAAAACCTCCATCTTGTAAATTAGATGGTACAGCATTTTTGCTCTTAACCTTTTCAACCAGTGAACCAATTTTGCTTCCTCCACTGCTTTTCCTTCTCCAAGGTATTTTAGATAGTTTTAAAATTTCTGTGTGTTTTACGCTGTCATCATTACTGTCATACGCGTGAATAATCTCTTCAAATTTAGTTTCTACTTTGACAGGGTCATCAATTTTGACAGTTAGTATTTTGTCATCGATGTCTTTTTGTTTATCGTCAACAATTTCGTCATAAATTTTGTCAAATTCATCGTTAGTCATGTCTTCTTTAAATGATGATGCTCTTTTAAGAGATATTAGTTTTGGAATCGATGATCTACGAGGCTGGAACAATAATTTGGTTATTATTATTATTTACAAAATATTGCTTGGCCCGATTCAGGGCCGTTAATTGTTGAGGAGTTCACTATCAGCTCTATTACATTGTGTAATAGTAGGTAGTATGACAAGAATAAAGTGCTACTCAATACCATATTAAAGTAACTAAATCGCAAACTGTAAAATATTAATGGGTATACTTCCAAGTTGGTCCCATTGTCATCGGATCACGATCTGATGATGGGATCCTGGAGAAATCGAGGGAACTCTTAAAACATTAAACGCAAACCTACAGTGATTTAGGTATATTTCATAGCGGTTCGTGGGTTCGTGCATTTACTCTCAAAAAGCACTAATTGGTGAAATGGAACTGATGATTCTTCATTATCAGTTCCATTTCACCAATTAGTGCTTTTTGAGAGTGCCACAAATGACGAGCGGAACCATTCAATATTTTACGGTTTGCGATTCAATTATTTTATTGTGGTATATGAATAGCATTTTATTCTCGTTATACTACTATTACACAATGTAATAGAGCTGATGGTAAACTAACATGTGAACTCCTCAACAATTAACAGCCTTGAATCGTGAAAAGCAATATTTTTTATAAGAATTTGAGCAGTTGCCATAAGCCTATTGTAACTTAGACAAATTATAAAACAACCCACTTAAAAGTAAGAAATAAAAAACGTTTTTACCAAAAAATATAACCGACTTTAAAAAATAAATACAAGGCAACTAACTAAATATAAAAAAAAAACTTAAACATTTTGAAGTTGTAAATGTTGATAAACTTTCGCGATTTGTACACATTATAAAATGATATATACCTACTACGGGTCTTAATCGCGTGAATAATTTAAGTTAAAATACCTTGTTTATTGCCCGACATTTCGACCGTATTGCCGTACCCGTAGTATATATAATTTAATTTTGAAGTAGATGCGAAATAAAACTTAAAATCTACTATTTTTATGGCTCCAACTTTAAAACGTTTTAGTTTAACAATAAAATAATTTTGGGGTGTGTTTGAATCTTCAAATATAGTTGTATAATAATAATACCAGGGTGTTTCCATTCTGTTCTTTCTTCTTTTTGTTGACTTTTTCAGCAGCTTCCTTGAATTTCAGCTGAGGAATTCTTGATTTCTTTGGTTCGATCACTCTTTCTGAAATGATTAATAAATAGGTATTAAGGAAATATAGTTAACGGCTTTTAGCATTATATCTAACACTTATTATTACAATACGAAAGTCTCGGTTTCGATTCCTGGATCTGGACTTTTTTTTTCTATCTTTTAAAAATGCAATTATTGTATAAATAAAGTGAATGGCAAGAGATGCCTATAAAAATACTAGAGTATTCGACCTGCGATATCATATTTTGTAACGAGGCAATAACAAAAGCCGTGATAAGTAGTTATTTAACTACTGGCTGGATTTCGCAAGCGAGGGTCCAACTCGTGTGCAGAAAAGGATAGACAAAAAAATTGAGGTCTAGTAACATAGTCCAGATAGGTGGTTCGATTCCGGCCTCGGTTTGACATACGGAAGTCTCGGGTTCGATTCCTGGGCCTGGACTTCAAATTTTTCTATCTTTCAAATATGCAATTATTGTATTAATAAAGTAATTGGCAAGAAATACGTATAAAAATTGCTATAACAACATTTAATTCAAAGTTTTCCTATTTTATTATAGTTTGATATTAAGGCAGGTATTGTCTATTTCTAGAACTAAATTAGTACCTATAATTTATTTTCCCAGATTTGTCATAGACTAGTCGCAAGTATTTTTTAATAAGTACCTAAGCTCTAGAAGTCACCTAGGACTTCTAGAGCTTATCTTATAATTATATCATAGGCCATGAAAGTAGTCTACCAGTTTTGACAAAATTTTAATCTGTAGTGTAGCGTTAAGGTTCAGAGTAGTATCTGTCATGGTTTATGACATTTATTTCTCAAAAGAATACAATAATCACATAAAGAGAAAAATACAATACTTCATAACAAAAAATATTAGCCGATAAGCGTTGTTAGTAGGGTAATTATAAAATAAAAATGTTAAAGGGTAGGTATGAGTGAGATTTTTTGGAAACCGTTCGTGTAGAAAGAATGCATGTTTGTTAAGGCTCATGACATAGTGATGGGCAATAATTAAAATTTTGAGTTTGCTAAAAACGATGATTTGATTTTATGTGTAATATGTTAAGAAAAAAAATTCTAATCTGTTAGTATATTATTACAAAAGATAGTCAACTTTATTGTTTTATCACGTGATGAACTTCTACCGAATTATTTCGAGGCGGGGTATTTTGGCGCCCATTTGTCATAGCTTATGGCGCCATCTTTAACATAGCCTTGGTGCCTCTTCAACATAACTAGTCCGGCCATAAATACTGTTAACTACATAAAAACTTTTCTTTTTTTCAACATTTTAATTACCTTGAATTTGGAACGCTTTATTCCTTTTAAAACTTCTTTTGATTTCGCGCCATTAAACATATTTTTTCGTGTTCATTATCAAATTACAATATGGATTAAGGTGTTAAAGAAAATAGGATTGCGGTGATCGCCTTGCACAAAGTGGGTATGGTGTCGTCGTTCATATTCCAGACACTTCAAAAGCTTGGTATCAGCCGTATGTTAATATTACTAAAACTTATATGTACATATAAGTTTTGGTAATATTACATTAATTCATTTAAAATAATTACATTTTCATTTGTAACAGAACTTATGGCCGGACTAGGTAGAATTTAGTACGCACGCCGGATTGCCCCCCTCCCTAGATCTGTCACTGGGTGACGGACTACATTTTTTATTTAGTTTGACTAACCTTCCACCTCAAACATAGGTGTGATTTCTTCACTGGTCGCAGTGCTGATGGTTCGTTGAATCGTCTGCGAGCCAGTCTGGACTGCAGTGTGGACCTCTGTGTAGCTTATACGCTGGCCGCCATGTACTATTCCCTGTTATTTAAAAAAAATATTATATTTTGGGACGACACACGACCATCCTAATCCTAAACTAAACAGAGCTTGTATTATGGCAACTAGACAACTGATAAACATTATTTCTAAATAAATTGTTATAGATAAATTACACCCAGACGCAGAATAACCGTGCTCGTCACATGAGGATTTATACTAAGTGGAGATCGAACCCACAACCTCTGACTTTAGTGTCACAAACCACTAGAGTAACACGCCAGTAGAATATATATTTAAATCTTTGAGTTTCTGATTCTAGGACATTTCCAGGAACCGGAAATGTCTCCTGTGTGTGATGAGCTGATATTGAATGACCTCCGTCGCCGATTTTAGTAATGTAGGTTATGAGGCAAATCCATGGCTACTAAGGGGTCGTAAGTCGAGACTGTTACCACTATTGTCCTCATCTCCTCTCATCTCGTCTTCGCCTTCCAGGTCTTTTAATCGTCAAATTAAAAGACTCAGAATTATAAAAAGTTCAAATATATAGGTATCAGGGTCGTAGCTAGACTGTTCTTAGAGTTAGGACGATAGTAATGTTTAATTAAAAGACTGGCATGTTGGTCTAGTGGTTAGTGACCCTGACTGCTAAGCCGGAGGTCGTGGGTTCGATCCCCACCCAGGATAAAACTTTATGTGATGAGCGCGACGGTTTATTCTGTGTCTGGGTGTTATTTATCTGTAATATGTATTTAGAACTATTTAAGTATGTTTATCAGTTCTCTGGTTTCCATAATCCGAGCTCTGCTTAGTTTGGAATCAGATGGCGTTGTGTGTCCCAAGATATTATTATTATTATTATAAAAGGATGTTTTAATGCTCACACTTGGTTTTTTAAACTACCAAATGAAGAGACGAGCAGGTCGTGGGCCTGATGGTAAGCGTCACGCTAGCCCATAATGCCAAAAATCCTTTTTTGGTAAAGATTTGTACACGTGACATTAATAATAATAATAATATGTTGGGACAACTTACACAACGCTATCTGATCCCAAACTAAGCAGAGCTTGTACTATGGCAACCAGACAACTGATAAACATACTTATATATTTCTAAATACATATACATATTATAGATAAATAACACCCAGACACAGAATAAATCATCGTGCTCATCACACAAAGTTTTATCCTGGGGGGGATCGAACCCACGACCTCTTGCGTAGCAGTCGGATACACTCCATAAGTCTCATTTGCACACTTACTACAGTGCCCTTCCACCGAAACACAGTGACGTGATAACATCACTATTTTACGGAAGAATAATCAGCGGACCAATTCACGTTTTTAAAGCAGTGCAGTTGCAGTTATAAATAAATATCTATAAATAAATATCTTGGGACAACTCACACAACGCTATCTGATCCCAAACTAAGCAGAGCTTGTACTATGGAAACCAGAGAACTGATAAACATACTTATATATTTCTAAATACATACATATAGATAAATAACACCCAGACACAGAATAAACCATCGTGCTCATCACACAAAGTTTTATCCTGGGTGGGGATCGAACCCACGACCTCTTGCGTAGCAGTCGGATACACTCCCACCGCGCCACAGAGGTAGTCATATCATAGTTAAGTTTCGATTAAAACGCCCATTTTCGTATTCTTGTAACTTTGGGATCGATCCTAAAAACGCTTGCGCACCGTACTAGTATATCGTTATTGCGCTCTCGAGACGCATACTTGACGCAAGCGAATTTGATACTTGACGCAAGCGAATTTGATACTTGACGCAAGCGAATTTGATACTTGACGCAAGCGAATTTGATACTTGACGCAAGCGAATTTGATACTTGACGCAAGCGAATTTGATACTTGACGAAGCGAATTTGAGATTGATCAAAAATGGCCGTTTTAATCGAAACTTAACTGCAACTAAACTACAACTGCACTGCTTTAAATACGTGAATTGACCCCCTGTTAATTCTTCCGTGAAATAGTGTCAGCACCAGCACTGTTGTGATACCCTCGGACCCACCAAGACAGCCTATGGCTTAGGCCTATCACCATGCACCGTAGGTTGTACCTACTGCATGTGTTTAAAACCTTTTTATAACAATAACAGATTTTTGACGTGATAATCTATACTAATATTATAAAGCTGGAGTTTGTTTGTTAGAACGCGGTAATCTCAGAAACTACTGATCGGGATTGAATAATTATTTTACTGTTGGATAGCCCATTTATCGAGGAAGGCTATTGGCTATATACATTACGAAATAACATCACGCTACGACCAATAGGAGCGGATCAGCAATGAGAAATGTTGCAAAAACGGAAAAAATTTAAGCAGACGAAGTTGCGCGGAAAAGCTAGTGTCTTATAAATCGATGACCGTGTGCACGTACGAACAAGTATCTAAAAAAAATGCACGTTATTGATTGGTTGCTAAGCAACAGCGAATAGTGATTGCAGCGACATGGCATGCGATACAAGTGGGTAGATGACTACAATAACAATAAATTATTTTACTCTAAACAGGAAATAGCATTTGCAAAATTATTCTGGAAAACAATGTTTCTCTACAATTTTACGTTGCCATGAATTTATAAACATGAAAACAAACATTGAAACTGCATGATTTGACCATACAAAAGAATGACGTCATTGTTTTGTATTTCATATAAATTAGTACGAGGCGCAACGTTTTGACGTTTCTTAAAAATATAGGTACTGATTTGACTTGACAGTTATCTACTCTATTGGAACTAACGTTATTGATTGGTTGCTAAGCAACGCGAATAGTGATATGTCATAATGTTTTCAGACGTTTTCACGTAAAATTATCATCCGTAAACCGACTTTATAGACAACGATTTATTTTTTTAACAATGCAATAACAGTTGTTATTATTTGGCAACCTTGTTTAATATCAATGTTATACTTTTAGTAAACTTATTTACTTTATTCGAAGCGTTATCAATGACAGGTAATTGATGGCTATTGATAGCTGTTATCTTTTATCAAATGCACACTCGAATTCACTTGTATATTGCATGTTGATATGATTTTTGGAATACAATATGTTGTTATTATTTACATTTTTATTATAAACGAAGAAGGCTTACCGATAGTTCACGACCTATATTAATAGTTGACTGGCCTGTTGGTCTAGTGGTTAGTTACCCTGACTGCTAAGCCAGAGGTCGTGGGTTCGATTCCCACTTAAAATAAATGTTTGTGTGATGAGCGCGAATGCTTATTTTGTGTCTGGGTGTAATTTATCTATAATATGTATGTATTTAGAAATATTTAAGTATGTTTATCAGTTGTCTGGATGCCATAGAACAGTTTGTGCCTAATTTGAAATCAGATGGCCGTGTCTGAATTGTTTTATAATTTAACTTTCGCTCCCGGCTCCGCCTGCGTGGATGTCGGTTATCGCAATAAAAACTATCCTATTTCTTATTCTGGGACTCAAACTATCTCCATATGAAATTTCATCTAAATTGGTTTAGCGGTATAAGGGTTAAAACGTATCAGACAGAGTCACTTCCACATCTATACTAATATTATAAAGCTGAAGAGTTTGTTTGTTTGAACGCGGTAATCTCAGGAACTACAGTTCCGAATTGAAAAATTCTTTCACTGTTGGATAGCCCATTTATCGAGAAAGATCCATTTAACATCACGCTACGACCAATAGGAGCGGAGCAGCAATGAGAAATGTTGCAAAAACGGGGAAAATTTACACAGACGAAGTTGCGCGAGACAGATAGCTTATAATATTAGTTTCGATTATAATATTACTTAACCCTTACATGGTTAAAAATAAAACGTCACATAAATATCAATATTTATATTCAAATTTCTGAACACTAGTAACAACAGTTTTCCCTGGCGTTACTTCTTTTTTAAACAAATGTTGGAAACTTATCGCGATATCTTCGGTAACTGTTACTTTTTGTAACTTCATATCACCTTTAGTAAGTGTTGTTTCTTTTTTGGTTACTGTAATAACAGGTGACAGAGTAAAATCAGTATCTGTTACTATGGAACAGGTATTGGTATCGACGGTATCTGTTACTGAGGAACACGTATTTGTATCGGTTGTGTCTTCATAGTTAGGGCCTACCTCTCGTATTTCTTGCTCTCCTGGTACTTCGGCCGATATGTTCGGTGGACTTTCATATTCTCTCTGGATTTTGAATGTTGATGATTCGGCCATTGTCGTTCTGAAACGTGTTATTTATTGTTTTTACACGTATAAAAGAAAAAATGGGGGTTTTTATAAGTTTAACTCATTGACGTAGAGACCAGGACTGCGCCATAACCTCACAAAATTGACCACTTTTTCAAAGAGACAACGCTACTTTGTGGACAATAACTGACAAAGACCGCACGAGTTTTTCTCTCTATTTACTTTTTAATTGAAAGAGATGGCGTATACCTGGTCTATACGTCAATGATCTTAATAAAGAAGGGGAAAAAGGAGTGTGAGTAATGTGTTATGGCATCGTAATGTTAAAAAATTTCTGACACTGATTGAAGTAATTTTTTTTCATTAAGAAAATACTTTCAGCTATTTTGAAAATAGGGTTTTAATCTCAGGCATTGAAAAATTTTTAAAGGCAGGTGCACTTTCCTGCCACCACCCTTTTGTAGTGGAAACCTGGCTTTAGGCTGCCTGTCCATGGAAACAGAATAGGGAAATGACCTTACGGAGAGCGAAACAGCGGCGGGCTATCACGCAGTACACGTGTCAAGCATTGTTTAAAATGTAGGTATGAATTTAATAAAGTAATTCTGACACTGGCAGAATTGTCGACAACGGCATCGTTGCCATTATAAATAAAAAAAAAATAAAAAAATAAAGTAATACGCAAATCTTTGTTCACGGAAGCTGAAGGGAGTTTTTATGCGTTTTTATTGATTATATTTGCATAGCACTCCTCTTCGCTTCGGTGTACAGACAGCCTTTGACTATGACTAGCCTTTAATTAAAATGAAATTAATTATAAATAAGTAAATACTCACTTATTACGTTCTTCCGTGAGAAACTTGAGTAGCCGACTATGTTCCATACTTAGATAAGTGTTTTATCATTGTGATAATGTAATAATTATAATCGAACGATAGCAATATCAGCTGGGCGGCTTATTGTACTCGCTATTCAGACTTATACCTAAAAGTCTTTGTGAATAGGCAGAGTTAAGTAGCAGTATATAAGGTTGAAAGAAGTACCTAGGTACCTAGGGAGGGTGACAATTTGACTCAACAGGCCATGTGTGAGTAGTTCGCGAGGAGGAGGGGGGAATTGCCTGTCAGCGCGGACCAAATGTATGGAAAAAAACTGAAAATTCACGAGTTTGGGGGGGGGGGGGAGGGTGGTTCCTGTTGCCCCGGATCTGCCCCTAGTAGTTAGGGCGAAAGCGTCTCGCTCCTTGGCCGTCGGAACGAAGCATGTTCTCATCACCCGTAGTAATACCCGTAGGTATCTCCGTACCGCGTAGCTTGCCTTGCCTTGGGGTGCCTGATAGCGAATGGCCTTGAAGGTATATGGCTATTAGGTATAGGCTTGTATTTTCGTTAGAAATAGGGCACATTTCTAGAGAACTTAGATTAAAACAACAATATTTACTTTGGTCTTACTACTTTTTTCGAGGGTGCATCAAATCATCATAAGTATTTTGAGTTATTAATTTTAAGTAGGTAGGTTTTTTGTTTTGTAATCATTTTTGTTTTTTTGTTATTAGGTTATTGTCGACTTGCCACATTGTCGATTCCTCACATTTTTGACAATTCCAAACATTAATTGTTAACTTGCCACACATCTTTAATTTATACTATTTTTGTAGAAAGTACCGTTAGCAAGCAAAGTTCCAGCTCGTAAGTTAAAATAGTTATTGGTAGTTACGTTATTGAGACCGTAGAGCACAATAACCGACGTAACCAATTTGAATACCTAACATTTTTTTGCTTTGGTCGCTCTAATACTTTTAAAAACAAATAGGGAAATCCCCTAAAAACACCTAAAAATTATAACATTCGAAATGGCGCTTGTTGTGAATACCTACATTCCATTTTAGTACCTACCTACGAAGTTCACTGGATCAGTTAGTTTATCTATATCTATATCTATACTAATATTATGAAGAGGAAAGATTTGATTGTCTGTTTGTATTGAATAGGCTCCAAAACTACTGGACGGATTTGAAAAATTCTTTCATCGTTGTGAAGCTACACTTACCCCGGGTGACATAGGCTATTTTTATCCCTGTATGCCCACGGGAACGGGAACAACGCGGGTGAAACCGCGAGGCGTCCGCTAGTTTATTACAAAAAGAAATTCCTGATCGGATATTAACGCAAAGTCATTTTGTAAGGAGGTTTCTTTCAAGGAATAAGAAGGATTTCAAAAAATTTTAACTGTACGGGGAGCGGCGGTAGCCTAATGGCTAAGGCATCGCAATCGTGAGGGCGCGAATTCGTATCCTCCCCATTATACTAACGAACCCACTCCTAACATAAAGCATTGAACTTAGCTGGAGGGATTAAGAGGGTTGCTAGTTATGCGGGACCCACAATCCCACATTGCTAGTTATCTTAAAAAAAACGTAACGCGAGCGTAACTGCAGGTATAACCTAGCACTTAGGTATTAAATAATTCTGTTTATAATCCTTTATTAATATAAATTCACTTCACACTACACACACTTCATTAATATAAACGTGGACACTGACAGTCCCACAATGCCTTAAGACTAAAGTCTTTAATCAGTGCGTCCTACCCGTCATGACATACGGAGCCGAAACGTGGACACTGACGGTACGGCTGGTCCATAAGTTCAAAGTCGCTCAGTTGGCTATGGAAAGGGCTCGGAGTTTCTCTTAGGGACAAAAACAGAAATGAGGTGATTCGGCAGAGAACCAAAAGTTATCGACATAGCCTACAGGATTAGGAAGCTAAAATGGCAGTGGGCTGGCCATATTAGCCGAAGAACCGACAACTGTGTGGGTAAACGAGTTCTTGGGTGGAGACTGCGTCTCGGCAAACGTAGTGTAGGACGCCCTCAGGCCAGGTGGAGTGACGATTTACGCAAAACGGCTGGCAGGAGCTGGATGCGAGAAGTAGAAGATAGAACAAAGTAGCGTGCAATTGGAGAGGCCTATGTCCAGCAGTGGACTGCGATAGGCTGATAATGATGACGAATATAAATTCCAACCTATTTTGACCACAATAAAACCAAAAAAAACTTAAGCGACTTCCAGACGGTTGGAAACAAGCCTTCCTTCCAAGGTGACCTAGTACCACTTCACTACAAAGCACTTTTACCACATACAAATAACAAAACACTTTTTAAAGTAAAGTAGTTTTAATTATTATACTTATTTAAAACAACTATTCTGTATTAAAACTAACCCACATTAACAAGTATCGCGACGGACTAATTGAATCACTAGATATAAAAAAAAATGCTATCACTACTATCAGTAATTTTGAATTGATAAAATAATGATAAGTTTGTCGATGTCATTGATAAAAGGATTCTACTACTTAACATTTCATAATATTTACTTGAAGAACATATTATAAAATGTGTAAAAATCGTATAATTTAGCTATTGACAACGCTATTTTTAGGGTTCCGTAGCCAAAATGGCAAAAACGGAACTCATATAGTTTCGTCATGTCCGTCCGTATGTCACAGGCAAAGAAAACACAATGAATATTGATGAAATTTGGTACATATACATACATACATACATATCAACCCATAAGATGGCCCACTGCTGGGCACGGGTCTCCCCAGTAGAACCTACTAGTATGTAGATCCTGGGGGTAATTGCCATAATCGCCACGCTTGGCGAGCGGGTTGGCGATCGCAGTAAGGCTTTAAGTACGCAGAGGACGCTGCTGCCCGTCCTCCGGGGTGAAATCCCTTAGTCGCCTTGACGACACCCACGGGTAGAGATGGGGTGGTACTATTCTTAAGCCGGCACCACACGGCATAGCCGGCACCACACGGCATGGTACATATACTCGTATATAATTATGCCGCATTGTTTAAGCTGTTACTTAGTTTGATAGTTAAATAATAAAAATAAATATTTTTAGGGGGGGGGGGGGGCATTCCATACATGTAACAAAAGCTGAAAAAAAAGGTTTACAGCAACATCAACTTGGTGGCTAATCATTCGACCGACAGGTCTTTTAAAAACATTTTAAAGTTTCTTTTTTTTTGATTATGTGTATATTTTTGAAAATAATCGCTCCGAAAGTTGCATGAATTGTCTAACCAAAAACTAAAATATTTTCAACATGGTCGGATACACCGTCATTGAGTTATTGCCAAAAAACTGTGTTTCTCAACAAATGGGCGTAAGTGCCATGCTCTTCTGCTGGTGTAATTATTAAAATCGGTATTTTTCACATGTAGTGCATTTATTTGTAACTAGCTTTCGCCCGCGGCTCCGCCCGCGTGGATGTCGGTTATCGCGATAAAAACTATCCTATGTCCTTCCCCGGGACTCAAACTATCTCCATACCAAATTTCATCTAAATCGGTTTAACGCGTAACAGACAGACAGAAAGAGTTACTTTCACATTTATAATATTAGTATAGTATGGAATAGTATGGATAACGTCTGCGGAACCCTACATTGACCATGTTCCGACATGCTCTTGCCCGTTTTTTTTATGAAAACTTCAATGTTATTATGTTACTAGCTTTGTCCGCGTTTTCGCCCGCGTGGATGACTGTTATCACGATAAAAAATATCATATGTCCTTTCCCGGTACTCAAACTATCTCCATCGGTTATACTATTTAAATCGGTATAGCGGTTTAAGAGTGAAAACGTAACAGACAAACACAAACATAGTTACATTGATATTTATAGTATTGGTTTGGATCATTAACGATTTTATGAAAATATATATACTACGGGTCTTAATCGCGTGAATAATTTAGGGTAAAATACCTTGTTTATTGTCCGATATTTCGACCGTATTGCAATGGCCGTGGTCACAGGTAGACTGGATTAAGACCCGTAATAAATTTATTTTCATAAGGTTCAGAAATTGAAAAAGTTTATCAACATTTATTAACGATTTTGTCTCTATGGTGACTAATAGTAGTTCCTAACCTTTGTGTGTGACTATTAATAATATATTTACCCCCAACATCGGCCAAGTGTGAGTCGCTCGAATGACGGGGGGAGTTGATCTATACTTTCTTCATTACCCCTAGAGAATAGTTAGTTTACCCTAGGGACGCACCCTGTCGGCCCCGGCCGGTCTAAGAACATCTAAATTATTTACCTAATACAGGGCAGTTCAACTTCATGTTTGAACCTGAAGCATGTCAGTCGTTGAACTACTGTCACGTGCAAAAAAAGTCGCTCGTAGGTTTAATGACGTCATCACTAGCTCGCTTGCTTTTTGGCAGGATTATAGATTTTTGGACTGCCTTTGTGGCACGGTGGGGTTCGATTCCCACACGAGTCTAGGTGACACAGGGCTGGTACCCAATTGCGGGAGCCGCCGTTAAAAAAAAAATTGTACGAAATTCGCAGGACAGTCTACAATTGACCGGCTTTAAGAGTTTGTGGTACAGCTCCGGGTTGGGAACCTAGAATTTACAACAATTAAAACCATCAAAATATTTCGTTAGATTAAAGAAAGTCTCGAACAAACATACATACTGGCCAAAGAGAGACCATCTTTGTCGAAGTCTGTTAAAAGCGCTGCCCCGCGGCGCTGTTTTAAAATTAAGAAAGTAAATACATTAAAATATAGGTACTTATAGAAAAAAAAACAGTAAAAATGCGCATGTTTAGTTCATATACCCACATTTTATTAAATAAATCAACACATTTCTTTATTATCATGTTACTTAAGTAATAATATTTAAATATATATTTTAATATAATATTATAATTATTTACTAAAGTTTGTATATATTATAAAATCAAGTGAGTTTGTTGTGTTATAAGCGGCCGAGTTTTTACATGACATTTATAGCAAACATAAAATATTTATTTAGGCCATATTATTGTTATATTAATATAAAAGTATATAATATGTTTAAAAATTTAATTTTAAATAATTTTCACTGCCAAGTAGAGCCATTTATTTAACACAAGCACGTAAAAAATAAACATATACCTACATTTTAAGATTTAGACACTCAGGGCAGGACTAGGTATGCTATATACCTACATAAATAACATATTAAAAATATTTTAAAAACTTCTCAAAATTCTTAAAATTCCATCCATACATTAATCACTAACAAAAATTAGTTATTGTAAATTAAAATATAATATACATATAATATTGATTTTAAAATAAAATGCAAATAAACAATGGTTATAAATATATATACATTTAGTATTTAATAAATTATTTTTATCAAATAGACGCCAAAAATAATAATAATACAAGATAAATATAATATTATTATTAATTTAAACAAAAATATTAATATTTTCTTACAAGTATATTTGAAGTTCGTCTTCGCTTAGAGGTTACTTTTAAAATATCTAAAAGCAGAAAATATCACTAATCTATCACATTCAAGGATTATGATATTAGCGATAGGGACTCACTATCTAAAATACTCGGGTAATGTATGAAATATACGAGAAATTTAAGACAGCTGGAATGTTGTACCTATAGGCACAAGTTTAATTCCATATGAAAATAGAGTAGGTATTCTAAAAATATTGATCATAATCGATTAATATCTCCATTTTTAATCTTATTATAAAGAAGATCACCGGGTATTTTGGAAGGCATCGAAAGGTCCAACATGCATAGGTTTTTAATCTAAATAGAGGTGGGACACATAGTATAGTATTATGTATGTATGTAGTAGTACAATCGTAGACTGTCGTCGGAAAATATTATTATATATAATATAATTATTGCATATAAATTTGGCACGTGATAGCTAAATTCGCATTGAAAGTACTACATCGTATACTAAAACTACTTTTTAGATTAATTCGGATTACATGCTACGATATTTTTAAAATTAATTTCGTACATTACCCAGGTAGTGTATGTGTATATATTAAATGTTATATAAATATATTTTATAATACAAAGTTTCAGAATTATTACTACGATACACTTTTAGCTCGAGGCCGTTGTACTAATAATATTTATTGTTATATTTAAAAATTAAGAAGCTACTGTTATATTGCAAAAAGTTTTCATTATTACTAAATTGGACATAACATTTACGATTTCATATTAAAACTAAAATTAACGTAACTAATAAGTTATTTTTGTAAAATAACTTTATAAAATAATGATAACACTTAAAATTACATGTAAACACTATTATTTATTTAAAATTATAACAAAATTTATATAATCTGTTAATTAGTCACATTAATTATACACAACAAATAATTTAAAATATACATTCTGTATAGGACCCAAATCCAGCTATTGCAAGTCAATAAAATCATCAAATATGAATGATTGTAACAACTACACTACAATTATATTTCCTACAATACTACACTACTTAAGCTACATATTTCAAGTTTAAACATTAAAACTACTGAATATGAATATTTTATCTACAATATGCTTTTATTATGACACTTTACTTCAACATACTAACAATAACATGAAAGATAAATGGAACAAACTACTTTAAATCATGTTAGATGTAGTTATTATGTCTAACATATAATATGTAGTTTCAATAACGCCTAACACTGGAAGATTATGTGATTATATATTGGGTTTTTTAATGATATTATAAGTTATAATATGATTTTATTATTATTATGAGGCGATTACTGATATTATTATATATTTCTACGATTTATGAATATATGAGTTGAATTAAATAGTCATTTTTCAACATTATTATAACAAACAAATTATGCAGCCATACATAATTTGATGTTGTGTCTGAAAGTATTGTAGTTATTTTTTAGATAAATATTGTAAGTATAACTTTATTTTTGTGAGTTTATGATTTTAAAAAAAAATACATTATATAAGTTTATTCTTAAGCTATGTAGCCACGTATTGTACATGTATTTTTATGCATGTCTATGTTAAAAAAAATACATTGTAGTTAGTGTTGAATAATTTGTTGTTTGCGAATAGACACAAATGCAGAAATATGACCATCGAATTCGTAGGAATGAATTGTAATAGATAATTTTAATATTATTAATGCAGCTGGTAGACACTTATGATTTTATAAGAATCTAAGATTTTACATTATGTTATAGTGTTTTTTAATATAAATGTTTACGTGAAATAGTAATGTAATGTTATACCTACGCTAACCACGAAATGTATTCACGAATATTATGAATTAAATATTTGAATATACAAAATTAATCAATTTGGTTAAGCTAGGCAATAAATAAATTGTTGCGTTTTTTCTGTAGTGTGGATAAACTTAATAAGTCATACACACTACACACCAAAAAAAGTATATAATTTACTTTTATTTTATATTCCCAAAGGATATATATTATAAAAAGTAATCAGAAACTTTAATTATTTTTTAAATATTACGTTAATAAGTACAGTTACAATCATTCACATTTGACGCTCAACATTGAATAAACTAATATAATAAAGTCTACATCTGATTTAAAATATTACTTAGAAGTATAATATTTATATATAAGTTTATAGATTTTTTTATTTATTGTTGTAAATGTTGTATATATTGAAGCAAAGTATTACCTAATGATTACATATAATTATTGTAATAACGTTACATTTTATTATTATAATATTGGCTAGTCAATTGGATCAGGATATTATTAACTACTTACAAAATTATGTTTAGGTGAATAAAAAAAAATCAGAGAAGTAAACATATTAAGAAATGATTAGGTACTAATTTTCTTTAATTGTGTGAAATATTAAAAAGGTATCTTTTATTTACCCAACGTTTCAAGCGAATTGGACCAATTGTAATCACGGGTCGACTCAACCGACTCGAAGTCAATTCGTGACTACATTCAGGTGCAATCCGATGTTCATATAAAAACAATTATTGCTAATTTATTTATTGTTAATATTTTTCACATTGACCAGCCAATAAACACATATTTACACAAATATATATTAAGCATAATATTATTGTATTCAATATTGTCATTAAAACCATTATTGCGTTTATTTACAAGACTATTAATTAAGCTCACATTATAAATTAAATCAAATTTACAATCCACTTGGTCCATCACAAAATAAAATAAATTTATCAAAAAGTGTGTGTTCATTTTTATAAAATAATTTATTGTCATACATCAAAGCATAACATTAGTAAAAACTACACTTGGCGCATCTTATTGTCGACAATAATAGAAAATCGAGACCATTAAATTAAATCAATATTAACCACGTTTACAAAGAAACAATATTGTTGTGATTCGTGGATTGGAATAAAGTTTTAGTATATACTAAAACTTTATTCCAATCCACGAATCAAACTATATAGTTTGCTACAAATTAAGTTGCCGGTCTGAAAAAGACTCTGCCTTATATAATAATAAGAAGTTAATATATTTAATGCACAATGTTAAAATAACAAATAATTATATATGAAGTAAAAACAAATATCTAAGAATTCCGTCAGATATTTGTAACTATTGAATTGTGAAAAATGTATTTGTATTTTAGACTTGGGTATATTTTTTTTACTTATATCACAATATCAACATGAGATTTGTTTATTTAAACTAGATATTTTGCTAAATAAACAGTACTTTAAATGCAGACAGGATTGCTCACGAATGTTATCTTCAGATATCTTAAAACAGATAGAGGTGCGGTAAAAGATAATTCATTTTAATGACATTCGATAAGATATAATACGTTTTTGAATTAATATAATGCAGCGATGATTAATGCATTCCTCGAAAATACTATAAATTTAGTTGGGGATTATTTTTACTACACTATATTAATTTGTGAAATTATTGCTACGCCAGATGTAGTTTTTATATACAAAATATAATATTATTGTCTATATAGTGTAAATATTTATATATTTTTACAATAAATAATATTGTCGAAGTCACTTTTGCAAAATGATTCATTTTTGCGAAAGCTGTTTATATTTTATTAATGAAAGCGTAAAATTAAGTAATTTAATAAGTACCTAGTATAATTAAAAAGCAAACTATGAAGAGATTTCCATTCTAAATTAAAATACATATACTTATAAACTTCAATAAAGTACGCATTCATCATTAAAATTAAGGCCATTATAACATTATACAAAAAAAGTAATAATAATATTTATTATATACTAAAATAGGTATACTATACAGTGATAAAGTATATTTTGTAAACTATTTTTTTATTAATAATAAAAAAAAACAATCACTTTATTTTATTCACTCAGACATTTTGCACTCCACTTTACACTCCATTATATATAATTTAAATTATTGCAAAGTACATCTACAAATGTATACATCATTTATTATTGTTTATATGTCTTCTTAGCTAAAATG
The DNA here is from genome assembly GCA_945859575.2 of Herminia tarsipennalis. Taxonomy (NCBI): domain Eukaryota; kingdom Metazoa; phylum Arthropoda; class Insecta; order Lepidoptera; family Erebidae; genus Herminia; species Herminia tarsipennalis. Next base: position 10,477,644 of record OX243854.2, read on the forward strand.
TACACCCTGAATAATCGGTAAATGCATATATAATATGTTCAAATATAAATATGAATGTAGGTATGAGTTCGATGAAAGTGAATACATCACTTGTAAAGATCGTAGTAACAGAATTCGCCACTAGATGGCGTTACTTACAGTATTTGTACTAAAAATATGTCTTAAATTATAAGACATTACATAACCATTTCAAAATGATTTGTTTCAAAGATATGTTTATTAGCATATTGAAAACTCTAAAAGACACTGTCAAATGAAATCAGAGCAGTAAATATGTTTGCAGTTTGACATTTTTATTTTACTATTGTTTTACCAGGTGAATTAATATCCTTTTATACCACTAACATTCTTAGTTATATGGAGGATAAAGCTCGCAGGCGTAGTTATCGTGCCTAGCACTAGCAAGCCGCGGCCCAAAGGTTGACGTTCAGCACTTTTAAATGTATAGCTAGCAGTTATGAGAACTTCAAAATCGCAATTCAGGATTTGTCCTGAATCGATTATTAAAGTTCTCAAACCGGTTCAAAAACCGATCATATTTTATTTATGTGAGTACCGCCACAGCTACATCCTATATCTTTGCATTATAGGTTTTTTATCCATACTTTATGAGCTTCCTTCAGCATAACAAATATACATATTTTGATATATTTATTGTTTAGCACAAGCATAAAGTACATGTATATAATTTTACTACACAAATTTTGACAGTACAGAGTAAAATTGGTCATAGATACAGAAATTCTAAACATTGTATACAATTAGACATAAAATATAATCTAATATAATTTTATATTTGGGCAATATACTACAGTATAATAAGAATATAAATTTATTACCTTATTGGTCTTTACGTCTAAAGCAAACCCCATTAAAAACTCCCGAGTTTCAAATATAAAATGGCGGGAAGAAATGGCGGGAAAGTATTCAAAATGGCGTCTATTCTTCTTCCTCGTTTTGATAGCTCACATAGCGGACTGATGATTTTTCGCTTATTATGAGGCTCTGAAAATAAATCAAGTTTTTAAATGTGGAGTAAGTCGGTACGATTACCTACTACCTCTAGTTTTTTTTTACTTCCGATACAATGGAGTCTTATAATGTTTAAATGAAGCAATACTTAGTAGGTATAAAATGCTTTGAAACCAAATATACTTTTGCAATGTAATACGTTTTCAAATTTATAATCATCCTATCGAATATTAAAAGCAATGATTTAACCACAGCAATTTATGACATCTTATTGTATTTCATATAAATTGCCACGGAGCGTGTGACATTTTATAACAAAAAAAGGAACTGATTTGGCTAAATTCTAACTAGATAATTTTGTAACATCTAATATATTTCTAATCAAAGTACTTACTGTTCCTACATTATAACAACAGTCATTAGTAGAATCAGTCAATTATAGAATCGGTCATTTATATAGTCAGTCAATTTTAGAATCGGTCATGTAGAATCAATCATTTGTAGAATTGTTCAAATATAGACTATGTAGTAATTTCGCGAATCAGTAATTTCTAAACTAAACCCTAAGACTAAACCGCGATAACTAGTAATTAGAACCACAGATGATACACTTACAGATATAAAACAAAATCCTCTTGACGCACGCACCCATCGATTAGACAGACAGATTAGACGAGAGACAGAGTGAGAGCCACGCTCTTGGTGCGGATGCGTGGTACATACATAAGTTTGGCTTCTGTACTCTCTTTATTTTCTGCTGTGACTTAAAAGTCCAAGCGACCAGGTCATTATAATCCAAAAAAAAAAAATGTGCTGGATGATTCGAGGAAGGGCGTAGGTCACTACCAATATCCACGAAAAGGAGCCGGGAAGAACAGCTAGTGATGACTATGTACCTGTTTCTCATCTCTGGCAGGGGGCGCCCTCAGCATTAAGAGACAGGGGGCGTACGCGAAGTTCAGCACTGCGATGATGACCATCATCCACTCGAAGCCGATGCTGTTCATCAGGGCGCCGGAGAGAGCCGGTCCTGAAAAATATAACAAAAGTAAAGTTTAGGAGTCCGTCATCAGTTCGGGAGTTGACCAGGATAAGCTACTTTATCATAGCCCATCTATAGAGTGCCTATGTGGCGCGGTGGTAGTGTATCCGACTGCTACGCAAGATCTCGTGGGTTCGATCCTCACCCAGGATAAAACTTTGAGTGATGAGCACGATGGTTTATTCTGTGTCTGGGTGTTATTTATCTATTTAGAAATATATAAGTATACTAGCTGTCCCGCGCAACTTCGTATGCGTAAATTTTCTCCGTTTTTGCAACATTTCTCGTCGCTACTCCGCTCCTATTAGTCGTAGCGTGATGTTATATAGCCTATAGCCTTCCTCAAAAAATGGGCTGTCCAACAAAAAAATAATAATTCGGACCAGTAGTTCCTGAGATTAGCGCGTTTAAACAAACAAATAAACAAACTCTTCCGCTTTATAATATTAGTATAGATTTATCGGTTGTCCGGTTTCCGTAGTACAAGCTCTGCTTAGTTTGGGATCAGATAGCTTTGTGTGAGTTGTCCCAAGATATTATTATTAGATATTATTATTATTATAGATGGGTGACCGTTTTCCAAAATCATCATGTCTCAGAAAGCATGTTAAGGCCGCGGTCCTGCGCCTAATCTCTCCATTCGATGTATATGAACGTCTTTAGTCCAAACATACTTCCTTGCAACAACGGTAATCGGTAACGGAATGTGTACGACTGAAGTACAAGAGGTTCGACTCTCGCACTGAACACCACAACAAGGCTTTATCTTTAAAAAAAGTTAGACTTACCAACGGCATATCCAAGACAGAAAGCCGTATCTCCGATGGCATACACGGAGCCGTAGACGGCGGCGTGACGGATGTCGACCAGGAAGCCGAGCTCCGGCATCATGGAGGAGTCCACCATGCCGATGGCGAAGCCCAGACCGGCGTTCGGGATGATCAGGTGTTCCAGTTTACGGGCCATTGGGATCTGAGAGAAAATTAATACAACTGGTATCAAATATAAAGAACAAAACGTCTCCATTACAACAATAGCCATATATTTCGCCTATGGTTCTGCTCGCGTTGATTAAACTATTCTATGTCCTTTCCCGAAACTTAAACTATCTCCATACGAAATTTCATATAAATCGTATCAGCGTTTTAAGCTCTAGAGGTATGTACGAGTATGTTCTGTGAGTTTAACATGAAAAATTGAAAACGAACAGACAAACAAGGTTACTTTCATATTTTTATTATTAGTTTACTAGCTGTCCCGCGCAACTTCGTATGCGTAAATTTTCCCCGTTTTTGCAACATTTCTCGTCGCTGCTCCGCTCCTATTAGTCGTAGCGCAATGTTATATAGCCTATAGCCTTCCTCGATAAATGGGCTATCCAACAAAAAAAATAATCAAATCGGACCAGTAGAGATTAGCGCGTTTAAACAAACAAACAAACAAACTCTTCCGCTTTATAATATTAGTATAGATATTTAATGTATGATGTCCAACTATTTTTAACCGACTATAAAAATGTTATATACAGGGTGTAACAGAAAGGTGTGGTCATATTTCAGCAATGAACAGTGTTAGGTATAAGTATAACATCTGCGGGGGTACCAATTCTGATTTGATTAGTATGACTGAGATAAAGAATTTTCTTTCATATCGAGTGCGTAACATCGACATACTGAAAATACGACTTTACCGATAGGTACCCAACACTAACAGATAATCAGCTGTTTCCAATGAACTGCAATGAACTTCAGGTTTGACCTTAAATCACCACCCACTTTCATTTTGTTTCACTCTTTTGTTCCTGCAAAGATGAAACAAATGATGATGTGTGAGTGAGACAAGCTAGTCTCGTTCTATCATTTTAACTCTCATTCGTCCTTTGGCATCTTGTTTCACTCTTCCGTAGCTTGCCTCTCGTTCTTTATCATTGTTTAGGGACGAAGAGTAAAATAAATGCAGTTTTCATTAATAAAAATCATTTATCTCTGTCACACAATAATCTATCTGGTCGACTACATTTGTGTGAGTGTGTGTATACCTACACACTCACACAAATGTAGACACACACACAGAAACACTATACGTAGTAACCCGAAAACCAATGTTCGGTGTACCAAGGTAACAGACATTGTGAGGAGTACTTGGGAACAACAAGTATGACGCCTGACGCCCATCTCTTGCTTTAAATAAGGCACTTTAAATTACCTACGTAATAAAATATGATACATAAGTCATTTAAATATTTTCATTGATTTTGTTGACAAGGTAACGAATTCAGGCAGCATTAAACCGTACATTATTTGTAACTTGAACATCACCGCTCACACCATAATTTCGAACTTTCTTCCCAAATTCCCCGTCTTCCAGGGTACGGTAGGTAGGTATTACATCACAAATAAACAAAGGTACCTACTGACCCTAGTCGGCGACGACACACTGTTTACATTATACGAATTTGTTATTCTTATAGTAACTTGTCGGTGTACCTCAAAGTTGAACTAACTTCTATTATGATATAATGTTTGCGTAAGTTAAGCAACTTTACCACAGTTGGTGCATAGATGGGTGACCGATTTCTAAAATGCTATACTCACATGAATCATCGTTTTGGTCTTTTTTTATTGTCAGAGAACATTTTTTAAATCTATTTACATTAAATCGTTAAAAGAATTACATAATTTCACAAAATCCAACAATTTATTTCATTGTAGGATTAAAATCATTGAGGTATTAATGTAGTTTTTTAATAGTTTAAATAATACCAAAACAATAAAACAATCTACAATCTAAATCGATATTCATTATTTTGTGTTGAAAAGTAATTGACAAACACACAGACATTCAGGTGAACAGTTGATTTGCAACAAAAATAAATCGTAAACTCACGGCTCAACTTCGAACACTCATGGCGAAGTCCCGCGTTATTTGTCCCACGCCATGTAAGTAACAACTTATTGCATTAAACACATAAAGATTTTTTCAAAAACTTCAAATGCATGGAAATTAGCTTTCCAAACAAAATAATTATTCAAAACAAATATCAGTGCCTCAAACTCAAACTGACCGATTATTGGTTTTATTACCTAGTTAGACAGAGACACCAACATTTCAAGGCCGTGGCGTCATAAACAAAACGTGTGCAACTGTGCAATAAATAATTCGGTATTTGACCGGAAGCTCGGCAGAAATATTCGGAAGTCATTGTAATTTCAAAATGAGTTTTTAATACTCTTTTGTTGTTATTATGATTCATAAAATAATTTGATATTGCCATTAATTAAATTAAAACTTTTCTATGATAATTTACATACATTTTCTTGTAATTTTAGAAGTTTTAAGTTTTTAGGCACTTTCATTTCTTTGCTTCATTCTTGGTGTTGCTTATTTATTCCGTCACTGTCCGTCAATGCTTTCGACGCGGAGCCCGAAGCGGTTCGATCTATTTCGTTTCTTGGTTTTTGTTTGTCTTTCTTTGTGGAAGTGATGTGAAATTGATAAAGAAATTTTGTTTTAAGTTAGTAACAGTGAATAATTTCGAAATTGTGTATAAATTGCATATGACGCGATCGTAATCTACGCGATGTAGGTTAGGTACCAAGTAAGTTGATAGAAACAGTCTGCTCGGTCCTGGACAAACGTACCTTAAGGGATCCAACGGTGGCCCGTAATGCGTGACCCGTAACCCGTAGGTACTTAACACTTTCGGCGAACGCAACAAATATTTTTTGTCCGATAGGTAGGTACCGATTTAGTTATGTAGTGGTGCCAGGAATGCGGGGAAGCGTCACCGAGTTTCGCGCCTATTTTCATTACGTAGGTATTATCAATTCGAACAAACAAGTGCGCGTTGAAGTTAGTGCTAAATTGATGTGTTGTGATTTGTGATACTGTGTGTTCGTAACTTAAAATATGTAATTATACCTAAATCTCATTCTTATTGAAGTTTCTAAAACGGTAGGTAGGTACTTCCCCGAACCCTAAAAACATTAATATCAAAAATGTAGGGATGTAAAAGCCGAACGTAGGTACCTAGTACGTTATTTTGTACCGTGAAGTGCATTCAAATGATCGTCCACCAGATGTGATAACAAAGTAGGTACCAACAACAGTGAGATGGTGATTAACATTTGTCCGTTCGATGTGGTCGTCGTGAAAGCCGATGGCGACGGAAAACGTTCAGAGGTTAGTAGTTATTTGGTATTAATTTGTTTGCCTGTGTTTCTTTGGTTTACGGACGCGCGGACGTCCGTATGTTAGACGCGTGACGGGTACCAGGCGCGCAGTGATACATAAGAGTTCATTGTGCAGGGTCATCCAACATAATTGAACTCTCTACTACTACTATACTACGATGAAAATCTTGAATGATTGGTTAGTGATGTAGCATTATTCGTGGCGATATTTTGCATAATAATTTATGGACTGATTAAAAATGACGTAAAATTTTAAGGTTCTTACATTTTGATAAGATTAGGTACACACGCTATTCATCATGTGTATGTGACGACCCTTGAATATGACCACACCTTTCTGTTACACCCTGTATATGTATAAGGTATGTTCTGGCATAACTCCGCCATGTTTAGACGGATTTTCAAAATTCTTTTATTGCTTGAAAGAGGTTCATTCCGAAATGGTCCTATAGAAACTCATAAACATCTGATGATGAGTTTCGGAGATAGACAACGAAACTCTTCAATAAATGCCAGCAAAATCAGCCCTGATTGAAGTCGTTTAGATTTAAAAAAAAAAACTTATATCGTTTACCGCTTCGGCCACTTGTATAGGCTTCTATATGTGTTACCGCGACAGTCTATACCCATTCTCATCTTTCACACTATCTTTATACCAAATTTCATCAAATTCGGTTCAGTTGATTAAGCATGAAAATGTAACACGGTTATTTTCGTTTCGTTTCTTCAATATTAGTAGGATACTGAAGAAAGGATTTGATATAAAAACGGTGGGTAAAAAATAAACGTTTAAAAAAAATCGTCATTTTTTATTTTTAAAAGTATTTAACGAAATTGAAAGCGATATGTCATAGAAGTGTATGATTGATGACAATTTAAGTATAACTTTAAATGCATTGGATCTTACCAATATGAGACATACACCAATGATGATAAGTCCAGAGCACGCAGCCAGCCAGCGGCCCATCTTGTGGCCGAGAGGTCCGAATAGATTGGTACCTGACACGCAGAGTAAGTAATTAAAATAATAAAAATAACAGTTTATTCCCAGGAAACAATACAAGTTCAAAAGTCAAAGTCTTTAACTTGGACTTTAATACAAATATAATGAACTGCCTTTGACTTTCTTACAATGTAATGAACTTTTGCAATGCATATAATTAAGGGGGGAATCGTCTTTGTCCTATTGGAAAACCCACAGATTTGCGACAGACGGTAACAGTTCAAATCCTTTAGTACATTTAGCCGGTATTGAGAGTCAATTCCGATTCCCCCGTCGTGCGAGCGACTCACATTTTCCTCGCCCGGCGCGTCTATGCCTTAACTTCACCTATATTCTTTTTGTCTGTTTTGAGCCTCAGATGAAATCTAAAACTTGGTTATATATGATTGCTCTTCTCCTTCCCTTCTCCCATCCACCCTTGGTACAACCCATAGATAGCTGTTCGTGCCGGATTTAAGACCGCCGCCCGGGCGCCACGTTTATGGGGCGTCAAATGGCATGGTTGAAATGCTACAATCTGGCAGAAGAGACACCCAATCATGCGAAATGATTCGCACCCCTCTTCATATCGCTCAAGGTACTCACAATGACGGTATTAGCATGTTCTCCAAAGGTGTAGTTTCGTTTATAGTTCAGGTTCTCGAAATAGGTAATCCTGTATCCAGTACTGATAGCTTTTGGAGATAGCCAATCCTTACCGAAAGTGGCATACAGACGAGGTTATTGTTGCATAGGTTATGCATATATTAAAAGAACAGTAAAAAAAAAAGTGAAATTAGTGTTATGTAAGTATGATGTCAGAAATAAAGGTTATTATTATTATTATTATTAATCCTTACCGATAAGATAGCAGATACTAGCAGGTAAGAACGCGACGCCTTGTTGCCAACGCTTCGCTTCCATCGTGTCCGCCATCCAGATTGGAAGACTTGGCTCCAACATCGCGATGCCGACGTTTGCGAATGTTATGGCTCCTGTAATGCGTTATATTTGTTGTATTATTATGGTAGCTATTAGGTATGGTTAGATAATAAATCTATTTATCTCTATGTCTCTGTCAGTGTGTAACTTGGGGACCGTCTCCACGGGCGAGAGAATCGACTGCCTCTGTGGTGCGGTGGGCGTGTATATTTCTAAATACATACACATTATAGATAAATAACACCCAGACACAGAATAAACCATCGTGCTCATCACACAAAGTTTTACCCTGGGTGGGGATCGACCCATGACCTCTTGCGTAGCAGTCGGATACACTCCCACCGCGCCACAGAGGCAATCCTAACACTACCAAATAATAATACTATATGTAAAATAAATAATGTTATTTGCTTAAAACTTGAATATAATAGCTTCCATCCCTAAGGGAGTATGTATCGATGGAACTTAATATAGTGCAAAATATATTATTTATTTATTTTATTTTAAACTTAATGTACAAATAGTGTACTTAGGCGGACTTAATGCTAAAAGCATTCTCCACCGGTCTACCTTTGGATGATGTAGCGATTTAAAATGTAACGTAACATACCGGCTGCGACCAGAATGTAGGGATCGGTGACGAGCGCTTTCAGAGATGGTGGGTCCGACTCCTGGCGAACTACTCCTGGCTGCAGAATCATTAGCTGAAGCACTGTGGACAAAATGTTATACTTAGATTACACTTTAAGGGGGCATTACACTTAGAGATTTATTTATTTAGCGCTACGTACACAGCGACACGTTCGCTGGCCTCGCTCTTCCGCACACAACCATTACGTCACAGTGCGCAGAAGCGCAGGTCAAAACAAAGTAGAATATTCGTTCGTACATATGTTAAATTACGAACGCCATGACTATGACAATACGAAAATGCTCGTTTTTGCATTTTGCCGCAACTTCAAGATTTATTTGCGGGATCATATTAAGACATATCTTTAAATTTCTTTATATCATATACTAGAAAAACTCTTTGTTAACACATTTTTTTTCGTGTCCTAATATTTAGGTTTTTTATATTAATTTTTGAGAGAGTCGAACTCTGTTTCGCGTAAATATGTAAACTCAAAATTAAATACTCAGGGTGAGTGGTAATCGAACCCATGGCATCCGAGATGCTCTGAGGGCCTCCACAAGCCGGTAGGTATTAACCAGCCGTAATTTTGGTAGCAGTGGTCTTCGTAGAGGTTTATTTATTTTTGTGTTACTGTAGATGTCATCTTCGTAGAAATTGTCAGCCATTTTTCGTAGGCGTCATTTTCGTAGCAGTAGTTTATAGGCGTTTTCGTAGAGAATTATTTACAATGCAATTGTTTCTTTTAGATTCTGCTTCTTCTTCGCTACACACTTTTTGATTTTATTTTTGCCATATTTATTTCCTTTAAGACAAAAATAATTTCGATATTTCTAAGTAAATAACCAATTAATTATTTAAAGAACAGAAGAATTAGGTTACTTACATCCATCAGCCAAGGCCAAGGCGGACAGCATGAGGAAGGGAGCCGTTTTGCCCACAAACTCGTACATGATGCCGCCGAAGGGAGGGCCGATGAGTACTCCCAGTGCAAGACCTCCGAGAGCTATGCCCATGGCGTTGCCGCGTTCCTGGGAAATAAAAAAAAATACTTAAAAGTACCTATACTTATTAAGTAGTAGGTTATTAGTAAGACGGCGAAGTCATTATTATAACGACGGATGGGATTTGATATAGCGTTTCCATTTCTCTCAAAGAAACCACACTGCTATTGAATCTGGCATAGATTTTTGATGTCGTTTCTTTTATATAAATTACAAACTCAATCGAGATTATAATGAAAGCTGATTAATTTTAAAAGAATATCTCATTAATTTCTATTCAGTCTCTTCTCATTTTTTTTAAAACGATTTCCTATTTATACTGGTTTTAATTTGCTTTCATGAAATAAAGATCCTGGTACTTGCTACCACCCTGACTTATGATATTACGCGTCCATAGATCATAAGTTCAAAATCCAGGTAGTCCTTTGTGCGATTTTAAAATCGTGAAGGATATATATCAAGTCTGGAACACGCAAATCCAAGAACCAACAATTAGAAGATATATAACACCCATCTATCCGGACTCAGCTCGCGTGGTGGATCACAGTTGGCCAGTACTCTCACCTAGAGACATGAGGCCCCAGACTCATAAATTTTCAAGTCTTCGCCATACGTGTGGATCCCCCTAGAGTTCCATCGCACGACGACGAATCACCCACACTACTACACCTGTTTTCCGCACCCCCCTGTCGCCTGTCCTGATTGATTCCTGTGCTTTCCTGCAGTGGAAACGTTATAAGGCTGATTTATGAGGTTCAACTTACCTTGTCATCGGGGTACCGTTCTGCCAACATCCCCATGCCTGACACAGACGAGCATGATGAGCCTATACCTTGCAGCGCTCGAGCTATGAACAGCACCGAGTATGACCGGCCGAATGCGAAGACTGGAACAAATATTTGTCATTAGATTTGTAGATCTAAAGTGATCACATTTTTGAGGCCAAGATGGTTCCATAGACATCATCATCATCATCATCATCATCACCAGCCTATCACAGTCCACTGCTGGACATAGGCCTCTCCAATTGCACGCCACTTTGTTCTATCTTCGGCTTCTCGCATCCAGCTCCTGCCAGCCGTTTTGCGTAAATCATCACTCCACCTGGCCTGAGGGCGTCCTACACTACGTTTGCCGTGCTGTGGTCTCCACTCAAGAACTCGTTTACCCCAACGGTTGTCGGTTCCATCGGCATAGTAAGGATTAAAAGTCGAAAGAAATTAAAACCCAACTAATCTTAAGGTGGCCACTAACAATACATCTATTTGGAAGACTACCGAATGGACGCATTCCGATTAGATGTACACATAGAACGTATGCCTTCCATTTGGACCATTTGGACGTCCGCAAGAAAGTTATACTGAAGACTGGTGTCAGAACTAATTTGAATTTATTTGATATTTGCGAGGCTGTCTTTCTCCCTCGTGGCTATACTATTATAACTATGCGTAGCTTTCTAAGCATATTGTGCAAAGACTTCTTCTTCTGTCTTCCTAAGTGAGACGACATGATAAACCCTAGGCACAATTACTGTAGGTACAGTTGGATCAACGTAACTAGGCCAGCCTGAAGTAGGCGACAAGTGGTTGCGCAGATGCATTTTTTGGAAGTAAATGGTGACAGGAAGCGGGGTGCGGGGGCGGTAACTAAACCAAGAGAATTAGAGATGCGATTACGCATAACTTTGTCATAATTAGTATTACTAACTCATGTTTTATTGTGATTATTTTCGTAAAGAAATTGTTTTTCAAAGTTCTTCAGTATTTACTGTAACTGTTCTAAATTTCATCTACTATGAACTCATTTAAATAGTGTTTTTATATTGTTGAATTAAAATGTTGTTAGTATTTTTAATCGATTAAACATATTTAGTCGTTTTCGTAAGTATTTTTTGGGTCGCATCTCTATGACATTCGTGAAAGTGATAGAAACCTAACTTCAATCCGGTCAAGTTATGTTGATCGTACTGTAAGCAAGTAGCTTTGCCCACTCACGGTCAATACGGACGTCTTCTGGTCACCTAGTAAATAAAACTGACATTTAAACTATCTATACATATAATAAAACTGTAAATTTCACGTGTCTGTACATGGCCGAACTTCGTGAAAAAAAATATTAGGAAATGTTCGAAAAGAGTATTCAAACACTTTGCTGCATTTTTAGAAATGTCTGTCTGTCTGTCTGTCTGTCTGTCTGTCTGTTTGTTTGAACACGCATCACGCAAAAACTACCTTACAGATTCGGTTGAAATTTTGCACGTGCAATCTAATAGATGCAGATTAACATTTAGGCTATAAATTATCACGCTTTTTCCCATAGGAGCTAAGCAGTAAGGGATAATGTCTGTAGCTATTTTTCGTTATAAAACAGTAACTACTAGACGGATCTTTATTAAAATTTGCAGTTTTATAGTAAATACTATAGGACATTATTTACACTATGAATCATTACGCTAACGTCTATGGGGAACGAGAAGCAACGTATTTTTTGTCGCACCATAATGGTTTATCACAAAATTTTCCACAATTAGACATTATCTATAATTGTAACCCATGGAATACATAACTTCACGCTAAAACTAAAAGGAGCTAAACACAACATTGTTAAGTTTCAGTTAACAATGTTAACAGTTATTTTGGCATGGCAAGTAGCGAACAGTATAGCCTCGAAGCTATGCTAGCGGACTTTGGCAACCAAGTCCCGGGCTTGAATCCGATGTCTGATTATGTTCTTTTTGTATTTTTTTAAATTGTCTTTATCCTTTTTTAATATTTTTCTCAATGTTTTAGTTATTTTTTCGACCGTAAGTAACTTATTTACTTTGGTTATTATTTTTTTATATTAAAAATCAAGTAAATTATGCACGTAGGTAAGTTAATTATAGGTATTGCATGCACTGCTGAGAGTAATTAATTAATCGTAGTAGAAATGAAAAACAATATTACATTATAATTAAAAAGTATTCGACATTTTCCAGAAATGATGTGTTCGTCTAAATTTTAGCAGCATCTCAAGCACCTATACCCTAATAATTAGGGTATAGGTGCTTGAGATGCTGAGTGGCAACATTCTTGAAAGTAGATGGCGTTGTATTCAATAACGTTCTATACTTAGTAAAAGAAGATTTAAAAGAAACACATTGCTATGATTTTTAGAAATGTTTGTCTGTCTGTCCGTTTGTTTGACCACGCATCACACAGGTGCATCATGTTTTGGGGTTATGGTTGGAGATTACGTGTTCATCAATTCAACGATAATGAATGGCTCAACATCGGTCAAGTGTGAGTAGTTCGGGTGACGGGAGGAGGGGGGTCGTTGTTTGTCAACCGTACCTTTAGGGATATCTGACATTTTCGCGGGCATGACACACATGACACGCTCTGTGTTTGCTTACTAAAGTGTTACAGCAGTTTTATTATTAGTATTGCGTTGTAACACTATATGAAATACACCCCATTTTTAGCCAAAATGGCAAAACAGAACCCTTATAGTTCCCTCATGTCCGTCCGTCCGCAGCTTAGCTCAGAGACTGTTAGTGCTAGAAGGTTGCAACTTTTGCATGAATAAATTACTAACGCCGATAAAGTGAAAGAACAAAATCTTGAAAATCATTATTTTTTTAAGGGTACCTCTCTTATATGTAAAGTGGGGATGTGATTTTTTTCTCACCTACCTACCCCATCGTGTGTGGTATCATTAGATAGGTCTTTTAAAAAGCGTTTAGGGTTTGTGAAGACTATTTTTAGATTTAAGGATTCCTTTGTGTATAATATTAGGCTTTATAGTGAACATTTTTGTTAGAGTCAAGTGTCCCCCTGCCAGCTAAATGGTTGATGTTGGGTATGTGAAAAAATTCAGGGTAGTAGTGTAAACACTAAAATTATAAAGAAAACTATCACAGTTAAGTACTTAGGCTTTACAAGTTTACGATCACATGAGAAGTAACAACATTTTCGTACAAATTCTATTAAAAATTATTAGGTAATACGTAGGTATAACGTTGAAAGAATGAAACAAAAAGAACAGAAAACCCACTTCTTAAGCCGCACACCAAACTAACTATCTAAAAGAATAGAACAGATCGATTTTTATTTAGTAAGTATTTAGTCAACAGGACTGTTTCCAACATATTTACACAGAAGTTATTTCGTTACCTAAACTACCTTAATTTAAACCCGACTTTCACGCGAACGAAGTCGCGGGCACAGCTATTATGAATATATATATATTACGGGTCTTAATCGCGTGAACAATTTTAGGTTAAATACCTTGCTTACCTACGTTTAATATGCATGATAGTTTAAGTATAATTTAATTTTAAGTCATCAAGTATTAAAATAAACTTATCCAGTTTTGAAAATAGATGGCGTTTAAATACAAATGAAACAGAATCAGGTAAATTGATTTAAAAAATAAATCTGAATTTCTTACGTAGAGGGATATGTATTTATGATGATCTTAATTAATGACAGGTTCATCATCAGCCTATCGCAGTCCACTGCTGGACATAGGCCTCTCTAATTGCACGCCACTTTGTTCTATCTTCGGCTACGACAGGTTGACACACATATTTTTTAATTCACCAATGTAGACATTATAAAGAAATAAGTTTAGTATTTAAACTAAACGTTTCTAAAAGATATACTAATTCAGTATATCTTTTAGAAACGTTTGAATATTGTCTGTTTGTTTGAACACGCATCACAGTACCGCGGGAATGCAATGTTTTAAAAACAGGATATTTTTTTAAAAACTTATCTCACACTAGCCCTATTTCGCGCGAGTACTTGGGCGGTTTCGGGCTTCATTTAACCCGAAACCGATAATAGTAATATTTGATGTGATGCAAATCATTTTGGTAAAATACTATTATAATTTGTCTTCTAACCGTCTGGCGCCATAAACTTTGTCGCCCTTCATTATGCTGCACTAGACATTTGCTTGGCTTGCCCTGCCACCTGCCAGAGAGCATTGTGGAGCATGTTTCCAATATGTTTTACACAGAAGTTAAATTGTAACATAAACTACCTTAATATAAACCCAACTTCCACGTGAACGAAGTCGCGGGCACAGCTAGTCCACTAATAAATTCCGATTACATTTTGTGTTAAATAGGATGTTTTGTCATTAATCTATACTAATATTAAAAAGAAAGCAGCTGCAAGCTGAAGAGTTTGTTTGTTTATTTGTTTGTTTGAACGCGATAATCTCAAGAACTACTGGTTCGAATTGAAAAATTATTTAAGTGTTAGATAGCCCATTTATCGAGGAAGGCTATAGACTACATAACATCACTCTACGACCAATAGAAGCTGAGCATCAATGAGAAACAATGACGCAGATGAAGTTGTGCGGGTCATATCATAAAAAGAAGGGAATTGACTAGAAAAAAAAGGTGACGTCATAATTCGGCAATTGTATGAGATCTCCATATTAAATCTGTGTTTTGACATTTCTTAAAGAGTTATTGTTTTGACTAGTTAGTAACTAGCCCATTACGAAAAAAATGTAGATAAGTGTACTTACTCAGTGTGGAGAGGAACATAAGAATGAAGCCAGTAAACATAGGTACGCTGTAACCGATCCTGAAAACAAACACACAACAATAAATATCAAAGAAAGCGGCGGTAGCCTAATGGCTAAGGCATCGGTCTCGCAATTGTGAGGTCGCGGGTTCGAATCCTACCCATTATACTACCGTCGTGAACCCACTCCTAGCACAAGCCAATTGAGCTTAGCTGGAGGGGTTAACAGGATTGCTAGTAATATGGGATCAAAATCCCACCTTGCTAGTTATCTTTAAAAAAAAAAATTGTGTCGTGGACTTTACTTGCTCCTACTAGGGCAAAGGCCTAAAAAAAGTTTTAGTTTATCTCATGTTTTAACTTTTTAATAATATAATTTGCATCAGTCCTTAAACATGGTGAATAATATATATTAGTCGCAGCACCTTACCCCCATATCAAGTTTATAAACATTCAAACATTGTAAAATTGGCAATTCGAAAAGAGTGGCCGCGAGTTTTTATTTCCAGGTTCTTTCCTCCAGCTTTACCCATTATTGACTTAGCACAAGTGTTTTAAAATTTGAAATTAGCTTTACAAATACAATAATTGCATTTTTGAAAGATAGAAAAAATTGAAGTCCAGACCCAGGAATCGAACCCGAGACTTCCGTAGCCAAACCGGGGCCGGAATAGAACCACCTATTTGGACTATGTTACTAGACCTCAAATTTTTCTGTCTCTTGATGCTCGCGAGTTGGGCCCTCGAAATTAGCTTTCCTAATACCTTACTTACTTATGAGTGAGTGGTCCGACGAAGGGATTAGCTAGTAGTTGCACCATGGCTTTGCTTGCGAACATCACACCTACTGCGACTGTCTCGTGTATCAGTTCCTGATGGCGAGCTTCCTTCTTTGCTGTTATGTTGACTGTGAATGGAATAGGCTTTTTAAACAAGTAGGCAAAGACATTACAAGATAGCTAGATGGCCAAAAAGAAAAATTTGATATTGAAGCCGTCTTGGCCAATTTTTGCCGGGTAAGGGGTTTTAGTTGCCGGGTATCTGGCGGGGAATAAATAAAAAAAAATAAAAAATGTGTGGCACTCGGAGACTGCCGCGGTAAAGCATTTTTTATCAACTTATGCAATTTTTTTTTATTTTTTTTTCAAATCTTTCTGCCGCTGCCCTTTGACGTTCACAATTTCTTTTTCTTTTTAGCTCTTTAAGTTTTTCTTCTGTATAAAACGAAAATAGCTAGGTATAAATAATTAGGTATAAATAGTGTAATTACCTCAGAACACAATTACACACCAAAAAAAAAATCATTCAATTACGTATTCGTCCGATTTCGGAGCAGCTCGTTTGATCCGTGCGAGCTTCGTACAGTCGTACCATATACATATACTGAGGCGTCCCAAGGCATGAAAATGTTATACTAGGTATTATGCTGTCTGTAAAAAACTTACTATGCGTGATATTTTCGACGACCAGTGTGTTGTTTCTCTCAAGGCAGGGGCAGTATGGTGTCGGCGACGGAGGCGGTGGTGTTATCTCATCGAGGGACATCGATAGAGGGGCGTCCGGGTGACGGATGTCGTATAGGAACTCCGGGATTATCGGCACTGAAACAAAACATATAGTTAGTTAAAAAAAAGACAAGAAATTATTATAAAAACATATCCTTATGGCTAAAATTAAAATAAATAGGACATGTCACTTCCACAATTGGGTATTTGACTACTATCAAAATAAAATATTTTAAAATAACCAGGTATAAATATGTCATAAAGTGTTCTAAAAAATATGTTCATTTATTAATTTAATGTGTTACTTAATTTATAATCATAAAGAGGAACACTGAAAGTAAATAATTTGACCATAGAAAACGTGACGTCATATGCTAGCATTCCATACAAATTTGTACAGAGCGGCTCGTTTTTAACGTTTCTTAAAAAGAGGCTGATTTGACTTTAGTCAAATACCCTATTGAGACAAATCCAAGGACACTTCACATGATAAAATACGTCAAATTGCTAAGTAAATCATAACATACTGTAGTTTACATGGGCGCCGGCAGCAGGCGGTAAGGGGTGCACTGGGGCCTTGTTCACTATCTTTATTTCGTTGTCACTCACGACAACGAAATAAAGATAGTGAATAAGGACTAGGGATTTTAGAAATTTCTCACACTTATCTAAATCTACATCACTACATAGTATAAAACAAAGTCGCCTTTTCTGTCCCTATATCCCTATGTATGCTTAAATCTTTAAAGCTACGCAACGGATTTTGATGCGGTTTTTTTTTAATGGATAGAGTGATTGAAGAGGAAGGTTTATATGTATAATAACATCCATATATTTTATACCCGTGCGAAGCCGGAGCGAGCCGCTAGTTAATATAATAAAGAGGAAATATTTGTATTTTTGTATGTAACGATAAACTTAAAAACTACTAGACCGATTTCAAAAAATCTTTCATTATTAGAAAGCCACACTATCGGGGAGTAACATAGGCTATTTTATTGTCAAAAAAATTAGAGATTCCTATGAAAACTACAATAATAGAATAACTCAAGCTGTAAAAACTGCGGGCAGGCAGCTAGTAGTTTATATAGAGAAGGAGTGCGAAATACTAATATATTTTTTTATATTTGTTTATGGTCGAATTTTGACTACGGGCGACCACTACTTATAAAAAGTAGGTAACTCTGTCTGTCACATCTTCACGCTTAAACCGCTGTACCGTTTTAGGTGAAATTTGGTATAGAATCCCGGGAAAAGACATACATAAGATAGTTTTTATCGCGATACACGAGAGGAGCTGCGGGCGAAAGCTACCTATATAAATGAAACTATGATTAGTTATTCTCAGAATGCATGTGACTATCAGTTCACGAGAAAGTGAGGTTTACGATAGCCGTGGAACAATATGACAGCAATCTTTTTAAGAATGTGAAGACTAGGTCACGATTGAATCGACGAGAAAACCAGTACATTATCCCCTGGTCTAACAATCACTATGGGCAGTAGACCAGAAAACATATAACTAGAACTATCTATAATAAATTGCTTGCATCTATCTATAAAAAAGCTGTTCCAAAAATGCATTTAAACGTAAGTGTAGACAATTTTATTTGAATAGATTTAATTCAATAATAGTAGGTTATGTTATAGAATAGTTTAAGCTATATTGTACCTACCTACCAATTAGTAATTTAACTACAATGCAGTGTTAAAAGGTAGTGAACTTTCTGTCAACAAACTGCTGTGCAGTTTGGCGGATTGTAACAAAAGTGTACTTGTATGTTGTGAAATAAATGATTAAAAAAAAATGTGTGGCACTCGGGGACTGCCGCGGTAAAGTAAATAAATAAATAAAAATAAAAACTTATTTATTCATTGAGATAACGCACACTACATAATAATTAAGGTACAGTACAGAAATACAACAAATAGTCAGGTAGATAGATAACAAAACAAACACACATACATATACAAGCGAGATCGTGTGCGGGACAGCGGGCGGCGGGCGGCGGGCGGCCCGCTTGCCCGTCCCGTCAGGCGCCCGCATATCGCAGCGCATTTAACAAAAATGATTACGGCGTAACGTATTGAAAAAAGATTTTCTAGCGTGTATGGAGCTAGAACACGTCCGTCATTTAAATTCATTTAAAGATTCGGATTCAGAATGCGTATGTCCGGCGAAGCAGCAGCGCTCGACCTGATTAGCCACTCCAGAAAGATAAGTGTATATTATATTTGTATATAGGTATACTAGTAGCGAGGATATAAAGCTATTGCATAGCATTTTTTATCAACTTATGCAATTACAAAAAAATTACAAGAAAATAAAATAATATTTTTTTATTTTTTTCCATTACAATTCGGAGCAGCTCGTCTCGATTAAAACCACGGGGAATGCCTAGTAAATATATAAATAAGATAACTCAATCAATTTACCACTACTATAGGTAATTTAATACTAAAATAGCCATTCCGTGGGCGTACTCCAAGTTCATTAGGATGTGAAATAAAATTGGTAGCCAGTGTCGCGCTGGTAATTTAGCAATTTGCTCAGTTTACACGTGAACAGCGTATTTACTTCAAGAACAGACATTCGACACACGATCTTATATACGACTAGCTGTCCCGCGCAACTTCGTATGCGTAAAAATTTTCCCCGTTTTTGCAACATTTCTCGTCGCTGCTCCGCTCCTATTAGTCGTAGTGCGATGTTATATAGCCTATAGCCTTCCTCGATAAATGGGCTATCCAACAAAAAAAGAATTTTTCTAATCGGACCAGTAGTTCCTGAGATTAGCGCGTTTAAACAAACAAACAAACAAACTCTTCCGCTTTATAATATTAGTATAGACTAGCGGCACGCTTCGGCTTCACACGGACTTTACTCTACCATCTATTCACTTACTATATAGGTACATCTATACTAATATTATAAAGCTTGTTTGAACGCGGTAATCTCAGGAACTATTGATCTAAATTGAAAAATTCTTTCACTGTTGGATAGCCCATTTATCGAGGGACGCTATAGACTATATAACATCACGCTATGACCAATAGGAGCAAAGCAGCAATGAGAAATGTTGCAAAAATGGGGAAAATTTACGCAGACGAAGTTGCGCAAGTCAGCGAGTGTATTTAAAGCATCTGTAAGAAATTTTCTAACCCATAGTGAAACCGCATTAAAATGTTTTTAGTAATTTTAGAGATTATCACGAACTTTGTCTTTGTATTTGTTTTAGGTATAATATCTACCTATAGATAGATGTGTAACAGAAATGTCAACCCCCTTGACAAGTGGTAAACTCTATCTCTCTCTCTCTTGGTTAAAAAGGTGTAGATAGGTTACATAAACAACATTCGATCTTTAAAAACGGCAAATTAATGCACACATAGATAAAATCGATATATATTGCAATGTCACATTATTATAAAAAAAAACCCGGGCAAGTGCATGTCGGGCCACGCACAATGTAGGGTTCCGTAGTCCCCCCCCCCATCCGAATAATGCAGATTAGTTTTGTTACTTCTCATTTGAGCAGCTGTTACTCGTAAACTTGTAAAGCCTACTTAGCTGTCATAGTTTTTCTTTAAATTTCACTATTTTACTACTACCTACCTGTATATTATACTACTACCGTTATTTTTTTAGATACCCAACATGCACCATTTAGCTGGCAGGCGGGGGGGGGGGAGGGGCACTCGGCGTAAGTAATATGTGTATGGAAGTGTACGGACGTACATACAGACGAACAAGGCGAAATTATAAGATTATGTACAATACAGGGTTTGCCCTAAATCAAGCCCTAGATCAGGGTTTCCCTTATAGCTCGAATTAAAAAAAAACTATTATTCTCTCTATCTACTGTTATCGAAAAGCACATATGTTAGTTTCGCAACCAGAGTTAGCTAGGTATTTAACAGGCAGATATCGGTAGATAAGTTATTAAAAACGACCGTGAATGATTAGCCGCCGTGATTGAAATCCAGTTAAAAGGATTATTAACCATATATTCGTATTAATTCCCGATCGTTATGCGGATTTTCGATGGCTCTCGACTGAAGAGCTCCTGAAGTTGACAGTTTAATTCCGCGTGACGTCATCCACGGAAATTACCGATCTTTGCCGAGTTCAGCCGAAGCTCCACTCGCTTTCAATCATGTGGGTGTTTAGGGTTCCGCAGCCAAAATGGCAAAAATGGAACCCTTAGTTTTGTCATGTCCATCTGTCTGTCTGTCCGTCCGTCCGTATGTCACAGGCATTTTACTCAAAGACTACCTAATGAATATTGATTAAATTTGAGGTAAAGGTGTCTTGTAGTAGCCTCTACTTAGTTTGATAGCTAAATAATAAAAATAAATATTTTGAGGGGACTTTTTTTTTCAGTTTCTGTTACATGTATACATGTACAAAACTGAAAAAAAATGACCCTACATCAACGTGTGGCACATAATTCTCAGGTCTTTTAAAACATTTAGGTTTCTAATATATTTTTTTCATTAAGTGAATATTTTTGGAAATAATCGCTGCGAAAGTTGCATAAATTGTATCCCATATATATTTAACCACTTATATTTTGAACCGTGTGACCAAAAACTATAAAAAACAAATAGAAAGGTAGCTTTAAATTAAAATTATTTTAAAAATGATCTGTATCATTGAGTTCTTGCTGAAAAAATGCGTTTCTCAACAAAAGCTCTCTTCTGCTGGTGCAATTATTCAAACCGGACTTTTTTATACGACAACGGCTCCGGAACCCTACACTGAGCATGGTTCGACATGTTCTTGCCCCATTTTTTTTAATCCATACCAATATTATAAATGTAAAAGTAACTCTGTCTGTCTGTCTCTCTGTCTGTTACGCTTTCACGCTCAAACAGCTAAACAAATTTGGTATGGAAATAGTTTGAGTCCCGGGGAAGGTTATAGGATAGTTTTGACATTCACGCGGGCGGAGCCGCTGGCGAAAGCTAGTATTAGATAAATCACGCACAGCCATCTAAACCAAACTAGGCCGAGCCTGTACTATGACAACCAGACGGCTGATAACCATAATTATTTAGGAATACAACTAACACCCAGACAATAAACGATAGTGTTCATCACACAAAGATTTATCCTGGGTGGGAATCGAACCCACGACCTTTGGGCTTAGCAGTCAGGGTCTCTAACCACTAGGCCAACAGGTCAGTCAATTTAAGTCGTTCGCGGAAAATAAATAAGCACTCTTGTGGTAACGCTACTCGATTTCAGGTAATACTCGTAAGTAGGTATAGGTATTACGATTTTAGATGACATTAATAGTTTTCCACCACCCAAAAGTGCCCCACACGCCGCTATAGACAATTAGGGTTAATTTTAAAAAAATGTTAATATTTTCTTAATATTTTTTTTTTAAATTATGTTATTGATATGGAGTTCAAAATTTTCGGCTCCAAAACAACTAGAAAATCATGGTGTATAATACAAAGTTAGTAATTAAACGTCACTTCCAGTCGACATTTTCAGTAAGAACTTTATGTTAAACACAGCACCGCTTTTCTCTCAAAGTCGGTTAAAACGGAAGCGAGAGCAATTTCCCCGTCGGCAAGATCAAAGTGGAATTCACTTAGCCGCCTCATCAAAGGAGCCGACGGTAGTGATGGGAAATGTACTAAGTGTGATTTCAATTTGTCGATGTTTTAATGAAAGTTATATAAATAGGTACCTTATATAATTTTATGGTATATTCAAACACACAATAGAGAAACATTTATTTATTTAATAGGGAAATATAGAATATCGCAGCAAAAGACTTCTTTATTTAAAGTTAACTTCAGGATTAGGAACTATATAACCCTATATCGCGGAGGCTTTACAAACATATATCTATACATAAACTATCACCGACATAAAGTACACCTGGGAACAACAATTTATGGATCACAGAAAGTGGTTACCCGTGTGGAATCGAACTCCTTACCTCTTTCATACCCACTGCGCCATAAAAACAGGTGAAAATCCAACTTATAAGCCAGCCTTTTTATTCATAATCAACAGCATTCTAACTAGCGAATGTTTTGTCTTGCTTTTCATTCTGATTTCAAAATGGAATAGAAGAAGAATGTATTATGAGGGGTAGTTATATGTCAAACTCGTTTAAATACGTTCGGACGTTTTTGTATGATTCAGAAGGTAACAAACATCGAAAATTCGAAACTCACACAATTCTTATGCAAGACCACTCTTGGCAGAGCGGTCTTGTGGTTAGTGATCCTGCCTGGTCGTGGGTTCAATCCCCACCCAGGATAAAACTTTGTGTGATGAGCACGATGGTTTTTCTGTGTGGGTGTCATTTATCTATAGTGTATTTTGTGAATATAAGTATGTTTATCAGTTGTCTGGTTTCCATAGTACAAGCTCTGCTTAGTTTGGGATCAGATAGCGTTGTGAGAGTTGTCCCAAGATATTATTACTATATCACCTTAAACAATATTATTAACATACTTATAACACCATTATTATTGGTTTCCCTTTATATTCTAGTTTATTAATGTTATAGGTGCAAAGAACCGTGCCGAATAAGATATATTTATGCATCGTACTTTAGATAAATTTGTATCTTTCGCCGTAAATCGACATAAACATTATCGACACCCCATCGTGTCCCAGCCCTTTGGCAGCCCGCTTCTCGCTACAAATCATATTCCGTGGAGTTTGCACCCGTTCTGAGCGCTGTACACACACTGACAGACTAACTGTATTATTTCATTATTATTGCTTAATTGTGTTTGAAACTTGAGAGGCTATCTAGATTCGTTTAATTGCTTCTAGTTTATTAAAGACAGACGCGGATCTATCGCGAGACAGACTTATGACTGAAATATCTTTAACCCTAAAAGGCAACCGTTACTGTCTGAAGATCCATCAATACACAGCTTAAACCACTTGCTCTTAAAAAAAACTTTTTACAAGGTAACTAAAAAGCATAAAATAAAATAGATACAACAACAAAAATTGCTGACAAAAATAGTTATACATTTTGAAGTTGGTGCCAGGAAATGTAGTTTTTATGTTTTAGGCACCAACTTCAAAATGTGTATCTGTTTTTAGTAGGTTGCTTTGTAATTTATCTAAGTTACAATAGCATAATGTCAACTGCTGCAATAAATTGGTTCTTTTTGAGAGTAAACGCACAAACCACAATTAAATATACCTAAATCACTGTAGGTGTGCCTTTAACATTTGAAGAGTTCCCTCGATTTTTCATCAGATCCTGATCTGATGAAAAAATATTTTTTTTTGAAATCGGTCCAGCCGTTTTCGTGTAATCGGTGGACACACATAAAAGTAAAAAAAAACATACATGCAGACGAACAAAGAACCTCCTCCTTGTTGATGTCTGTTAAAAAGCATTTTCTAAAATTCCACCCCGGAGGGGATCAAATGGGGGTCCAAAGGTTATATTAAGAAACAAGCTCCATGCGGGCTGTGACCGAAAGCTAGTTTTACATAATTTTAAAGTTTCTAAGTCTTCGTCATATATTTGGCTGGTGTAGATTCCCCTCAACTAAATTCGAGAGGTGTGTAACGTACGAGAAATAACCTGCAACTAACTAAGTTACTTCTCGTACTGCTGAATACGATTGCATCTGTAATGGTATACGTAAGTATTTAATGTTATAAATAAATAAAAAAAAAGTGTGGCATTCGGGGACAGTCGCGGTAAAGCTATTGCATAGCATTTTTTACCAACTTATGTAATTAAAAAACTTTTTTTTTCTTTTCATTACATTTCGGAGCAGCTCGTCTCGATCCGTGCGAGCTTCGTACAGTCGTACCATATACATATACGTTAAGCGAACGCTCGGCCGAGCTACATTGTAGGCGGAGTGGGGATGTTAGGTTTTATTTTCGTTACGGATTTCTTGATTCGGTCGCCGCGCTCAAAGATCGCGATAAAAGCTATGCAATAGCTTAATAAAAAAATAAAATTATGAGTTATTTGATTTTCTCTGCAAGTTTCCTGTTTTACGTTTGATATTTGTAGCTTATATGTATGTTATTCTGTTGTATAAACTACATTACTGTAAAGTCTCATCAAAATCCGTTTAGTATTTTTCGCGTGAAAGAGCAACAGACAATCATCTTCACCAACTTTCGGATTTATGGTAGGTCTGAAATAAAGGAAGACTCTTCTTTCTTTCTTTCTTTCTTTAGGTACCGTCGAATTCCCTAAATTCGCCTGGGTTTTGACACTTTTTTTTACATATCTTCAAAATTTAAAGGCGATCAAAGTCATACTGTCAAAAAAACAAAATGACATAACTCCATCTATGGTTCAAATCATCTATGGTTCCAAATTTACTGCTGATTTGCCCATAAATGGGTTTTGAAAGTGATAGGCGAGATTAGGGTAATTTTCCTAAATTCGCCTGCATCATGTAAAAGTGTGAAAACGTTACATTTTATTTGAAATACTGCTTACTACATTTAGAGAAAGCAATTGTAGAACGGACAGATGAATAAAAGTCTTAAATACACCGCTTTAAGGTAGTTTTTTTTTTAAAAAACCTGTCATAGGCGAATTTAGTGTCCGTTTTGAAGCTTTTCTATACATTTTTTGGATTGTTGATAGGGCTGTCAATATTGTTATTAATTTATCTAACTACAAAATAAATGGTGGTTAGCTGTTTCTGGGAAAATAAAACAATGTTTGTTACTTAGTTTTTTTAATATGGCATAAAAATATAAAATACAAGGTATACCTTACCTTTTAACTTAAAAAAATGTATTTAACTTGGAATCCAAGAAAGTAAGTATATTTTGCTCTTTTGAATACCTAAAAGCTATGAGATCTTAAGTAATAATTAAAGGACTTTTGACTATCACCAATTTGGCTTAAACATATTTTGTAAAAATATCAAAAAACTAACGGAAGGTAACACATAATTAACATCAAAAATATTCATAAATCAAATCACATTATTAGTAACGGGGTACCTATAGAAATTATAGGACTTAGCTTCTTCAGAGGTAATAATGTAATAGTAAGTAGGTAACATTGACATTTATCAAAGTAAACAAAAATGGTAAACATTTATTTACTCTGAGTATGGCAATTATAAGAAGCAAAAACATTTATCAAAAAACAAACAGAAAGAGTTAACACCTATCAACAAAGTGTACTTAACAAAGTGTAGTTACAACAAAGTTTAAAATCAATACACCTTTAAATAATTACCTATACTCTTTCATAACAAATAAATCTTGACAATTAGGCTTAGGCCTAATAAGAAACATAGATATTTATCAAAAAAACAAACAAAGATGGGTAACAAGTAGGTACTTAATTAATATTAACATTACTAGTAAATCAGTCTCAAAGCATTTCAGTCAAAGTATTACAAAAATAAAATAGTTTCTTATGAAAAATGCTATAAAATTATTGAATGTTGTAATAATTACTCAAATCAATACTAAATATGATTTGGCCCAGGTACTTAATTAATATTAACATTACTCGTAAATCAGTCTCAAAGCATTTCAGTCAAAGTATTACAAAAAAAAATAGTTTCTTATGAAAAACGCTATAAAATTATAAATATACATTTCTGTGCCCCCGGGTTGTCCGTTAAATTGGTCTCATCGTAGTTCATTATGTTGTCTAATGGTACTCCTTCCAACGATCTCTCTAGATTTACGAAGTACTCCTTCATTTCTTCTGAAGATTTTTCCGCCCGGTTTCGTTTTATATTTTGTACCATTCTGAACGAAAAGTCCGATTTATGTCGCTTTATAAAACTGCGTGCCCACTTGCTTCCGGGTAATTTATTATCAAAAACGGAAAGCCTTCTATTGGCCTCCAAATATCTAAAAAAAGAAAATAAATTAAAATTAAAACTCTTGAAAAACTAGGTCTATGTTTTACTTTTATGTTTAGATTTTACAAAATTTTATGCATAATCATATATAGGTTTGTTTTAAGCCTCACCTTTGTACAACGACTCGTAAATCTAGGAGGGTTAAAGGACTGCCATATTCTGCGGCTACTATAATTACTTTTTTTATATTGGCTTCCTCCTCGTCAGTAAGCCGAGTAGGACATCCTCTACGGCCGGGATGTTTATTATGTAGCTTGTCCAATAACGTACGACGAGGAATGCCAAAAGCTTTTTCAGCTTCATACGAAGACATTGTTTTGTTCCTCAATGCATCTACAGCTAATTCTAACATCTCACTTGAATGTTTGTGACATGGCCTTTTTTTTGTGTTTGGCATGTTTGATAATTCTGCAATCAATTTTATGAGCTTTAGAAAAGTAGACGAAAAGCATGAGTCCAGTAAAAACCAACAAATGATAAATCGATCTCGGCGGTATTTGAACCCGCGTCCCTCCGTCTCCATCGGAATGTAATTTACTGCTGTGCTACGAAATCATATCTCCCCGACATCGAATAAGAGTGATAACTCTTATAATCGTCAAGGCGGCAATATACAAAATATATTAGTCCCGTTATTAAGAAAGTAAAAAAAGTCAGATTTATATCCCGTTAAAAAAGAAAATTATATGTATAATAATGAATCTCCAGAATACTAGTTAGATAGGATTAGATTTTATGTTAAGACAAACAAACAAGCTCAAAGGTCAATACCAATGATGGCTCATAATTACTATAACCTCCCCCCCCCCTTCCCCCACAAATCAAGCAGAAAAGCTCTCGAAAAATAACATAGATACAACGAACACGTAAAAAAAAATTCGTTTAAATTTGATTTTAACTGGTCGTTCCCGAAACACATCTGACAGACACACAGACGAAAGTAAAATAGTACGGTTTCAAAATGTTTCTCTTACTTTGTTCGCTCGGTCAAACTACGTTGAAATTGACAACCCTAGGCCAGGCGAGTTTAGGCAACAAGATGGCTCCCAGATTCCCTCCATAACATTTATTTAAATTTCTCCTTTTATATGCATACTAGACACAAAAGCCAGTGTCATATGAAACACGGATTGACAATAGATTACTATAAAATTATCAGTATCAGCTTACCTTATCTGTATCACTCCATAAAACTAAAGTTAAATCACCGACAAAAAAATACGTGTCTTCCCCGTTGTGAAAAAAGTGCACTGGTTACGAACAGCGTGAAGTTAGCTTCAATTTTCGCACAGAATCTTGCCATAGATAAAAAATACTACATAAATAGTCGTTTTATACGAAGCCAGGTTTAAATTTGAACTGGCAATTTCAACCTATATGAAATTGGGCGAATATAGGGAACACAGGCGAGATTAGGGATTTTGACGGTAGTATTTTACTAGAATACTAATATATATGTTACAGTAAATATGATTAATTAGAGATTATGCATAATAGCCAGTCATTATGAATAATGACTAAGACACGTAGTAAATATGACAAAATAAGCAAACAAAATAATAGTAAGTGAAAATCACTTACTATTATTTATATTTGATTAATTACTAAATTATTAAAATTTCCTGTAACACATACATAAACTTACAGTAGAGGTGAAGAGTTAAAATTTGTCTAAGGTAACTCGAAAAAAAATTATGTTGCTGGACACTGTTCCTAGTATATACCTACTCATAATACTACGTAACTAGAATTACAGGGGATTTTTTTAAAGACGACTCCCGCTATAGTGTTTAACCCCTATGTCACGGGGGACTTTACAAACATACAAGTCACGGACACAAAATACACCCAAACTCGGAACAACAATTTGTGGGTCACACAAAGTGGTGTCCCATGTGGGAATCGAACCCAAGACCTCTTGCGTAGCAGTCGGACACACTCGCACCACGCCATAGAGGCAGTCAAATATAATAATGTTCAATACACACTCCGACACTACTTTTCAGTATTTATCATGTGCTTATGTTTATGTGTTTAAACTAATAAATAATATGAAGACTATGTCGCCCCCTCCCCTCCCACCCAGTTCATCACTTTCTCACAACAACAAAACGAACAACCCCGATATCTTTCAACGCTCCCTTCAGACACTCGGTAAGGAAAAATGGGCTATTACACAACCTAATGAATTGCAGATGTGGCACTCCGCTGATTGCGGACGGCAAAGGAAGGGTACCTCTTCAATTGTGCTGCGAAATCTAACCGATTCTGTGAGAAAAACGCAGGTATTTTTAACCTACTTTAAGAAGAGATATACACGATGGAATTTGAGTTTTTTTTAAATCCAAAACGATAATGATAGTTTTTATCTATAGTAATCCATTCTAAATCTATACATTAGTACATTAAAATATATATTAAAATTGTACTGGTCAATGTGTAGGTACAGTCACGGAATGAAAATATTCGTCAGTTTTCAAATACACTCGATTAGCGCTTTTCAAACACATATGTTACCTTTTCAAACCAAGTATGTATCGCATTAGACAGTTGTAAACTGGTATGTTCCAGACATAGACATTCATTTATTGTAAAACTGTCCATACATATGGGTGTTATAAAATAGATTATATTAAAATCGACAGTTACCCGTTTCGGGTATTGCAATTTTAATTCTACTTAAAACTAAGAAACAAACAGTTACAGAAACAAGACAAAACATAAAAAATACACTAAAAATGGTACATGCTTTTCTACAACTACTTACATTTGGTTACAAAAAACCCCTGAGGGTGTAAAACGCATTTTCTATTCATTCATAGAGTCTTTCAGAGTATTTTTAAAGATGTTACCATTTAATTTTATTACTTCTAAAAAGATAAATTGTGCTTAGCTGTTTGACAATAAAGTTTAAATTTATTAGACAAATATTCCTTGATTAAGAGTAGTTGAACTAAAACGTTTCACGGTATCTCGTTCCTTGATTCGGTTACTGTACGTAGAAGATATTTAAGAAAACCTAATGACATTATAAACCCTCATATCAAGTCCAGCAGTTTTAGATTTTTTTTTCTGTTTGCTGGTAAGTAGGTAGTCATGTTGTACCTATGTAGTGTACATCACCCAAAAACTATTGCAGTAAATTGTATGATGTATTAACGGTTGTATTGTTGACTGCCTCTGTGGCGCGGTGGGAGTCTGTCCGACTGCTACGCAAGAGGTCACCATCATCACACGGGGCACCACTTTGTGCGATCCACAAATTGTTGTCCCGAGTCTGGGTGTTCTTTGTGTCTGTGACTTGTATGTTTGTATTTCATTTTGATAGAAGTAGAGATATTTAGTTTTGTTTAACTACTAATCATTACAAATCTATTTGCAACTGGTAAACTAACCGCGGACTATGTTGCTGCACGAGGACAATAGTATATTAATAGCAACGATAAGTTTGTCGTGGTTAATATCTGTTTTCTTAACTAACGTACCACTATACTAGTACAGGATGAGGCGATCGCGTCGTTCTAGGTAGGTTAGGTACAGATATATTAGCGATGCATGGAATTACTCACTAGATACTTACGTTTTTTATTTTTATTTTATAGTATCATAGAACATTAATATTTTGTTCTAATAATATGTCCTAAAAAATCTTGGATACACGCAGGTTTACTCATTGAAGTTTGTCGATTAAATTCAAAGTCATCCTGTATACCTACATTTGTCGTATACTTAAAGTTAAAAAAAAACATAATTAGTTGGGCAACTCGTCATAACAAAGCAAAGCTACCATAACAATTCCAACTTGATATCAATCACTTTAAAATACTAATTCGTAGCCAAAATGGAACCCTTATAGTTTCGCCATATCTGTCTGTCTGTCTCTTAGGTTAGCTCAGAGACCATTAGTACTAGAAAGCTGTAATTTTGCATGGGTATACACATCAGTTACGCTGACAAGTCTTAGAATAAAATCTTGAAAATATTTTTTTTTTTGGTTCCTCCCCTACACATAAAGTGGGGGTGTATTTTTTTTTAAGCTACCTCCTTGCTTACATGCCCCCGTTATACCCCTCCCCTCCCTGGCTCTGCCTATATACCCCAAATAAATCCCCCAGAAAAAAATAAGATTTAAAGTACTAAGAAAGTGGATGAACTAGATCTTGCAAAGAACCAGTTGTAGTGGGTACTTACCGACTGTGGTCAGCAGCATATTGTCAAGCAGGAGAGCTATAGCGACGATGACGAGCACCAGTTTCCTGGACTCCCGGCAGGCGGCGATCTTGGCGCGCCAGCTGTTACCCCAGCCGTCCGATGCCACACCCATGGTTGAAGGCTGTCTGATGATGGAGAGCATACGTTAAGTACAATGATAAATATGGTTTTAATTTTACACATCTGACGTTCTTCTGTCATATAATGACGTCTACAGCATCCAATTGTGAATCCAATTCATACAGGAAAATCTTAATCTATACTTCTATACTAATATTATAAAGCTGAAGAGTTTGTTTGTTTGAACGCGGTAATCTCAAGAACTACTGATCGGAATTGAAAAATTATTTCTCTGTTGGATAGCCCATTTATCGAGGAAGGCTATAGGCTATATAACATCACGCTACGACCAATGTTGCAAAAACGAGGAAAATGTACACATATGAAGTTGCGGGGGACAGCTAGTACTCGTATATTAAAAATCTGAAGAGTTTGTTTGTTTGAACGCGATAATCTCAGGAACTACGGGGTCGAATCGAAAAATATCTAAACTGTTGGATAGCCCATTTATCGAGGAAGGCTATTAACCCTTAATCACCTACCACATATTTTTTGGAGTTAAAAACATTTACCACCTAAAGACTATTTTGCTAGAGTAAAATCATTGTTTATTGTGAGGTTTAGGCCATAAACCTGACAAAGAAATATCGATTTTACTCCAGGGTCTCTCAGATGTGTAGTAAATGGTTGTGTAACAAAAGTAGGTGGTGAAGGGTTCATTTGTGTTTTATTTTTACAAAAAATATATTACGAAGTTATTTGGTGTAATGTAAACAAGCCAAGAGCGGGAGGTTAATACTGTATTAAAAATCACCCTGTATATAAAATATAACTCCCTAAGGGGGTACCTAACTCAGTGGCGACCGAGCAGGGTCCTTATTCACTATGTTTTTTTTCGATTCTGCGGCAAGCCCGCGCGAATCGGCGCATACGCGGTGCGCTCGAAGATATCCGCGCGCATGCGCGATGCATTTCTAAACACAGCTTTCTATATACCATTATGTCAACATTTTGACAGTTATAATAAGATGTTTGCGCGGGCTTGACGCGAAAACAAAAAAAAAGATGGTGAATAAGGACCCACATCGGTCAATAGATAAGTGTTTCTTTTCAAGAAATGACAAATCCCTTGGTGCCTCGAAGACCATGTTAAGTCGGCGGTCCTGCACCCAATCTCTTTCCGGTCTTGTCGTATTTCCGTCTCGTCAGGCTATGAGAGTGAAAGAATAGAGAGTGCACTTGTGTCTGCGCATACACTTATGACATATCTCCTGCGTAGTTGGCTCTCTTATGAGATCGGCCGCCATAATCGACATCCTTATGAGACCGTTTAATAAGTCTCGATGAACTTAGTAAAGTGCCTCCGACTGCATGAAATTATATAATTACTAGCTGTGCCTGCGGTTTATTAGCCTATGTGTAAATCCAGGGTGTCAGCTAACTCCATCCCAAATTTTATTGAAATCACTTCAGCCGTTTAGACGTGAAGAAGTAACAAACATACACACTCACATCCTCACAAACTTTCACCTTTATAATATTAGTGTGATGTAGGGGATCTTGTTTCCATTTTTTTTGTGCAGGCGGGTTTTTTTTATTTTTATAATATATATTTTTTATTTATTACTTTTTAGTGGATAAAGGTTGTAACCGATGTAATAACTAACCTATCACACCTGTTGTCAAGTTTTGAAAATTGAAAAAAGAAGGGTTGCTAACTAACTTTTTTAGTATTACAGTCATAATCGTGTTATACCTTTTTGAAATGCTTAAGACAAGCCCTTTAATTTGCATAATAAATCATAATGCAGTATTTAAAACAACTTTTTTATAATACCTCTTTATTTTGACATCTCACAGCCGCCATGTTTGTTTTTTTCAAACGTCACTTAACTAAGAACACTTGGGCTATCAAGACGAATCTAACGACGTCTTAATTGTGTAAATCCGTTCGGTGGATTGTGAGATATCATGATAAAGAATATTACATACATACAAGATACGCGCGAAAAACATAACCCTTCCTTACAGTCGGGTAAAAACAACATCTCAAAACTTTGGTCAAACAGTATACAGGTATTATGAAATATTTTTTGTTACATAAAACCTGAAAATTATAAAATAAAAAGTAATTATATAAAAAAAGCTGATTACTATTTTTAAATTAATAATAAGTAATGGAATAGTAATACTTTTATATAAGAAACTAGCTGACCCGCGCAACTTCGTCTGCGTAAATTTTCCCTTTTTTCTTTTTTCTTCCTTTTTTTTTTTACAACATTTTTCATTGCTGCTCCGCTCCTATTAGTGGTAGCGTGATGTTATAACCTATAGCCTTCCTCGATAAATGAGCTATCCAACAATAAAATATTTTTTCAATGCCGCCCAGCAGTTCCTGAGATTATCACGTTCAAACAAACAAACAAACTCTTAGGGGTATGAAAAATAGATGTTGGCCGATTCTCATAGATACCGGATAAGCACAAAAAATTTCATTAAAATCGGTCAAGCCGTTTCGGAGGAGTATGGCAACGAAAACTGTGACACGAGAATTTTATATATTAGATAATGCTACATTTTTTTAAGGCCGGTATCAGCACAGCATACCTACTACTTATCAAATATAAATAAAGAAGTCTATAATGTCGCCAAACACAACAAGTTCAACCACAATCATATTTGCCCAAATTTTAGTACAAATTTTACAAGTAGGTACTGTCATCGACTTAAAAAAAATGTAGATTAATTTAAATATTAAATAAAAAGTTATTTCATAATTTTTAGTTAACTTTTGAAGACCGCTTATTTTTAAAAATTAGATAATTTTTAGGGTTCCGTAGCCAAAATGGCAAAACGGAACTCTTATAGTTTCGTCATGTCCGTCCGTCCGTCCGCCGCTTAGCTAAGAGATAGTTAGTGTTAGAAGGCTGTGGATATACATGGATACACACCACTTGCGCCGCCAAAGTGAAAGAATAAAATATTGTAAAACATTTTTTTTGAGGGTACCTCCCGTATATGTAAAGTGGGGATGTGATTATTTTTCTCACCAACCCCATCATGTGGGGTATCGTTAGATAGGTCTTTTAAAAACGTTTAGGTGTTAAAACTTTTGTAAAATATTAAGCTTTCAAGTGCAATTTTTTGTTAGAGTCAAACACAGAGTACATTTTATATATGGAGTCAAGCGTTTCCCCCTGCCAGCTAAACGGTTGAAGTTGGGTATGTGAAAAGAATCACGATAGTAGTACGTGTAGTGAAATCAAAAGGAAAACTATCACAGCTAACTAGGCTATACAAGTTTACGAGTAACAGCTGATCAAATGAGAAGTAACAAAATTTTCGTACAAATTCCATTGACAATTATTATTAAGTAGGTATAACGTTGTAAGTATTAAACAAAAACAACAGAAAACCCACTTCTTAAACTGTGTTATTCGGAAGGGGGGGGGGGGCTATGGAACCCTACATTGTGCGTGGCCCGACATGCACTTGCCCGGTTTTTATAGACATCCGTCAAAACATTTTGCCACCATGATAGCATAGACCATAGAGATAGAAGACATACGTTATATATATACGCCTTACGCCGTATACCTACGCCTTTTGTGTTGGGGGTAAATAAAAAAAAAGTTGCACAAAAGTGGGTAATTGCTATTTAAAAGCGACTTCTTAAAGCTTAACCTAGTTTACTAACCCAATACATCATTTTCACAGAATAAATTCAACGAAATTACCACAAAAAGGTTTTAAATTCATCACATTACTCGAAATTTCCCCAATTAAGTTATAAAATGGCGCCCAACGGGATTACAATAGCGCTCGGGACGTCACAAAATGGCGGACGAAGACGCCGAGCTAACGAGCCGCTTCCGCCAATATGGCGACGGTTCCGTCTCGTCTGTTCTTTTGTTTGTTATAATTAATTTTAAAATAACTTGTTTATATTTGTAATCAATTAAATTAATGTTTGGTATGTGAGAAAGCGTTTTCGTTTGTATATAATAGATAATTTATCTAAAAAATAGGTGAAAGTAAGTTTGATTTAGTCAAATCAGTCTTTTTAAGAAATGTCAAAAAATATATGCTTATTAGGTACAAGTTTGTATGATTGTAAAACAAAAATCTTTCGTGTTGTGAAAAAATACATAGGTATAATACAGAGTATACATAGTTCACTTTTTACAAGTTTTTATGTATAGCTGGATCCATGTTTCAGCTTTGTAACTAAAATCACGTGTATTTAAAGTTCCTTATTTTTGATGAATATTAAGTGTCACATTTTATTTCGGAAAGTGCACAAATAGTGACGTTCCCTACGTTAACTGTTATCAATGTTCGTTTTTTTAGGGTTTCGTGCGTGAAAATTATTATTACGTAGGTCTAACGCTGTAAGTATGAAACAATAACAACAGAAAACCCACTTCTTAAACCCCTATGATATACCTAGATTTAGCCAAACAAATAAAACCGCAATTAAATCTTAGCTAAGCTACGATATTAAGTACCTACAAACGTACAACCAGACGCACAAAAACATTAAACATCTTTCGTCAGTGGTTAAAAATATACCAAAATTCTGAGACGGAAATATTTTGAGGTTATGCAGCCTACTTTCTAAAATATTTGTAAAATTCCGTTATCTCTACAAAGACAAAGGTTACCCGCTTTTAATATTTTTATTTTCTTTTGCCAATTTGATATGAGCTTTCGAGCTTTTTAAGCGTTGTTAAATTTCCAAAAAAATGTGGGAGAAAAGTTACTTAGAAATGTGTCACATAATCCGATCTACTATATTAATATGATAAATAATAGTATTTAATTAGTAATGCAATTCAATTCAATTCAAAATTCTATATTCACTTAGGATGCAAAACAACTCTTCAGCCTTATTGGGTACAATATAGTAGGAGCATCTACTTACAACAAAGATAAAAACGACAGTCACGCTTAAATATAGGCCAAAGTACGAGTACTTGTGCCTATATTTAAGCGAATGATTAAATGTAAAATATTAATTCTGATATCATCAGGAAGAAAAGAATGGCTTTTATTCGTCACGCAGAATCTTTACTTACAAAAATCAAATCATGCTCTTAATCAATGTGACAATTAAAACAAAGTGACAACAAAATTCACCAAAGCATAATAAAGTAACAAGAAGCAAGCAACAAGATCCATTTTTTTATCATTTAATTATTCATCCACTGTATAAGATGATTTTTGACTACATTTTTGAACTTAATCACTGATAGACTCATAATACTAGCTGGTTTCTTGTTAAATACTCTAACAGAAAGACCCATAAATGAATTATGAGTTTTATGTAGCCTATGATATTGACCTACTAATTTGAGCTTATTTCTCGTGTTCACCGGGTGAACGTCACTACTTTTGTGATATAAATGCATATTTTGTTTAGATTTATAATATACGGGTTAACATAGAGTTTTCTCGAAATAGGCTAGCCTAGTGAGACCAACAAAGGGTCCAGTTAATATCCGCCCAGCTTTAGATTAAGAAGTTTTGTGACCTCTACCTAAACCTAATGTAATCTACCCATTATACTACCGACGTGAACCCACTCCCAACACAAGCCATTGAACTTAGCTGGAGGGGTTAACAGGATTGCTAGTAGTAGTATTAGGACCAAAATCCCACATTGCTAGTTTAATTTAAAAAAAGAAAAACTGTCGTGGTCTTTACTTGCTCCTACTATGATAGAGGCCTAAAAAAAATTAGTATATCTCATGTTTTAACTTTATAATAATATAATTTCCATCAGTCCTTTAACATGGTGAATAATATATATTAGTCGCAGCACCTTACCCCCATAACAAGTTTATAAACATTCAAACATTGTAAAATTGGCAATTTGAAAAGAGTGGCCGCGAGTTTTTATTTCCAGGTTCTTTTCTCCAGCTTTATGATGATGAAATTTCAATTTTGAAATTTGAAATTAGCTTTACAAATACAATATTGCATTTTTGAAAGATAGAAAAATTTGAAGTCCAGACCCAGGAATCGAACCCCAGACTTCAGTTGCAGGATATGACAGAAAAATATGAGGTCTAGTAACATAGTCAAGATAGGTGGTTCGATTCTGGCCCCGGTTTCGCATACGGAAGTCTCGGGTTCGATTCCTGGGTCAGTACTTAATTTTTTTCTATTTTTCAAAAATACAATTATTGTATTAATAAAGTGGCAAGAAGTGCCTATAAAATTACTACAATATTCGGCTTACGACATCATAATGTGTTAAAATGCTCTCTGTAACGAAGCAAAAACAAAA
Organism: Herminia tarsipennalis; assembly: GCA_945859575.2. NCBI lineage: Eukaryota > Metazoa > Arthropoda > Insecta > Lepidoptera > Erebidae > Herminia > Herminia tarsipennalis. The sequence continues at coordinate 10,514,865 of OX243854.2, forward strand.
GCCGGCTAGATGGTCCAACTCGCGTGCAGGAAATGATAGAAAAATTTGAGGTCTAGTAACATAGTCCAGATAGGTGGTTCGATTCCGGCTCCGGTTTAGCATACGAAAGTCTCTGGTTCGATTCCTGGGTTTGGACTTCAAAATTTTCAAAAGTAATTGGCAAGAAATGCCTATAAAAATACTATAATGTAATCTGTGACTAATTGCTTCAATAAATACTTTTTAATTTTCATAGTTTGTGAGAACTTAACAGGTAATGTAGTATATAAGTCAGGATAGCTCATGGGCCAAAAAAACGAAATAAAATTATATTGACTGCCTCTGTGGCGCGGTGGGAGTGTATCCGACTGCTCCGCAAGAGGACGCGGGTTCGATCCCCACCCTGGATAAAACTTTGTGTGATGAGCACGATGGTTTATTCAGTGTCTGGGTGTTATTTATCTATAATATGCATGTATTTAGAAATATTTAAGTATGTTTATCAGTTGTCTGGTTTCCATAGTACAAGCTCTGCTTAGTTTGGGATCAGATAGCGTTGTGTTAGTTGTCCCAAGATATTATATTTATTTATTATATATTTAAGTATGTTATAAAAATATAGAAGCCACAAGCAAATTATAAGCTGCTGTAGGATGTAGGGTATCAGTAGGCAGGATAAGATTTATGTTGATAAGGGTAAGGGTAACTCGGACGATAGGGGTAATTAATTTTACCCCACATGCGTACCTACTCGAGAAGCATACAACTAGCCATTAAGTGATGTAGGTTTATATGTAGGAGTGTATGTCATCTATATAATACTATGTGTCGCCCGCGGCTTAGCCCGCGTGGGTGACTTTACCCCGGGGTGATTTTCGTTTTAAATCAAAACGCTGAAACATGTGTTTTGTTTTATTTACAACCATATATCTATCTTTAAAACTGGCGGAGTTTCATACAAAATTGTACCCCTATTATACCCTCTTAGAAGTTGAAAATTATTGGTATCTATTGTTTTTTTTTTTTAAATATTGATTTTAATTATAATCGTTTTGCATTTAGTTCAATTTGTTAAGACATTAGATATATGTCATCCTAAATGTACGAGTAAGCTTAAAGAAAAACGAGCCTTTTTAGTTATGGGATAAATTCGCAAAACCAACGACCAAGAATTATTTCGCCCCGCAGTGAATCGGTGCAGTATTTTTTAGTAAAACGAACCGTCGACTATGATTTCGGTAAAACGTTAAGTCGGTACCTAAAGCATTTTTTCGTTAAAGCATCAGTTGATCAAGGGTAATTTCGGCGAAACGTTCTATCAACGAAGTGTGATTCGACATACTCACTGGGCTTATTTTCTTTGGTATCAGCTTCCTCGCAATCTGTATTGATATTGAGGTCTGAGTTTGAATCGTTTGCACCTCTTGAACGCACATTATTATTTTGATGTGAAAACTTCTTCTGGTATGGGTAAAAAATGTAAAACTCGCGTCAGGATCACGTGATCCTGTTCGAAAATTCGTAGATCATGTGACCCTGATCAAAAGTTTGTAAGACGAACGGAGAGCAATGAAAGACCGCTACAATATCATTAGAATACGAAGGTAAATTTATCTACCATCTACAATGTTATTATAGCTCTGGTGGGAAGTCGGGTCCAGAAATCAGAAGACCACAGTTCAAGTCCGAGTAACGATTATTTTTATCCCTTTTGAGGGTTCCGTAGCCAAAATGGCAAAACGGAACCCTTATAATCTCTCCATGTCTGTCCGTCCGTCCGCTCAGAGACTGTTAGTGCTAAGAGACTGTAATTTTGCATGGATATTACTCACGCCGACAAAGTGAAAGAATCAAATCTTAAAATATTTTTTTTTAGGGTACCTTCCCTTTATGTGAAGTGGGGGTGTGATTTTTTTTTTCACCTACCCCATCCTATATAAAATATTCGATTAAGGTATAAGTGAGCTTTTAAATAAATGAACAACAGTATAAAAAGGTTTTTAGATTTTAATTTAGGCATTAATTAATACAAAATAGTTTTGCGGACACATAACTTGGCTTTGGACATTATTCAAATTCAAATTCTTTATTGTACACATAGAAAAAAAATATACAGACAATAAGTACAAAATAAAAGTAATTATGTACAAAGGCGAGCTTAACTCAAAATTGAGTTTTCTACCAGCAAACCTTTGAGCTCTAGAGTAGAAAGATGTATTTATAAAAGTAGTCGGAAGTGTAACAATAAAAGAAAAATAGAAATTAAACCATTTAAATAAATAAACAGTAAGTACATACTTACATACATAAACGTATGTCAATTCAAAATCATATAATATACCTAAATAAATACATTTATTATATATATACATACCAGATAATACATACACTTACATACTAATATTACATAAATATTATTCATTTGCTAAGCTAACGGTAGGTAAAAACTATTTTGTTGTAAAGCAATAATTACTTCTAAATATCTTTTTTGATTAATTAGCAAAACCTATTTAAGCTAAAGTTGAGATATGTAAGATTTAATTACTTGGAACTTTGACCTCTGTGGCGCGGTGGGAGTGTGTCCGACTGCTACGCAAGAGGTCGTGGGTTCGATTCCCAAACGGGACACCACTTTGTGAGATCCACAAATTGTTGTTTCGAGTCGGGGTTTTGTTTCCATGAATTAAATGTTTGTAAAGTCCCCCGCGACACAGGGCTTGTACCCTAAAGCGGGAGTCGTGTTTTTAAAAACAAAAAAAAAATACTTAGGCAGTGACTTAAGCTACTTTAATAATATGTTTGCGATACTTATCTGGTATTCACGCGAGTGAAGTCTAAAGCAAAAGCTAGTAGTATATGCAGTGACGTATTTGCAATCTTGAATGTTCTCTAGGACCTAGGCCGTGTACTGGGATGGGTGCTAATCATTTCACTCGTCATTTAAATGTAGCCCTCTTCAACATAGCATTTAGTATCACCGACTTCTATTGCTAGTAGTAAGTACATTTTATATGTACCTATGAAATAATTACTTTATATAGGATGTAAAAGGAAGGTGTGGGCTAATTTCAGCAGCGGATAGGATATATTATCAGTGCATCTACCATGGTGCCATAGCTTCAGTAGTGAAAGGCGTATGGCATAAGAATTATACCTCCCCTGGTACAAAATTCAATTGGATTTTTATAGCATAGAACTTTTTAAGCCATACTTTTTTTAATTACTTTTTCCAATTTCATTCATAAATAAACAAATTAAAAAATAATAAATATTTTTCACACATTCCTTAAATATGACCACACCTTTCTGTTACACTTTGTATATCTATATTTAATATATAAAATGTAGGAAAGTGATTTAGGAAGATCATTGTTATATTATAATATACACGTATCTTTATAAAAAACTAGCTGTAGCTGTAATTTCGTCTGCGTCAATTTTCCCTGTATTTGCAAATTTTTTTATTGCTGATCCGCTCCTATTCGTCGTAGCGTGATGTTATATAGCCTATTGCCTCGATAAATGGGCTATGCAACAGTAAAATAATATTTCAATTCGAACCAGTACTTCCTGAGACTATCGCGTTCAAACAAACAAACAAACTTTTCAGCTTTATAATATTAGTAAAGACTAGCTGCCCCGCGCAACTTAGTCTGCGTAAATTTTCCCCGTTTTTGCAACATTTCTCATTGCTGCTCGGCTCCTATTGGTCATAGCGTGATGTTTTATAACCTATAGCCTTCCTCGATAAACGGGCTATCCAACAGTAACATAATTTATCAATTCGAACCAGTATTTCCGGAGATTATCGCATTCAAACAAAAAACAACTACAACTAAACACTCTTCAGCTTTATAATATTAGTATAGATTAGTATTTTGAGTTATTTTTTATTCTCATCAGTTTTATTTTGTCACAATCCCCCCCCCCCCTAATATCTGACCAAACTAAGTCCAGGTCCATTGTGCCTTAGGGGAAATCCAGCACCTGACATATCACATCTATACAGTCGCTCATATATCAGAATTACTTAAACTACATTTTCCCGTATTATTCACAACTACGTGGGCAAAACCGCAGGCAAAACTGATATAACAAAAATGTATAGATCTTTTACCGTGACGATAGCCGTCCCTCTGTACACGAAGCTAAAAAGATTAATTCAGGCTATCAGAAGAGGGACCAAGTTCGCTTAACGTTGATTTCTCTGGAGATTAAAAGTTTTATCGTTAATGAACCTGCCATTAAAGATTTTGTTCAACTATAGCGATTTATTTGCTACTAGCTCCCTGCCGCGGCTTCGCACGGGTATTTTTATAACCTTGAGTTACACTATTGTAATTTTTGTATGGATCTCTAATTTTATTGACAATACAGTAAAGCCTATATTACTCTTTGTTATTGTAGCTTTCTAATGGTGAAAGAATTTTTGAAATCGGTCCCGTAGTTTTTAAGTTTATTCGTTACATACAAAAATACTAATCTTTCCTCTTTATCATATAGGTACTAGCTGTCCCTCGCAACTTTGTATGCGTAAATTTTCCCCGTTTTTGCAATATTTCTCGTCGCTGCTCCGCTCCTATTAGTCGTAGCGCGATGTTATATAGCCTATAGCCTTCCTCGATAAATGGGCTAACCAACAAGAAAAGAATTATTAAAATCGGTCCAGCACTTTTTGAGTTTATTCGTTACATACAAAAATACAAATCTTTCCTCTTTATAATATTAGTGTAGAAGTGTAGATTAGTGTTTCTGACTTGGTGTTTTTCGCGACTTTGCCTGAGTTTTTAACTATCATTTTGAATGGAAGAGTGTTATACGTTTAGCATCGTAGCGCCTAAATGTATATATGTATATGAAAGCAGTTTTTTAATAGTTTTTTTTTTATATAAAACTAGCTGCCCGCGCAAATTCGTATGCGTCATATTTCCCTGTTTTTGCAACATTTTTCATTACTGCTCCGCTCCTATTGGTCGTAGCGTGATGTTATATAGCCTATAGCCTTCCTCGGTAAATGGGCTACCCAATAGGAAAATATTTTTTCAATTCGAACCAGTACTTTCTGAGATTATCGCGTTCAAACAAACAAACAAACTCTTCAACTTTATAATATTAGTATAGATAAGATAACTAATAATGTGGGATTAATTCCCACTTTACTAGCAATCTTGTTAACCCCTCCAGCTAAGCTCAAAAGCTTGTGTTAGGAGTGGGTTCACGTCGATAGTAAAGGGTCTTTCAACAAAGACGGGTCGATGTTAAAATTGAATAAAACTAGATGTGTGTGAGATATTAACGAAATTTATTTTTTATTTGAAAGGCCCGTTTATGCCATTATGCATGAAATATGACATCGTTCAAATGTCCGCCGCGGCTTCGCATGGTGGCACAAATCCGAGAGGTCCAATTTTTAATGACTCTGCTGCATAGATCCGGCTGAATCTGAGCGATGGCCTGCGTTATGTTGGATGCATTGCTATCTGGTGAACCTCATGTGGGTTGTGGTCATCCCATATACGGCAATTTTGCTTATTAACAAAACCATTCATCCAAAAATGTGCCTCGTCGCTAAAGATTATTTTTTGGCCAAAATCGGGGTCCTCTTCCAAGCGTTCCGACGCCCATTCAGCGAACACACGGCGTTGTCTATGGTCATTAACTTTGAGCTCCTGGGTCAGTTGGATCTTGTATGGATGCAGACCCAAGTCCCGACGCAAAATTCTCCAAGTTGAAGTCTGCGAAAGGCCGAGTTCTTGTGCACGGCGAGAAATCGACTGCTTCGGAGTCTCCTGAACACTCTCACGTACAGCGGCGATGTTCTCGGCCGATCTGGCGTTCCTTTGACGTAAAGGTGTTGGTTGGTTGTTTACCGAACCGGTCGTCTCGAATTTAGTCACCAATCGTTGGAGAGTAGACTTTGAAGGGCCACCGCGTCTGCCGTAAAATGGGCGCAATGCGCGCAACGTTTTCACTAACGAACACTCATTTTGATAATAAAGTTTTATCATTTGCACATGCTGCTCAACCGTGTAACTTGCCATGGTGATTTGGCATCAGTGACTGAATAAGAAAAAACAGATTTGACAGATGCCGCCAAATCAAAATGGCCGCCACAGATTATTAATATCGACCCGCTCTATTTGAAAGACCCTTTATAATGGGTAGGATTCGAACCCGCGACCTCACGATAGCGAGGCCGATGACTTAGCCATTAAGCTACCGCCGCTTTTGTTCCGTACCTCAAAAGGAAAAAACAGAATCTTTATAGGATCACTTTGTTGTCTGTCCGTCGGTTTGTCAAGAATCTTTATCTCCGGAATGCGTGAAGGTATGGAGTTGAAATTAAAACCATATACTCAGGTCTATAGTCCCTTGAAGATGTAAAAAATCAAACTTCGACAAAAAAAAAACAGCAGTTTATGTCGTAAAAAACGTATATTTCAAGACTAGATTCCTGAACCATTTATAATATGTACCTACAAATTTGTACGGAACCTTTAGTGTGCGAGTGCGACTCGCAGTGTCTGGTTTTTATTAGACGGATAGTTCCATTGGGAATTTCATTTTTCGTTTAAATAATTTCTTAAATCTCTCTGATAAAAGATAAATAGACTTGTATAAAAAATACAATTTCCTGTCCATCCATAAGTATAAAAATATTTTGTCTTCTTTAATTCTATTTTGAAAATAGAATGAAAAACGTAGGTACAGACCTACTGTGAATAAGGATGTAAGTGTTTAATGTTGGTAAATTGATTCATTATGAAAATATATATATTACGGGTTTTAATCGCGTGAATAATTTAAGGCTAAATACCTTTGTTTATTGGCTGACGTTTCGATCGTATTGCAACGGCCGTGGTCACGGGTAGACTGGTTCAGCTCAACGGGTTTCGGAAACCACCCTCGCTTGAATTTTATCACTCACTATGTATATATATTTTTATAATGTGTACAAATCGTAAAAGTTTATCAACATTTAAATTGATTCATGAATAATCTCTTGACGATATGACATTATCAGTGGGTTATTTGTGGGGTATTTGATAAAATTTTATAAGCTACGGGTCTTAATCGCGTAAATATTTTATTTTATGGCTAAATACCTTTGTTTTACAATACTGTCGAAACGTCGGGCAATAAATATCTTTAGCCTTAAAATACAATATTTATTAAATGCAGCTTATTAAATTCTATAATGTGTACAAATCGCGAAAGTTGACGAACAAATTCCCAGAACTACAATATTTCAGAAAAATTGTCTTTCATCAAAATATTTAATAATGTACCAGTCTGCTTAAGGAGCCAACCATTGCCAATACTTAAAAGAAAATTATGGGCAATATTGTTACAAAAAATATTTTTAATATTAATGTAAATGGACGGTTATAAACAGTTTACAATGCTATTCTACAATAGACGTATCAATACAAGAGGCATTTATTATTTTTGAACTCTTCACTCCCTTTAAGCTTTGCGTTGAGAACGACAGGCAGGCAGTCTGACGTCACTAAATCCCTCTAGAGTGACTTATCGGAGGTAACCTTCTTAGAGGGCATCATTTACTTGAGGTATTTACAGGGAAATGGGCGGTCGAGTCAAACCTCACCTAGTCTCACGTTGTCTTGGCAGGTCTCATGTTAATTTTTATTCGCAAGGAACCATCTAAAACTGAAATATATTACAGTTTTGAGCAATTTTCCCTTCCCCCCCCCTCCCTCCCTGTCATGCGAGCAACTCACACTCGACCAGTGTTGAGTCAAATGTGAAATCTGTGAGATTAGGGCGCGGGTCAAGCCAAATCTCACTAGAAAATCCACTAAAATCACCTCACGTAATTTATGGACGCCGCCTGGCGTATTACGGATTTCACTCAAGCAACGCGCACATAGACATCGTTCCCGGACACGAAATTACAGACCACTTTGTTCGGAAAGCGTTCCGAGATTCCGTGCCCGAGAGTGATGTCTATAGCTGGAATATATAGAGCGTACTTTGGTTTAGAGTTTGGACTTATATTAGGTTGAACATTACAAAAAACTTGATATAGCGCGTGCTGACCGCAACCTGTACAAAGTCAACCTTTAATTATAATCTTGTAAGATTATGCTAAGCTTGCGAGATGATATACACTGACGGACTCATAAACTGCATCAAAGTTCAGGTTTACTCTAAAAGGATTTTTTTATAATAAGTATGCAAACTTTTTAGATTAAATTATATAAATATGGAAAGACTGGCTCTTAATCTTAAAAAAAAATTAAATTTAAAAATAGAACTGCGGTAAAACAAATGAATATAGCCGGGAAAAGAAAATTTACTCGTAGTATCAGATTTGCGTGTTATTTATAGCAAAGTTTTAAATTAATTCTCATTGATTTTTTTTGTTTGGTCAATTGAATTATTGTTACCAGCATAATTGTTGGGTTAGTTTTTTAACACATCGAGAGTTTTTGAACCATAATATGGATACTTCGTCCGAACAAGCGGCACAAATTGTAGCATTGGTGCGGGAGGGCTTGGATCAACGAACGATTGGTAGAAATTTAAATTTAAACCAGTCTACGGTTTGTAGAATATACAGAAGGTTTGTAGAGACAGGTTCTTACAGGAGGAGACGTGGTACAGGCAGAACTCGAGCAACCACAGGTCGTGATGACCGATTTATTGTTACAACTTCCCTGCGAAATCGTTTCCTCACGTCAGTTAACATCAAAACCGAGCTTAATGAAGTGCGTGGAAAAAACGTGTGTGCACGAACAATAAGAAGAAGGTTAAAGGAAGCGGCTATCACCCCTTTTAGACCAGCAAATGGTCCAAAGTTGTCTGCAGCTCACAGACAAGCTCGCTTAAGATTTGCGCGTCATCACCTGAATTGGACAGAAGAGCAGTGGGCCTCTGTATTGTTCACGGACGAGTGTAGGACATGTTTATATGGTGCAGATGGTCGCAGAAGAGTCTATCGTCGACGTGGGGAGCGATATGCTCAAAGTTGCATTGAGGAGCGTGTTCCTTTTGGAGGCGGTTCATGTATGGTCTGGGGTGGCATATCGATGAACGGGCGAACAGAACTTGTGTTCATAGACATGGTCCGTCAAAACGGTAATAGAGGGGGTTTGACAGCACATCGCTACATAACAGAGATATTAGAAGATCACGTGGTGCCTTACATGGGATTCATAGGCGAAAATTTTACTTTAATGCAGGATAATGCCCGGCCGCATGCAGCTGCACAAGTTCAACATTATTGCGAAGAGGTTGGGATACGTACAATGAATTGGCCAGCACGCAGCCCGGATCTTAATCCCATCGAGCATGTTTGGGACAATTTAAAAAGAGCTGTATATGCGAGAAACCCTTCGCCTACGACAGTGGCAGCACTAAGAACAGCACTTTCAGAAGAATGGGACAATATTCCGCAAGATCTTTTAAAAACCCTTATAAAATCTATGCGGAACCGATTAGAATCCGTAATAAGGGCACGTGGGGGTAATACACCTTATTAAAACACAAATAAACCCTTGCATAAAGTTTGTGTCTATTGTTAAAACCAATTTTTTAATTAAACAATTTTTCCTTAAACTTCTGTTTTTTCTTCAAAAAAGGTCTTAAGGTCCTTTCCAGTACATAAACTTAAACTTAAAGATATGATCCTACGCTGTTTTAAAGTTCACGAACCAATCTAGAGGTTTCAATTTAAATCTGTATAGAAAGTTTGCATACTTGGTTAAAATATTTATTTCAAAGTCGTCTATTACTTTGATGCAGTTTATAAGTCCGTGTATATGACTTTGAAATCAGTCGACAAATTGATAGGGGAGTTTCATCTCCGTTAGTACTAACATTATGCATTGACAAATTGCGAATTTAAGTTGTAAAAAAAACCATTCGATTTTATTGTTTAAAACGACGCGACGGTGACAGATCTATTAAGATTTAGTAAACTAAAAGAATCAGTACATTATCATTATTTCCATATGTCCCACATTACTAGCAAACCTGTTAGCTCCTCCAGCTAAGCTCAATGGCTTCTATTAGAAGTGAGTTCACGTTAGTAGTATAATGAGTAAGATTTGAACCCGCGACCTTACGATTGCGACACTGATGCCTTAGCCATTAGGCTACCGCCGCGCAACTTCGTCTGCGTAATTTTTCCCCGTTTTTACAACATTTTTCATTGCTGCTCCGGTCCTATTGGTCGTAGCGTGATGTTATATAGCATATAGCCTTCCTCGATTAATGGGCTATCCAACAGTAATAATTTTTCAATTCGGACCATTAGTTCCTGAGATTCGCGTTCAAACAAACAAACAAACTCTTTAGCTTAGTGAACTAGTCACAGTTTTAAGAGTAAAAGCTCATGAGAAGTTGGCAAAAAACTTATGGGCCAATCTTTTAAATTCAATTAGTTATGGAGTTTATTGTTTGAACTAGTGTGTTCAATAAATTAATCTACCTACATATATTTTATTTGAGGGCTAGCTGACCCGCGCAACTTCGTATGCGTCAATTTTCCCCGTTTTTGCAACATTTCACTTTGCTGCTCCGCTCCTATTAATTGTAGAGTGATGTTATATAGCTTATAGCCTTACTCGATAAATGGGCTATACAACAGTGAATGAATTTTTCAATTCGGATCAGTAGTTCCTGAGATTACCGCGTTCAAACAAACAAACCAACTCTTCAGCTTTATAATATTAGTATAGATTAGAGGAGATTATAATATTAGTATTGATATATATTTATATATATAGTTATAGGATATCATTCGAGATTTAAAGGTTTTAGGGTTCCGTAGTAAACGGGTGCCAACGGAACCCTATTAAGATTCCGCTCCCTATCTTTCCTTTCGGTAATGTGTATAATATGATGACGCCATACCCGAATCTAGTGTGCGAACCTAAGTCTCGCTGTACCAATTTAGTTCTATAATTTTTTAACCACAAATTTTGATCGAAATTAATTGCTAACGTATCATTGTTGGCTCTAAAAAGATAAGTGAGAGAAAGCATTTTAACATAGTGCTATAAAGAACATGATCTATTAAAACAAAAATATTGTCTTTAAATTAATGTCGAAGAAACATACAGACTTTGAACATCTAAAAAATAATGCCCTTCATCTGACGAAGTGAGAATCTCGAGGATTGCCGTAATTTTAACAAAATGGTATTATCCTACACCCATTTCAATAATTTTAATGGATTTCCATTACGAAATAAAGCTCTATACAATCATAAAATACAATTAAATGGATCGACAGCAGATATCCGCTTTTAAAACCATTATTTACAATTAAAACGAGAAAACTACATTTAAATTTCAAATAAATATATACTTACATTAAATATTTATCTTCTCAACACCATCTGACATTTTCTTTTTAAAAATAAATAAATACTTTTATTTTAATTGAATAAAAAAATAAAATGTCTGACGAACTTGTGGTCCGTGCCGCGTCGAAGCCGCGGACCGACTGGTCTTATAGCGAAATTCGAACGCCGAATAACGAACACCACTTTAATTTGAGCTCTTTGTTATAGTGTGCTACCCCTTCTTATATACGTCAATACTTTGAAGCGGGGGGAGAGGTAGGTCTTACTGGCCTGGACTTCTCTTATCAGGCAACGGAGACTACTTTATTTAAATTTCTACTTTATGCACTCTGCAATAAGGTTAATTCTTTATTGCAAGAATGAGTTTTCCAACACAACTAATAGTCGACAAGAAAATTGAAGTTTACGGCTCAAGATTTAAGGTTGAAAATGGATTGCAAAGAATACAAAAGCTACAGGTTTTCGATAAGTTTCCGCTGAAAATGCGCGCATCGCATTTTCGGAAAATGGGGCGAAGGAAAATTCTTAATTTACATTATATTATTTCTGTTCACAATACCTATCTTAAATTGCGACGCAAAAATATAGTATTAATACTTGATCTCTGTCTGTCAGGGAGTTTGTCTATCATTAAAATGAAATAACTACTTTTTTTATGAAATGTAAGTTTTTGACTATTTTTATCCCAGACTCAAAAATTATAAGTTCAGCGTGTTTGTTCACGGTTGTGCGACGGTTTTTTTTAAAAATGACTCCCGCATTTGTTTACAAGCCCTGTGTTGCGGGGTATTCTACAAACATACAAGTCACGGACACAAACACCCAGACTCGGAACAACAATTTGTGGATCACACAAAGTGGTGTCCCATGTTGGTATCGAACCGACGAACTCTTACATACTTAGGAGTCAGACATACTCCCACCGCGCCACAGAGGCAGTCATTTGTGCACAGAGGTTTTTTGTATTTTTGTAAAAGGTGTAAAGGTGTAAACGGGATGTGTGAAAAATAAATGCCATAAAAATACTCGATTACTATACAAATTATATGTCGAATGCAAAAAGTATGGACCTGTCCTACTTTATTTCCATTTTAATAAAAATCCAATTTCATTTTAACAAAATATTTCAGGTCACTTTCTCCTTTATTCAGTAACACCGTTCAGAGGTCCTTAATTTCTCTCTCCATCCTTGTCTATCTCAATGCAAATATATCGCTGTCTCTTTCACCACTCGCAAGTGTGACTCCATTCCTTTTGACGTAATACTATACAAGTGTTTCCACCCGATTTCATTCGTGATTTTTATTATTTTTTGCTTGCAGGATAGAATCTGTTATGCGTTTCAATTTTCGTTTGCTTTAGCTTTTTTACCCGACTGCGCAAGAAGGAGGGTTATGTTTTTTAGAGTGTATGTTTGTATATTTCTTTGGCACGCCCTAGAGCCAAGTGCATGTCGGACCACGCACAATGTAGGGTTCCGTAGCCCCCCCCCCCCATCCGAATAATGCAGTTTAAGAAGTGTGGGTTATCTGTTATTTTTGTTTCATAATTACAACGTTATCTTAATAATAATTTTTAATGGAATTTGTATGAAATTTTTGTTAATTCTTATTTGATCAGCTGTTACTTGTATTTATACTACTACCGTGAATTTTTTCACATACCCAACATCAACCATTTAGCTGGCAGGGGTGGGGACACTTGACTCTAACAAAAATTTGCACTTTAAAGCTCAATATTTCACAAATGGATCCCTAAATCTAAAAATAGTCTTCACAACCCTTAAACATTTTTAAAATACCGATCCATTGATACCCCACAAGATGGGGTAAGTGAGAAAAAAATCACATTCTTCCTTTACATATAGGGGACCCTCAAAAAAAATGATTTTCAAAATTTTGTTCTTTAACTTTGTCGGCGTAAGTAGTATATGTATCCATGCAAAATTACAGCATTCTAGCACTGACAGTCTCTGAGCTAAGCTGCGGACGGACGAACGTACATGGCGAAACTATAAGGGTTCCGTTTTGCCATTTTGGCTACAGAACCCTAAAAATGTAAAATGGTGGATTTTTGGGGCCAAAATATTTCAGTTACCAATTCATTTTAAGCAGTTACGTGTTATGTTTTGTAATAATTAATTGTTGTATGGTTGTCTTCTATCTTATTGGTTACGTAAGTGAGGTCGCAGGTTCATTCTTGTGTGTTCAAGAAGACGGTTAGCCGACAACTTATATAACGCCATTACCACTAAATCATATTATTAAATATTATTGTTTAAGGTGTTGGTTACCGCGATAAAAACTATCCTATGCCCTTTCCTGGGACAAAAGCTATCTCTATGCCAAATTTCATCTAAATCGGTTCAGCAGTTTAAGCGTGAAAACGTAACAGACGGAGGTACTTTTACATTTATAATGTTAGTTTCGATACGGTTATAACACATGCTATACATACATACATACATACTATACTATACTAATATTATAAAGTAGAAGAGTTTGTTCTTTTGTTTGGGCGCGGTAATCTCAAGAACTACTGATCCGAAAAATTATTTCACTGTTGGATAGCCCATTTATCGAGGAAGGCTATAGGCTATATAACATCAGTCTACGATCAATAGGAGCGGAGCAGCAATGAGAAACGTTGCAAAAACGGCGAAAATTGACGCATACGAAGTTGCGCGGGACAGCTAGCTCTCAAATCTATACTAATATTATAAAGCGGAAGAGTTTGTTTGTTTGTTTGTTTAAACGCGCTAATCTCAGGAACTACTGGTCCGAATTGATAACATCTTTCACTGTTGGATAACCCATTTATCGAGGAAGGCTATATAGGCTATAACATCACGCTACGACTAATAGGAGCGGAGCAGCAATGAGAAATGTTGCAAAAACGGGGAAAATTAACGCAGACGAATTTGCACGGAACAGCTAGTTAGAAGATAAAATAATTTCTCGTTAAAATACAGTTATTATAAATAAGGGGGTAATTGTATGTGATTTTCTTTCCCATAACACACAGACATAACTACACTATTAACTATAGATATTTTTTTCTTTGTCAAAGTTAGTCTCGACAAGACTCCACGATGCGGTCAGAATACCACTGAAGACTAAACTAGTTCAAACCACCACTTTGTTTAACACAAAATAGAGGAATCTTGGACCACTTCAGATCACTTTGTTCTGAAAGCGTTTCAAGTAGGTATGTAAAATCCTGTTGTTTAATAAATTGATGTACTACACCATGTATATTGTACTTGAGATATAAAATATGTTTTTTAAGCTATTGCATAGCTTTTATAGCGGGCTTTGAGCGCGGCGACCGAATCAAGAAATTCCGTAACGAAAATAAAACCTAACACCCCCCACTCTGCCTACCATGTAGCTCGGCCGAGCGTTCGCTTAACGTATATGTATATGGTACGACTGTACGAAGCTCGCACGGATCGAGACGAGCTGCTCCGAAATGTAATGAAAAGAAAAAATATATGTATATTGTTTTTTTTTTTTTATTTATTTAATGTTTTTTTAGTTGATAAAAAATGCTATGCAATAGCTTTACCGTGGCAGTCTCCGAGTGACACACATTTTTTTTTATAGATATCCTACTCCCGCACTTAGGCGAAAGGCGCAAATATCTTTTGTGGTACAAGCCCTGTGTCGCGTTTACAAATATACGCGGACACAAAGTACACCTAGACTCGGAACAAACAATTCGTGGATCAGACAAAGTGGTGTTCCGTGTGGGAATCGAATCCACGACCTCTTGCGCAGCAGTCGGACACACTCTCACCAAGGCAATTAGATTTTGTGTAGGTGAGTGAACGATGTGAATGTGCTTTCAAAGAACTTTTTGAATCTGAAAGCTGTTTTTTTTACGGTGGCAGTTTGGTATCAAATGAAAGGACTGAGTTGGCACATTGCCAGTTAGTTGGTATACCTAGTCTAGCCATAAATATTGTTACGAAGAAAAAACATTTTTTTTGATTGCAAATAATATTTATTACTTTTACAGTGTGTTAGTTTAATACATAAATAAAAAACAATTCAAAATATAAAAAGTTTATTCGAAGTGGTCTCCATTGGCTGCAACACAGTCCTTTAAACGTTGAGGCCAGTTATCAATAGAAGCACGCACTCTTTCCATGGGAAAATTCTTCACTGCCAATCGTATGGATTGTTTTAGGGACTCCAAATTATCATGGCGTTTAGAGCAAGCCATACTCTCTAAAACTGACCATAAATCATAATCCAGCGGATTAAGATCGGGACTAGACGACGGCCAGTCTTCAGCTCTGATGAAGTCCGAAACGTTCACTTCCAACCAAGACTGCGTGGACCGAGCTTTATGACCCGGCGCTGAGTCTTGTTGGAAGGACCATACTTGGTTATTGAACATGGTGTTGTTAAGGGGTTTAACTACCATCTCAAGAATGGTATCTTGATACACTTGTGCCGATGTTTTGATACCTTTTTCACAAAAATATGGCTCAGTCACTCCTTCATAGCTAACACCCCACCAAACCATCACTGAAGTCGGATAATGCCCACGTTGCACTCTGTTGACTAATTGGGAAGCTTCCTTAGAGCTTTGAGCATAAATACGGTCATTTTGTTTGTTAAAATGTTGCTCAACTGTAAAGATTTTCTCATCCGTAAACAAAATTTTTCTGTGACCTCCCTTTGCGTACCGCTTCAGTAGTTGCTTCGATTTTACCACCCTATTCTTTTTTAAATTATCAGTTAAAAAATGACCAGTGCGTCTCTTATAGGCTGCAAGTCCTAAGTCATCTTTTAAAATGCGTGACATGGTTCTGGGTGCTATCTTCATCTCCCGAGATAAAATCTTTTGCTTTCGGACAGGATTTCTTCGAATTCTTTCCCTTACTGCTTTGACCACCATTTTCGTACGAACACTACGTGGACGGCCAGATCTTTTTCTGTCACAAACAGAGAAGGTCTCATTGTACCTATTAATAGCCCGGTACACAAACATTTGACTAATACCAAGCGTATGGAGAGTTTTAAAAATTACATTCGGCTCCATACCAACTTTGTGTAATGCAATCACAGCGATTCGGTTTTCTTTATCACCCCACTCCATTTTAATATAGCAAAATATTGTACAATGTATTGGCGCCAAAATTAGAAAATACAATGAACAATCGTATAAAAATGACAGATTCCAAATTCAAATGTAATATCTTTCTTATTTTTAATTGTAACAGTATTTATGGCCAGACTAGGTATGTATTACCAACTGTTGCTCGTTGTTTCCCCAAAATTATGTAGGTAAATTAAACCATTCAAGTTCGTGTTGTCGGCCATTTTACAAGTTGGTTGACTGGTTGACGTTGATAGTTTTCCTTTTAAGTTCGTTATACACCGTGATTTTGTAGTCATTTTGGAGTCGAAAATTTTGAACTCTTTATCAGTAACTGGCCTGTTGGTCTAGGGGTTAGTGACCCTGACTGCTAAGCAGGAGGTTGTGGGTTCGATCCCCACCCAGGATAAAACTTTGTGTGATGAGTACTATGGGTTATTCTGTGTCTGGGTGTTTTTTATCTATAATATGTGTGTATTTTGAAATATTTAAGTATGTTTCTATAGTACAAGCTCTGCAGATCAGATAGCGTTGTGTGAGTTGTCCCAAGATATTATTATTATAACCTAATCCATAAAATCAGTATAATCAAATACTAACATCTATACTAATATTATAAAGCTGAAGGGTTTGTTCGTTTGAACGCGATATACTTAGGAACTACGTCCGAATTGAAAAATTATTTTACTGTTAGATAGTCTATTTATCGAGGAAGGCTATAAGCTATATAACATTACACTATGACCAATAGGAGCGGAGCAACCATGAAAAATGTTGCGAAAACGGGGATTTTTTTTTTATAAAAAGCAATTTTTTTTATAAAAAAATAACCCTAAATTGCCTAAAGCGGCGCGTGGCTCACTTTTGGGTGTTGGAAAACTATGAATGACATCTATATTATTGAGTAGCGTTACCACAAGTGCTTATATATTTCTCGCAAACAACATTAATTTCAAATTTAATAAAAATAAAATATTTTCTTGTACTGACGAAGTTGCGAGGGCAACTTCGTCTGCGTCAAATTAACCCGTTTTTGCAAAATAGGGGTAAATTAAAAAATTGGGGTTGATTGTATGTATTTTTGAATCCGGTATCATAAAAAAATAAAAAATAAAAATTTACCTAAAAATTTAAAAAAAAATTAGGGGTGGACCCTTAACATTTGGGGGGATGAACAATAGAAGTTGTCCGATTCTCAGACCTACCCAATATGCACACAAAATTTCATGACAATCGATCGAGCCGTTTCGGAGGAGTGAAATTACAAACACCGTGACACGAGAATTTTATATAGGTACCTACTAGCTGTCCCGCGCAACATCGTATGCGTAATTTTTCCCCGTTTTTGCAACTTTTCTCGCCGCTGCTCCGCTCCTATTAGTCGTAGCGCGATGTTATATAGCCTATAGCCTTCCTCGATAAATGGGCTATCCAACAAAAAAAGATTTTCTTAAATCAGATTATAGATATAGATCAATAGAGATTAGCGCGTTTAAACAAACAAACAAACTCTTCCGCTTTATAATATTAAGTATAGATTAGATTAAAAATGGACATCAATAACCTAGTCTAGGTTATTGATATGGAGTCCAAAACTTTCAGCTTCAAAACGACTACAAATTCACCATGTATTTACCATATTTTTTGACACATCCAAAAACAACCATTTAGCTGTCACTTTTAGAATATATCCAAGCATTGTATGCAATAGCGGGGGTTTACCGGTCATAAATAATGTCATATATGTCCAGATGTGTCGACAGTAAAATATTTAATGGGGTACATCGTTACAATTTTATTAGTCCTCGTAAAATACTCTTTGAGACACCAGTGAAGGTAATTGATATGAATTTAGGACGTTTTGTCGCCACATAGGTAAATTGTGCGTTGTTCAAAGTAGGACGACTTTGATGCATAAGAGCGTATTTTGTAGGGCACCCCTCATTTATAATCATCTGCCTGCATCAATTAGAGAAATTGAAGAAAACTTTAAATTCAAGAAGGAACTAAATGATCTGCTAGTGAATAAATGCTACTACTCACTTCAAGAGTATTTCGAGGATAAGACATAACTGACTTTCTTTAATGCCCAATACTACTCATCTTCACTTAATAATAATATTGTAATTATTTTTTTTTTTTTTTTTTTTTTTTTTTTTATTTATATATTATAAGATATTGTTTTATTAAAATTTGCACACCACAACGGTAAAAATATGGATTGAACAGTACCTAATGTAACTACTAACACAATATGTACCCATGTTTAGCAAATAAATGAATTGAATTGAAAACAAAAGTTTTTAAGGACTGTGCTGTGCTTCTGTATTTTTTTTTAAAGATTACTAGCATTACTAGCAATCCTGTTAACCCCTCCAGCTAAGCTCAATGGCTTGTGTTAGGAGTGGATTCACGTCGGTGGTATAATGGTTAGGATTCGAACCTGGGACCTCACGATTGCGAGACCGATGCCTTAGCCATTAGTAACTTTGGCCCGTGTCTTCACTCCTGCATTAGAGTGCAAGCCATGTGTCGCGGGGGACTTTAAAAAAAAAAAATTTACGGACACAAAGTACACCCAGACTCGAAACAACAATTTGTGGATCACACAAAGTGGTGTCCCGTGTGGGAATCGAACACATGACCTCTTGCGTAGCAGTCGGGCACACTACCACCGCGCCACAGAGGCCGCCGATGTTTGACTTTATATCCCACATATGTGCTATACTGATGTTGAGAGAGGGGTAGGTACCTAAAACAGTGGTAACCAAGCAAGGTTGAGCAACGTTGCCACTGTCAGTCACAGATAAATAATAATATAATATCTTGGGACAACTTACACAACGCTATCTGATCCCAAACTAAGCAGAGCTTGTACTATGGCAACCAGACAACTGATAAACATACTTATATATTTCTAAATACATACATATTATAGACTAGCTGTGCCCGCGACTTCGTTCGCGTGGAAGTTGGGTTTATATTAAGGTAGTTTATATTACAATTCAACTTCTGTGTAAAACATATTGTAAACATGCTCCACAATGCTCTGTGGCATCTATGGATATTTGGGCCTAGCTTTAATCAGAGCTCAACATATGGCAGGGCAAGCCAAGCAAATGCCCAGTGCAGCAAAATGAAGGGCGACAAAGTTTATGGCGCCAGACGGTTAGAAGACAAATTATTAAAATTCCCACGACCACACCTCGACAAAAAAGTGATTTGCATCACATCAAATACTATTAATATTGAAAAATTCCCCCACCACGCGAGTACTGGGGCGGTTTCGAGTTAAATGAAGCTCGAAACCGCCCAATTACTCGTGCGAAATTTTGAGTTAAGGAGCTTCGATTCTGACTCCGATAGGTCGAAAATTCCGATTGATTTTAAACCTCCGACTCCAACTTCGGCTCCGACACTTTTGAATCGGACCTATTAATCGGAGGTACCTAGCCGCTCCTTCAAGATAATTTATACATAGGTAATAAAGGTATGATGGAAAAAACTCTCACAGATTCCCTATGATCGCAGGTTATGTCCTGTCCGAGCGATCTTTTCCGAGTCTAAAGTACACCTACTTTGTGTCCGTGTTTGTACCGCGGGAATGCAATGTTTTAAAACTATTTTGCGTGGGCAAAATAGTTTTAAAACATTGCATTCCCGCGGTACTGTGATGCGTGTTTAAACAAACAAACAACATTCAAACGTTTCTAAAAGATATACTCAGATATCTTTTTTTGTGTTTAAATACTATTTCTAAACTTATTTCAATATTTTTTTTCACTCACTTTAGAAGATTAAAATATTATTTTATAATGTCTACATACATTGGTTAATTTAAAAATAGGTGTGTCAACCTGTCGCAAATTAAGATCATCATATACCTATTCATATCCCTCTACGTAAGAATTTCAGTTTTTTTTTTTAAATCAATTTTCCTGATTCTTTTTAATTTGTATTTAAACGTCATCTATTTTCAAAACTGGATAAGTTTATTTTTATACTTGATGATTTTATATTAAACTATCATGCATATTAAACGTAGGTAAGCAAGGTATTTAACCTTAAAAAATTATTCACGCGATCAAGACCCGTAATACATATATTTTCATAATGTGTACAAATCGCGAAAGTTTATTAACATTTGTAGGTAAGCAATTTTGGCACTCAGAAGAAATCGAATCACAGATGGCGCCACGTGTTTTATTTTGGTGTAACGCGGACTTAATCTTTCATTTTTTTTAATAATTAATATTTATAAATTCTAGAAAATATCAAGTAATTACTGTTTATTTGTAATGTAATATTGTTTTTCATTTCTACATTTATAACATAATCACTATTCATGCAAAACAATGATAAAGGTGCCTATTGGAAGTGATTATTAATATGAAAATTTGTTAAACACAGTAAACATGTTAAAGTCGAAAATAAAAGCTTGTATAAATAAGTATACATTTAGAAAAATACTTAAAAAAAAGAATAAAAATAATTTTAATACAACACAAAAAGAGACTCTCAATTAGGGAGTCGATCCTCCGACCTCGCTCGTTTAATACCGCTACTTGTGCCAATAGACCACCTCAGCTGATGCAAACAAGGTTAAAATAGCTGATCTTAAGAAAATTGAAAATGTTGTGTTTAGCTCCTAATAGTTTTAGCGTGAAGTTATTGTTTCCATGGGTTACAATTGTAAATAATGTCTTATTGTGGAAAAAATTGTGAAAAACCATAATGGTTCGACAAAACATACGTTGCTGCTCACTCCCCATAGACGATAGCATAATGATTTATAGTGCAAGTTATGATGACCTATAGTATTTACAATAAAACTGCAAATTTTCATGAAGATCCGTCAAGTAGTTATTGTTTTATAACGATAAATAGCTACAGACATTATCCGTCATTGCTTAGCTCCTATAAGAAATAGCGTGATAAATTATAGACTATAGGTTAATCCAGACTACACATACAAAATTTCAACCGAATCTGTCCAATAGTTATTGCGTGATGCGTGTTCAAACAAACAGACATTTCTAAAAATGTAGGAATGTGTTTAAATACTCTTTTCGAACATTTCCCAATATTTTTTTTCACTATGTTCGGCCGAACACAGTGTACAGACACGTGAAATTTACAATTTTATTATATGTATAGATATAGATTGATAGCATGATTCAGTATTCACGCGCGATGGCTTATTATTAGCGTATTTCATGTATAACTTTGGTGTTTCTATACCGATTTCTATTAGTATTTTTTATGGAATAGTTAATTATGTTAACTTTTTTAATTAGGGATGACTGAGAGTGTTATAAACGTAAGAGTAGACAAATATAATCAGAAAGCTTCGAACTACTAAGCTATCGGGAGTTACACGTGATATTGTGAGTCAACCATAAAAGATAGACATATGCTGTCGTGGGATATTTTTTATATAATTTTAAGGAGAACATTTCCGTCATACATGATTTCTGTGTAGCTTTAACCATTACGGTTGCACACGCGACGAAAGCTTAAAAAATGGAGTAACTTCTCCTGTTTTCCTTCACTGCTCTGCTCCTATTGATTGTAGCGTGATGAAAAGTATACTATAACCTACTCAGGAATATGAAAAATAATTGTACCAAGTTTCGTTAAAATCCGTCGAGTAGTTTTTGTTTCTATAACAGTTATACAGACAGACAGACAGACAGACAAAAATTTTACTAATTGCATTTTTGGCATCAGTATCGATCCCTAATCACCCCCTGATAGTTATTTTGGAAATATATTTCATGTACAGAATTGACCTCTCTACAGATTTATTATAAGTATAGATAAATAACACCCAGACACAGAATAAACCATCGTGCTCATCACACAAAGTTTTATCCTGGGTGGGGATCGAACCCACGACCTCTTGTGTAGCAGTCGGATACACTCCCACCGCGCCACAGAGGCAGTCATGAATGGGTGACCATTTTCTATAAGTGGTTAATGTCATAACTCCATAAACAAGTGGTAGGTGATTAAGGGTTAATTTATTAAATATTTTCCATAACTTTTAGTGTTATGTAAAGAAGCCACGAATGGGAGGTTGTTATTGTATTACAAATCATTCTGTTTATTTCTAAATACATACATAATATTCACATACCTGGAATAAAATAAAGGCGCTTCCCGCTGTTTGTATGCTTATATCTTCTAAACTACTCAACGGATTTTGATAAGGTTTCACTATCATGCAGATAATTTCTTACAGATGGTTTATATTAGATGAATAGATAACACCTAGACACAAAAAAAGTCAAAGTATTAACATAAGTTACAAATGCAACGCTTATGAACGTCAGACAAAATTTGGAATAGAATGATTCTACATTTAATACCAAGTTCGCAAGAGTAAAGCCGTAAGAAAAGATCTTGGTAATAAAAACTCATGGCCTTTATATGATATATTTGTATATATACAGTTTGCCAGGAGGTGCTGTAACCATTACACCATGAAACATACAGAATTAGCAATCCTGATTTTCACAAAAACATTTATCCTGCGTGAAAATCGAGCCCACAACCTCTGTCTTAGTAGTCAGAGTCACTACCCACTGGACCAACAGGGTAGCCAGTAAAATGAGAATTCGAATAATCCGAATCATATCGGAATCGGATGGAGGTCCTTAATCCTCAAATAAAAGATAGAAGTAGTTATATGTAATACGATACTAGGACGGTAGGCTTATCGGTTAGGGATACCATCTACAATTTCAACTACCTGACTCGCACAACTTCGTATGCGACAGTTTTCCCCGTTTTCGCAACATTTCTCATTGATGCTCCGCTCCTATTGGTCTTAGCGTTATGTTATATAGCCTATAGCCTTCCTCGATAAATGGGCTATCCAACAAAAAAAGAATTTTTCAAATCGGACTAGTAGTTTCTGAGATTACAAACAAACAAACAAACTCTTCCGCTTTATAATATTAGCATAGATTTAAATATCGTGATGTATCTCATTACGTACTTGTGCGTTATTGTAATGTAAAACGCACGGTTTATCAAGATGCTCCGTCTAAAACGAATAACTTTTTTTAAAATCTTAGCAAAGAGTTTTTATGTCAGAAAAATGGTGAACAATTTATGAATAAAATTAACTTTGGGAGATAATTAATTAAAAATTAAATAAACATTTAATTATTTAATTAAATTAATTTTGACCATCAATTACAACCTCATCAACAACAAATCTGTAACAAAACAAAAAAATATTAATTTACTTTATTACTAATACAGGCTGTTTTTGTGCCTTTGCCTTAAAAATATCGCATCTCTAATGTGAACAAGTAAAAATTATTCCGCGCGCTTTTTCTTTTCGCTGTATTGTTTTTTTATTTATTTCCTCGCCATGTTATAAAACGTCGTATGACATACGTGCGCTTTGATAATTACAGCCTCTGCTTTCTTGTAGCAATATCGCCTCGGCTGTAATTTTCAACTTACCGCACTTGTATCATAATGGACTATTTCAATTTGAGTTAGTAGTTTTTGAGATTATTGCATTCAACACACTCTTCAGCTTTATAATATTAGTTTAAATAATGCTCTCTTAACAGATGTCCGCTACGATGGTCAAACTTATTGGAGACTAGTCAACTTAGTAGGAGATATTATAGTACACAAGTGTATGTGCAGACACAAAAGTGAGCTCTCTATTCCCTCACAATAGGGTATTTGACTAAAGTCAAATCAGCTTCTTTTTAAGAAACGTCAAAAACGATTCACTTCGTACAAATTTGTATGAAATGCTAGCATATGACGTCACGTTTTTTATGGTCAAATCATTTACTTCTGGTGCTTCTTTTTATGATTAAAAATTAATAAACACGTTAAATTATAGATGAACATATTTTTTCAAGGTTCTCTATTTTTATTCCTACGATTTTATGTCATAATTTAACATTGCATAATGTTTATACTCCTAATATTAGTTACGCATAATTCTCATGCGTCATAACTTTTTTAATCATAATTATTTAATCCTAATCACTATAAGCATAATATTTAAAACGCATAATATGCCAAAGCATAACTTTACTTACGCATAACGACGCATAACCATAACTATTATAAGCATACAAACTATATGCCGAAAAATTAACTACAAAAGTTTTAATAACAATATTACACTATTTTATACATTGCTATCGTCAAACATGTAGGCGCATAAAATTGTACTATCTTCGACGGAGCCCCGCTTCGCGGGGCTCCTACTTTTGGGTGGTTTAAAAAAAAAAACCTAACACGAAGACTAAGGCGGGAGCTCCGCTTCGCTTCGCTCCCGCCTTAGTCTTCTAACCTAACCTATCCGAGTCGGATTGCTCTGAGTCGGGGTGTTAAAGATAATTAATTTCGACCTAACAATATTATGTATTATTTTCATAATTATATCAAATTTTGATTATGTCAAGAGTCGATTATGAGACGTGTTACTTATGGAAACTAATTATTATGCTTTACAACTTTATGCATATCAAAGTTATGAATAAATATAATAGGATATATAATATTTATGCTTAATAACACAGTATGCTAAAAACCAGTTATGGCACACTATTTTTATGACAAAGAAAATTATGCCTAATTTATTATGACAATTTTAAATAGGACAAAATTCATTATGAGTAAAAAAGGTATCCCATTTTTTCAATACACTTATGAACATATTTTTTAAAATATTTTATTTTGATAGCAGTCAAATACCCAATTCTATGAGACATCACCTCTCTATTCTATGGGACGGAAATCTGAGACGACGGGAGAGAGATTAGGCGTAGGACTGCTTAACGTGCTCTCCTATGCATGACAGGCGTGAATTTAAAGTTAATTATCTGTCAAAGAAAGTCCCGTTAATGTTTATCCAGCTGTAACGGGGATTAGGTACCAGGAACTGTTATAATTTAAGTTTCTTGATATAGGAACAGACAAACAAATAAAATTAAAAAATCTTTTAATAAAACCCGAGACTTTATTGTCATGTCTTGGGCGATTTTACAAACATGCAAATTAGAGCGGTGGTAGTCCAATGGCTAAGGTATCGGTCTCGCAGTCGTGAGGTCTCGGGTTCGAATTCTATCCATTATACTACCGACGTGAACCCACTCCTAACACAAGCCTTTCAGCTTAGCTGGAGGGGTTAACAGGATTGCTAGTAATGTGGGACTCAATCCCAAATTGCTAGTTATCTTTAAAAAAAATGTGTGGCACTTGGGGACTGCCGCGGTAAAGCTTATTGCATAGCATTTTTTATCAACTTAATCAATTATGTATATATTTTTTCATTACATTTCGGAGCAGCTCGTCTCGATCCGTGCGAGCTTCGTACAGTCGTACCAAATACATATACGTTAAGCGAACTCTCGGCCGAGATACATGGTAGGTGGAGTGGGGGGCGTTAGGTTTTATTTTCGTTACGGAATTCTTGATTCGGTCGCCGCGCTCCAAGCCCGCGATAAAAGCTATGCAATAGCTTAAAAATAAAGTACATACAGACTGTGTAATAATTAACTTAATTAATAAATATTACACAAAATAATTTCCTATTTGGTAATCGACCCTGAGTTATCAGTTCAACCGATGCAATAAACCTACTATTCCATAAAATCGAAGAAGTCGAATAGAACGTAAGTTAAATAAAATAAATAAAAACTACTTTATCTCGTGGCAACCCTATTGTCACTTAAGATCGTACTGCTATCTCATTTCAACTGTTCTTGTCTCGCTCTGACTCTTAAAGACCTTTAGGGACAGATGGACGAACAATGATGGTGTGGAGTTGACTGCTTTTGACATTATTTTTACAGTAATTGTAGTATTTTTATATATTATTATAGACCTACCCAGAATTGGCAGACTTTTATCTATTTGCCTTACTTCTTACTAATATTAGAAACACGAAAATTTGGATGGATGTTCGATATAGTCTGGAAAATACCTAGTCTGGCCATAAATACTGTTACAATTAAAAATAAGAAAGATATTACATTTGAATTTGGAATCTGTTATTTTTATACGATTGTTCATTGTATTTTCTAATTTTGGCGCCAATACATTGCACAATATTTTGCTATATTAAAATGGAGTGGGGTGATAAAGAAAACCGAATCGCTGTGATTGCATTACACAAAGTTGGTATGGAGCCGAATGTAATTTTTAAAACTCTCCATACGCTTGGTATTAGTCAAATGTTTGTGTACCGGGCTATTAATAGGTACAATGAGACCTTCTCTGTTTGTGACAGAAAAAGATCTGGCCGTCCACGTAGTGTTCGTACGAAAATGGTGGTCAAAGCAGTAAGGGAAAGAATTCGAAGAAATCCTGTCCGAAAGCAAAAGATTTTATCTCGGGAGATGAAGATAGCACCCAGAACCATGTCACGCATTTTAAAAGATGACTTAGGACTTGCAGCCCATAAGAGACGCACTGGTCATTTTTTAACTGATAATTTAAAAAAGAATAGGGTGGTAAAATCGAAGCAACTACTGAAGCGGTACGCAAAGGGAGGTCACAGAAAAATTTTGTTTACGGATGAGAAAATCTTTACAGTTGAGCAACATTTTAACAAACAAAATGACCGTATTTATGCTCAAAGCTCTAAGGAAGCTTCCCAATTAGTCGACAGAGTGCAACGTGGGCATTATCCGACTTCAGTGATGGTTTGGTGGGGTGTTAGCTATGAAGGAGTGACTGAGCCATATTTTTGTGAAAAAGGTATCAAAACATCGGCACAAGTGTATCAAGATACCATTCTTGAGAAGGTAGTTAAACCCCTTAACAACACCATGTTCAATAACCAAGTATGGTCCTTCCAACAAGACTCAGCGCCGGGTCATAAAGCTCGGTCCACGCAGTCTTGGTTGGAAGTGAACGTTTCGGACTTCATCAGAGCTGAAGACTGGCCGTCGTCTAGTCCCGATCTTAATCCGCTGGATTATGATTTATGGTCAGTTTTAGAGAGTATGGCTTGCTCTAAACGCCATGATAATTTGGAGTCCCTAAAACAATCCATACGATTGGCAGTGAAGAATTTTCCCATGGAAAGAGTGCGTGCTTCTATTGATAACTGGCCTCAACGTTTAAAGGACTGTGTTGCAGCCAATGGAGACCACTTCGAATAAGCTTTTTATATTTTGAATTGTTTTTTATTTATGTATTAAACTAACACACTGTAAAAGTAATAAATATTATTTGCAATAAAAAAAAATGTTTTTTCTTCGTAACAATATTTATGGCTAGACTAGGTATACGGTCCTTGTGAAATAGATTTATTTTTCAAAATTTCCAGCAACAGAAATTATAATTTCGTGAAGTAACTGTCTGTAGGTACAATGAAGATATTTAAAATACAAACATAGATCAACTAATTAGGATTGTCTTAATCCGGAATCATGCTTTCCTTTTTTCATGTTCTGTTTCTTTGTGTATTCGGGATTTAAATAATTTCGTGAATAGAGTGTCCTGTTTACTATTTTGCGGTTTTAAACTTTGAAATTCTATGGATAGGGCACCGAACCTCCTTATTATAGGCTACCTTAGGCAGCCTATCTAGGAGGACAGTTCCGTACCCTTCTAAATGTACCTAGTAGTATAATTATAATTCAGTAATTGTATACTATGAAATGGAATAAAAGATTATTATTATAAAGATTATTGTATTCTAACATAAATACAAGTTTTATTAAAATCAGTATAGCTTGATCTCTAAGTTAGTATAGTTTAAGAGCTACTACTATATTCACAGAATAGAGAATTAAACGTTACAACTTCATTTGTCATATAATTCTAGCATATTCTATTTCATTTAAATTCTATTTTTGTATGTACCTGTAAAAAGTAATTATAGTTTCAAATTTAGTATTTATTGTTCAAATTTGGAATTTAATATCGAAATGTTTGATTATAGTATGACCATTAGTGCTGTGCACTCCCTGAGGTATGCGCGCGGTGAGACGGGGGGGTTAGAATCGGCTGCTGCGCTGTCAGTGCGCCGTCAACGCTTGTGACGGCAGGTAGTGTTATTTGTATCGGACTGTCTATGTCAGACGCACACGAGATAAATATTCAAAGATGGGTCGTGCGTTATCTCGTGATATGAAGACTGTCATTTTTAAGGTGGCTGAATATTTTAAGAAAAGAAAAGCAGACAAAGAAAGCTTTGAATTTAAAAATGACGTGAATATTGCTAAAATCGTTGCGGAGGCTACGGGATACAGCAAAAGAACCGTACATAATGTGATTTCTGCGGGCTATTTATCAATTGAAAATTCAAGCCAATTAAAATTTCAATCGCCAAAAAAACCAAAAGTTCTAAAGAAAAAACACGTTGTGGATGATTTTGACCTTGGAGTTATCAGAAGAAAAATTCATCAGTTTTACGAAGTTGAAAAAAAAATACCAAGTGTCCGTAAGTTACTATCAAGTTTGAGACAGGATGGCATATTGAATTGTGGACGGGAATATTTAAGACAGCTTTTACACAAAATGGGCTACCGTTACAAAAAATGCAAATCAAAGAGACATCTCCTTATAGAGCAGCCTAATATTACAGTGTGGCGGAAAAAATATCTTACACAAATCAGAAATTACAGAACGGAAAACCGAAACATATATTTTCTTGATGAAACATACATCAACGCCAGTCACCATGCCAGCAAATGTTGGCAATCATCGTCAGAACCCGGTATTCATGCTGATATTGGGAAAGGACGGCGACTAGTAATACTCCACGCTGGGTGTCGAAATGGCTTAGTGGATGATACATTGACTATATTCAAATCCGATGCTAGAACCGGTGACTATCATGGAGATAAGAAGATTGAAAAGTTAAAAGATAAGTTGCTGCCGAATTCTGTGGTTGTAATGGACAACGCGTCTTACCACAGCGTTCAGATTGAGAAGAAACCAACTATATCAAGCCTCAAAAGTGAAATGCAGAACTGGTTGCTACGCCATAATGTAGAATTTTCAGGAACCATGTCAAAGGCTCAACTGCTACTTCTTATCAAAAATACACAAAAAGAACCCGTGTATAGAATTGACGAACTCCTGAAAGCCAGTGGACACACTGTTCTGCGTTTACCTCCGTACCATCCAGATTTAAATCCAATCGAGTTGGTCTGGGCTGATATTAAAAACAACATAGCCCAAAACTATATTAATTCTTCTCTAGACGAAAAGATAATCTTATTGGATAAATTGTTTTCGGAATTCACGGCGGAAAAATGGCAGAAATGCGACGATCATGTCCAGAAAAATGAAAATGATTACTGGAGTCGCGATAGTAGGTTCGATAATGTTATCGATTCATTCATAATAAATTTGCAAGACTCTGATTCAAGTTCCGGTGGCGAAGAGGAAGATGAAGATGATGACGAAATGGAAGATGAAGTTGAAACAGAATCTATGTCAGAATAACTTTCGTTAGAATATAATTGTTTGTAAATATAAAAAATGTTTAATAAAACAAGTCCTGTTGTGAATTATAACTTTCAATTCTTATTTATCACCTGCATATTTTTAATAAAATATGAGTATATTTGGGTTACATTTTAATCAACAAAGTAAGTATATATTACAGATAGATAGCCTCCGACCAACGCAACGTCCCGCCACAAGTCTTGCCTTAGAAATGCAAACTGATATCGTAAGATCTGTCCGACATGTATCGACCTCATGTGAACTCATGCACTTTTTTCTTCGCCCCCCACCTCGCCGTGCATACCTCAGGGAGTGCACAGCACTAATGGCCACACTATAACAGCCTACACTATAAACAAGCGTTTTGCTTTATCTGTGCGATCGTATTTTCGGACATCATATTTGTTTTATCAGTTGATCTATTTGAAAGTTGCGCGTATTATTTTGCATTCATAATAAAAGTATTTTTTTGTGAAATGAAGTTAATACAAGTTAGTATTAGATAGTGCTTTTGCAGTGTTGTGTTGTGTCGTGCAATACGTATTAATTTGAGTTAAGCAGTTAAGAACCTTAATTTGTAGGTGTTAATTTCGAATAACGAAAATATGACAACGTTGGTAGATAATTATTGATTGCTGCTAATTTCTTTAGTACCTATTAATATCGATCGTATGAGTTATCAACAGCCTATTCTGGAAACATCGTATTTTAGGTACGATATTTTTTTAGATTTCATATTTTTTTCACACAATTTGTTTCGCAGTTGGTTTAATGCGCGCGGATTGTGTGCATAATGTTCTACTTAGCCTAATAGATAGCGTTGCTTGATTTGAATTCGAGATATGGTTTCGGTACCGTTAGTAATATTTACGTATTTTAAAATATTGCGGTATGTAGTGGTTCCAACAATTAGATTTTTTCCAATGGATCGTATCGAGTTCTGTGTACTGAAATTGTACTTACCTATGTTTTAAAATTTCGGGGTTCGAACCTCCAAATCCTCTGAGTGCACCCATAAATTCTAAACTAAATGAAGAATAAATAAGTGTTTATACCCTTTAACAACATAACAAAACATCGAGCCTTATGCTCAAAGTGTAGTTCGTGTATAATTAACGACAGCGAATGCTTGACGTTTTGTTACAAATCAATGCTCAAGTGTATACTCACCTTAAGAAGTGATGGATTCATTTCTCACAAGGGACAGAGCTTAATGGAATCCACTAACGTTGGTTTCAAACTTGAATGTATGTTTGAATCTGGTACTAGCAGCTGGCTTCACATGAGTGTAAACGTAAGTATATAAGTGCGTAGTAGGTAAGATTATCAAACAAATCTAATTCCTATCGCGTTAAGTGTTTTATTTATGCCTCAGGTATTACTTGTGGCCTACTTAGGCCATTAGTAAAGTCGATTTTTAGTACGTTATTTGAACCCCTTTGGTGAGTGTGAAATCACGTGAAAACAAAATGCTAATAAAAAGTAATAAAAAATATTTCTGACTTTTTAGTTTAATTATTTTTGAGAAATAAAGTTCTTAAGTCCGAATTTTCATCATCATTGTCGTGCGCCCCACTTCTGCCACCACCAGCTTTTTGCGTGCGACTCTCACTTGTCCGGCATCGGGTGTAATGCACCCGGGATACGCATACGGGTTTTGAAGCCAAAACAGTTGACTTTAAAATGCAAAATTTAAATTATTCTTACTATCAGCTTTTATTCCCGTCTTCTACCTAAACATTCATCATTTATTTTATTAAATAAGTAAATAAAATATAAATTTAAAAAATTGTAAATGTAATGTCGACTCCATAGAGTTATTAGTCCAATGTTACACAGGTCTGCACTTGGTGCTAATGACTCCTCTGCCAGACACTCCAGTGGTATAGATTGAACATATTATATTTCTAACTGACCTATATTGTACAAGTAATTAATACTTTAAATTGTTGTTAACTATGAGATTGAATCAGTGGTTTGGGTGTAGTGATACATATATTGCTTTTGAAGCGGCGGTAGCCTAATGGCTAAGGCATCGGTCTCGCAATCGTAAGGTCGTGGGTTCGAATCCTGGCCATGATACTACTGACGTGAACCCATTCCTAACACAAGCCATAGAGCTTAGCTGGAGGGGTTAACAAGATTGCTTGTAATGTGGGACCACAATATATCTTTAAAAAAATATATATATGCAGTGGTGGACACACAATTAGAAACACCTAGTATTGATTTTATTTTTAGTACAAATTAACTTTTGACTGCCTCTGTGGCGCGGGTGTGTCCGACTGCTACGCAAGAGGTCGTGGTTTCGATTCCCACACGGGACACCACTTTGTGCGATCCACAAATTGTTGTTGTGCGTCTAGGTGTACTTTGTGTCCGTGACTTGTATGATTGTAAAATCCCCCGCGAAACAGGGCTTCAATCTACAGCGGAAGTCGTCTCAAAAAAAAACTATTCAATTATGATATAACATGTTATAGAGGGCTAATGCCTTTCTATCTATATTGTATCAGTCTATTTGAAGCACATTAGGTCATTTTGAAGAAATCATACAACAGATTTTTAAATAATAAGTATATTAAAAAATAAAATGAACGAGACTACGTATAATAGTGGCCAACTAATTAGAAACACAAAAAAAAATATTTTATTTGGTAACAAAGTTAACATTATGTCTCCACCACACCGCTGTACATATACTGGCGAGCTTAAGAATAATACCACCAATCATTTCCCGTGGGTGTCATCATGGCGACTAAGGGATTCCACATAGGAGGAGGTAGCAGCGTCCTCATAGTTAAGGCTGCACTGCGATCGTCGACCCGCTCGCCAAGCATAGCATAGCGATTACGACAATTACAAGTTCCACCTTGTAATTGTCATAATCGCTATGCTATCCTCTTTCCTTGTACAATCTGTCTTACTCTGGAATGCACTGCCTCCCGAAATTTGGATATCACCCAATCGCTTCAATTTTAAACTGATGGTTCGTGCGCTTCTCTCCAACAATTTAGCTGAATCTTCACAACGTTGACAACTTATATGATTAGTACCTGAATGACCGAGATTCGTCCTTTTTTTTCAAAGTAGTTTTCTAAAAATGAAATCTAGCTAGATCGATTTATCACCCCCGAAACCCCCTGCGTACTAAATTTCATGAAAATCGCTGGAGCCGTTGCCGAGATTTAGATTATATATATAGGTAGATACATATATTACAAGAATTGCTCGTTCAAAGGTATAAGATAATGTATTTAATACCTATATATTATATGTATTGTATTTAATTGTATATTATTAGGTTTATATAAGTATGTTTATAATAGTATGTGTTTGTGTATATTTCGTTGATTTAGTATTTATTTTATGAACTAGCATCATAATGTTAGGTTATCTGTCAATATTCTGCATCTACATGTTAAAATCCCGACTAAATCACCTGGCTTATTTTTATTATGATTTTATAAACATTAAACTACAACATATAAAAATAGCTTATTGCCTCAAACATATTTTTTTGGAAAAAAAAATATTTAAAAATATTTAGAGGTTGATTTAATCCCGCTACTCACCAGCCGGGCCAGCAGCTCCATATTGGAATATAAAAGGAGAGGTATATGACAAGTTTTCAGAACTAATACCTACCCAGAAATGGGTGCCAGCTCTCGGACTAATAGGTTTTTATAGCGATAACGCAAGCGGAGCCGCGGTCGAAGGATAGTGTAAGATAAATATTGATCGAAAGAGATGTAAGTCGAACTACCAGACAGAATCTCCAATACATATATTTAGAAAGTCAAGCTCAATCGTGCCTTGTACTGTATTGAACTAATCATTGTCTGTTCTGTGGAGAAGTGTTTTAACTTGTTGAGTAGAGATAGCGCGGGTGGTGGGTAGGGGGGAGGGGGGAGGTCAATGGATGGATCTGACCATCTGGTGAAATAGAATAGTATTTTTTATGGACATTTATTGCCAATTACTTTTATATACTTGAAAGAAAGAAGAAGGTTCAGACCTATATATAAATTTTTGATAGACTGAACCCTGTTCCTGTATTGAATGTCCCTGTTCCTATATGAAGGGTATCCCAGGGTAAAGAAGAAGAATACTTAATTATATTTGAAAAGCCAAAATAAAACCATTTTCTATAATCATACTTTACCAAACAATATTTTTAACTTGTGAAATGTTATAAGCGTGTTGGTTTATTTTGTGTCTGGGTGTAATTTTATCTATAACTAGCTGTCCCGCGCAACTTCGTGTGCGTAAATTTTCCCCGTTTTTGCAACATTTCACGTCGCTACTCCGCTCCTATTAGTTGTAGCGCAATGTTATATAGCCTATAGCCTTCCTCGATAAATGGGCTATCTAACAAAAAAAGATTTTTTCAAATCGGACCGGTAGTTCCTGAGATTACCGCGTTTAAGCGGCGGTAGCCTAATAGAAGTGGCGGTAGCCTAATGGCTAAGGCATCGGTCTCGCAATCGTGAGGTCGCGGGTTCGAATCCTACCCATTATACTACCGACTTAGCTGGAGGGGTTAACAAGATTGCTAGTAATGTGGGACTCCCACATTGCTAGTTATCTTTAAAAAAAAATCATAAGTAATAGATTTTTGATTGCTGTCAAAGTGTAACACTTTCTTCCGTATAGCCTCTCAGTCCGCAAACAAAAACGTGCAATAAGGAACTATGTTTAAAGAAGTCTAAATACTTTGTGAATAACACCGTATGCATTGTTAAAGAACAATCATAAACCTCTTGACTTTAACTATAATGATTTTAATGAAACATAAGATTTATAACAATAAAAAAAAATACTCTGACGTAACTCTTTTCCTCGTAGCATTAATTACGTAGCTGGTCTACGCCGTAGACGGCCTACGACATGCTACGCCTTATACATGTAGGCGTACTACGCTATAGAAATTACTAGAAAATTATTGACTGACCCTTTAGTCTTAGTAAGGCCTTGTGCTAGTGGTTAGTGACTCTGACTGCTAAGCCCAAGGTAGTGGGTTCGATTCCCACCCAGGATAAATCTTTGTGTGATGTCGGGGTCTCTCTATCTATATATATCTATATCTATAACTGTATATATATATATATGTATATATCTATAACTTGAATGTATTTTGTTTATCACCTATCTGGTTGTCAGAGTATAGGCTCGTTCTAGTTTGTGATCAGATTGCTGTGTGTGAGTTGTCCCAAGAAAAGGTTACTTTCTTAAGCACAGAATAAGTGATCACATATTTTTGAAGGCTGTCGTATTGAATTTATTTTAGTCCCAACCTCGTTATAAGTCTAAATGCTTTGTCGATAAAATTGACCCTCATTCAAGAGTAAATCTACACACAAAAACCACCTTTAGCCCATAAAAATATGGCTGAAAATTGCAAAGCAAATTATACATTCTTACTGCTCAATGATGCGTGTATAAAGTTTTAGAAAAATGAACCGTATGGCGAATTAAATAGAGTTGGTTTTTAACTGGAAATAGGTACAATTGATTCGTTGCGAATTACAGTAACCATTTTTTAAATAAATGTAGGAGACTTTTATGATTAGTTGTTATAAAAATAATGTGCAGTGAATTGGGTAAATGTAAAAATAAGGTATTTCATACAAAAGATTCACACAAAAACGCTCTGAAGAACAAGAAAGTTTTTTTTTTTTTAATTTTAATACATCACAATAAACAAGCAAATGTGACTTCTTACTTGCATGCAAGACTTTTGTACGAGTTAATATCTATACTAATACTAGCTGTCCCGCGCAACTACCTATGCGTACATTTTCCCCGTTTTTGCAACATTTTTATTACTGCTCCGCTCCTATTGTTGGTAGCGTGATGTTATATAGCCAGTAGCCGATTCTCAGACCTACTGAATATGCATATAAAATTTCATAAAAATCGGTCAAGCCGTTTTGGAGGAGTATGGTAACTAACATTGTGACACGAGAATTTTATAAATAAGATTTGAGAAGAGATTGTCTATACTAATATTTGAGTCGTTTAATTTTTTTTTTTAATTTCCATTGTGGGTGTGACATTTCAAAATACCTTGTCTTTCATTCGTGTCTCTCAAAAAGCTGTCAATCAATTTTCTCAGCTATTACTCAACCATTGCCTATTACTTTTAAATAAAAACTTTTTCGTATGTGGTTGATGTATGTCTACTTTCTCAACGAAAAAGGTTTTATTTCAAGGTTCCATCTATTGCTATAGTTGACTTATTAATCTGAGTAAAACAATATTATTAGTTTGAAAACATTAACATATTGTTACTGTTCCTTGATTTGATTCACGAATGAACGAACTCGAATGTTCGCGAAACACGTAGAATACGCGCGACAAAGAGTGAACTAACGCGCGAGTACGCTCGCGAACTCATCTTTATACAAAACATGCGCTTGAATTGACGGATGTTTTAATGGAAGTTTGTTATTCAATCACGCCACAACGGATAGTCGGACATAGGTGAAATTAAGCAAAGAGATAGATTATAGTCTGGAATAGTACGTGGGCTTACTACGGCGTACTGTACGGGCGAACTGGGCGTACCTTTTTTTAACCTGGAAATAATTTTTCCGTGGGATAAATGGCTTTTTCAATTTTTT
Organism: Herminia tarsipennalis; assembly: GCA_945859575.2. Taxonomy (NCBI): domain Eukaryota; kingdom Metazoa; phylum Arthropoda; class Insecta; order Lepidoptera; family Erebidae; genus Herminia; species Herminia tarsipennalis. The sequence goes on from OX243854.2 coordinate 10,551,366, forward strand.
TACGCAAACGAAATCGCTAGTCAGTTATAAAAATAAATGATTTGATAACCCGCAGTAACAATAATAATAATAATATCTTTGGAAAATTCACACGACGCTATCTAATCCCAAACTAAGCAGAGCTTGTACTATGGAGACCAGACAACTGATAAACATATTTCTAAATACATACATATTATAGATAAATAACCCCCAGACACAGAATAAACCATCGTGCTCATCACACAAAGTTTTATTCTGGGTGGGGATCAAACCCACGACCTCTTACGTAGCAGTTGGATATACTCCCACCGCGCCACAGAGGTGCTTAAACGATGTATTCTTATAACTTAATATTCCACATAAATTAAGGATTGCATAATTTTAACGTTTCTTTAAAATTCAAAGATATTTAATTTGACAAATTATGGAGCCTTACTTTACGGATTACGTCGGCTCCAAACGTTGGCCCCAACGTCAGTCCCAACCCCACTCGTCCAACGTCTGGATCTAGAAAATAACATTGACGCCAACGTTAGGGCGAGTGTTATTCTAGATCTACACGTTGGATGAAGTGGTGTTGGGGCTAACGTGTTGTGCCGGCGTTCCAGTGTGGCGGTGAAAGCGTTGGGTTTTTGTGAAATACAGTAACGTCAACTAGAAAGAAAGAAATCATTTATTTGGGCCTATTTTAAAACTAGCTGACCTGCGCAACTTTGGATGCGTATATTTTCCCCGTTTTACAAACAAAACCTCATAAAAATGTTGCACATTTTTCATTGCATTGATACTGCTCCGCTCCTATTGGTCGTAGGGTGATGTTATACAGTCTATAACCTTCTTCGGTAAATGGGCTATCTAACAGTAAAAGATTTTTTCAATTCAGATCAGTAGTTCCTGAGATTACCGAGTTCAAACAAACAAACAAACTCTTCAGCTTTATAATATTAGTATAGATAACTCATTATAAGGGAGGGATCCCACCACCCGCCCCCGATCTCTGAATCACGACGTTAGAAGTCTCTTAATACAACAATCGAAATATATTAACAACCCGAACTCAAAAAAAAAAACCTGCAACAAAGAAAACTAGTGACAGGTACTCTCATCAAGTAGAGTGCCACTAGTAGTAGTGTCCACTCGACTTGGTGAAAGTACCTGTCACTAATTTTCTTCTTGTCAACTATTTCGATTGTTGTATTATGGGCATTTGACTACTTCAATCGTGGTGATTCCTCCCTTATAATATACTTCTTTATCTACTAATAAACTACTTAATACTAGTTTTCTTCGGTTTAATTTTTCTTCGGCACCAAAAAACGACAAATATTTATCCTATTTTCTTCCAAAATTCACATACAACTTAGCGCCGTATTCCATAGAATTCAGTTCTCGCGAGATATTTAATAAAGACGCGGCGAGCACGCGTCGGCGCGCGAAGCACGTCGTGCCAATAACACGCGGCGGGACGATATTGCGTTGTTAAGTGGGCGTGCACCTTATTACTGTGCCATTGTACTATTATATTTGTTGTAATGATCGTCAGAGAGGTCCATGACTCAGATCGAGAGGTGTTAGAGATCCAGTTAAATTACCACTGTTACTTGTTTTCGAAAAATGTCACACTGGTCGTGCTACAGAGAGCACGTTAAGCCGTTGTCGATTCTGAGACTAATCTTTTTGCAGTCTTGTCGGTTTTCTGTTCCATTGGATAATGAGAGTGAAGAAAGAGAGCGCACTTGAGTCTGCACATATACTATTACACTATAATATCTCCCACATAGTTAGCCAGCTCTGGATCATTCACTATGTTTTATTTCGCGGCAAGCCCGCGCACACAAGCATGCGCGGTGCGCTCAAAGATGCATACACGATGCATTTCTAAGCGCAGCTCTCTATTAATCATTATGACGAGATTTTGACAGTTAAAACAGCAGCTGCAGCGAAAACGAAAAAAAAGATAGTGAATAAGGAATGTTGAGATTGGTTGCCGTAATCGACTTCGTTTAGGAGACTCACATATCAAGAATGTCCCACTGCTGGGCACGGGTCTCCCCAACAGAACCTACTTATTAGATACTGGGGGTAATTCCCACAAACGCCACGCTTGGCCGGCGGGTTGGCGATGGCAGTAAGGATTTAAAGTACCCCGAAGACGCTGCTGCGTACTCCGTTGTGAAATCCCTTAGTCGCTTTGGTTAAACCCACTGGAAGAAATTGGGTGGTACTGTTCTTAAGCCGGTACCACACGGCCTCTAGGTCTCTGAGGAGACTATTATTACAATAATACATAAAGTACATTACAGCAAAGTTTTATCCCATCCATCCTTTGATTGCTGGGTCCTTATCTTCATTTCGTTGTCGTGAAAAGGCCATGCACCAGTTCGCATGGCCTTTTCACGACAACGAAATAAAAATAGTGAATAAGGACCCTGATGTGTGAAAGAACAGCAGAATTTATAAAAAATGTGTGAGTGACTGATATCAGCACAGAAGAAACCACTGAACGGATTGAGTTGAGATTTGGCATACAGATAGCTATAATGTAGGTATTTTTAATGTAGGTATTCAACGGTGTTGAAACAGCAGGAAACGTTACCTACTCAGCTTTCACGTCTTTCTATCTTTCGATCGATTTGGCTTTATTTGACACTAGCTGACCCGCGTAACTTCGTCTGCGTAAATTTTCCCTGTTTTTGCAAGATTTTTCAGCTCCTATCCTATTTGTCGTAGTGTGATGTTATATAGCCTTCCTAAATAAATGGACTATCCAACAGTAAAATAATTGATCAATTCGGCCCAGTAGTTCCAGAGATTATATTAACTAACAAACTCTTCTACTTTATATTACTATAGATAAGCTCCATAGAAAATATGTCGAAATTATATTTCTAGTAGCCAAATCCATCGATAGATAGATTAATAAAAAAACCGTAAATCAGATATGACTGAAGTGATTAGGGGCAGCATCTTCGCCTTGACTTTGCTATTACACATTGTATAGCCATCCTAAGTCTATGGTATAGACATAATACTATTAAAAAAAAGATTTCTCTTGATTTTTCAAGGAAAAGGTATTGTAATTAAACTAAGAGAACAATTTAAATCATCAAACACATCGCCAATTAATGGTATTTTTACTGCCTTACCTTACTTACTATATTTTAGTATATAGCTCTGGTGTCTTAAAACTTAGGATAAAGTTTTATACATTAAAACATTTCCAGAAAAATATGCTATCAAACAGTGAAAAATCCATCCAAATCGCATCAGTAGTTTTTGAGAAAATCGTCATCACACATACGGGTCAAACAGAACACTCTCGTTTCTGAAGACGGTTAAAAAGTATTACACCTAAAAACATGTATAGGCAACAATTCCTATCTTATACGGTAGTTTAAGCATAAAAGCGTTGTAATATATTCTTCCCATCGCTAGGAAGAGGCGGTAGTGGGGTGAAATTGGACGTGTCTGGCGCAGCGGCGGATAATAAAGGGGATGATAATTGAACCACCCTGCGGGTGGGGGGTGGTGGCGCAGATGTGGCAGTAGGTAAGAAAGGAAGAAATAATTATTTATTTTTATTAATGTAACTCGGCCGGATTGAAGTTCAAGTGTCGCATCTCTATGACATGCGCGAAAGTGCCATGAACCTATCACTTTCGCATCATTATGTTTAATCGATTAAAAATACTAACAAAATTTTAATTCAACGAGATATAAATACTATTTAGACGAGTTCATAAAAGTTTAAAATTAGAACAGTTATATAGAAAAGGTTTATACTCGTAAAACAAAGTTTTAAAAACAAATTCTTTACCAAAATAATCACAAAAAACATGAGTTAGTAGTACTAATTACGACAATGTAATGCTTAATCGCAACTCTAATTCTCTTGGTTTAGTTAGCGCTTACTTCCAAAAAATGCATCTACGCAACCACTTGTCGCGCAACAACTTCAATCCGGCCGAGTTACGTAGATCCACCTGTATACATATATTGGTTTTGAAGAGCTGTTCCAAACATTTAATATACGTTTAGAATCTTTCCGAGATCCTGGAGTTTAAATTATTATAAAATGGCCATCCATCACATAGATGGTTATGGCATATGGTTATAACATTGCTTAACCCACTGATTTTCTATCACATACGTGGCAACGTAGAACGTCTCTGTAGAAGTGTCGTAGCGATGCTAAAGCCATCTAAATACAGCTATAAGAAACTAGCAATGTGGGATTGTGGTTCCAGATTACTAGCAATCCTGTTAACCCCACCAACTAAGCTCTATGGCTTGTGTTAGGAGTGTTTTTTTTTAATAATTTCTGTACTTTTTTATGATTCCCGCTTCCAGGGGATTCAACTAACTAAGTCGGCATCTAGTATGTTTTAATTTATTTATATACTAGCTGACCCGCGCAACTTCGTCTGCGTAAATTTTCCCCGTTTTTGCAACATTTCTTATTGCTGCTCCGCTCCTTATTTCTCCACTATTTAATGGATGTTATTATACATATAAACCTTCTTCTTCAATCACTCTATCTATTAAAAAAACCGCATAAAAATCCGTTACATAGTTTTAAAGATTTAACCATACATAGGGATATAGGGACAGAGAAAGCGACTTTGTTTTATACTATGTAGTGATATCGAAGAAAATCTCGTAATCATCTGTACCTAAGATACTCTTTGCCGGGGAGGCGGAGAGGTCAAATGCTAAGGATAACGCTGAGTACCACTACAGAGGAGGCTCACATGACGCGCGCTAATAAAATTATACCAAGCTTTTTATCAACTAAGTAGTACTAAAAAATACCGGAGAGTGTAGAAGGTAATCGTCCCAAATGGTATTGGGGGGGGGGGGTGGTCAAAGTAATCTCCCTTATCTTGAGAGGGAGGGGGTAACGTAATATTTTTACAAGTAGAATTTTAATATTAGAAATCTATTCCATTTCTTAGAATGCCCAATTGTTTTCTACATATAACGAACACTTTGATTAAAACGATTTTTTTTCCATTTTACAAATAAAAAAAAACAAATTCTTTATTCAAAAGAATACTTGTGATACGTCGGCATTCTACATGTGCATGTAATGTTGGCATTACATGTACATGTTCGCAAACAATGGGTAAAGCCTGTGAAAAGATCATGGCAATAAAAACTCGCGGCGACTCTTTTCAAATTGCCAATTTTACAATGTTTGAATGTTTATAAACTTGTCATGGGGGTAAGGTGCTGCCGTTAATATACTATACACCATCATAAAGGACTGAAGCAAATTATATTATTAAGGAGTTGGATGAGATAAACTAAATTCAGTCTTAGTGTTACGACAAATGTAAAAACTATATCCGCCTTATTCCAAAGAAAAGATCAAATCAAGGTTTAAACAAAGACTTTCAAGTCCAGGATATAGTACAGTACTATTGGTCTTATTACAAAGCTTTATATAGTCCGTGGACCAGCTGATACCAAAGGATCTAGCAATCAGCCACAGATTATAATCAATTTAGTTCATTCATTGTTCTTATCATTCAAATATAACGTTCCGTTTTATACCAATGTAATTTGAAAGTATAGTTTTCATTGAGAATAAAATATTTAGACGTTCTATGTAGCTAAATTATTCGCCAGCACTACCTACGTAATTTTCAGCAATTTCCGAAAAATCAAATAGATTCTGTCAGGATCGGAACGTTACATAAGTAGTTGTCATCAGTACCTACTAAAAATGTAAACAAATGATGATAACCTAAATTTAATTAACTCAGACATTATTAGGGATGTTATAAGTTTAATCTGAGTAATTATAGCGCCCAAACACTTAGAGGAACTTGGATGCGAGTTTTTATTACAAAGCTAGTTTCATTGGAACAGGTCTTAGCATGGAAGGATACTTACTCAATAAGATATTCCATTTTTGATATCCTTACTGTTTTCTTTGTTGCACTCGTTGTTCTGAATGTATTGGGGGAAAGTATGCCTAGATTCAACATAGGTACTGAAGCTTCGGCTGAAGCACAACAAACAATTGAAACAAATTTTATGAATATATTTATTATTTAATATCAGTTGCCGTGTGGTACCGGCTTAAGAATAGTACCACCCCATCTCTTCCCGTGGGTGTCGTCAAGGCGACTAAGGGATTTCACCCCGGAGGACGGGCAGCAGCGTCCTCTGCGTACTTAAAAACTTACTGCGATCGCCAACCCTCTCGCCAAGCGTGGCGATTATGGCAATTACCCCCAGGATCTACATACTAGTAAGTTCTACTGGGGAGACCCGTGCCCAGCAGTGGGACATCATATGGGTTGATATGTAATATCAGTGAGCTTGCTATGAAATGAAATTCTCAAATAACTACATAGAATCATTATTTATTAGATACCATTTATTCTCCCTAAGAACAGAGTTCATTTTCATGAGAATCATAAATATAATTATCTAAACTGTTAGGTAGCACTTAATAGTTATTCCATTTGACAACACAATGGATATTAACAATTTCAATAACCTGTAACCATTCTGTCCTCCCTGTTCAACCTATGTTTGAAAAGGAATATTGAGTTGATATCCCTTATTTCTATTTAGATAACTTTTCCCGCACAACTTAGTCTGCATAAATCTTCCCTGTTTTTGCAACATTTCTCAATGCTGCTCCATTCATATTGGTTGTAGTGTGATATTATATAGCCTATAGCCTTCCTCAATAAATGGGCTATCTAACAGTAAAAAGTTCAAAAGAATTAGTAGTTCATGAGATTATCCCGTTCAAACAAACTTTTCAGCTTTATAATATTAGTATAGATATTTATTTTACAATAAATTTTAAATTGTATGCATTTTTTGTATAATATATAAACAGTGATCAATAATATATTTATATAATAAAATTGATAATTCTATATTTAGATCCACCTTATAGTTCACTAGTGTATTTTTAATTAGGCATTTTATGTATAAATATATAAACAGTAATCAATCAATAATTGATCAATGTTTATTTAGATCCACTATATAGTTCACTAGTAAGTTTTAGGTACATTATACATAGAATCATTATTTATTAGATACCATTTATTCTCCCTAAGAACATAGTTCATTTTCATGAGAATCTTAAATATAATTATCTAAACTGTTAAGTAGTGCATAATAGTTATTACATCACAATTTCAAGAACCTGTAACTAATCTATACTCTCTGTTTAGTGTTTAAACTATGTTTAAATGAACATTGTAGCAATGTATTAACTAGCTGAGCTCTTATAAACATAATATTCAGTTCTTGGTACCTACCTATAACCTAAGTTTACATCTGTTTCTAGTGATAGGTATACCCATGGTTACACTTTACCAACTAAATTTTAAATTGATCAATGTTTATTTAGTTCCACTATATGTATAGTTCAGTAGTAAGTTTTAGGTAAGAAATTTTGTCATAATGATGTTTCTATTACTTTGTTTTGTGCATTTTGAGTAAATTCAACATTGGTTTTTGCCGCACTACTCCAGACCACCTATCAGACATTCCAAATGTGATTTTCTAACTTCAATATAAATAATGTGACATATTATAAGTGGAATGCATCAGATTGTTTTACATAGAGCACTAGTTAATGATTGTATTGTCGAACAAAAATAATCTGTGTTGATCTTCAACTTTCCACACTGCGTAGGTACACTTCACGTCGAGTCTGGTTGACCCAAACATTGCACAGACCACTTTAATTTTAGGACATCTCTGAGTTCTGTATATTATATCTTCTCTCTCAATTCCAAGCTGTGATAAATGTTTTGAAAAACAATAATAAGCATGTATTATTAAATCTTTGGTCACACATCGCATTTCACTCGATTTTTGCGTTTATTTTGTTGCCACACCATATTTAGTTAGTTAATAATTTAAAGTCACTAAACACGCATTATTCGTCATTAATAATTGAAACTAAAATACGCAAAATAGTAAATGGTCTAACTTTCAAATTGTCAACTTTTTGACATTTTAAGGTTATTACCATAGTTAAACTAGGGCGATCGAAAGACTAATTTATAGACCAAAGAAGATCATCGATTAAGCGATGAACCTCGTTTTGTAATAAAGATTTTCGTAGATCCATGGTATTGGGATGGGACACACCACATATACATGGGATTTTCGTCAAACCAGGTTTAGTCCAGCTTTTGCAATAAGGCGGTATGTGTTTAAATATTGGCAAAAATTGTGGTAACGAATCATGAAATAAAAATATTAATTCTGATGTCAAAAGAAAGAAAAGAATGGCCTTTATTCGTAATAAATGTTAGAAATACTATAATTATAGATAATTCTTCCCAAATTTGTACGACTTATTTGGTTTTTTACCCGACTGTTGAGAAGGGTTATTACGTACATATGATCGCTAGACGGAAAATCTATTATTCTGAAAAGCGAGATAGGATGTTCCGTGAGAAGAAGGAGGGGAAGAAATCTTATGTTTGAGTTTACTGTACATGTGGGTAGGGGCTGGGAGTCAACAATCTCAAAATTATCCTTACGTTATATAATAAATGGCCCATAATATAATGGAGTATGAGTTTGAGTTTTAATGCAAATTGTAATGGAGCCCGGCTGAATCGATGTAACGCACTGTTAATATTTCACTTGAATTGGCTATTTGACAACTATCAAAATAAAATATTTTATACTAACCATGTAAAAATATATCAATACGTGTTCTGAAAAAATATATTCATCTATAATTTAACGTATTTATTAATTTTTAATCATAAAAATAAACAATAAAAGTAAATCATTTGACCACAGAAAACGTGACGTGACGTCACGTTTTCTGTGGTCAAGTGATTTACTTTTTAAAATAACCAGGTAAAAATATGTTATGAAGTGTTCTGAAAAATATGTTCACTTATTAATTTAATGTATTACTTAATTTATGATCATAGAGAGAAACACTAAAAGTAAATAATTTGACCATAGAAAACGTGACGTCATATGCTAGCATTTCATACAAATTTGTACGGAGCGAATCGTTTTTGACGTTTCTTAAAAAGAAGCTGATTTGACTTCAGTCAAATACCCTATTATGTAGAAACCTTAAGATGAAAGAAAAGAGTTATAAAACGCTTTTAGATATTTAATTCAATGTGTATTTATGATCGCCTAATTCTAGATTGATAACTCTCTCATTTTCTATAAAATTAAAATGATTTTACACCTTAAAACATAACACTCCTTTTTTGTTGCATATAATATATGTATAAACAAATGAACATCCATGAAAACAAATAAACTTTGGCTACACTTGTCATGTGAACCAAGACTAAAACGATCAACAGGCGTTGCGGATAGCGAGGTTGAATTGAAATGTTCTTATTTATTAATTTATTCCATCAAATAAAACGACATAGGTACCTCATAATCAATAACTAGACCAAATCGATTTTTTAAGTAATAACTTGTAAGAAATCATATATATATATAGAGTCGTTTCGCCGATAAGCGACCAGTTGGTTGGGTTGTCCGTTTCAGATGAGTAAAAGAAAATATTATCTACACCCAACATTGTATGTGTTTGTGGAAGGCGTAAGGTCCCAGGTATACCTAGTCTATATCTAAGACTAGCTGACCCGCGCAACTTCGTATGCGTCAATTTTCCCCGTTTTTGTAACATTTTTTATTGCTGTTCAACTCCTATTGATCGTAGCGTGATGTTATAATAGAAAAATATTTTTTCAATTCAGACCCGTAGTTCCTAAGATTGAAACAAACAAACAAACTCTTCAGCTTTATAAAATTAGTATAGATTTATAACATAAGATGTATTTTTACCCTTAAATTATTATCGAAGTTGTTCAAGAATAAAAACATCACCTTTTCCTTTGGTGAGCTCACGTGAGGTTGTGTGTTCCCTGAAATATATATATATATATATATATATATATACTTATGGCAGGTTATTCAGCTTGGTAGAAACAATGTCGAGAAAGAAGTCAACAGGAGGATCCGTTTGGGTTGGGCAGCGTTTAGTAAACTTCCTCGAGTCTTCTCTTTGTCTCTACCGCAATGCCTGAAAACCAAGGTATATAACCAGTGCGTCCTACCTGTTATGACCTACGGTGCCGAGACGTGGACACTTACGGTCGGGCTAGTCAAAAAACTCAAAGTCAGCTTTGCAGCGAGCTATGCTTGGAGTCTCTTTGAAGGATAAAATTCGCAACGAAGTCATCCGACAAAGAACCAAGGTTACAGACATAGCACGCAGGTTAAGCACGCTGAAGTGGCAATGGGCTGGCCATATTTGCCAAAGGACCGATGGCCGATGGAACAAACGAGTCCTAGAGTGGAGACCGCGACTCGATAAATGTAAGGTAGGACGAACTCCAGCCAGATGAACCGACGACCTAAAGAAGCTCGCTGCAATGAATTGGATGCAGAAGGCGGAGGACCAGTTGTTGTGGTCTAAGTTAGGAGATGCCTATGTCCAGGAGTGGATTGATACATGTTGATTAAATGACTGCCTCTTCATCGTGCATAACCTAAGAGCTATGTCGGTACCTTTAGTCCTTTTTAGATGACCTTAATGCGAAGTTTGTGGAGGAGCTGGTGTGGCTGTAAGTGTCCGAAATTCACGCCGAGACTAACATGTCTAAAGGCTTCATTTAGGCTGGACAGCCCTCGCTAAGCTGCTCCTGCATCTCCGCTATTATGTACTATGACGATAATGTCGGCAAACCGAAGGTGTAAGATGTACTCTGCCTTCAGTCCAGTGTCTTGAGACGTACTCTAGAGACAGTCCTCTGGGGATATAACATTCATCTATCTTACACCTCGACGAAGCTCAATAGAAATTCCATATGGCCTTGACCGTCCAGTTTCATTGATGATGCTGCCGCTAGTCAACATCCTTGCAGAGCATCTAGAACTGCCCAATTTTTTTGATGCCCTAGTGAACCTTATAGCCATGTAAACAATCAACCAAAAGGCACAATCTCAATCCGCCACAGTAGGCACCTATCCCTATTTTGAGAGGTCTATTAAAACAGAATTTACTCAAAATCCTTATACCAAATAAATAAGTACACAAAATAAGCTGATAGTAAAGATGAAAGACCATTGTTTTGATATACATACAGCATTATAAAATTATATATGCTACGGGTCATAATCGCGTGAATAATTTAAGGTAAAATACCTTGTTTATTGCCCGACGTTTCGACCGTATTGCAACGGTCGTGGTCATGGGTTGACGGCCGTTTTCGGCGCCTATTTTACCTTACAAGGTATATTAGCTGACCCGTAGTATACAGGAACCCATATAATGTGCACAAATCGTGAAAGTTTATATATTATTCTAAAAGTGTTCATATTGTTTAATTGTACAGCGTTTTTGAAAAATGGGTCACCTATTCGGCTTTTACCCTATATATTTATAAATAATAAAATAAATATAGAAATTTCATACAGAGATAGCTTAATGCATATTCGTATTGGTGCATATCATACGTCTTTCCACGAAAAATCCTTCACTGAATAGGTTATTTTTTCTATTTAATCCCAAACTAGGCAGAGCCTAATCTAGTGCAACCTGCCTAAATATCAACTCATTTTAAACAAATTACACCCAACCCAGACACAATAAACCATGGTCCTCATCGCACAAAAATATATCCTGAGTGGCGTAGGTCAGTCAGTCTGACTTACTATATATATTGGGTAAAATCAAAGAAAACAACATATAAAATTATCAAAATATATAATTTAATTTTAGTTTATTGTAATCTACAAATCTTATATGATAGCAAGACAAAACTTCGATATCCAACATAAATTGAAGTTCACACAACTCAGACATTTTTATTTTCGTTTTAGTATTTTTAACGTGATAACGTCTTATAAATCGATAACCGGGTGCACGTACGAAAAAGTGTCTTAAAAAAGTTACATTATTGATCGGTTGCTAAGCAACAGCGAATGGCGATTGCAGCGACATGACATGCGATACAATTGCAACTAACGTTATTGATTGATTAGGCTAAGTGCGGTTTTCTTGTTCGCCCAGGTAAAACCAACTAACTAAGACATTATCACGTAAAATTATCGTCCGTAAACCGACTTCACATATAACCATTAATTTTATATATAGATGTTTTAACTTTAAGGCTCAGTCAAGAAATATTCACTATAATATACAGGTACTATATTTACAAGTAACTTTTAAGCGAGAAATGTTATTGGGATCGAAACTTAAAGTAGCATTTTTTCAAAGTACATTAGATCATTATAAAATTATATATACTACGGGTCTTAATCGCGTGAATAATATTATTTAAAAAACCTTGTTTATTGCCTTACGTTTTGACCGTATTGCAACGGCCGTGGTCACGGATAGTCTACCTGTGACCACGGCCGTTGCAATACGGTCGAAACGTATTTATAATTTTATAATGTGTACAAATCGCGAAAGTTTATCAACGTTTATAGATTAGATCACATAGTAATGTCAAGTTTTGTCTCATCGTGAGCTGAAGCTAGTTATATTGTAAGTATTTATCCTTGGAAAGCGAACGCGAAGCCTTCGCCAAATGTATGAGGCTTGTTTGGGTCTGCGTCGTTGCCGTGGTACTAGAACAAAGACACAACAGTTAAATATGTCACTAATTTTGAAAACAATTGGGTATTTTAATGTCAAGTCAAATCAGTACCTTTTTTATAAAATGTCAAAACGATTCATTCTGTAGAGATTTATATGCAATTTGACATTGTGACGTCTTTATGTTCTGATTTCAAATAATTCACTTTTAGTATTTATTTTGATGATTTATAAATACTAAAACATATTAAATTATGCACGAATATACATATTTTAAGATCATTTAAAGGCATATTATTACTTGGTAAGTGTAAAATAATTTATTGTTATTGGGTTCTTTCAATCTTTTTTCCATATCCACGGCAAGCCCATGCGCAACTGTCAAAAAATCTTCTTCTTTTTTGAATTTATGGCAATCTAACCGTTCTAACGGCAAATTTTTGCCAGTGTCAAGTATTTATTGTGCACTGTAGTTGCATAATGTACCATTCTTATACAGTTATCATGTATTCAATTAATTTTTAACAAGTTAGGTATACTCGTTAAACCCAGTGCTGTAAAAATAATGCAGGTCAGTTTGCCGCCATTTTTACAACTGTCAAAATCTGTGTTCACAAATTCATCAAGACGAAATCGCGGCGCGCTCAAAAATGTCCGCCTATTTCTAAGCGCAGTTCTCCATTTACCATTACGACAAGATTATGACAGTCCGTGTTCGGGCTTGCCGTGGATACGGAAAAAAATCGTGAATGACAATCCTGCGCTTTACGGAGTATGTAATAGAAGGTAGCCTTCATAGAAGCGCGCTAATGCAACACACATACGAATAAACATCGCTCACCGACACAGAATTTCGGGAAGCTTCTAAACAAAGGCGTCTGAAATTCGTATGAAGGTACCCTCTTTCAAACAAATAAATGAGCAGACGTTTTAATAGCATTTTATTTTATTCCATTTTTAAAATTGATTAGAAGCTCGATACTTAAAGTGCTTTTAAAACGTCTGCTAATTTATTTATTCATTATGAATAGGTACAAGTAATAGTTTGTGTACAAACCTTGAGACGAGAGGCTTTGTAAAAATGCAACTAAAGGACACAAAGTACAGTTATATTCTGGATCCCAACAGCTAACTCAAATGAATCGTCTCTAAATTAAAAAACTTTTTCTATGCAGGTGCACTTAGCAGGAAAACAATGACAAACCAGATTAAAAACTAAATCGCTCAAGCGAAGTTCTCTTCAGTGAGAGCTGCTAGCTATGTTGCTGCTAGTACTTCGCAAGATAATCGCGAAAACGTGATCATTGCGAAAATTCTAGAATGATTGCCAATTAACCGATAGTTGGAAATGACTCATCTACCAAAATACTGGATCGTCTACTGCAATAGTGGAAATATTACATAAGGCTGATTATTTGTTGTCTAGTAAAAAGTAAGTACCTGTCCATCATCCAAGCCGGCCTGTGGTCTCCAGTTGTTGACGAAGTACTGATTGCCAGCAGGCTTCTGGCCCTGACTGTCCCCGGAACCCTGAAACATCAGTTGAATATAAGCCTATGCTCAAATGACAAGCGCTTGACGTGCGTTTTGGAAAATGCGCGTTAACAAAATGCATGTTCATGACATGCACAATTTTTTTTTTTTTAATTTTTGGCTACCTAGCCGGTGTATCGGCTAATTTCTGCCAGTGTCAAGTATTTGCTGTACAGTTTAACTTATAACATGTATTTAAAATATAAATATATTTTATTTTACACATTATAAACGCGGAGCTGTTAAGATAATGACATGTCAGATGCCACCATTTTCATAACTCCGTCTTTATATTATATGACAATATATTTTTTTAAAAAGATAACTAGCAATGTGTTTTTTGGTCCCACATTACTAGCAATCCTGTTAACCCCTCCAGATAAGCTCAGTGGCTTGTGTTTGTGGTGGGTTCAAGTCGGAAGTATAATGGGTAGGATTCGAACCTGTGACCTCACGATTAAAAAGAAAGAAAAAAAAACATTTATTTGTTGAACCACGTAAGTCACAGCTTCAACAGAATATGGTATATAAAGAATAACATAAAATATTTAAAAAAAAGAAATAACAGAATATAATAAAAAATAAATCAATTTAAAAAAACAATAATAATTTATTCGACAAAAGATAATAATAATGAAATGGTTATACAGGTACCTACTTATTATACATTTTTATTATTTTGTAGGTATATTTAATTATTTAATTACAGTTGAAAAAAGAACAGGAAAACCATCATAATAAAAGCTGTGCCTCGCGGCTGCAACAAATGGGTGTCCAGTTCAGCATTTTGCCAAGCTGACAGAGCCTGGCGCTGGTTTTCAACTGGAACCCATTTGATTGCGAGACCGATGCCTTACCCATTAGGCTACCGCCGCTTTAAAATGTTTATAATTTGACTAGATGTCCCGCGCAACTTCGTCTGCGTAATTTTTCCCCGTTTTTGCAACATTTCTCATTGCTGCACCGCTCCTATTGGTCGTAGCGTGATGTTATATAGCCTATAGCCTTCCTCGAAAAATGGGCTATCCAACAGTAAAAGTATTATATATACCTACCAGTATTAGTATTAAAAATACGTAAGTTAATGAAAGTAATGGATGTTTGTTATTTTAATCACCAACCTGATTCTGTCCCCAACTCTCTGTTTGTGGCGAAGATTTCTGCTGGTTGTATTGTTGCTGCAAGTTGTATTGCTGTCTCTGTTGGTGGTATGCCTGTTGATGGTACACGTCTGAAAGAGATGCAAAACATTCAGTTAGTGCCGAAGATGGGTAGCTGTTTAAAACAATAATATTGTGCTAAAGTATTATATCTATCGTCGTGTACAGTCCAAACTCCGGCCCGTATCGGTTTGCTTTAAATTTTGATAAACTTT
Organism: Herminia tarsipennalis; assembly: GCA_945859575.2. NCBI lineage: Eukaryota > Metazoa > Arthropoda > Insecta > Lepidoptera > Erebidae > Herminia > Herminia tarsipennalis. Next base: position 10,566,839 of record OX243854.2, read on the forward strand.
CGCGATTTGTACACTTTATGAAAATATATATGTTACAGGTCTTAATCGCGTGAATAATTTAAGGTAAAATACCTTATTTATTTCCCAACGTTTCGACCGTTTTGCAACGTCGGTATTTTACCTTAAGTTATTCACGCGATTAAGACCCGTAATATTTATATTTTCATTATGTGTGAAGTCCAATTGCAAATTAGGTGAGTTTTTTAATTTATCTAGGTATAAATTTTGCAGGGACAGCTAGTAACACTGACCTCCGTTGGGCTGGTTACCCCATACAAAGTGAGAGCAATTTCAAATGCCGAATCGAATGACCGTCCTGTCACTTTTTTGACACTAATGACGAATTGCCATGGTACATTCATTGACATATGCCGTGTGGTGCCGGCTTAAGAATAGTACCACCCCATCTCTTCCCGTGGGTGTCGTCAAGGCGACTAAGGGATTTCACCCCGGAGGACGGGCAGCAGCGTCCTCTGCGTACTTAAAGCCTTACTGCGATCGCCAACCCGCTTGCCAAGCGTGGCGATTATGGCAATTACCCCCAGGATCTACATACCAGTAGGTTCTACTGGGGAGACCCGTGCCCAGCAGTGGGCCATCATATGGGTTGATATGTATTCATTGACATAGAGACCAGGGAGGTTACACTCGTTTCGTGGCTAATTCGATAACGCCGTACTAATCGTACGCAAAAAAATAAAAAAATGTCTATGGTCTCCACCGCAAACGTAAATAAATAAAACGACATCGCTTTTCGATTGTAACTTTGTCTAGACCCCCAGGACTGCGCCATAATCTAACAAAATTGACCACTCTCTAGAAAGAGACAACGTTACTTTGTACACAATACCTGTCACGAGTTTTTTCTCTCATTCACGCTTTGCAGTCAATATTTACTTTTTAATTGTAAGGGATGGCGCGGTCCAGGTCTCTACGTCAATGTACATAACACAATTATAGTCTAGGCGTACCAAATGTCAAAAACAAATGAGAGTCTTGTTGTTGGCCATAGCCTGTTCTACATACGTATCCTTTCACGTTATTTTTCCGTTTTCGTGGCAAGCCCGTGCGAACTGTCGAAATCTTTCATAATGGTAAATAGAGCTGGTAAAAAGAGCTGCACTTAGAAATGTATGCGCGGCGGACATCTTTGAGCACACTCCGCGTGCGCCAGTTCTCACGGTCTTGTCACGGATACGAAATAAGGATCGTGAATAAGGACCCAGGTACTAAGTACTATAGAGGTCTGTGATTAAAATAATTGTATTGTGGTATTTTGAAAAAGGGAGGTATAAGTCGATAAATGGGTAAGTAAAGTCATACCAGCGCTTGGTGGAGCTACAGGTTCTGGACTCTTCGGTAGGTGACTACCTTCCAAGATCTAGAACAAACAAATGTAGATTTAGTCACTATTTACTTTCTCGTAGTAGGAAAGGAAAACAAATATTAGATAAATCTTTTGCTATTTATTAACATTATTCAATAATAGACCAGGAATGTTGAGGATGTAGATTTTTTCGCATCCGTGGATGCGAATGCGGATACGGATTTTTTAGAGCAGGCATCCGCGAACATGGATGTGGATGCAGATGTCCAGTTCGATGCGAAAGCTCCGCAATGGCCAATGCGACCGCAGCTTCCCCACGCCCATTATTGTGACATTTTACTTGAGCTCTGTATTGTGTCTCTGTCCAAAATGAGATTTTTCTCAATGAACGGTCCACCATTTAACATCTGCATCCGCATAAAAATTCGCATTGATTATTGCGAATGCGGATGCAGATGTTCAGATCGATGCGGAAGCTCCGTAATTGCGGGTGCGAATATTCGCAACATCCCTGGTATAAACTACAAGTCTTAACCGATTGATTTTTTATTTGATAGGGAGACACTGCCCAAGGACATTTGCCAAACCAAAGACATAGCAGATACATTGCCAGCCTTTTAGAAAAGTGCACTCTTTCTTTGAAGGTCTCTAAGTCATATCGATTCAGAAATACAGCTAGTGACAGTTGACAGTTAAATACATGTTTTATTCATCCACGTTTCACGTATGGCAACGGCCGTGGTCACGGGTAGACTGCCAGTCTACTTGATTTATTTAATTAACTACATAAATTGTAGGCTAAACCTGAAACCCATCCTTCCTAGCCTTGTACTTAAGCTTGACGACCTGCCCTCTAGAATCCTTGTACTGATAGGCCCCACTTTGGAACTGTCAGGTTTTATCTATTCAGAACGTCGCCTGATGCGTTTTAATGTAAGCCATACCTGGAACCCGTCCTTCCCAGCCCTGTACTTTAGCTTGACGACCTGTCCGCTGGGGTCCTTATACTGGTAAGCTCCCACCCTGGAGCCGTCAGGTTCTATCTGCTCTCCGGCAGCCAAGCCATTGTCTGACGCGTATTCAAAGCGGAAGGCTCCATCTGGAAGAGAGGAATGGTGAGTGATTTTCACGGGCGTATTCACGACCATTTTGGGGGGTGGGGGGGAGGGGTCTCGTAATTTTTAGGAGGGTTTTAGGTGGTACAATTGACTAAACACCGGCCAAATGTTTACAGTGTACCGACGTAGTGGGGGGGGGAGGGTGAACCCCGCACAAACACCTGGGTACGCCCATTTTACTTTAGAGCAGTCGTTCCCAATTTTTTTGATCTCGTTACCTTTTGAGTATTTTTACCTCCAACATCGGTCAAAGAACAAGGGGGGGGGGTGCAAATGAACTTTAACTTCTGACCCAAAGACTAGCTGTTTTTTCTCCTCGGGGGTAAATGAACCCGTGACGGTGTGTGAGAAAAAATCTCTTTTAAAGGTACGAATTTCTCTTGTACGCGCTTTACGGGGTTTTATACTAATAGATACATACCGGAAGTAAGCGATTGTTTATGGTGCAATATGGCCGCCTTCTGCTCTTTGCTCAGCGGGTATGGTAAACGCCACGGGTCTGCCTTTGGTATTATACTGCCCTGGTTTTGATCTGGAAATGGAATAATCTTATTTATCACATACTTATTATAGATAAATTACACCCAAAATATGTCCTGATATTGATTCGTCAACTTAATATATATTAGTAGCTGACGTCACCCGCGCAACTTCGTCTGCGTAAATTTTCCCCGTTTTTGCAACATTTTTCGATGTTATATAGCCTATAGCCTTCCTCGATAAATGCGCTATCTAACAGTAAAATAATTATTAATAGAGTCAGAACATTTTTTTCATTCGGACCAGCAGTTCCTGAGATAAAACTTCGCAATTTTATAATAAAAATTGTATCTTAAACTAGCTGTCCCGCGCAATTTCGTCTGCGTAAATTTTGCCCATTTTTGCAACATTTCCAATTGCTGTTATATACCCTATAGCCTTCTTCGATAAATGGGCTATCCAACAGTAAGTTTCTAACAGTTCGTTTGTTTGAACGTGGTAATGTCAGGAACTACTGTAAATATTTTTTTCAATTCGGATCAGTAGTTCCTGACATAACCGCGTTCAAACAAATAAACAAACTCTTCGGCTTTTTAATATAAGTATAGATAATTCCTACCTCTCCACTGTGGTTCATTGACAGGTGCCGGTCCTCTCCAGGGCTCCGTGACTGTGGTACTTTGTGGCACTACGTCATTTCTCGCTGGCGAGAACAGTTCTCGCTGATAATTTTGGCCCTAGAAACAAATAAACCATGTTTAATATAAGCGTTATATTTTGTTAAGTAGGTATGGGTTAATAAAAAACGTCTTATTTATCGAATAGTATACTAACTAGAGACTAGAACTAGAACTATACTAAGAGAGCGTAGGTACAACAAGCGCCATTACTTAAAAAAAATATTGTCTCGTTAGTAAGAAGCACACGTCTCTAGTTCGTATTTTGTTGATTCGTATTTCATAAAATATATTAGAAAATTCTACACACAGTTACCGAAGGTTATATCATAAAGGTTATTCATAATTCCTTTTCACTAATGAGATAATATTTAAAAGAAGTAAAGGGCTAAGGTGTCCGAGATGATCCCTTGAGACGAGATGATCCCTCTAAATTGCAGCGGAACTATAAACGCTATATAGCTTTTGTTATAGGTAAAATGTAGTACCCGATGCCTCCTCGCCTCTGTCAATCGTGATAGCGTCATAAGTGACATCAAAACTGTTTATGTAAAAAAATAGAAATTGCCATTGATCTAAGGTAAGGTTGACTTTAAACTTATGTAAAATATAGTTTATGTAGTCTAATCTGTAATACTGATATACCTATTGTTGGCTTTGTTCATTGCTCTGATTTTTTGTTTAACAACATGGTACCTGTAGAGAACATTTGCGTTATATAATCGAATGATGAATAAAAAAGTTGATTTTGCGGCGATATGATTACAGTATTGGTGTACAAGATCCCTGGGATCATCTTGTACAACAAGGTGGATCAATGTATAATTATGTTTGTTTTCTAATAAAAAAAATGTTTGGCACTCGGAGACTGCTGCGGTAAAGCCATTGCTTTCATTTTTTATCAACTTATGCAATTAATTTTTTTTTTCCATTACATTATGTGAACGCTCAGCCGAGCTACGTGGCAGGTGGAGTGGGGTTGTTAGGTTTTATTTTCGTTACGGAATTTCTAGATTCGATCGCCGCGCTCAAAGCCCGAGCCCGCGATAAAAGCTATGCAATAGCTTAAAAATACTTAATTACATGGTTTAAATATATAGGTTTACAAAAAATAGGTACCTGTATTGGCTCGATTTTTCGATTTCAATTAACAAAAAATACTATATCATGCAATTATAAAAAAAACTGTTGTGGGAATGGGTCGAAAAACCCTGATCAAATTACTTCGAATACATCGAACATCGAAGGGTATCACATTCGATTCTTAACGATAGTCGACATGAACCTTTTTAACCGCCTTTAAAAAGGTAGTTCTCCGTTTGACCCGTATATACGAGTATGTATGTATTTTCTCAGAAACTACGGAACCGATTTCGATGCGGTTTTCTCTATTCGATTGCATATTTTTCTAGGAAGGTATACATATAAAACGTTGGTTAGCGTATAAAACGTTGTTATAGCTTATAAAACACCAAGGATATAGACTGAAACACAGGAGTGAGTCAGCGAAATTTGCATTCGGTGATGTGTTTAATATTTTTTTTCCTTGTAGGCTGTTCATTTTTCTTAAAAAAAGTTATTGTTAACCGCCTCCAATGAAGGTGGTTCTAGCTGTTTGACCCGTATGTATGTATGTTCGCGATTTTTCCGAAAGCTAGTCATCCAATTTAGATAAGGTTTTCGCTGCATAGTTTTTAGTTTTATTATTATTGTTATTATTAAATATGTCTAGTATCTACATATAACTATTGCTACAAACAGATAGGCCATAATTCTATCTTTTTATTGCAGATGAAGCTTACTTGTCCGTAATTGCCGAACGTATCCCAGTGTGATGCCGGACTGAAGAGAGCTCTCGGGGTCTGTTATACAATATAGATACCCTTATTTAGTCTAGTTCTACAATAGCTAAGATTTCATCATTATAGTTTCTAAGATTAAGTAGTGCATCTAAACAAATAAGTCTTCAGCCTTTGTCTACGGCTTCGTCGCCAAACAGATCGCAATAAAATGACTTAGTCCGCAAACTTTAGGCCCCATCATAAATAAAAAAATGTATAACTTAAGTAGTTAAGTACCTATCTTCAAATATTACATTACAAACATAAAAATTCGTCTACTTTATTAAATTACAATAGATCCCTTATTATCAATGAACGAATACACGAACAGAAACCTTACTCCCATATCAAGTTTATAAACATTCAAAAATTGAAAAATTGGCAATTTGAAAAGAGTGGCCGCGAGTTTTTATTGTTTTATATTTTTGCCTATTATTTTTTTACCTATTGTTTGCGAACTTGGCATTACATGTTCATGTAGAATCCCGACGTATCACAAGAGTTGTTTTGCAGCCTAAGTGAATAAAGAATTTTGAACCCCATCAATAAAATTATGTGTTGATAACTTTATTGGAATCACGTTAATACCTAACTAGTTTAAATTAGCTGGTAATTAGAGCACATGCAATAATTGCACTAAGGAACTGTTTAGTTATTGAACCGCGAAGCTTAAATTGTTAATAATCACTCGACTGTGTAGGCTTAGGCAATATTGGTACATCACTACGATATGCTCTAATTTTAGTCACATCACTAACATACCAATCAAATATGACGAATATTGATGCAATAGGTTATAAAATCTTCAATAAAAAAAATGGCGGCAACGTCAAATCGAGCTGTCATCATTTTCATAGCTGCGCATGAAAAAAATATCAGTAGGCCTACTCAATTTCTTTAAAACGGAATTCATTAATTTTCGTTTCTTTAAATTTGTTAAGTTTGCGGGGACAATTCTTATTAGTTTTTGTTTAAGCATCAGAAGTTCGAACCCATAGACGATTTTCTGGAACGAGTGGATTCCTGATTCTGTAAATTTTGATCGAAACTTCGTTTTCATGGAATTAGGGAAGGCCCCAAGTTCGTTATGTACAGATACATTACGATTTAAGTAGTTATATTTTTTTAAAGAAGTAACATGGGAATCGGTATATGGCACGCCTGGATAATCTGGGGTCGTAGTGTGTAAATGTCAAGTAACACTAGGGACGTCATTTGCGCCATAACGTCCCAGTAAATTCTTCGAAATAATTCAACATTAAGTTATGATACAAACATTCATAATTAGGATGAAATTATTTGACCTTGATTAGGATAATTCTGGACAGGTGTAACAGAAAGGTGTGGTCATATTCAAGGGTTGGTATGTGCCCATGATAATGAATGCACATACCTAATTTTATCAAAATCAGAGTACCCTAAACAAAATATTTATTATTTTATCATTCGTTGTCGTGACAAAGTTATTAATAAAAAAATGTATAACTTAAATAGTTCTATGCCATAATAATCCAATCGAATTTTGCACCAGGGGTGGTATAATTCTTATGCCATACGTCTTTCACTACTGAATTTTGACAAAAAGGATATGCTTAGCTATGTAATAATAATGCAACCAGCTACGGCATCATGGTAGGTGCAATACTGATAACATACCCTATCCGCTGCTGAAATTTAAACACACCTTTCTGTTACACTCTGTATAATCATAGCCGGTTCCCAATCTATGGGTAGTTACTTCCACTGTAACAGGTATTCCTTGGGGTATTGCAGGTGGTATAACTAACCACACCCTTCCCGTAGTGCGAATTCCTCATATTTTGGGCCAATATTGGAATTAATTAGCACCCTCCCTTCGAGATGTTGGGAGTAAAATGGCTTTCAATGTATTCAAAAAGGTTGGGAACCACTAATATAAATAGACCTAGAAGGCTAAAAATATCTAACTAGTTGGTATAGATCATCTTCATCATAAGCCTGGAGACGTCCATTGCTAAACATAGGCCTCCCCAAAGACTGCCACAACCACCGATTATGCGCTCAATTCTTTTAGATAAGTAAATTAAATATAAAGAAAAATCAAAGGATAAAATTTGGATTTATAAGTCTTAAATTCATAATAAAAACAGTGACGTCACGACGTCGGGCAGATCATTAATATACCTACTTATCTATGGTTAAAGCGTCTTCCAGACGGTTGGAAACAAGCCTTCCCGAAAAGGTTACTGTTGGTTTCCAACTGTGTACACGACTGTTGTAAACCAAATTTAGTACAGACCTATTGATTTAGGTTTACAACAGCCGTCTACACTGTTGGAAACAAGCAAGGTCACCTTGGCGGGAAGGTTTGTTTCCAACCGTCTGGAACATGCTTGACCAGAATTATTTTCGGTTCAATTCATGCGTAAAAGAGAAGGGGGGAATTTAAACTCTCAAATCCTGAGGGATCAATCCTCTTTTGTAATAAAAATACATATACAGACTTACTTGTTTGAAAGTTTGTGGTGCATAGTAGACATTGTTCTGAGCTCTAACCGCTGCCGCCAGGAGAAAACACCAGAAACATATCAACTATAAACAAAAAGTAACAATAATAAATAAGTAACTAGATAAGTACATAGTTAATTATAACTTCCGTTCAGGGGTCATTGATTTGATCCATCCTGTTTAATTATCATGTGAAAAATAGTTTTTTTTTTTAAAAGAGAACTAGCAATGTGGGATTGTGGTCCCGCATTACTAGCAATCCTGTTAACCCAGCTAAGGTCAATGGCTTGTGTTAGGAGTGGGTTCACGTCGGTGGTATAATGGTTAGGATTTGAATCCGCGACCTCACGATTGCGAGACCGATGCCTTAACCATTAGGCCATTTTTTTAATAAAAATTAAATAACACACACGTACATTCCTTTTTCGTTTAGATTCTTACGTATTCATTATTGAACAGGGGGGAGAGATGTGCCATTTTTATTTTTTCTTACATGAAAGGCGCTTAATTAAGTAGGTACCATAATAACGACGTTTCGTCCGTTTTGTGTCGATTTCATTCTGTAAACGATGGGCTACACTATTTTCTTTTTTAAAGATAACACCCGTAGTAGGTACTAGCCCTATGTTGCGGGGGACTTTACAAACATACATCCCTCGGACACAAGATACACTAACACTCAGAACAGCAATTTATGGATCACACAAAGTGGTGTCCCGTGTGTAAATCAAACCCACGACCTCTTGCCCTGGAGTTGCTAGAAAAAAAAACTTTCTCATAAATCTGAAGCTATAAAACCTCGTTTATAAATATATTTTATTTTTTTAACTACAGACAAAATCAATGTTGCCAAATTAAAAAAATTGTAACTACATCAGAATTTTATCTTAAATCCAACAATCTACATTCCATATTGTTCATTTTTTCACAAAATTAGAAAAAAACTCACCCTCATATTTCCAAGTTAGCAAGTGCACTGTGTAATAGACGAGTATACAATGACTATGAGTTACAACACATGTGCATATATACGTGGTTGCTGATCGTTACAAACAACCAATAGACCACGACAGGACCGGTTCTGACTATCGAAGATCGCACACAACATGTAGAAATGGTGAAGAAGTATCATTTTTTAACTGAATTGTAGCCTATCTAGTTGACTACAGTAAAAAACGAGAGAAGTGTCTATTAGACACCCGGTTGGAACGTAGTTCCTTTTGCTAAATTTTGTTTTATGTTCGTTTTAACTAACTAAAATTCTGCTAAAATTCTTGAAGAATATAACATTTTAAAAATTGGTGACGCATAAGTATACAGCCAGCTTGACACATGTAAAATATATAATTACAGCCTTTATACCTTATAGGTACAGGTATAAAACAACCTCCTTGTTTCGAAGTAGCTAGTTCTTAAAATTCTATTGCCTAATTAGTAAACTGACAAATAGCTTAAGTCCAAAAAATAAAAATTAAATACGTTAAGCGCTTTGGGTTGTAAGCAAAGAAATGGACATAACATACATACATCGCTCGAAACACTTACCCCCCTTATATCTGTCGGGTAAATACTGTACATATCTATCGAGTTATACTTCTGTAATTTTCTTTCTTCTTGTACGACTCCATACTTACCTACATATCACGGTCAAAAACAAATAAAGGAATTATCAAACTGATTGCAATAAATTTATAACTAATTTGCTAAGTAATTACGCTGTTACCTACATTATTTACTACTAGCTGTCCCGCGCAACTTCGTAAGCGTAAATTTTCCCCGTTTTTGCTACATTTCTTGTCGCTGATCCGCTCCTATCAGTCGTAGCGCGATGTTATATAGCCTATAGCCTTCATCCTTATATGGGCTATCCAACAAAAAAATATTTTTTCAAATCGGACCAGTAGTTCCTGAGATTACCGCTTTTAAACAAACAAACAAACCATCTCTTCCCCTCATAATATTAGTATAGATAAGGAAAAGCGGGAATTTCTGAAACCAAACTTAAGAACTACAGCACCTATTGAAAAATCCAAATAAATAGTACGTAGGTAATATTATACATGACATATCAACCCATAAGATGTCCCACTGCTAGCAAGGGTCTTCCCAGCCACTCACGCAAACAACACCGATGTCGCCGTTCAACGACGACCGAACCTGCTGATGGTGGTGGAACCAATTCCTCAAGAAACACCCTCACTCTCGGCCATAGACACCGTGTGGTTTTATGCTGATTGACTCCAACATACGCTCTCCTGCAAGCCCTCGTAGGAGTGGGATCCGTGGGGATCTTTGCACACGTAAAAAAAGACAGTAGAACCTATTTATTGTAGATCCAGGGGGTAATTGCCATAATCGCCACGCTTGGCGAGCGGGTTGGCGATCGCAGATAGGCTTTAAGTACGCAGAGCATGCTGCTGCTCGTCCTCCGGTGTGCAAGCTATAAGTCGCCTTGCGAAGAGACACCAACTCGAAGAGATGGGGTGGTACTATTCTTAAGCTGGTACCACACGATAAATACAATAAAGAAATTCGATACTCAAAACAACCGTCTGAGGGGAGGGCCATTATCCCTCCCCCCAGACGGCATAATATTCTAGTCTATGTAGTACCTAATATTCTAGTCGGAGGCATTTTAGTAAGTTCACTGGGATTCATGAATACCTTCGACTTCATGATTTAAGGTTATTTTGTTTTCAAATATTTTAATCAGGCCGGTTTGTTGATTTATAAAAGTATTTTTTTTATTCAAAACTTTTTAGTGTTTAGTAAAATTTAAGCGTAAATGGTTGGTAACTAACTTTAAATCGCTTTAAATCCTAAGCCATCATTTTAAGGGAAAAATGATCTAAGAAACCTCATCATGATTTTAAAATACCTATACAATGGCGTAGTTTGTTGACTTTATTTTTTTCTCTATCACAATAGGTAATTCAAAATGGCGTCAGGCTGTCGCCATTTTGAATTTTGATTGCTGTAATGTCTTTGGTGACACTCGCAAGATTAATACGAATCGATCGACGTATGAATCATGGAAATCGACCCACGCGTTTTGGCCTATATAGTGCCACAAAGGAACACACACACATACATAGACTAATAAACATATTTTCGGGTAAAAGAACACAACTCCAGGACTACGATACAAGCCCTGTGTAAGGACACAAAATACCTACCTACTTACACCCAGATTCTAAACAACAATTTATGAATAACATAAAGTGGTGTGGTGGAAAACGAACCTACGACCACTACGGCTTAGCAGTCACTATTCACTAGTGACTAGACCAACGGGCCAGTCAACGCCTCATCTTATTTCAAGGTTGTTACAATATAATAATAATATAATATTTATGGATAACTCACACAACGCCATCTGATCAACTCGAACTCAAACTAGGCAGAGCCTGTACTATGGTAACCAGGCAACTGATAAATATCTAATATTATAAAGCTGAAGAGTTTGTTTCTTTATTTGAACGCGGTAATCTCAGGAACTAGGTACTGGTCCGAATTAAAAAGATCTTTTACTGTTGGATACCCCATTTATCAAGGAAGGCTATGGGCTATATAACATCACGCTACGACCAAGGGGTCAGCTAGTATAGTTACTTATATACCTACTTATTTCTAAATGGCATACATATTATCACACTAATATTATAAAAGCTAAAGTTTGTGAGTGTGTGTGTTTGTTACTTCTTCACATCTAAACGGCTGGAGCGATTTTAATAAAATTTGGTATGGAGTTAGCTGACATCCTGGATTAACACATAGGCTAATAAACCGCAGGTAACACCGCGGGGCACAGCTAGTAGATAAATAACACCCAGACACAGAATAAATCATCGTGCTAATCACACAAAGTTTTATCCTGAGTGGGTTCCAAACCACGTCCCTCGGCTTAGCAGTCAGGGTCGCTAATCACTAGACCAACAGGCCAGTCACATACTATAAGATATACCTACTTCTGCATAATTATAAGCCTACATACTTCTGTTGGGTAGCCCATTTATCGAGAAAGGCTATAGGTTATATAACATCACGCTTCGATCAATAGGAGCAGAGCAGTAATGAAAAATGTTGCAAAAACGGGGAAAATGTACGCATACGAAGTTGCGCAGACAGTACACTTAACTGACAGACTCGGAGAGGTAAGAATGTGTGTGGGTTCGACTCTTACACGTTTTATGTGATCCACAACATATTTTACAAACGGAGCCCTAAATCTAAAAATCGTCTTCCCAACTTCGAAACGTTTTTAAAAGACCTATCTAATGATACCCCACACGATGGGGTAGGTGAAAAAAAAATCACACCCTCACTGTACACTTAGGGGAGGTACTTTAAAAAATTTTTTTTGTTTCTTTTTCCACTTTGTCGGCGTGAGTAATATGTGTATCCATGCAAAATTACAGCCTCCTAGCACTAACAGTCTATGAGCAAAGGTACTCCGGACTGACGACCGGACATGGCGAAACTATAAGGGTTATGTTTTGCCATTTTGGCTATGCATAACCCTTATAGTTTCGCCACCCCCAGAAATTGCAAAAACGTATGCAAACAGTGCACATTTGGCCAGAGATCAGTCAATTGTACCATCAAAAACCCAAGAAATTACGAAAAATAATCCTGGGTACGTCTAAGATGACCAATAATTTCAACGGTCAGCACACTATAAATGTCAACCCGTCTCCCTGTGAGAACATAAATAAACCAAAGAAAGTAAATCATGACAATTAGCACAAAGTAATAATCAAAGTATTTACTCATATCTAGGTTATAAGCATCGCGGTCGACAGGCCCATTAATCACTGTGTTATGTAATATCTTTACGCTATTTACAAAGGTACATTTCACACGATAATAGCTCCATCTACCTAGGTATATTGTAGCAGAAGGTGCGGTTGGAATACTGAAAGACAATTCATACTTTATCAGCCTTGTAGTAATGTTTCTACAGTAGGGATACGGGCCTGTTCTCTGTGAGTAGAAAGTAAATAAGAATCTATGCAGATACTAATATTATAAAGCTGAAGAGTTTGTTTGTTGGAACGCAATAATCTCAGGAACTAAGGGTTCGAATTGAAAAAATATTTTACTGTTGGATAGCCTATTTGTCGAGGAATGTTATAGGCTATATAATATCACGCTACGACCAATACCAATAGGAGCAGAGCTGCAATGAAAAATGTGGCAAAAACGGGGAAAATTGTCGCATATGAAGTTGCGCGGACCAGCTAGTAGCGTACTCACTAGATTTCGCTTGCGTCTTCGCCCGCGTAGATGTCGGTTGTCGCGATAAAAACGTATGTCCCGTTCCCTGGGATTTAAACAACTTCTACACCAAATTTCAACTAAATCGGTTCTGCAGTTTAAGCATGAAAAGGTAGGTCATTGGTTACCTACCTTTTCATGCTTAAACCGCTGAACAACGCACGGCAAGACAGACAGAATTACTTTCACTTTTATAATATTATAATAGTTTCGATACTGGACATGAACCGTCATGGGCCTACCCAGAGAAGGGGTTACTTCCACAATTGAGATGAGCCGCACCCACCGCACTTGATGAAATCCGTCAAACCATTTGGGGCTGTAGAGCGTGACAAACAAATTAACAGCGGAACATAGCTACATACCTACGCTTGGAAAACATCACCCTTGTTCTGGGGCAGTCAGATAAAAGTAGTAGGTACCTAAAGTAGATGTTTATTTTTTAAATAAACATCTACTTTTTGTTCTTTTAAAGTTAATGGCCAAGTACCTACTTAGATTATCTACTTAATACTACTGTTTTTATTTATTTAAAACTTTATGCACAAAATTGTACAGAGGCGGACTTACCTAATGCTAAAAGCATTCTCTGCCAGTCTACCTTATGGTGATGTAGAAATGTAGTATGTAGGTGCAGTAAACCTGTATATATTACATACAATCAGACAAAGAAAACTAAAAAATAAATAAAAATAATAGTATAACAAAACCAATTAAATATACTTACATAAATACACAATATACCTACATAAATAAATACCATAAATACATATATACTTACATACCATAAACTTACGTACAGCCAGATGCTTAATTACCTACATACCTACCTACCTATTTTAAAATTTGAATACCTAAATGCAAAATGAATTCAGTGGCGTATCAAGGATTGTCGAAGGGGGGGCTTGAATCAGATAAAGCCGTATTGCACCACTAACACACCGTTCCGTAGCCAAAATGGCAAAATGGAACCCTTATAGTTTCGCCATGTTCGTCCGTCCATCCGTCCGTCTGTTAGAGCTAGAAGGCTGTAATTTTCCACGGATACGCATATTACTTACGCCGAAAGTGAAAGAATAAAATGTTGAAAAATATTTTGTTTAAGGTTATCTCCCCTAAAAGTGGGGATGTAATTTTTTTTCTTACCTATCCCATCGTATGGGGTATAATTAGATAGGTCTTTTAAAAACGTTTAGGGCTTGTGAAGACCATTTTTAGAGTTAGGAATCCGTTTGTGAAATATTAAAGCTTTAAAGTGAAAATTTTTGTTAGAGTCAAGTGTCCCCCCCCGCCAGCTAAATGGTTTATGTTAGGTATGTGAAAAAAGTTACGGTAGTAGTAGTATATATAGGGAAATTAAAAGGAAAACTATCACAGCTAAGTAGGCTTAACAAGTTTACGAGTAACAGCTGATCAAATGAGCAGTAATAAAATTTCCGCACAAATTCTATTGAAAATTATTATTAATAAGGTATAACGTCTAAAGTATGAAACAATAACCCACTTTTTAAGCCGCATTAATCGGATGGATGGGAGGGGACTACGGAACCCTACATTCTGCATGGCCCGACACACACTTGCCCGGTTTTTAATTAACATTTCGCTTACAAAGTAACATAACAAATACAATGATCAGTCGCTGATAATATAATCAGTTGCAATGTTACATCAAAGCTTAGTGTCGGTAACAGCAGGAAACGGACATGAATTATGTATTTTTAAGCAAAACAGATTATTGTACACCTATTTGTTCTGCCTAAACGTAATAGCTATCGCTTTCTAGTACTGCAGTCTGATGTGGGTAGGTAGATAGATTTTAATCGCATGTATTGATAGCCGGAGAGCTCGTGCACATTTTTTTGTAGGTATTTGAGGCAAGCCGAATACTTGTTCACGTCTTCTATGATACCCAAACACAGAACCGCAGACCTAGCTGGGGGATAGCGGAGATAAATCGATAAACACTTACCTATATATTTTTTAAGAAAACATTGTTTTGCAAAACATAATTTATTAATTCTTGAGACTATTTGAATAAAAAAAATGAATAAGTCAGATTATTTAGTCCGGAGGCCTACTCTAATTCAATGAAAACCAAAAACGATGTAGTAATAAACAGAATCAGGAACATCTATTTAATCCACACGTTCCAGAAAATCGTCTATGAGTTCCAACTTCTTGTGCTTATCCAAAAATTAATTGATAGAAGAAAATACGAGGCACGCTGAAATTGTAACGGATATTAGTTCTAATCTCTACACAGTATTGTGGCGTCCTACATGCCAAGCCGCCGATAGCGCCCGACATCGCGACGCCGACACCGTAGCGCGCGTGCTGAAAAAGACGACATCCCAACGCAATAACTATTTATGCACTAAGCCGCGCGCTGTGCCACACGTTTATATATGGCGCCGAGAATGCACCGCAGCCGTCGTGATTGGTCGGTCGCGATGCACTGACTTGCTACATGCAATACAACTTGCGAACCTTATTTTGTAAATATAACGTGCCACTTTTATTTAATATATCTCTTTCACCTTTTACTTATACATCACACGTGAGTTTTATTTTGCAACCTCAAGACTGAACACCCTATCAGTAAATTGGTGACCCCGACGTGATCAAGGAGCAACTCCAAGATGTCTACAGAGGAAACCAGCCCACAAGAAGTAGAAGACGTGAAAGAACAGGTAACGACCGTTACGTGTGACGTCGCCACAATCTCGCTGCCTGCGCGTCTGCCGCCATTTTGGCGCCAAAACCCACGCCTATGGTTCGCGCAGTTTGAAGCCGCCGTTGCGGCTAGCAGAATTGGAGAAGATCAGAAGTTCAATCTCGTCGTCCCGTTGCTCGGCTGCAACGACCTGGAGCAGATCGCCGACATCGTGCTGAGCCCGCCCGCGAGCAACAAATACGCTACACTGAAAAATAGGCTGATTTCCACGTTTCAAGAGTCCGACCATCGCCAGTTGCAGAAGCTGCTCAGCGGCTTAGAACTCGGCGACATGAAGCCTAGCCAGTTACTGCGCAAGATGACTGATTTAGGCGGGAAATTGCTGACCCAAGAGGCGTTAAAGGTAATGTGGCTCAATCAATTACCTACGCAAGTGCGCGCCGTGCTCGCCGTGAACACCGAATCGTCGCTCGAAGGCCTAGCTGCGATGGCTGACAAAATGGTGGAACACTTCGAACCTGCGACGGTTGCCGCGGTCGCCGTGCGTCCCACGTGTCCGTCGCCATCAACATCGTTAAACTCCGCGCATACGCTCGAAAGAAAACACGTACCAAACGAAAACCTGCAGTTTGACCTACTATCTAAACATATCGAGAAATTATCGCTAGAAATCGCCGAACTTCGCACGAGACAACAAAATTCGACGCATCATTCCCGTTACCGCCAAAATCGATCGCGGTCGAACTCGCGAGTACGTGCCTACACGAACCGTAAGCCCGGAGATCCAGATTGGGTATGTTATTATCATTTTCAATTTGGTGACGAAGCCCGAAAATGTGAACCGCCGTGTGCTAAACAGAAGCAGAAGTCGGAAAACTAGAACGTTCATCCACGTTGGCGGGCGTCGATGTTAACAAACCAAGTTACCGCCTATGTGTCGTCGATGTTAACAGCAGAGAGAAGTTTCTCGTCGATACCGGAGCCGACATATCTGTGTTAGCCGCTAGAAATAAGAAACCCACGAAGCCGACAGAAAATACCTACAGATTGTTCGCCGCAAACGGAACGGAGATACGTACCTACGGAGAACGTACACTCGAGCTCAACCTGGGTTTACGTAGAGCCTACAAGTGGACGTTCACGGTCGCTGAGGTGAAAACATCAATTCTAGGCGCAGATTTTCTAGCGAGGCACGAATTGCTAGTCGATTTACATCACCGCAAACTCATCGACCGCATCACCGACCTCAGTGTAAACACCATCACAGTGCAAAGTACCGAAGCCGTTTACGTCATCAACCGCAACCACGCCTATCACGACCTGCTGAAACAATACCCAGACGTTCTGCGATCCATGTCACTCAAAGTACCGACGAAACACGAAGTAACACATCGCATCGAGACAACAGGACAACCGATCTACTCGAGGCCACGCCCCCTGCCACCAGATAAGTACAAAGCAGCGAAGTTAGAGTTCGAGAAGATGATGGAGATGGGTATCTGCAAGCCGTCGAATAGTCCATGGGCTAGTCCACTACACGTCGTTAAGAAGAAGGACGGTTCACTTCGCGTATGCGGCGACTATCGCCGTCTCAACGCCGTGACAACCCCCGATCGGTACCCCATTCCGCGAATTCAAGATTTCACGTACCAACTGCACGGAAAGAAAATATTTTCAAAAATCGATTTAAAAATGGCGTACTTTTGGATACCAATGGAGAATGAAGATGCTGCGAAGACGGCCATAATAACCCCATTTGGCCTCTTTCAGTTTAACTGCATGACATTCGGTCTTCGTAACTCAGGTCAGACATTTCAACGTTTTATGCATGAAGTACTGCGAGGACTCGACGACAATGTATTCTGTTTCGTCGACGACGTGTTGGTCCACTCGAAAACAGAAGAGGAACACGAGCGTCACTTACATCAGGTACTCGAACGACTGAACAACTACGGTGTCTCACTTAACGTCGACAAGTGTGAGTTCGGCAAGGACAAGATACAATTCCTCGGCTACGAAGTTTCATCGGCCGGTATCAAACCCACTGAAGATCGCATACAAGCCATACTCAAGTTTCCAAAACCAAGCACAGTTCAAGAATTAAGAAGATTCCTAGGTATGATAAACTTCTACCGTAGCTGCCTACCCCACCAAGCCGAACATCAACATCTGTTAAACAAATACCTACACAATAGTAAGAAAAACGATAAATCACCAATATTATGGACACCCGAAGCCGAACAAGCCTTTGAGCAATGCCGACAAAGCATACTCGAGGCCACCGTCTTATCGCATCCCATACCTAACGCTCCACTATGTCTTCTCACCGACGCATCTGACAGCAGTATTGGTGCCGTTCTACAACAGAAGATCGACAATACGTGGAAACCACTCGCTTTCTACTCCAAAACGATGAGCGAGACGCAACGTAAGTACAGTGTATACGATCGCGAATTATTAGCAATGTATACAGCTGTTAAGAGCTTACGCCGACTCGTAGAGGGCAATGACCTCACAATATGTACCGACCACAAGCCACTGACGTACGCGCTAACAAGAACGCCGAGTAGCAGCGACACACCAAGACGAGAGCGACAACTACACTTCATCAGTCAATTTTGCACTAACATCAAGTACATTCACGGTGATAAGAACGAAGCAGCTGACGCGTTGTCACGTATCGCTGAAGTCGAAGTACTCAACGCAACCGTCGACTATAATAGACTCGCGGAGGTACAAGAGGACTCCGAACTACGCGAATCTATGAAAAATCCGAATCTCAAGTTTACGCGCGTCAACCTACCGGGAGTTCAACGACCGATATGGTGCGAAACATCAACAGCGAACGCTCGTCCATACCTACCACCGCCGTATCGCGTCCCAGCTTTCAAAGCGCAGCACGAACTTAGTCACCCGGGAGTACGACTATCGCGAAGAATTATGACTACAAAGTTCTTCTGGCCGTCGATCAACAAGGACGTAGGTACTTGGGCGAAATCATGTATCAGCTGTCAACGCGCTAAAGTTCAACGACACGTCGTGAGTCCACTCGGCGAGTTTCAACGGTCGTCGCGTTTCGAACATGTGCACGTCGATATAGTCGGGCCCTTACCTCCATCGGAAGATTATAGATACCTCGTGACGATGATAGATCGCTGTACCAAATGGCCTGAAGCAATTCCCACACGTGACGTCACAGCTGAGACCGTCGCGAAGGCTGTGTACGACGCGGGTGGATAGCACGATTCGGCTGTCCTCTGCAGATTACTACGGACCAAGGGAGACAATTCGAGTCGTCACTGTTTACCTCACTCATGAAGAAACTCGGCGTAACTCGAATACGGACTACGGCTTTTCATCCCCAAGCGAACGGACAAATCGAGCGATGGCATCGTTCCCTCAAAGCGGCACTGATGGCGAGAACGAACGACGGGAGGTGGGTCAACGAACTTCCTACGGTACTACTAGGGCTTAGAAATGCACTACGTGACGACTCATCTGTCAGCCCGGCATTAATGACATACGGCTCGACTCTTCGCATTCCGTCTGATTTCTTCGTACCTACAACGTCGAACATTGAAGACGCGGATTTCGTCCGTCAGCTGACCGAAACGATGACGTCACTAACACCTTCTCCGAGAGCTCGAGCATCAACGATGAACACTTTCGTCTACAAGGATCTCGCAACCTGCTCACATGTGTTTGTGCGCAACGATACCGTACGCAAACCTCTCACACCTCCATATGATGGCCCGTACGAAGTTTTACAGCGCAGCCCAGACGGGAAACACTTTACACTGCGGTTACCGCTTCGCACCGCTGTTATTTCTGTCGACAGATTAAAGCCGGCCTATATCTGCAACACAGCACCGAGCGGCGCAGCGCTACCGATCCACGCACCGAGCGACACAGCTTCACCCACTAGATCATCGAGCACAGCATCATGCGGCGCAGTGCCACGGATCCACGCATCGAGCGACACTGCATCTTCGATCATGACCCCTAGCGACAACGCAACGTCATCGTCTTCACCGAGCAGCGCCTACGTCACAAGATCCGGCCGCACGGTGAAACACAACGTACGCTTCGCTTGAGGGGGAGTGATGTGGCGTCCTACATGCCAAGCCGCCGATAGCGCCCGACATCGCGACGCCGACACCGTAGCGCGCGTGCTGAAAAAGACGACATCCCAACGCAATAACTATTTATGCACTAAGCCGCGCGCTGTGCCACACGTTTATATATGGCGCCGAGAATGCACCGCAGCCGTCGTGATTGGTCGGTCGCGATGCACTGACTTGCTACATGCAATACAACTTGCGAACCTTATTTTGTAAATATAACGTGCCACTTTTATTTAATATATCTCTTTCACCTTTTACTTATACATCACACGTGAGTTTTATTTTGCAACCTCAAGACTGAACACCCTATCAGTAAAGTATAAAATAAACTACCGCTGTCTCTGCGCTTTAGATCTTTTAAACTACGTACAGGTTTTAATGCACTTTTTAGCAATAGATAGAGTGATTCAAATGGAAGGTTTATACATAAGTATTATCCCACGGGAACGGGATACGCGCGTACGAAGTCACGGGAATCCGCTAGTGAATAATAAACCGAAATTATCCATACTTTTTTAACATTAAATGTTAAAATAGTATAGATTATTTCGGTTAGATAAAGTAAAATGGTAGTAGGTAGGTATTCGTAGTCAAACAAATATATTTTATCTTTTTTATTTTTTTTATCTTTTTTAAAAAGACGACTCCTGCATTAGAGTACAAGCTCTGTGTCGTGGGGGACTTTATTTATACATCTTTATACGTACAAACATACAAGTCACGGACACAAAGTACACCCAGACTCGGAACAACAATTTGTGGATCACAAAGTGGTGTCCCGTGTGGGAATCGAACCCACGTCCTTTTGGGTAGCAGTCGGACACACTCCCACTGCGCCACAGAGGCAGTCAAAATATAAAAGTTTATTTGGCTCCATAGACCTGGCTGAGGGATCTGCCAGGTCTATGGTTCTCTGTTTGGGTACTATAGAAGAAGTGTTGGACAAGTTTTCAGCATGCCTTAAATACCTACCCAAAAATGTGCACCAACTCTCGATCTTTATGGAGTATTTATGACGATTAAATTTCCCTGGTGGCCGTTTGCGGAACTAACGGAAGACACATCGTGTTCTTAAATTTTATTCCAATACTAGCTGTCCCGCGCAACTTCGTATGCGTAAATTTTCTCCGTTTTTGCAACATTTCTCGTCGCTACTCCGCTCCTATTAGTCGTAGCGCAATGTTATATAGCCTATAACCTTCCTCGATAAATAGGCTATCCAACAAAAAAAGAATTTTTCAAATCGGACCAGTAGTTCCTGAGATTAGCGCGTTTAAACAAACAAACAAAAAAACTCTTCCGCTTTATAATATTAGTATAGATGAAAGATATCTTCCAACAAGTTAAAAATATTAAGCAGAATCTATACTAATACTAGCTGACCCGCGCAACTTCGTCTGCGTAAATTTTCCCCATTTTTGCAAACATTTTTACTTGCCGCTCCGCTCCCATTAGTTGTAGCGCGATGTTTTATAGCCTATAGCATTCCTCGATAAATGGGCTATCTAAAAGTAAAATATTTTTTTCAATTTGGACCCGTAGTTTCTGAGATTATCGCGTTCAAACAAACAAACAAACTCTTCTCTCTCTTCTAATATTATAGTATAGTTATAAATGTTAGGGGTGGATAACCCTTATCACTTAGGGGCATGAATAATAGATTGTAATTTTCCCTTTTTTCTTCCTTTTTTTTATAACATTTTTCATTGCTGCTCAGCTCCTATATGTCGTAGCGTGATGTTATATAGCCTTTCTCAATAAATCGGCTCTATCCAACAGTAAAATATTTTTTCAGTGCAGCCCAGTAGTTTCTGAGATTATCGCGTTCAAACAAACGAACTCTTAGGGATATGAAAAATAGATGTTGTCCGATTCTCAGACCTACCCAATATGCACACAAAATTTCATCAAAATCGGTCAAGCCGTTTCGGAGGAGTATGGCAACGAAAACTGTGACACGAGATTTTTATATATTAGATTATAAAGCTGAAAAGCTTGTTTGTTTGAACGATATAAGGTCCGAATTGAAAAATTATTTTACAATTGGATATTGCATTGCCCGTTTATCGAGGAAGGCTATAGACTATATAACATCACGCTACATCCAATAGGAGCGAAGCAGCAATGAAAAATGTTGCAAAAACAGGTAAAATTTACGCAGACGCATTTGCGCGGGACAGCTAGTGATAGGTATAAAACCAATGATGTTTTAAATAAATAAGTTACTTAGGCAACATTCAATCTTTAGATAAGTACGGCACACTAATGCACACATAGGTAGTACTTAATTAAAAAAATAGGTACCTATAGAAAAAAAACTGTCTAATCGATAGAATTAATTTAATTGGATTATGAATGGATTAATATCGATTGTTTAAATATTGTTTTTAAACTAGATTTGTGATTTCAAGTTTAAAAAATCGTGACGAATTCACAAATCTACGAAACGAATACTGGAGGCCTACTCTATTTCAACGAAAAACCAAGTTTCTATAGAATATTCGTAGCTTTCCTACCCCAATTCTATTGGTTCACGAATTTCATTGAAACGAAAATTGTTTGACATATAAATTCTCTAAGCCTACTCTAATTCCGTATGCACCGAACGAAATTTAGAATTTGACAGGTGAATTATTCGGAATTATAACCTAAAATTGACGAAACCAAAAGTGCTACCGTTTGATTTTCGTCGTGGTACATTTTTATTAAGAATTATGTTAAAAGCAATTATTATGGCTGAAGATTATTTTTAATTGAAGCTGATCAGCCTAAAGAACGCTCATTGCGTAGAAGAAACCGCCATCGCTTCGGCAATTAATTATATATTGACATAATTTCCTGCCTAGATTTTGTAGGAAATTACAGACTAATTTCCGACTTTGACTTTGTAAGACTCAGTCAAGAAAAGAGACTGAGAAAAGAAATAATAATTCTTTGATTTCTTCTCTTTTGAAGACACTCGGTCAAAAGTGAAGAAATCAAATAAATATTAATAATCAATTCCTGCGAGCTAGATTTTTGTGCTCATCAAATAAATTGAGAAGTGCCTCGATGAGCTCGGAAGTTGCGAATCCCATGTAAGGAGTCATTTGGATCCTAAAATGATAACATTTTGAAGTTAACTGTCACTACAATTAACAACCGACCTAATTCTGTATCTGCTTATACGCAATGAGTAGGTACTTGCTACTTACCTGTAAATTGGTAGATTAAAAGCGATATTAAGTAGATATCTATTAGTCATTTAAGCATTACCCCTACGGAAGATGGTAGCTAACCCTAAGAGTAGACTAGATAAATCTGACACTGACGATTGGGAACAATCAACTATATAATATAATGATTGTGATATTAGTATTTACAGCAGGTTCAGTGTTGAATTTTGAGCTAGGCACTTTAGATAGTACCTACTTAGTTATGTTTTACATAACTAAGTAGGTACTATCTAAAGTGCCTAGCTCATATAAATAAAGTGAGAATACACAGGATAGGAAAAGAGAGGTAATAATTTTATTTTACAGTCAAATAAAATAGCAGATTATTTTTATTGCAGTTTAATTGATTTCAATATTTAGCTCAACAATGGTTCCTTATCTGGTATTGCCAAGTTGACTAGCAACGATTTGTAACTCAATATCAGCATCCGGTTCTTGTGATTCAACATCGGCAACAATATTTCTTTGATCTTTATCAAGTGTCCGGTTATAAATAACATGTCTTCTAAGATGCATAAAACAAGCTTGACATGAACAATCAGTCAGTGATATCTGTAAAACCACAATATTAAAAATGGATTACTAAACTTATCTAGTTTATTTTTAAAAACCCTAAGAATAAATAAAAAAGTTATTTTCATGTAAACATACCTGCTGATCCTGCCAAGGTGACTGGATTAGAATTAACCAATTAAGTAACACTTCAGCACAACAGTCCACGTAGCACACAGACTTCTATACTTATGACCACAACGGACAGGGACTTGCACACCGCAACACTCCTAACATAGTCTCTACTCCGATTACAATTCACAGCTAGCATGGCTAAGATAACGAATACCTCACAAATGTAGTATTCATCAGTCATCTGAAAATGAATTATGTAAATTTAAACGTACGCCTCACGTAATTATAGCTTTTGGTAAGAAAGTTCTATCATCTAAATACACAATTATACAATCGACTAAACAATGCAGTCAAGGAAAATCACAATACTTACTGTGAATGGAGATATCTAATTGCTGATCAAAGATTTGTAGATCAAACTCTTGTATTTTGTACTAGATCGTGATATCGATTTATCTTAGATAATGTTTATGTATTTTCCACTGAAACAACAATGGCTTTGTACCCATGGCAATGGCTCAACTTTCGTCGATTGGAAATTATTATACTCTTTGCTAGAATACAAAGAAACAAAAAGAAACAGAACAAGTTCTAATGGTTTGATGAAATTGGTTTGAAGATTTTTTTTGACAATGTCACAACGTTAGAGGACGTTCCGTTTCTCCTATGAAATTGATCGTATATAAAAATATATTATTTTTAATTACTGATGTTGTATGAAGGCCAAATAAAACTAAAATCTAATTAATATTCAAATAATGAACACAAAAAAACAATAGAGAACATTTTTTTTACATTTTTGATACGAATTTAGAGAAACGGTATTTCATAAGTAAGACGGAACGTAAAATGTTAATATTTTTGAGTACTGATTACTTTTTTTCTGGACTAACAATCTTAATCGTGTTTACATAGTTTAATAGGGAAAAAAAGACCTATTTTTTAAGATATCAATTAATCGACAAATCGACAAGGCACTTTTAGCTTTTAAAATACTAGTGTTGCCATTTAAAGAATAAAATAAAAGAAACAGAAAAATCTAGAGCTAGCAACAATAATCCAATCCATTCGTTCACGAAAATTGACCATGAAATACGAAAATTGACCATGAAATACGAAATTTGTGTGTGTATTGGAAAAAGAACTAGAGTAGGTTACCATACGAACCTTCGTTTAAATTTTGTTCGTTATAGAATGTTCGTTTCAAAGAAAGCGGGTAAGGCCCCTGAACTTTGGAGACCTCGAAAAAATATCAGGTACCACTAAGATGCTCGATCAAATCAAAAATGTATGGTTATTAGAATCTTGCAATCAGGACTTTCTGATAAATCGATGTTTTACAGATTGAAGTGAATAAATATGGATATAGACAAACAAAAGCAAACTTCATTAAGAGTTTTAAGGTAGATTTCTTATGATACGAATATATTATAGGGTATAAATGATTGAGTCTTGGGAGCATCTTTGATATAAAATTTATGAATATGCAATTACCATTAAGATTTAAGCAAAATAAGCAGGAATAGGTGATATCTATATTCATCTTGAATTTGAGGTAAATAGGGATGAGAATAGGGTTAATAGAAAAATTCGCTAGGGCTGGCACTTAAGCAATAAATGATTATGCAAAAATGTTTTGCCAACTTATTAAATCATAGATAAGTACTTGTAATATTAATTTGGGCTTATAATTTATAATAGCATATTATAAGACATATACAAATTATGCAAACAATGTATTTTGGTATACACTATGGAATTATCCCATTTTTAGGTTTCTGTACCAATGGCAAAACGGAACCCTTAATAGTTTCGCTATGTCCGTCTGTCGGTCCGCAGCTTTGCTCAGAGACTGTTAGTGCTAGAAGGCTGTAATTTTGCATAGATACAAAGTGAAAGAATAAAATCTTAAAAACATTTTTTTTAGGGTAACTCCCCTATATGTAAAGTGGGGAGGTGATTTTTTTTCTCACCTACCCCATCATGTGCTGTATCATTAGATAGGTCTTATAAAAACGTCTAGGGGTTGTGAAGATCATTTTTAGATTTAGAAGAAAATATTAAGCTTTAATGTGCCATTTTTTGTTAGAGTCAAGTGTCCCTCTGCCAGCTATATGTTTGATGTTGGGTATGTGAAAATAATCACGGTAGCAGTATATATAGTGAAATTAAAAGGAAAATTATCACAGCTAAGTAGGCTTTACAAGTTTACGAGTCAGCTGATAAAATGAGAAGTAACAAAAACTTCGTACTTACAAATTCCATTGAAAATTATTAAGTAGGTACCGACTTATAATGTTGTATGAAACAAAAACAAAACCCGCTTCTTAAGCCGCATTACTCGGATGAGGTGGGGGGGAGGACTACGGAATCCTACATGCATTTGCCCGGTTTAAATAAGTAAATGAACCCTTATATTTTTTCTGAATGATATATCCAAATTCGTAATAGAAACGTGAATTCGGTTACCACTTGATGCACTAAAATAGTTAACCTACATTGTTATTACGGTCAACAGTCTCAAAAAAAACCGTATCAAGGTTCCCCAACTCTCTCTACCTACTGTACCGTATGTTTCTAGTGTGTATTAACAAATAAATAAGTTTTCTTTCTTTATTTCATTCCTTCTCTTCTAAAAAGTCTTCCATTTTTGCCTCTGGTGGTGGTGTTGTTGCGGATGTCCACGGCATGGTGTGGTGGTGGTGGTGTTACCATCAGATAAAAAAAACGAATAAATTACCTACCTGCTTAGATTTGAAGAACATAATGAGGTAAGTATCTATCAATTAATAAAACAACAAAATAGGTTTTTTTCATCAATTTTAATCGCTTTTGAATAATTTTCAACCTGTCTTCATTCGAAATACCTTTTCTATGTTTCTTTTTATTAGACATCGCTCTGCCACCAGAGAATTTTACTTCACGCTTCACTAAATAAATATCAAAGAATTTGACGCCACACTTATCACACATATATCTTTTACCTTGTTCTCTTAATTCTTGAACGCAATTATAAATAACATTTAATTTCTTTTTACAAAATGATAAACACATTTCACATAATTTTAAAGAAGTTATTTTTGTATGATGAACTTCATAGGCGCCATTTTGTTTTGATTTCCCGCCAATGTGTTCCTTATTGATGTCGTGTGTAGCGTTTGGTTTTGTATGTGATGTAGGATTGTGATTTATTACTTTAGGATAATTGTCGTGTGTAGCGTTTGTTATTGAATTCGATGTAGGATTGTGATTTGTCACTTTAGAATAATTGTCGTGTGCAGCGTTTGCTTCTGAATGTGATGTATTATTGTGCTTTATTACTTTAGAATAATCGCCTACTATATACAAATTACATATTTTACAAAGAGTAACATTATTGCTTATGTTTGTTTGAATATAAATGTGATGTGCTTCGTGTATTATTGCCTCGTATCTGAAAAAATAAACATTAAATTATTAAGAGGGCATTACACCGACCTAGCGAATCATTAATTTAACGCTACGAACACAGCGACACGGCTGCCCGCCTCGCTATTCCGCACACAACCATTACTTCACTGTGCGCAGCAGCGCGGAACAAAATAAAGTCGAATATTCGGTCGTACATTATGTTACATTACGAACGCCACAATGTTTTCTATATAATTTTTTGACAGAGCCAAACCCTGTTTCGCGTAATCTAGCTTTATAGTAAGGGTGTGTTATCTGAGCTGTCAAGCGTGTTAATTGTGTTTTTACCTGTGTTGCATTTAAATTCAACTTATGTGCTAAAAACAATTAACCATTCACCAAACTTGCTTAAAAACGCGGTGTAAACATTGGAGCAGCAATATCACAAAGAATATCTCAAGTCGGCTGATCAACGACTTAGCTTTTTTATGTCGAGATCAAACAAAACTATCTACATGGCGCAACACAACCTCGCCTCATTGGAATATAACATTCTAGCTGTAACTGAAACTTTCCTAGACTCTTCTGTGACAGATTCAGAAGTAGAGAGCGGTAACTGGAGTGTACTTCGCCGCGACTGAGGCACGCCATGTGGAGGAGTTCTACTAGCAGCCAGAGCCCCAATAATGCTTCACAGGCAATGTGACTACGAAACCGAAGGCGGAGATTTATAGGCGACATTCAATTCTTGCGGTTGTTCATTCATTGTGTGTGTCGTGTTCATAAAGCCCAGTGCCAGTGACGAAGACTATATGCGTTGGTTTTGTTTTTTAAATAACTTTAAAGTACACGTTTGTTTGTTTGAACGCAGTAATCTCAGGAACTACAGATCCAAATTGAAAAATTCTTTCACTGTTGATCGAGGAAGGCAATGAGAAATGTTGCAAAAACGGGGAAAATTTACGCAGATGAAGTTGCGCGGGACAGCTAGTCAAATAAATAATTAAAAGGTTTTCCTTTACTACAATAGCAGCGCTGCTGCAACACAGCATATAACTACGCCCCCCCCCCCCTCACCCACCGTGCCAGCTACACACACTGACCGAGACGGTGTCGTTGCAAAGGGTCTCTCGCATATTTACGCGAGCGATTCACATTAGTCCTTAGGCCGTTTGGTTTTTTAGGTCCAAAAGACCAAACGTTCGAGCTAAGGGGCCCCATATCATTGATGCAGCGGTAGCTATGCCCCAGTTATATGGGATACTTATCATACTAAACTTTAACTTACGCGTTGCATTATCACAACTCGACAAGGAAATAAACTCGTTTAAGGGTAGATTACGCGAAACAGGGTTCGGCTCTCTCAAAAATTTATATAGAAAACCTAAATATTAGGACACGAAAAAAATTTTTTCACTAATCTAAGACTTTTTCTAGTACATTAAATAAAGAAATTTAAGGATATGTCTTCATATGATCCCGCAAATTTTTTCTAGTACATTAAATAAATCTAGTACATCAAACAAGACTTTTTCTAGTACATTAAATAAAGAAATTTAAGGATATGTCTTCATATGATCCCGCAAATAAAACTTGAAGTTGCGGAAAATGCAAAATCGAGCATTTTCGTATTGTCATAGTCATGGCGTTCGTAATCTAACATATGTACGAACGAATATTCTACTTTATTTTGACCTGCGCTCCTGCGCACTTTGAAGTAATGGTTGTGTGCGGAAGAGCGAGGCCGGCGATCCTGTCGCTGTGTACGTAGCGCTAAATAAATAATTCTCTCAGTGTAATGCCCCCTTAAACTAGATAAGCTTGACGTTGCGTTGTGAGCCACACAGTCAAATTGTTAACAATATTGTTTGAAGTTTGTACTTACCTACTAGGAAAAGTCTTTGCACATTTCTTACACCTAAACACCCCTGGTTTAACTAACTCATCATAACCCACACTCATGGGGGCCTGCACATCGCAAATTGGTGGAAACAACTCAACTTGACAATCAGACTCATCATAACCCACACTCTTCGGGGCCTCCACATCCCAAATCGGTGGAAACAACTCAACTTTAACTTGACAATCAGTTGTCAAATCTGTCAACAATCTCTCACTATTCAACGATATTATATCTTCTTCAAAGACCAAACGATTCTTCAACGAAAAACTTTCTGAACTGTCATCCAAAGGCTTCAATTTAACTATATTTTTCTTAGTGTCCATCAGATGCTCCTGAAGTTCTGATCTGTCTACTTTGACAAATTGGTCTGTCTTGTCCAATTTGTCTATTGGGTCTGATGAATCAATTTTTTCTTCTTTTATTATTGAGATCAGATCTGATTCATATGAGAGGTCTTTTGGGTTGTTGAAGTTTCTATTGACTAAATCCGATTGACCAATGAGTTCCTTTAATGAGTGTTTTCTTGCCATATGTCGTTTCAGATCATTTTGTGATGTAAAGTGGTGCAGACATATTCCGCATTGGCATACTTTTTGGTTGAGTAGTGGTATTATTATATGACTGACATTGTGAATTAGACTATAGTATCTGAAATAAATATTAATGAATAACTTTGTTTTTTATAAAAAGGTAGCCAAAAAAACTTATACAATAGAAGATATCTCTTCATCAACTTATAATTTCAATGGCAATCAAAAAACAATAAGGTGCGTCTAAACGGGAAATTTGTGGCGGCATTATTGGCAACTAATTGCTCGGCCAATAATGGCAATATGTATGCAATTGTATAGGGCATGATTCAGTCTCCTAAACAGGCTACACAACCCGGCAACAATAAAATAGAGAGCGACTGAAACAACAACAAAATTATCCGGACAACATTGCGGAAAATGGATCGCTCAGCGATCGTCTGGCAACGATCATATCAATATTGGAGAGTACTGCCATGTTGCCGGCCACAGCATTGCCGCCACAAATTGCTGTAAAATGGCCCGTTAGACGCCCTTTTATCATCACAATTTTGAAAAAAAAAAATAGATTTTCTACCATTGATGAACCTTAATAAATCGCAAGACTAGAAAAGGCCACCTGTGACCACCGGAACACATGGAACTTTAAAGAAAAAGTTATAATAAAATATTATATTCAAAGTTGCACTTACTTATTTTTAGAGACTCGGTCACAGAGCTCACAAGGCTCTTCACTTGGCATACACAAACTAACATAGGAATGAGGATTGATGTCACAGCTAACACTCCTTTTTAAAACTTTAAGCGGTATGTCATCTTCCTCATCTTTGTCTGACGTAAAGCTTGAGTTACTCTTCTTTTTACGTGGCATCTTGCTGAAAATTAGAGACAATATCTTTTTACTATAAAGTGTGTTTCCCAATAACTTAGACATACCATCTCACCTAATAATCTTGCAATTATTATTATTAATTTTCTATCTGGTACTTTAAACGGGACTTCAGACACTAGGTGACTATGCCAGCCCCGTAGGAGCCCTCAAGTTAACCTGACATTCATTCTACATTCATACTATACTTCTTTCATGCATACATATTTTCATGAAACACAACAAACGCTTACAGCTCTCTGACTGCAATTATTAAAAAATTGATTAAATATCACCCAATAAACACATTTACAAACACTATCTATACTAATATTATAAAGCTGTAGAGTTTGTTTGAATGCGGTAATCTCAGGAACTATTGGTCCGAGTTGAAAAATTCTTTCACTGTTGGATAGCCCATTTATCGAGGAAGGCTATATAACATCACGCTATGACCAATAGAAACGGAGCAGCAATGAGAAATGTTGCAAAAACGGGGAAAATTTACGCAGACGAAGTTGCACAGGACAGCTAGTATAATATATGACTCAGTGGTGACCTAGCAGATTGAGATGTCTGTGAGTAAGAGTCCAATGGGTGGAATCGAGAGCATGTTAATCTGGCAGTTCTGTGCGCTCATCTCTCCCCGTCCCATCAGATTATGAAAGTGGAGGAATAGAGAGTGCACTTGTGTTTGTACATACACTTGACCTACCTACCTAGACTTGACCAGTCTCTAATGAGATTATCCACCGTAATCAACTTTGATTAGGAGGCCATTATTATAGAAACATTATATTTAATTGACACAACAGCAGTAAACACATCCAGCATTGAAAATAAGCAAGGTTTTATTATTAAGTACTCTTTGCATTAGTATTGACACTTAGCATTAGATGTATAGCTATTCTATTAGCCCCCAGACAAGTGGTATAAACACTAATCAAATAGAAATAGAATGATGTAGTTGTTCATGCAAAACTATAAATATGAAAATTTTGACAATTTCGAAGTCATTCTGTTCTACTAGAGTTTATGCCACTTGTCTAGGGGGGGGGGGGGGGGGGCAGACATTAATTAGAGTTGTATTTTGAAACCTCTTATTCATAATACTTTAGTAACAGCATTTAAATTAGGAAATGTTTTCTTTGTTATTGATTATATTTTCAAAATACATGTAATACCTTTATACAAGCAATTCTTGTATATAAGTATATGTATATAATCTGAATCTCTGAAATGGCTCCCATGATTTTCATTACTATGTAGGGGGTTTCAGGGCCGATTCGATCTAGATATGTTTCATTTTTAGAAAACAATGTTTAAAAAAAAACAAGCAAAACTGGATCATCCAGGTACCTACTATAATTATTAGACAAAACATTAACTATTTTACATACTGTTACTTAAATATTGTGTATAATGCGGTAATACTACAAATACTAATAAGGGAGATAAATACTGATTGTCACAAATTTTGATCTAATTAAATGTACCCACAGTCTCTGGCACAAGAGTTATACAAAATCCCACTGCACTACTGTCCCAGTAGTGCAGTGTGCACATTCATGCATTCATACAACATAACTATATTCTATATTATGCTATGCAGAAATTCACATCAACTTCTAGGTGAAAAAAAGTAATCCAATAATGTAAAAGTAACTCTGTCTGTCTGTTACATCTTCACCTGCTGAACTGATTTAGATAAAATTTGATATGATGATGTGCAAGTCCTGGAAACGGACAGGATTGTGTTTTTATTGTAATAACCAACATCCAAGGGGACAATAACACCACAGTCCAATTAGAAGGCTATTTGTTTTTTTTATTAAGATAACTGACTTTTTCTCATGGGCCAAGTAATGAGTAGGTAGTAAAAATCAAAACTGCTGAATGGATTTTTATCAAACAAGTGTCTGTGTATCTAACCGTTCCATAGTTTCTAAACTAAAAATTATTGTGTGCAATTCATTATACCAAAAAATATGGTTCAAAATATACACTTCTTTCTACAAATTTATTACATATAACCTATACATATTGAATTTGAATAAGTGCATATTTAAAATTAAAATTGTTAAAATTTATCTCAGAACTGGACCATTCTTCACATAAAACATGGCCTGGTTCACTATCAACAATTTTAATAAAAACATGCCTATTTATAGCGCTATCGATTCGGGAAAACAAGCCAATATGTACGCTTGATAATAAGAGATTGTTGCCCTTTTAAGTGTGACGCAACGGTTTTAATTCCAAGTTTTCCATGGTACATAACCTCTTTTTTTACTGAGAGGAAAATGGAAATTAATAAAAACTTTTTAATGTCTACGTAACTGTAAAGGCTTTAAACAAAATATGTCCTGTACTTACTTTGCAATGCTATAGAATTATTGAGCTGTAAAAATTATCATTAAAATATTGATAACACAACACAATAATGAGAAATAAAATATAATCTAAACAGTATGTATTACATTACACTTTTTTATTCTATTTTTGTTAATGAAATTGTTCTTTTGATTGACAATATTGTTATATATTTTTTTGAGAAATTCAGTTCAGTTTCAAAATTTCGAACATTTTGAACTGTCAGACAAATAAAATTCAAAACGTCAAAAATATTTTGAATGGGCATGAATAATGAATGAATGAATGAAAAAAAAAACTAATAGACACGATTCTTCTGCTTCAATATTTAAAGATGGCAATCTGGTCGAATTTCCCATCTACCAGTGTCAACCAAGGATTTATTTTTGTTCATGTAGTTTATAACTATGATAAAGTCAAAGTTATTAGACTTATTATTTTAGTTAATGTACAATCACTAGGTATTGTAAAAAATAGGGGTAGTTCGCCCGTGGTTCGAATTTTTTTACTGAATTAGGTAATGTTAGTAATAGTGTTTGTTGGAATAACCATTTTTTGAGAATTTAAAGAAAAAAGATAATTATCCCGAAAGATTTAGTATGACTTGAAAATCGTATGCGTTAGCCCTGCAGAAAGTTGTATCCTTCCAAGATTATAATGATACAGATTTTTAGTGATGCATGCCGTTGAAATGTGCGCAACTTATTGTGTACATGTGTACATAGTGAATCCAGCATTTAAAATTCGTCACGAAATATAAATAGATTTTTTTTCGCAATTGTCATATTATCTGGATATATTAAGAAATAACTAAAAAGATAGATTTTAGTTTGTGCTAAATATTCATGCAAACGTAAATTTTTGTATCAAAAGGTTTTAAATAACATTCTGCTGGAGTAACGTTTTGCTGATACTTAGCTAGATTTCGCAAACTGTTCAGTGGAATAGTATATATTTTTGTACATGAAAAGGGAGTAATATATGCGTTTATTAACATTGTTTAAGTTTGAACAATATTTAATAATAAAATACGAAAATTAGCGTGTACTTTCTAAACTAGACGACCTGGAAACCCAATGATGGTGTCCGTTTATACTTTTCATTTATTTCCTTAATTCCAAAAAAAATATACACCTACAACAAGCCTGATATGATTTTATCAAATATTCTGTTTCAACCGATTATGTTATTTTGTGGGATTATCAGTTCGTTAATCAGATGTGGGTAAGTTTATGAATGTTGGCACATGTTGAATTGGTTTTATGCAGAGGTCGAAATTAGGTTGAGTTATCTAAGTACTTGCTTCAAAATGTTGATAATAAGGATTTTCCTAGGATTTCTAATGAACAATCCCGTGTGGCCAACAATATTACAAAAAAATAATAATAAAAACTTTATAGATAGATTTTATTATTATTCATGATACTTTTGCTTCTAGCCTAGATTCCTGGGGTTAACGGCAATAAATTTTCTTGTTCGATTCATTCAAAGTACAACTAAGATTTGAAGTGTTCGCTTCCGACATTACTGTATACCTTTGAGAATTTAAGTAAATATCTTTTCTGGTTTCAATGAAATTCTACGAACATTTAAAATCCATTTATACATTGAAAAAGATCGCTCTACGTCAACTGAGGTCTGGTTAGCAAATGTATACACTTCCTTCTCCTCATAATTATTGCAGGATTTTTTTTTCTGCTATATTTCTAATAGTGTCCAATACAGGATTTCTATCCATGACTTTTTCATTATATTCAAAGCTCTCACAACTTGCCCATCTCAAAGCTTATCTCACTGCATCAAGTAATTTAAATGAAGAAAGATCGGGTTTCTAAAGTGCTATCAAAGCTGTTATAATTTAAAAAAAATCGTAAATACGAGACAAAACTTCCTGTAACTTGTCATTATTAACAAAAATGTTTAAAGCATTCTCTAAAGATTTTGCCTCTTGACTATAAAACACATACAATACAGACTTAATTTCATCGAAATATTTAGCATAAAGGGGCGTCTAAACGGGCCGTTTTTACGGCAATTTGTGGCGGCAAAGCTGTGGCCGGCAACATGGCAGTACTCTCCAATATTGATTTGATGGTTGCTGGACGATCGCTGAGCGATCTATTTCCCACAATGTTGCCCGGCCAATTTTACTGTAGTTTCAGTCGCCCTCTATTTTATTGTTGCCGGGTTGTGTAGCCTGTTTAGGAGACTGGATCATGCGCCATACAATTGTACACATATTGTCATTATTGACCAAGTAATTAGTTGCTAATAGTGCCGCCACCAATTGCTGTAAAAAATGGCCCGTTTAGACACCCCTTTATAGAATGCCGCATCAAGCCAAGTGCTCCATCTAGTAATTACAGGTGCAGGAGGTAAAGGTAAATCTGGACACACTTCTTTATAGATTTTAATTGTTTTCAGGGCCTTCAAAAAACCTTTTTCAAATTTGTAACTAAACTGAAGGTTCTCTTTTCTAATCTGCCATGCAACAAGATTTAGAGCATGGGCTAAACAAGAAATGCAACATTTTTGGATAGCTTATTTTAACATTCTACCAGCAGAAAACATGTATACCACACTGTCCGTTCATCATTCTAATAATTATTATCTACTTTGCTCTCAAATGACCTTCCCCACATATTTTGAAGAATCCCAAATAAATTGTGTTATAGTTGTTCCATTTACAGTATTTAGTATTTTACATAGCACTAATAAGGCCGAGGACACCCACTAGGTTCTAATGGTCTCACCAACAATTTGTACGACAGCTCTTCCTAAGAAATAATTTATAAAGCTGAAAAGATCTCTCGATAAAGCTCCGATTACAAAAAAAAATCACGAAATGAATTAATTAAGTTCAGAGTACTACTAACATGCCGGATGTTACAACATCACAGCAAGGAGATAGTTATTAAGAAAATTTGATGGAGACGCTTCTAATTATTGACTTCTAGCTGTGCCCCGCGGTGTTAACCGCGGTATAATAGCCTATGTGTTAATCCAGGGTGTCAGTTAACTCCATACCAAATTTTATTAAAATCGTAAGAAACATACACACTCACATAGGTACTCACAAACTTTCGCCTTTATAATATTAGTGTGATTACTATGACAGTACTCCACAGGTTTTTTAGTTTTGTCAAAATCGATACAACTGATTGAGATTGAAAATTACGTTTCCGATTTCCGTACTTTCGATAAGTCACAGTTCAGTAGATTTAGTACCTACCGAACTGTAACTTAACGAAAGTACTGAAATCGAGTTACATGTAACTCGATTTCCGTACTTTTCAACAGACTTTAAAAAGGACAATGGTCATAATACGAATGTATTTAAAAAAAAATGTTTGTTAGCTGATTACCCGAAGACGGCTGGACTGATTAGATTTTTATTGTATTTGATAGGGATTTTCAGATTTGTCCACTCATCAAAGTTAGGATCTGATAACGAGATCTTGGAGAAATCGAGGGAACTCTTCAAATATTAAAGGAACACCTATAGTAATTTGGGTCTATTTTGTTGTAATTCGTGTATTTATTCTTAAAAAGCACCATTGAGTGAAATGGAATTTATGATGAAGACCACAGGTGACCAGCGGAACTATTCATTATTAAAAATTGCGGGTTGCGATCTGAGTACCGTCATCAATACCTGATACTTTATCAAAAATCAACGGTATTATATGGCAAATCGCAATATTTTGTAAAATACTTTTTTACAAAAAAAATAAAAAATGGTACAACTACAACAAAAAAATTAACATTTTGAAGTTGGTGCCTAAAATACAAAACTACATTTCCTAGCACCAATTTCAAAATTTTTACATTTTACTTTTTTGTAAAAAGTTTTGACAAATTACAGTTCAGTAGGTATTGATTTAAATAGATAAATTTTATTCCAGATCAGTAAGTAACTCGATATTTAGCATTTTCTTCTATAAAGTAGTCAGCTCAGTTGCTTTAAATTTTTAGGAATGTCCAGAAGTACAGAAAATGTGGTCACCCTATTTATGTAGAAAAAGATGGAGAGGACAACAGTATTTTCAAGATCAAATCGTTTCACTTCTATGCATATTCAGCATAAAGTCTTCATAGATTGAAGGCTTTATGCTGAATATGCATACAATGTTAAAATAAATTACAATAATAAAAAGCTGAAGAGTTTGTTTGAAAGCGGTAATCTCAGGAATTTCTGATCCAAATTGTTAAATTCTTTCACTGTTGGATAGCCCATTTATCGAGGAAAGCTATAGCTTTAAGCTATATAACATCACGCTAATACCAATAGGAGAGGAAATGTTGCAAAACGGGGAAATTATAAGCAGACGAAGTTGCGCGGTACAGCTAGTATTTACTATATCTCCATGATTTGAATGGCTACAAGAATCCTAAGGCGCGAGGCCGAAATCAGTACTAACATCGTCTTCTTGTAAAGCGCCCTCATGTCATTAATATACCAAGTGCAAGTGAAGTGAAGCAATTTTTACAGCTCTGAGTTTGGATAGGAACAAGATTTTGTGCAACTAAAGTGTTTAATAAACACTTGACTACCAGATAAACCTTGGATTGGAATTTGCTGACAAAACAGCTAGATTGATTTGAAAAAGAAGAAGAACTATTGCCGCCGTCATTTATAGGGGCGCTTTAGGCGCTATATCATGTCAATGTCAAATAAATTACCAAATACCCAAATACAAATACAGCCAAATACCGAGTGCTAATTAATTGCAAGTGTAATTAATAAAAAAAAATGTTTCTCTTGATAATTTCGTAATTAATCATTTAGGTTGTTCCCTTATTTAATATTACAAATACTTGTTATCACAGTAAACAGTCAGCGGCACAAAACAGACAATATCGTAGTTTTATTATTGTAATTATTTCTTGTTTTACAAGAATAAACAGAAACATGGAAAACCTTACCATGTGTAGAGTGTGCCTATCAGATGATGTTCGAATGTGTTTGATAGCTAACACACATCTACAAGAAATGTACGAGTCTCTTACTTTATTGCCGGTAAGTGTCGAGAAAACTACATGTCGCATGTCCTAGATGCGACTGTAAAATTATATATTACGAAAACTATTATGTATTATCAATTAAAAATACTAACATTTTTATTCAACAATATAAAAATACTATATACATAAACAAGTTCATAAAAGTTTAAATTTTGAACAGTTATGTACAGTAAATAGTAAAGAAAGTTTGAAAAACAATTTTTTTATGAAAAAATAACAAGAAACTAGTAAGTTGTGACTATGTAATGCATAATCACATCTCTAATTCTCTTGGTTTAGTTACCGCCCCCCGCTTTCTGTCACCATTTACTATGAATGAATGCATCTGCGTAACCACTTTTTGCCAACTTCAATCTGGTCAAGTTGCGATGATCCTACTGTATGTCTAAATTTCTTCCCCAAGTCAGAAGGTAAATAATGTAGGTGTAAGTTATCTTTAACACTTATTATTAATTTATTAAAATTAACTGCCTGTATGACTGCCTCTGTGGCGCGGTGGGAGTGTATCCGACTGCTACTCAAGAGGTTGTGGGTTCAATCCCCACCCAGGATAAAACTTTGTGTGATGAGCACGATGGTTTATTCTGTGTCTGGGTGTTATTTATCTATAATATGTATGTATTTAGAAATATATAAGTATGTTTATCAGTTGTCTGGTTTCCATAGTACAAGCTCTGCTTAGTTTGGGATCAGATAGCGTTGTGTGTTGTCCCTAGATATTATATTATATTATTATTAACTTGCCGTGTGGTGCCGGCTTAAGAATAGTGCCACCCCATCTCTACCCGTGGGTGTCGTCAAGGCGACTAAGGGATTTCACCCCGGAGGACGGGCAGCAGCGTCCTCTGCGTACTTAAAGCCTTACTGCGATCGCCAACCCGCTCGCCAAGCGTGGCGATTATGGCAATTACCCCCAGGATCTACATACTAGTAGGTTCTACTGGGGAGACCCGTGCCCAGCAGTGGGCCATCATATGGG
Organism: Herminia tarsipennalis; assembly: GCA_945859575.2. Taxonomy (NCBI): domain Eukaryota; kingdom Metazoa; phylum Arthropoda; class Insecta; order Lepidoptera; family Erebidae; genus Herminia; species Herminia tarsipennalis. Next base: position 10,605,754 of record OX243854.2, read on the forward strand.
TTGATATGTATTATTAACTTAATACTTCAATCCCCTAACAAATAAATAGAGAAAGCTATCCTCTTTAGATTGCATTTTTTTTTTTTGGATTTTAATGACCTGGTTGCTTGGACCATTAACTCACATACATTGTAATGGGTACCTATAGTTTGGGTCGCCACCCATTATATAATAATAATATCTTGGGACAACTCACACAACATCTGACCCCAAACTGCAGAGATTGTATTGTGGCAACCAGACAACTGTTAAACATATTATTTATTGGTTTGGGTGTAGCAAAGGGGGTGCACTAAAAATAAATTTTATTTGTTTTATCTCAAAATATCAATTAACATGGGTTTCAAAACCAAACTGGCAAAAAAAAAAACAAAATAAAAATGTTTAGGACAAAGTTTTTGAAGAAAAAAATTCATCTAATTAGGTTAGGTTAAGTTAGAACTGTGATCTAGGGAGACCCCAGCGGACCATGGCGGTCAGGATCATACGCGGATACTGCACGGTGTCTGCAGAGGCGGAATTTGCATTGGCCGGCACACCCCCGTGGGATTTGGAGGCGGAAGTGCTCGCCGAAATGTATCGGCGGGCGGTGGCTGTCCCGGCAGAGGGTTCGGTGCCCCTACCCGAAGAGCCACGTGCTGGGCGGGGTGAGGCCCACCGGGCAGTCATGGCCCAATGGCAGGGCCGACCGGAGGCTCCACGGGCAGGTGTTCGACCCGTGGGGGCGCTCCAACCGGTCTTGGACGAGAGGGCGGGCGGCAGCACGCGACCCTTGCCTTCCGGCTGGTGCAGGTCCTTTCCGGGCACGGGTGCTTCAGGAAGTACCTGCACACGGTTGCTAGGAGCAGCAATAATAAAGGGCGGCAAAGTTTATGGCGCCAGACGGTTAGAAGACAAATTATACAATTACCATTCTTAACACCTCGACATTAAAGTATTTTACCAAAATGATTTGCATCACATCAAACATTATTAATAATTACCAAAATTACCGCCACCCCTCTCCCGTCGCGCGAGTTTTGGGCGGTTTCGGGTTAATGATGTGACGAATTTGATCTTGTGCTCTACCCTAAATCTGGCCAGCACTTTATACCACGGATGTTACAGAGCTTCGACTCCGACTCCGGTACCTAGCGTGCGGCGGCTGCTCCCTCAAGCTAATTTATACATAGGTAGAGTAGGATCAACGTAACTTGACCGGATTGAAGTGGACCAAAAGTGGTTGCGCAAATGCATTTTTTAGTAGTAAATGATGACAGAAAGCGGGGGCCGGGGGCGGTAGCGAAACCAAGACAATTAGAGATGCGATTACGTATTATATTGTCATAATTAGTATTACAAACTCATGTTTTTTTGTGATCTTTTTTTCGTTGAAATTTTAACTATTATAAACTCATTTAAATAGTATTTTCATATTGTTAAAATAAAATCTTGTTAGTATTTTAATCGAGTATTTTTAATCGCTTAAACATATTTAATCGTTTTTGTAAGTAATTTTAGGGTCGTATGTCTATGACATGCGCGAAAGTGATAAGAACCTAACTTCAAACCGGTCGAGTTACGTTGATCCAACTGTAATAAAGGTATTATGGAAAAACTCTCACAGATTCGCTTTGATCGCGGGTTCGAGTCCTGCCCGAGCAATTTTTTCCATCCATAATGTTTCTTTGTGCTATTTTATCTTATTTTATCTTTCTTAGTCTTATTTCAAAATGTTTGTCTCCTCCCACCACCTCCGACTCCGATTTCGACTCTAACAAACTAAATTTTAAAACTGCGACTCCGACTTCGGTTCCGATAAAACAATCTCCGTAACATTCCACTAAGTATATATAACATCCCATCTTTTGCAAAGTGTGGTTGTATAAAGGGCGGCACATTATTTTACCTTGAGCGGCTAAATGGCTGAAACAGGCCCTGGCTTCAATTCTCTCACAATTCACGGCACAGGGTCACTGTGTCGGTACTTGGTACTTATTTATCTTGAAAAACTTTTGCACTGTTGGGGTGACTGTGCAAAAGTTTTTCAAGATAAATAAGTACCAAATATCGTCGCTTTATAACGTTCGTTTACGTACTGTGTTTTAGATGTATGCATTACTTGTTATTTAAGTAATATATATCACTTAAAACATTAAGGTTAATACAATAACACTTCTCGTAAGTAGGTACCTGCTTCGCTAAGCAAATTCAATTAATTAAAGAATAAATGTAATGGGTTCCATAGGTAGCGAATGCTGCGGAAGAGATCATGGGTTCGACCCACACGGCAATGGACACCACTATCCATTATCCACATATTGTTGTTTTCACAAATAAGGAATGATTTATTCCTTATTTGTGAAAACATTTATTAGGGTTATAGGTGCTTGTGATGTGCACCTATCTATACTAATATTATAAAGCGGAAGAGTTTGTTTGTTTGCTTTGTTTGTTTGTTTGTTTGTTTGTTTAAATGCGCTAATCTCAGGAACTACTGGTCCGATTTGATAAATTCTTTTTTTGTTGGATAGCCCATTTATCGAGGAAGGCTATAGGCTATATAACATCGCGCTACGACTAATAGGAGCGGAGTAGCGACGTGAAATGTTGCAAAAACGGGGAAAATTTACGCATACGAAGTTGCGCGGGACAGCTAGTCTATACTAATATTATAAAGCTGAAGAGTTTGTTAGTTTGTTTGAACGCGGTAATCTCAGGAACTACTGATCCGAGTTGAAAAAATCTTTCACAGTTGGATAGTCTATTTATCGAAGAAGGCTTTAGGCTATATAATATCACGCTACGACCAATAGGAGCGGAACAGTATCATTGCTGCTCCGCTCCTGCTGCATGCATGCAGCATCATTGCTGCTTCTCTCGCCTCCGCGCTGTTTCAAAAATGGGGAAAATTTACGCAGACGAAGTTGCGCGGGACAGCTAGTAACCCTTATAAATGTTTTCACAAATAAGGAATTATTTATTCCTTATTTGTGAAAACATTTATTAGGGTTATAGGTGCTTGTGATCACGGATTCGTTTCTTTCTGAGTGGCAACATTGTCCTATATTATGGTTTTAATGTACTAAAACCATCTTGCATATATTAATAAAAAACATCAAGTATTAGAAGAAACTTCACTGGTTTTGTAAAGTAGATGGCGTTGTATTCAATAATCTATACTAATATTATAAAGCGGAAGAGTTTGTTTGTTTGAACGCGGTAATCTCAGGAACTATTGATCCGAATTGAAAAATTCTTTCACTGTTGGATAGCTCACTTATCGTGGAAGGCTATAAGCTATATAATATCACACTATTGGTCGCTGCGTGATGTAATATAGCATAACATCACGCTGCGACCAATAGAAGCTGAGCAGCAATGAAAAATGTTGTAAAAACGGGGAAAAATTGCAGACGAAGTTGCGCGGGACAGCTAGTGTTTTAAACTTAGCAAAATAAGTTTCAGAATAGTATTTAAAAGAAACACAGTGCTATCATTTTTAGAAATGTTTGTCTGTCTGTCCGTTTGTTTGACCACATCGTGACAGGTGCATCGAGGATCATGTTTTGGGGTTATCAAGTGTTCATCAATTCAACGATAATGAATGATTCAACATCGGCCAGTGTGAGTAGTTCGGGTGACGGGAGCGGGGGGAGACCCAATATATGGCGACCATTCCTGCAAGAAGGCTGCAATTTTGCATGAATACTAAGAAGTGAAAGAATAAAATCTTGAAAATATATTTTTTTGAGGGTACCAGGGTATGTATAGTGGGGATGTGATTTTTTTTTCCCACCTACCCCATCGGGTAAGATATCATTAGATAGGTCTTTTAAAAAGCATTTCGGATTTGTGAAGACTATTTTTAGATTTAAGGATCCCTTTGTGAAATTTTAAACTTTATAATGATTTTTTTTATTAGAGTCAAGTGTCCCCCTAATAATTGATATTGGGTATGTGAAAAGAATTACGATAGTAGTATATATAGTAAAATCATAAGAAAAACTATCACAGTGATATAATGACTGCCTCTGTGGCGCGGTGGGAGAGTGTCCGACTGCTATGCAAGAGGTCATGGGTTCGATTCGCACACGGGACACCACTTTGTGTGATCCACAAATTGTTGTTCCGATTCTGGGTGTACTTTGTACTGTGCTTGTAACCTAAAGTGGGAGTCGTATTTAAAAAAAAAAATGGCGTGTGTTCTGCCACTGATGTCCATAGAAAGAATATATCTCTAACAAAACATTTTTAAAAGATTTAGCACATTATGATCAGACTATAGACTTCTTATAGGTTTTCCTGATTGTTCCCTAAGTTCAGAGATAATGGGAGGGAGAGAATGGTTAGCTTTCTCATTAAATAAAAAAATATTTGAGATCTTTACAACAAGCTCTTTCATTTGATATGTTACATTTTTATTGTTAAACTAGCTGACCCGCGCAACTTCGTCTGCGTAAATTTTCCTCGTTTTTGCTACATTGCTCATTGCTGCTCTGCTATATGGCCTATAGCCTTCCTCGATTAATGGGCTATCCAACAGTGAAAGAGTTTTTCAATTCAGACCAGTAGTCCCTAAAATTACCGCAATTAAAACAAACAAACAAACTCTTCAGCTTTATAATATTAGTATAGATTTTAATAACCTAAAATAAGAAAATACTTTTATTTTTTCAAAAAAGGTGACAATTTAACCATTAGTATAAATTAAAACTAAAATGCGCATATTTGGCACTTATATTGACATAGTATTTTCGTTTAACAGCTTGAAACAAAAGACAGCAGACCAGTACAAGTATGTTACATCTGCTATGCAGGACTACAGAACTGCTATCGGCTGAAGAAGACATGTCTCCAGAGCGAAGAGCTGCTCACACAAGTATTGAGCATCGATGCGGTAAGAAGACTTTTCCCTCAAACTTGATTTTGACGTGACAACGTCTTATAATTCGATGGAGCCGGCTGAACGCACGAAAAAACATGACCCATGAGGCGTTACCTCGCTCTGAGGCGTTCCATTTAAGTGCAAGCGAGAGCGCGGAACGAGCGACAAAGAGGCACAACATCTTGAGTATTTTCTTATGACGTTGTCACGTTCAACTATCGTCAGTAAACCGACTTTACAGACCACCGATTTTTTTTTGTCATTAAACTTTCCCCACTACATAAAAGAATTCATTGATATGAATGACATCAGGCACATCCAAAAATTAGTATAATTTTGTAACTATGTCAATTGTATTGTCCATCACTTTGTCTTGACGATACCGATTGCATTTGTTTTGTTTGTCTTTCTATTAAGTTACACAGTGTACTAAGCTACTATGCATTTCAAATGAGTTGATAGTTATCAATGCAGTCGTAATGCGAATCGAAATATATATATATAAATTATATATATAAATATATATATATTGTAAATTCGTAAGACGGAGAGAGAGCAATGAAAAACTGCTACAATATCATTAGAATACGAAGGTAAATTTCGCTATCTACAATGTTATTATAGCTCAGGTGGGAAATTGGGGTAGTATTTTGTAATGGCGCCACTTCCGCAGTGCAACCCGTTTTTTTCCAAATTCATGTTGAGGCTCGCAATCCGCTAAGCTGCTCCAGTGACACCGCTACTGTGACGATATCGTCGGCAAACTGAAGGTGCGAGATGTATTTCACATTTATGCCCCGTTCAGTCCAGTCCAGAGTCTTCAATGAAGTTGGTGAATGAGATCCCCTTTATAAGCATATTTTTTATCCTAAAATGCTTTCGCATAGCGACTTTGGCATAACTGTAAAAGGCATAACAATAGTTTGACATATTGATACTTTGGCCTAATGTTTTAGTAGGCATACATACATTTAGTTTAACTTTGAATCGCAGAAACAGCCATTAGGTATAACGATAAAAAAACTGTTAAGAGGATGTCGGACCACGCATAGTGTAGGGTTCCATAGCATGCAAACAAACAAATGCACTACACGCCATGTTAAACTGTACCAGCAGAAGAGCGTATCGCCACGGGATTTGTTGAGAAATGCAGTGTTTCGGCAATAACTCAAAAACGCTACATCCAATCATGTATTTATTAAGCGTTTTACTAAACTTTTTGATTATAAATACTTTTAGTTTCAAGATGCTCCTTTCTATAGCTTGTTGGGTGGTATTTTATTTTTTCATTTTGTTTGTATAGACCCTTGTGTCTAGCAGCCGTTAGCCATCTTTAGTGGCATCCTGTAGTTTCCTTTCATTATTTATTTCTGGACCCAAAGTTCGAAATTTATTTTTCATTGCTATCTTAAATGTTGTGATCTACTTGGATTCGTTTCGGTATGCCATTTGTCATCACTTAGAATTTACTTGCATTTCACTGTATTTCCGACTTTTTGCTCTGGAAAGATTTAATACCCATCAAATGATAAAATTTATTAAGTGAAACATGACCAGAACGCAGCCTGAGAGCCAAGACTACTGCTTCTCGAGAAAGTTTGGTGCAGCCATACAAAGTTTGGTCTATTTTGTATGGTGTGATACCATCTGACAAAGTTGTTCAAACTCACAGCACCATCGCTCTTTACACACCTGCCTAACTCATCGGCTCCACAGAGCATCACAGAGTTTAAATTTGTACATGGAATTTAGATTTGTAAAATCTATTTATGTTGGACCCGAGTCTGAGTCTAAGTTGTGTCCGTCAATGATGCTTGGAAAATCACCTGTAACACAGAGTTTGTACGCTAGTGTAGGAGTTATCTTTTTCTAAATCTTGCTTTAAGATTGCTGAAATATGAGGTATCCAATCAAACAGCTATCCATTTCACCCCTAATAATGACTGGATTACTGATTAGAAATTAAATTAATTACAGTTGGTATCAATAAACATCGAAGAAATCAGTAGACAAAGGCTAAGAGTAGTGCACCCAGTTGTACACCTGAGTATGGGCGATGATGTCCATAAGGATACAGACAACGAGTCTAAAGAAGATTGTGATGAAATTGGGTCTCCAGATTTAAATGATGACAAAGATGAGGAGGAAGAAGATGATGAAAATGGTATAATTGTTTTAATAGTTCACAAAGATTCATTGTGCATGCATGCACACACATGTGTGGACGCAAACCTACGTAATTTTTACATAATACTGATAGGGACTGACGTCTATACCAGGGATGTTGCAAATATTCGCATTTGCGTCTGCAATGCGGAGCATCCTCAATAATCAATTCTCTTATGAACTTTTGACCATATTGTCTATCGGAAGTCTCAGGTTCGGTTCCTGGGTCTGAATTACAGAGTTTTCGTTGTAGCTCAATTATTGTTACGCCTTTAATTATTTTTTGATATAAATTAATAGATAGAAGCCTAAAAGTACGTGTACTGTTCTTACAGAAGAAAAAGAAGAAAATCTAGAAGAACATGAAATAAAGATAGAAGTGAAAGAAGAATCATCAGACTATGACCCGGGTGATGTACAAATGGATGCGATAACAACAGAACCAGACGACGTCACGATTGGTGAGTACCACTAAAATAGATAAAATATAGGTACAAATCAGAAAGACGTGGTCGAATTGCAACATTTTCTTTTTGTGTGTAACAGTGCTCCAACTAGCATTTGATGCGCCGGATACGAGCTTACACAACTGCGCCTTTGATATTGGTCCTGATGGGCAATTTTACGTCCCTCAAGGGTAGGGCTTCCATTACGTAATTACGTAATTACGCAATTACGTAATTACGAACTTATTTTAAAGTATTTTTAATTCCGTAACTGAAGATGTCAATTCCGTACTTACGTAATTATTGGTTTATTAAATTAATCAAAATAGTCAACCAATAAAAAAAGGATTATACATACCAGTTATAATGTGGCAACACTACGTTATAACTACTTCGAAACTATACAAACAGGGGATTCCCCGCAGTTTATTTTATCGTTTGTTAAATCTTTCAAAAAATTGTTCTAAGACGTACAGAATAGAGTTCAAATATATTAACTTGGCGAGTCGGTAGGGCCGGGGAGTCCCTGGCGAAAAGCCCCTACGACCACGGGGAACTACTATGCTCTTCACTTTCTTAGCTAAAATGAAAGTGTAGTTTCATAGCTCAATTGTCGGTTATTCAGTTCACATCGCTAGATTCTCACAGTTGAAATTTGATCAAATTACCTAATTAAAAGTTGGTGCTAAATGCGTGCAAATATTAACAATTTATAGCAGTTGTATCTTTATCGTGAGTGACTTTGAAGGTGTGGATTATCTCTTGAAAGATGTAAGTACTTAAACCAAAGCCTTAATAAGTCTATTTAGTATTAAAAGGGCATTAAAAACCCCGTAGAGCATGCATAGTTCATACAAAATAATTTGTAAATCAAACATTTTCATAAGGTATATTTATTCCGATTAGATTATAGAATATCTAGGTTCCCAAATACATATTAATTAAGAACACTGATTAAAACTAAAATACCTATAAGAAAAATAAGTTATTTATCAAAAAAATTAAATGATATAGCTCGTCTTTAAATCAGGAATGAATGAACTAAGCATGCTCTGTCGTTTGGCTATAAAATACGTAATACGTTTGACGACACGGTTGGCGTAATGGCTGAGTGATCGACTGTTGCGCAGCGTATCGCGGGTTTGATCCCCGCACGAAACAAATACATATTTGTATGATCTGGAAGTAGTTGTTCCGGATCTGGGTGTTTGTGTGTTTCTGTGTTTGTAAACGTAATTATAAAAATAAAAATAAAGTATATTTGTAATGAGTGGGCAACTATGTTTAACAATATCATGATTATTAACCTAACTTCCTTTTATTTTTTTTCAGGTCTTCTTCAAATAAGACTGTATATAAAGAGTTTTTGAACAAACGCACACAAAGCTCTTTCTGGGAACATTTCTTGAGAGCTGATAATGGACAGAGTGTTGAATGTAAACATTGCAAAAAAATATTGAAAACTCCTGGTGGCGCAACTGGAGCGTTACACACTCACATGCGTGCCAAGCATATCGGAGAGATGCCGCAAGAACAGGAGTCGCAAAGGCCGAGTACATCAACGTCTAATAGTGGTCTAATTCAAACACGAAAACGTACGAATGAACCTTCACAAAAGAAAATTAAACTCACTGATTATTTTTCAAATATGGAAGTTCGAGTGACCAGAATGGCTGCATTGGATGGGATACCATTGAGCACATTTTGTACTTCAGAAGATCTGAGATACCTTTTTAAAAACTCTGGCTACGATGTGCCAAAATCTTCTACAACTATAACACAGATAATTCTAAAACAGAGTTATAACACAAAAAACAAATTGAAAAATGAATTGAAAATTATGAAGTCTGAAAATAAAAGATTTACAATCACTTTTGATGAGTGGACGTCTACCCGTAATAAAAGGTATATGAATATAAATATCCACAATAAAGACTTTGATTTGGCCAAATATAAAAATTTGGGACTTGTACGGATACAGGGATCAATGCCAGCTGAAGTAGGCACTCAATTATTACAGCAGCATTTGAGTGACTTCGGTTTAAGTCTGGAAGACGACATAATTGCTTTCACAACAGATGGAGCAAGTGTAATGGTCAAAATGGGCAGAAATTTTGACGGCCACCACCAATTGTGTTTGGCTCATGGAATACAATTAGCAGTCCTGGAAGTTTTATATAAAACACAAAAATCTCCAGTACCTGAAGTGCAGGAGGATGTCTCAAATACCGGCGCTGAAGAAGCAGAGGAAATTGAAGAAGATGAGGGTGCGTTTATTGTAGAATCTGCCAGAGTTCCAGAATCGGAGTTTTTATACAAAGGTACTATAAAAAAATTAAGAGATCTAATAAAATCTTTTAAAAACTCCCCATTGAAAAACGACTTGTTGCAAAAGTACATTTTAGAAGAACATGGTAAAAATATTGACCTGATACTAGACTGTAAAACGCGCTGGAATAGTTTGTCGGATATGGTAGGCCGATTTCTCAAATTAAAATCATGCGTTTTTAAGGCGTTATTAGATTTGAAATCAAATGTACAATTTACAGACGAAGAGATCCAAGACTTTCACGACATTCATTACAGCTTGGATGTAATAAAAACTACAGTTTTGTCATTATGTCGCCGTGATTCAAACTTATTGACGGCCGACGCTGCGCTTCGATTTATGCTAGAGAAACTTGATCTTCAGCCCAACGATCTCAGTGGAAAACTAGCCACATCTCTTAGAAAGAGAATAAAGGAAAGGCGAACTAACGTATTCGGTGTTTTGCAATATTTGCATAACAATGAGGATTTTTTTAAAACTGCTGCCACAGAATATTTCACGAAACCTTCGTCGGATGATATACGAATGTATATAGTGGAACTGTTCGAACGGTTGAAATATAATTCTACAGAAAAATGTACAAATTCACAACCACAACCGAGTGCATCGGACGCAATAGCCACCAGTGACGATGATGACGAGGAGTTGACAATCGCACAACAGTTAGAGAAAGAAATAAACAAAGTTACTATAAATAAACCAATTTCAACAGTAAACACAGATCTCCATTCCATTATTAGGGTGGAAATGTGCATTTACGACAGCGCTGGCGGCGGTCGCGAAGTTTTTTTGACTGCAGCGTATAATTATTTGCTTTCGATAACGCCTACAAGTGTTGAAGCCGAGCGAGCCTTTTCATCCGCCGGATATTTTTGTAGTAAATTAAGAAGTTCCTTGAGTGACAACACCTTAAATGCCTTGTCATTTATGAGAGCACACTTCCAGGAAGAAAAATTATATTCGGGACCAAACAAAATGGTTTAACTTAAACGATGTACAGTACTCCCAAATTAATAATGCACATGCAGATCTTCGCTAATTGTCGTATTCCCGGAAACACTCGAATCATGGAATCGTAAGAGCCCTAAACAAGGCATTTGCATTTTGCACCTTGTTTAAAAGAGATAGGAGTCAATATCATGTGTGCACAATCGAAAACAAATCGGGCGTTCGGCAGCTGTCGCCGGTCAGCGAAATGTCTGTCAGTCGTCTTTATATATTGGTAGTGACTGCACGTGTTCTCTATTTGTGGAAATATATAGAGCTGCTATTACACACCCTTCTTGGTAAATATAATTTCAACATTAATTAGCTTATTCAGATTTAAATAGTATATTTTGAAAAAAGGAAAATAAATAACATATTTCACGTTTTTTTAATATTAAAAAAATAAAATACCTACATTAAATACATATTAAGTACTAGAAAAACATTTAAAAAATGAGATTTATTTAAATTAAATAAATAGATAAACATGCATAAAAAATATATACCTAACTCTGCCCATGCCATTTTCTTTCAGACGAATTCTTCCAAAATGGATAAATTTAAACGTGGAAAACCGCTTAATTCACAAGCACGGCAAATGGTATTTAATGTGTACCTTTATTTCTTAAATGAAGCCAATGTTTTCAACAGAGACCATGATGGTTATTTTAAAAAAATTCAAGACCGTGTTACAAAAGCTACAGGAATTTCGCGACGAACTTTGAGTAATATCTTAAACGAAAAAAAAACATAATCAATCAAAGAAATTTTCTACACCGAAAAAAGGAAGACCTAAAAGTAGATTTCGGCTGGTACTTGATGATTTCGACTACTGTGTTATTCGTAATATGATATACAATTTTCAATTGACGCTGAAAGAACTCCCAACTGTAAATAATTTAAGAATAAAGTTGATCGAAGCTATTAATTTCAAAGGCTGTGCCGAGACTTTAAGGTTGATCTTGAAAGACATGGGGTTTAGGTTTCTGAAAACTGATAATAACAGACAATTACTTATGGAAAAACATGATATACGCCTAAAAAGGATCAAATATCTCAGAGAAATACAACAGCTGAGGAGTTCTGGTAGAAACATAGTATTTATGGACGAGTCGTATGTGCACACATCACATACTAAGGGTAAAACTTGGCAAGATAGCAACAAAAAAGGTATCAAACAACCCATTTCCAAAGGAGAGCGAATAATTATTGTACACGCAGGCAATGAAAAAGGCTTCGTCCCAGGGGCTCTAATGTTACATAAATGTGTCGACTCAGAAGGTGACTATCATAAAGAAATAAACGCGGAACGTTATCAAACTTGGCTACGCAATCAATTGATTCCCAACTTGCCTCCTAATAGTGTGTTGGTAATAGACAACGCCCCATATCATAATAAGCTGTCTGTGAAACCACCAAACTCAAACACATCTAAACCACAAATGACAGCTTGGTTACAACAACACAACATTCCGCATGACCCAAAGAAACTGAAACCCGATTTGTATAAAATTATACAAAGATACAAAGAAAATTACACAGAATTTGCCATTGACCGTATAATGGAGGAACATGGGCATAAAATTATACGATTGCCACCATATCATCCCGATTTTAACCCTATTGAAAATATTTGGTCCCAAATAAAGCAACACGTGGCCAAGAGAAATATTGCAATGACTGTGACGTCAGTTAAAGATGCTATATTAGAAAAAATCAATAAAATAGGACCAGAAGAATGGAAAAAAGTTTCTGATCATGCGGTTCAATGCGAAGATGAATATAGAAAATTTGAGCCAAGAATCGATAGTTATTCCGATAAACTGATTATTTACACAGGTGATAGCAGTGAGGAAAGTGTAAATGAACAAGAGCATAATGAAACTTCTGATGAATCTGCGATGTCGGGAATAGAGGTCTTCCTCGATTCTGATTAATTTTTTTATAATTGTATTATTTTTCTGGAATGATTAGTGCTGTAAACAAATTTGAACTGAGATTTTGATTATATTTTATGTAAACCTCTATTTGAAAACGTTTTTTTCTCCTTCTAATAAAACCTTATGTTATTTAAACCTTTTCCTCCATAATTACACCAACTTCGGTAAGACACTTGAAAACTAATCACTCCAACAATGATTGTAGCGTTTTCGCTATTTACTTACATGGAATTATCGAATCAAATTTCGTTACAGGTAAATCAAATCTGTTTTAGCACAAAACACATAATATATAAAATTAGGCATAGAGAAATTGCTCTTAACCACTCTATATAAATATCGTCTTTCGACGCTCGGGTAATACGACCGTTGCCGAACAATGACGAAGATTTCCGAAGATTTCTATGCGCATTATTACTTTTGGAGTACTGTACATACGAATACGATGGTAAGTTCTTGAATAAATATTTTTTGTTTAAATATTGTGTTCATTTTGATAATTCCTTGAATTTGAGATAGTAAAAGATAATTGTAAAAATTGTAGATCTACAATATTTACAAAAATTCATAGTCGATTAAAAAAAAATAGGAAAAATGACGTAATTACGGAATTGGAGAAAAAAGTTGCGTAATTAGTTACGTAATTGACATTTCCGTAATTTTGGAAGCCCTACTCAAGGGTCTGCGCCCTATGCCTGGGCACCGCTGGCACTGCCCTAGCTTTCGGCACTAGACATAAATATTATACCGTAGTAGTAGTATTATAGTTGGATTGGATTATGGCACAGAACATTAAAGTCACCCTTATTTCATTGATAAATAACATTTTAGAGTACGCCAATTTGTGCTATACTGTACTAATTATCATGGGCACATACCAAATCTTGAATTTGACTTGACCTTTTTATTACATGTTGAATTAGATAAACAGATTGATGTTGTAATATAACATAGAAAATGACAATTATTATTAAATACCCTTAACGTATTGAAAAATTGTATTCTGCAGGCTACGGGCCTATATAATACATTTAAACAATCTATAAGAAAATATAACACCAATGATAATTCTTAAAATATGACTAACAGCTAAGTATTAATTAACATACCTGTGAAACAATTTATGAGGGCATTGAAGGCAAAACAGTATCTGTACGTTCCACTTGACGTTCGCAACGATCGCGCTCTTCACCACGGATTCGCTCATTCTACTTGCTAGGGAGCGTTACAATCGAAAACCCAAGTGGAATGGATTATGGAGCGTTAATGTCAAATGGCGAGGAGTTGTGAAAATGGCGGCAAACTGATGTTTTTATTTTCACAGTTCCGCGTAAAATATACTTGAAATACGTGATAAAAAAGGTGAAATTTCTCAAGCTGTCAATTGTCAATAGTGATATTCAACGTCCTCTTGGACCCAGCTATTCAGATAAGTCGTTATGAGCACGGCGTCACCGAAAATAATGACGTTATTAGATGACGTTTTCAACACGACCATAACGACCGTAGTTTAGGGCACCATGTGGAACACACCATAATTAAACAGACTGTGATCAGTGGCAGATGCAGAATTTGGATATGGAGGAAAGTGGGAGGGAGCTGACTTGGTTTAGCAATCTATGATTTTAATTTATGGGCTTAACAATGCATAATTTTGGTTTTGGACTGGATTTTGTTGAGAAATCCTAGATTATTATTTGGGTTTAAGTGGGGGGGAGGGGAGACTGGACTCATGAGCAATTCAGGACTTTCCCCGTTTAGGCTTGTCCTCGCGGAATGTAATTTTTATAAAGGTAAACACAACACAAATACTTTTGGGAGAACTTGAGCCCACCTCACTGACATGGATCAGGATCTCATTCTGGGGGGAGGGGGGGAGGGCACGGGAGGAAAATGACAGTGCCGGATCTAACATGCTTACGATGGGGAATTCGTTTCACTTGACATAGGCAAAGTGTGAATTGCACGCACGACAGGGGAATGGGTGCCTCAACTACTTAATACTACATTCCGTACACAAATTCCGTCGGGGGGTGGAGGGGTCACATGACCCGGCCCCCTCTGGATCCGCCTATGCGCACAATGGTCCAATGGTCAATCAGGAGCCATTTTTCTTGTTTGCCCAGGTAAACCTAATTAACTAAAGTTATTTGGACCAGTTAGTCTCAAATTCACGCAGAGAAATGGCGCTACAACTGCTATAAATCATTGGAGCATCAGTGTGTGGATATGTGGCGTAGACATAAGCTTGTTATCGATAAAAACAAAATCCTAAGCTAGTAAGTTCGCTAGTACATAGGCGCCACAGTAGCCTTATGAGCATATTTGGGCGAGACATGACATTTGGGCGCCCCACTGTAACTTACTATCTAAAGTAATTCCCAAAAAAAAACGTTGAACAACAAAATGAATAACTTCATTGTTTAAAAGAAGACTTGTACTTATATTTCTTAAATTAGGCAAACTAAATTAAATACATTTGGTTTTTTTAGAATTTAAAAGCAAGTTATTTGAAAGCAAGTAAACCAGTAATGCGAGGGACCTGTTTACTTCGGCAGAGTAATCATTTTTACGATTGGTTTGGGATATAAGAGAAGTGTCATCAGCAAATAGAACAGTATCGCATAAGTTACTGGTAAAAAAATGGCATATTGTTTATATACACCAAAAATAGGAACGGACCCAGAATTGATCCTTGTGGCACCCCCATACTCACTGTTGATCCGGACGACCTTATTCCGTTAATGTCAACATACTGCATTCGCTCACTAAGATAAGAAGCAACAAGATTAAGCGCTGTACCCCTAATGCCGTAATACCTAAGTTTCAGCAAAAGTGTACTATGCACCACACAATCAAATGCTTTTGAGAGGTCGCAGAAAACACCAATGGCGTCCTGCGAGTTTTCCCAGGCACTATATATGTGTTTTAGTAGTTTAGAGCCTGCAACTACTGTCGAACGACCCTTTGTGAATCCATATTGTTTAGTATGCAGTAGATTATTAGATTTAAAATGTGTTTCTAACTGCATTAGTATGGCTTTTTCAAAGATTTTACTAATAGCTGGTAAGATATAAATAGGTCTAAAATTACTAGGGTCGCTTTTTGAACCGGCTTTGAACAAAGGGATTACTTTACTGTGTTTCATTAAATCACGAAACACGCCGGTATGAACACATCGATTAAATATTGTAGCGAAATGTGGTGCTATTTTAATTATTGCAATTAATTAATAAACGTTTCGTCTCAATAAATATTTATCTATGATTTTTTTAACTAATTAATTCATCTAGCATATCGCCGGTGATTGAAGTATTACTCTGTCAAGAAAGTACCATGAAACGATCAATTATACACAAGATGTCAGTTAATTTATTTATTCAAATTTATTTTATTGCCTTTAAAGTATGCACTATGCGCTGCCAGCGAATAATCCAATCATCAAAACATTTTTTAATCGCTTTTTACGGAATTAAGTTCAGTTCTCGTAGCGAATTCTCCTTTACGTCTTCCACTGAATGAAAATTTTTATTCATCTGATGATTGAGGTGGTTGCTCAATGACTATTATTCGGTTATAATAATGGTCTTGTGCAAATTGCATTCGGTGATTTGGGTGGTTTTTGACCACCATAGTAATAGTAAGATATCATGAGATTTGGCTTGATCCTGAAGAGTTTAGAGAAGACGTTTAGAGAAGAAATCTCTTTTAGAAATCCGCCGTGTACACAGTGACGAGAAACCATTTCAGTGTTACTTGTTTGGGAAGTGTTTTACTTTTAAAGAAAATTTAAATACCCATATTAAATTACACAGCGGGGAAAGACCATTTTCGTGTGCATTGTGTAAGAAATGTTTCACTTCACCGCATTATTTATCAAAACATAATATAAACATGCATTTGAGTACAAAACCGTATCAGTGCGACATATGTAAGCTATGGTTTAAACAAACTCAACGTTTGAGGCGGTACAAGATTACGCATTCTAATGTTAAACCATTTATAAATACATAAATTTTATTGATAATCCCGTTTATATTTTGATGAAGAATATGAATCACTACATAGTATAAAACAAAGTCGCTTTCTCTGTCCCTATATCCCTATGTATGCTTAAATCTTTAAATCTACGCAACGGATTTTGATGCGGTTTTTTTTAATAGATATAGCGATTGAAGAGGAAGATTTATATGTATAATAACATCCATTAAATGGTGGAAAAATAAGGAGCGGAGCAGCAATAAGAAATGTTGCAAAAACGGGGATAATTTACGCAGACGAAGTTGCGCGGGTCAGCTAGTACAATTATAAACGAAAACTACCTTTCTTGTTTACAGCTATAGTATTATCTAACAGTTTGCGTATATTGTTTTTTTGTAGGTTTTGGTTTCGAGGTTTTAAATTGTGAAACTAGTGAGATAATCAAGTCTTATGATCTCCTTAAGTAGATATCGGCATATTTATAATATATATATATATATATATAGTTTTATGCGGTGAAAAGTTTACATAGCTCATGTCAATAAATGTACTATTGTTAAAATTATTGCTAATAAATTTCAATACGTAATTCAATTTAATTTAATTTAATGTCTTAATGTAGGGCACTTCACATAAAAGAACATTTATTCCTTTGTTTGACATGAGAAAACTGTTTAATATTGATTGGAATTCGTTAGGATTATTATTAATAATACTACCAAATACTGGGTACAAGAAAGTCAATTTTAGTTAGTTTTTAAGTTAGTTAGTATTTTCACGTGTTTTCCAATGGCAGACGACGTTAGAACCCACAAGTCCTTGAAGTGATAATACCGTACCCTTGTTGATCTGTTAATATCAAAATTGTTCTTCTTTTTTAATGTTCTATGGCAACAGTTGTCAACTTATTTTTACTTTTAATGACTGCATTAGAAGGTTTATTGGCACATCTATTAATTTCGTGAAAAGGAATGTGTTTGTTTACATTTTGTGCTTTGGCGACAATTTCAATGTATTTTATTGGTGTAGAAGTTGTACTTAGACTATGTATGCGTATTGATTTTGTTTTAATATTTTTCGCAGACCGTGGTGTGTTGCATGTTGTTGTAGAAATACCGATTTTTTGAAAGGTCGATTAGTTTGTTCGCCTTATCCAGGTCTGATTTCAACTGTGTGTTTTCGTAATTTAAGTTATCTATTTCTTGATTGGCGCTTTGTAGATATCCAGTTAGTTTAAGGATTTGTTCATTTAGTTCCATTATGAATATATATATATATATAATGGCATTCGACCCCATTTGTAAAAAATATTAATATGGCGACATTGGCGTCAAATTAAAGTGACTACAGAGATTACTCAGAACATAACAAAGTGGTTAGAAATATAATAATACGTATTTTGTACCAGAACCAGTGTTGCTTCTCGATTTGCACAATGCTCAAAACGCAAAGACGCGATTGTTTGGTTACATTTCTCAAAAAAATCACAGCAAAAAAGGTACCAACTGAAAAATGTAGCATTTAAATGTAGACTTTATCCCAAGCCGGTAAGGACCCGATAATGTGAAACTTTTAAATGGAAAACACTGATAAAATTTTGCACAACTCAAATATTTTTATATATTTCTCTTTATATATTTTTACAACAATAAATGGTATCAAGTCTGCACCAAAACTGACCAGGTACTAATACTATACTTTTTTATAGAAAAATTAAATTCTTTTACCAATTTTAGAACATTGTTATATAATCATAACAATTTTGTGTTGTGGTGGTATATCATTGTCGATAACTTCGATTACATCAAAAAAATTGAAACATTTTCTCTATCCATAGTTACATAGTCGAAGGTTTGTTTGTTGGCTTGAATGTGTTAAACTCCAAGATTGACCGAGTATGCACACACACACGTAGCAGTTAAATGTATATTTTGGAATAACGTGGACTATCCGTCCTTTTTAGATTTCCGTAGCCAAAATTACAAAACGGAACTCTTAAAGTTTCGCCAAAAAATAATATGTCCGTCAGTCCGCAGCTATTACTTACGCCGACAAGGTGAAAAAATAAAATGTATAAAAACATTTTTTTTAGTGTACCTCCCCTATATGTAAAGTGGGGATGTGATTTTTTTTCTCACCTACCCCGTGGTGTAGGGTGTCATTAGATAGATCTTTTAACAACGTTTTGGGGTTGTGAAGACCACTTTTATCCGTATCAGTTTGTTAAAGAAATATTAATCTTTAAATTACAAATTTTTGTTAGTGTCAAGTTCTCTGCCAGCTAAATGTTTGATGTTGGGTATGTGAAAAAAATCACGGTAGTAGTATATACAAGGTTATTTTTTGTTTGGTGCAAAGTTTAGATACCTGCTTATTATGTGATTTCTTGAAGAAATGATTTTTACTTCAAGAAGCCATTTAAGTTGTCTTGTGTTCTTCACGCTATCGTGCTCATTGCGACTCGTAGTACGTAATCCATGGTTATTATTGAAAAATAAGTAATTTTTACATTTCGATTGTGAACAGGATTTGGACTGTAACAATGATAAATGAATTAATTAATCATTGATTAATTAATTAATTAATTGTAAAATATAACATGGTCCAAAAACTACCCCAATGGATAGCGTTACTAATTCTGAGCAAATTACTTTAAGGTGTGCACTATATCAAGAATAACGGTATATTGTATAGTGAAATTTAAAGGAAAACTATCACAGCTAAGTAGGCTTTACAAGTGCAAGAGTAACAGCTGATCGAATGAGAAGTAACAAATTTCTCATGCTAATTCCATTGACAATTATTATTAACTAGCTGTCCCGCGCAACTTCGTCTGCGTAAATTTTCCCCGTTTTTGAAACATTTCTCATTGCTGCTCCGCTCCTATTAGTCGTAGCGCGATGTTATATAGCCTTCCTCGATAAATGGGCTATCCAACAAAAAAATATTTTTTGAAATGAGACCAGTAGTTCCTGAGATTAGCGCGTTTAAACAAACAAACAAACCCTTCCGCTTTATAATATTAGTATAGATTATAACGTTGTTAGTAGTATGATATAAAAACAATAAAAAACCCACTTCTTAAGTCGCATTATTCGGATGGAGGACTACGGAACCCTACATTGTGCGCGGCCTGACTTGCACTTTGCATACCCGAGTTTTAGTCTTTCAAAACGGAACTTACGGAATTACTTTGCCTGTTATGTAAACTGTACTTCAATATTATATACCTACATTTAAGCACATTGTAGGTACCAATTACAATAGTATCATTTGATACAAACTATCGATAGCTATATTTTTCCATAGTAAATGCACAACACTACCCGTTTTTTGTTTAACATACATCGCCGAATAAATCAAATATCTATGCTGCCAGCAATCTATATTTTATTTTCTAGGACTTATTGGTCAAAGGTCGGTCGACTGACACGCGATCAATCATGCAAACAAAGCATGTGACCGTTTGACCAAAAGACCTTCTACCCTAGTTTGTATCAATGTTTTGTGGCTTACTTTATATGCGGGCGATCGGAGCTGTGTAGAACAGTTACAATAGGTTGTCTGTTCTCGCGGCTCAGTTCGCGTGTCTATTCTTTTGTCCCCCTTAGGGCAAAATCCATTGTTAGCCGATCTCTCGACCTACAACTAACTGCTTAAATTATGATGTGGTAGTGTTCCATCCACTACACGGTAATTAAAGAAAACAAATTTGTTTATTTTATACGGTGTCTTATTTGTGACAGGTACATCTGTTCTCAAGAAACGTCATATAGTCACGCAAAAGATGTCTATAGAAATTACTTCCGGCAAACAGAACAAAAATGAGCCAACAGAAACCGAGGTGACAGAACCGGAACGTTTCGAGAATGAAATTGTTTTAGAAAAACCGGTTGTAATAAGTAACATACATAAAACTATTGATAAAATAGTCCTGTTACACAATTATGGTGATGATGAAGTGACTGCAAACGATGAAGTTCAAAACCAAACGTCTAAAGTGAAAAAAAGATTAAAAACTCATTCTGCAAGATCACAACGCACACGCGGCGGTAGAAAACGATTTTATTGTGATTTATGTGAGGAGAGTTACTCTTATATACATGATTTAAGATCACACATGAAATACGTACACGTTGGGCAGAAGCCGAAGTTTACGTGTGAGTTGTGCAAAAGATACTTTACTCACCGGCATCATTTGAAAAATCATTATTGCAAATACATTGAGGGGGATCACTTTGAATGCGACGTGTGTCAAAAAATTTTTAGCCGAAAATCTTATTTGGAAAAACATATTCGAATACACTATGACAGAAAGACGTATTCGTGTAATGTGTGTAAGAAACGCTACATAGATCTTAATTTTTACAAAAAACACATTTGCAAACACGACAAGGTCAAACCGTATCCGTGCGATGTATGTGGAATACGTTTTGAGAATAAAAATCTTTTAGAAAAGCATACCCGCCGCATACACAGTGAAGAGAAACCATTTCAGTGTGATGTGTGTGGAAAGTGTTTTATTCTTGAAGAATATTTAAAAAGCCATATTGTATTACACAACAATGACAGACCCTTTGCGTGTGAGTTGTGTAAGAAATGTTTCACTACACCTCGTTATTTGTCAATACACAGGGCGACGCATTCGAATACGAGACCGTATCAGTGTAACATATGTAAGCGATGGTATAAACAAACTCAACATTTGAGGCTGCACAAGCTTACACATCTTAATGTTAAACCATTTCAGTGTAATATGTGCGGAAAATGTTTTCATAAAAAAACACATTTGGAACGTCACCAAAATATACACACTGGCGAGGAATCGTATTATTGTGATGTATGTAAGAAATCTTTCAATCAAAAAGCTAATCTGAAAACTCATTTACGCACACACACATTGGTAAAAAAAAAAAAAAGTACTTTGACAAAGCACATTGAAAGCCAAAGTTAAAAAATTAAACGGTTATTGTTCAATTGTTGTGATTTTAATACATATTATATATATTTTGGGACTTAATCGCGGGAAATATTATTTTTTAATAATAATTATTCATTTATTAGCGTAATTAAGGGTATCGCACAGTGAATCTTTGGTATATTTTAAAAATAGTTTCACCATATTTTGGTCTAAGGCGTGCAAATCACAAACTATCATTAATTACTCATTACAAACATTATTTGGTAATTAAAACAATAAATATTTTAAATTGAGCCATCTAGTGTTTTCATTTACCTTCCTCATAACATTGTCCACGATTAGCGTATCCAAATATAATGCAATCAATTTAAAAATAATCGTGTTTCAATAAAAAAAAGGCGTTTCGACCCAAAACGGCTCAAATACTAGGTTACTATATTTGCGCCGTTTGAAAGCCTTGGCAAATGTTGTAGCTGGGCAGGCACGGCTCGCCGTGTTTGGAAGATGGGTAGGCGCTAAGGTGTCGACGCAGGTTGCATCCCACACCAAAGGTCTGCCCATCTTCCAAGGTAGCAAAGACATACCGTCGGGTCTCTTGCCATCGCTGCGCGCCAAATCATCAGGTTCAGCAATAGCTGGAACGCCAGCGCTGACAAGAGCCCGATGGATTGTATCATTGATGCAAGCGTGTCGTGATATGCAGCCTGTGCTCCTACTGCATAATAGGCCATAATGCCCGAGGCTGCATGCGGCATGATGACAGTGGTATCAGTGAGGAGAGACACATAAGGCACCCAAACGCAAGCAAGCAGCAATGCGGAATGTGATTACCATTCACCCACAGCCAGCAGGCGAGCTCAAGCAAGTTTGCCAAAAAGAATTTTTGGGGCATGATGGTTCAATAAAAGACGGTAGTGGGCCCGGCAGCACAACTTGCTTTTACCAAAATGTACCTTAAGCCCAGTTCATTAAGGGTGCATGGAGCATGAGGAGACGCCCAAGCACGTAATCATGGAATGCACCAGTGTGGCCGAGCACCGGGCGCAGTTCCTAAAAAACACTGTCATCCCTCCCTGAAGCCTGCAGCAACCTGCGGGGAATGCTGGGCTTCTGGGAGTGTTTGGGCTGGCTGGAGTGAGAAGAACTGACACATTACAACGTACGCACAATGGCCCATTTAAGAGGCTAAGTGCGACATTGCGGCCCCGTTAAAACAAACAAACAAACAAGCCCCGTTCACCCATAAAGAACCTGGCCTGGGGACATTTAGGGCAGCGCACTAGGGACGTGGTTATAGAACATAAAAAATCCAATTAATTACTACTTACAATAATAACATTTAAAAGAAAACAGATTTATAAGCACACAACAAAATACGTTTTAAAATTGACATTTTTGACGTGGCTCGTCACGGTAGCCGCGTCGTGGATGGTGGGTTCCACGCATGCCTCACCATAGATTTTCACCTGAAGCACCTACATGGGAACACCATATAGATTGTTAATGTTTCTTATGAAGTCAAAGGTCACTGGTCAAAGATAATTTAACCTTGCATGCGGTGAATTTAACCTGATGTTGCCGGCTTATAATGGTAAAATCTCAAATTGATCGGTATTGGTATTTCTTTTATATGATTATTAGTACGCTGGGTAAGGAGTAAATGGCAAATTCAATTAAAATTACTAGTACTACTTAAATACTAGTAATACTCTGTACAATATATATATATATTAAATTATAGAGGCCTCATTACGCTACCCTGAGGGATACCCATATTAACATTTGCATAATCCGATGTGTATATTATTTCTTTGCTTGCCTTTGTACATACGGCTGATTTGAGTACATTGCTTTCGGTTTCTCAAATACGATTCTATTAGTTCTAAAGCTTTACCCCGAATTCCGTAGCTATATAGTCTTTTTAAGAGAATGTTGTGGTCGACATGATCAAATGCCTTACTAAGGTCCATGTTTAGCAGGCATATGGGAACTGTACCATAATCATTTATTTCTCACCAAACTGCGGAACAGTTTGTAGGCGGGATTAGCGCTTGTATTAGTGGGTACAATAAGTTTTTATTAATTATTATAACAAATAATAACGATGTACAGTTAAAATTAAATTTTTACAGAGTTATATTTCGAAAAAGTTATAGGCAGGTACTTACAAATTAATTAAGTAACAATTTAAATTAAATTACCAAATTCGAAATAATTAATTAACAATTTAGTAATTTGTCTTTTGTCGTTTCGACAAGTAACACATTTCTCAATTGTTTTTTTAAGGCATTCGTACTCAAGTTGCCATGGCCCTTTCTGAGCCAGGCGATTTTATTAAATCAGGTACTTGTCGGTTCTTTCTCCGTAGTAGTTCCGCACTGATGGTCGTACCAGTTTAAGCTCTCTAACTCTTCTGGTATTGTAAGCGTTATGTACTCGTACTTTAAAATGGTCGTTATAGAACTGCCCCAGAATCACCAAGTACCTGAGCTTCTCATGTACAGGAAGTATATTACATGCAGTAAACAGTGTCTCATAGTTACTATTACATTCGCGCTTAACATGAGGACTAATAACATATTTCTTTATAACATCTAAGTACGCTTTAAAGGTTCTACCATACGTAGACAACCCATAACTTAGCAGTGACACGGCAAGGGCGAAACAAACGATGCGCAGAGGTTTCCTGTTCAATGGGGTCTTGAGGGTGTAAAACTTACTTAGTATCGACTTAAGCTTCGTGCACACACTGTCAACCTGTGTCCTCCAATTCATATTGGTATCCACCCATAAACCTAAATATTTATATTTATTAACAAACTCCAGAGTTTAACAGTTACAGTTGATTCCTGTTACATGTAGACAATCGTATGTATGTCCCACAATACTTACGTCCGCATGCTGTATGTTGTTTGCTACTTAATTACCTGGTGAGTGTATATGCATCATTTTGGTTTTGGCCAAGTTTAAAATGATGCCGTTGTCATGTGCCCACTTAGCGATGTTATCAAAGTCTGTTTGTAAGACAGCCCTAGCCTCTTGTATATTTTTGGATGAGTACAGTAGGCACATGTCATCGGCATACATGTAAACTCGGCGCTATCTAACAACATTACTCACACTGTTTACATGCATGATGTATCCCATCGGACCGAACACCGAGCCGGTCGACACCCCTAAACTCACCCTAGTTTCACGTCCACACAGGTTTGCAGTGTTTTGTCGCCTAAGTAGTTACGAAACCACTCGTTTGTTCGGCCTCTACTAGACTAGAAATTATAAATTGTAAGGCTAATAGATTTATTTTTCATGAACCCTATCTGTTCTTCAGCAAAGATACTAACTAGACTAACCTTTTGTTTACCCGACGTTTCAATCCGATTGCACAGATCGAAACGTCTGGTAAATAAAAGGTTAGTACATTTAAATAATTCACGCGATTAAGTTCCAGACCATATCTAATATAAATTTTACGGAAATTTGGAATGTTTGCAAAAAAATCTGAAATTGGCATAAACGGCGCCAAGGTGCACGAAATCCAGCGATGGTTTGGCACGAAGTGACAGCAAAGACTAGACGTCTATGACCTCTATTGTCCAATTTGCGGGAATATAGTAGTAGATTTTAGCTGTTCACTGCGAAGTCCTCTGTTTCGCTATTGTTAGATGATGTCAAAACTTTCAACTACCTTCTTAAATTAATTACTTTTTGAGATTTCGTGTTTTTAGGGTTTCGTACCTGTTTTAGACCAATTTGTACTATTGTGTTTTTCTAAATATCGTAGGTGGCATTGCTTGATTAAAATGCAAGATGTCGTTTGTCTCAAAATAAAAACTACTATAAATATGTATGATTTTAAAATAAAGTTCTTTGGTCAATTCACCAAATTCAAAAACATAGTTAGAGTTTTATTACAAGCCCTACCTAGTGTTCACCAGTACGGATCGGCAGCTCATCGCTGTCCCTTTGAATATTGGTCCTGCGAACGCGATTTAAATGTTCCTGATTTTTTTGAGTTTACCCGCGGCACTCGCAGTGGATTGCTGCAAGAAACAAAGAACTACTTACAGTGGATATCTTCGGGAAAGAGATAGAGCTGACGGAGCGTGAGCGGTCGTCGAACTAAAGCAAACGACACCGGCGGCGTGCGGCGGTCCTCAGGATACCGATCCAGGAGATTAAGGAAGAGTGAGTTCGTAAAAAAAAACAGTATATTTTATTTACAGTACAGTAACAGTACATTTCTTAGTGCAAGTTCAAAATGGTAAAATTAGTTCAAAACTGCAAGATAAAATAATCTCTTCGGAATAGAAAGATTTTAGGTTAGAGGTATAGTATAGACTTACACCCGTATTTATAAATGACAGGGTGTCCACATTCTGGAAAGTCAGGGAAAGTCAGGGAAAAGTCAGGGAAGCTCAAGGTGGTCAGGGAAAGTCAGTGAAATCGGGGAGCCACCTTGAAAGTCAGGGAAAAATGAGGAACTTACCACAACATTTTCCAGTAATTGTAAAATGAGAAATATTATTTATTCATACCCCAAAATGACATTAACTCTTAACTCTTGGAGCATCTTTTTTTGTCACAATTAAATTACTCCTTTTTAGTTTTAATAGGTTTTCTTTAATATGTATTTTGTTTTTTTTTGTAAAATTAATTGAAATGTTTCTATCCTCTTGGGTAAATTCAACAGGCTGTAACTTTAAAAAAAATGGTTGTACAGCCAATTACAAAATAAAAGCCAATAGTAGCTGCAGTTTTTGTATCTGAACTTAATTTATTTACGATTTTTTTTAGGACATAAGAAATCCACCAACTTAGCTTTTTAACGAAAAAATCGATAAAAATTAAAAAAAAAAAAAAAAAACATTTTTTTTTTAAAATGCAATCAGATAAAAAGTTTTTTATTTTCGACAAAAAACTTTTAGGATTCCGTAGCCAAAATGGCAAAAACGGTACCCTTATAGTGTTGTCATGTTCACCTGTGTCTGTCCTTCCGTATGTCACAGGCATTTTACTCAAAGACTACTCGATGAATATTGAAATTGTGAAATTTGGTGTAAAGGTCTCAAAGGTATCAAACTAAGTAGCAGCTACTACTAGACGTAGTAGCTGCTACTTAGTTTGATAGTTAAATAATAATAATAAACTTTTTTATAATAATATCCCCATGTAACAGAAGCTGACATTTTTTTTTCAAGGTTTCTATGTTTAGAAAATCTCGGACCATGCTCAGTGTAGGGGTCCGCAGCCTTAAATAATTGCATCAGCAGATGAGCGTATGTTCATGGCACTTACGCCCTTTTGTTGAGAAAAGCAGTTATTCGGCTATAACTCAATGACGGTATAACTCAATATCTAATCATGTCCGAAATAATTTAAGTTTAAAGTATTTGTTAAGCGCTACCTTTGTGATTTTTTTCATATTTTTTGGTCACACGGATCAAAAGTTAAGGGACACACACACACAATTTATGCAACTTTCAGAGCAATTATTTCCAAAAATATTTACTCAATGTGCACCACAATGATTTTTTTTTTTTCAGCTTCTGTTACATGTATGGAGTGAAAATAAAATAAAAAACAAATTTCATTAATATTCATTGAGAAGTCTCTGAGTAAAATGCCTGTGACATACGGACGGACAGACAGACATGACGAAACTGTAAGGGTTTTCTGCCATTTTGGCTACGGAACCCTAAAAACGAATACGATATATCTGCTGTAGAGTATGATATGAGTTGAGTATACCGCAGACTAAAAATAAGTTAAACGCACGTCCAAGTAACCTTGGGCAAGCGCAAAATTGCGCAAATTGCGACGAAAGTTTGCCATGTTTTGGAAATTCCAACGAAGTGACAGTAGGTACACCAAATTTTAATTCAATCGGACCCGTAAAACTTGACAAGACCTCCTTGTAAAGCAAGATATGAGCTGATGATCTTTAAACGCCTCGAGAGATATTCGTAAATTATGGCTAAGAACCATCTCGGCCATATCCGCTTTCTAACAAAATAACTGTATAATCAATCCATTGGTTTAAGAGTTACAGTTGCCCAGACAGACACACGTTAAACTTATAACACCCCTCCTTTTGCGTCGCGGGTTGTTTGTTTGTTTGTTTTAACGGTGCCGCAATGTCGCACTTAGCCTCTTGATTGGGCCATTGTGCGTACGTTGTAATGTGTCAGTTCTTTTCACTCCAGCCAGCCCAAACACTCCCAGAAGCCCAGTATTCCCCGCAGGTTAATGCAGGATTCAGGGAGGGATGACGGTGTTTTTAGGAACTGTGCCCGGTGCTCGGCCACACTGGTACATTCCATGATTACATGCTTGGGCGTTTCCATGCACCCTTTGCACAGTGGGCTATCTGTGATCCCGATAGTGTGAAGGTGCTTGTTGAGGGGACAATGGCCTGTTAGGATGCCTATTGCTTTTCGCAGTTTGTCCCTGTTTAGTCTGATTAGATTTCGAACGTACTTTCTGAGCGCTGTTGGAATCGCCTCTTTCGTTTGTCTGCAACCGGTGTTTTTTCCTCATTCCAGTTGCTGGTTTTCCTCTGTTTTCTCACGCAGCCAGATTTACGAATCTGGCAGGTACGCCTGGGCTTGAGGTAAGGGCATTATCGGTTCGGGGCCGTGGATGTTCATTTTAGATCCCCGTCTCGCTAGCTCGTCCGTCGCGTCGTTTCCAATTGAGTTGCTGTGTCCCTTTATCCATTGCAGGGTCACTTCATTATCTTGGGTAATGGCACTAAGTGATTCATGGCATTCTTGAATAAAGGTCGAGCTTATGCTGGTGTTTGACAGCGCATGAAGCACTGAAGCGCTGTCGGTTACAATATTTGTTTTTAGATCTTTTGCATTTCTGGCTGCGGCTGTTTGTGCCGCTTTGGTTATGCCAATGCATTCTACTTGGAAAATCGTGTTTCTTCTGTCCAAAGCAGTAGATATCTTAATATTGAGATCATCTGAATAAACTCCTGCTCCCGTGCCTATCGCGGTTTTGGATCCATCCATCTGTGTATATTCTAACTTCAGATGGTCCGAAGCTGTCTTTTGATTCGGGGTTAAGTCTGCTTCAAATGAAAAAAAAAAGCATCCAAATCGGTTCACTCGTTTTGCGTCGGGGATTAAAAAATAAAAATTAACCTAGTACCTATCAAACGAACGTTCCAAAAAATTGTTTATTTGCAAAATAAGAATTCAAACCAAACAACCGTGTATTCATATTTTCCTTCAGTTTCTTACGTAATAAATATTAAACAGGGGGAAGGGTCAGCCGATTCCTATTTTTCTAATGTAGGGTAAGGGGGTCAAAAACTGCCCAAAATCAGCTTACGTAATAAATGAAAAAAATTACGTAAAAAAAAGTCCAAGTCCGTAGACCTAAAAAAACACACAAAAAAAAGTTTTGTTTTTGTTGGTTATCTTACAATTATTTGTAAAAAAAAGTCTTAAAGTTCAGTTCCAAAAAGACAGCTATATTTGTTTTTTTTTTAAATTTGCTGAATAACCATTTAAGAAGCCTGCACTCAAAAATGTTGAAAATTTTTTGCTCTCTTAATTTTTCTAAGAAGTATACTTGGTCAGGGAAATTTGAAAAAATGGTCAGGGAAAGTCAGGGAAAAGTCAGGGATTTTTTTTTAACATTTGCAGTGGACACCCTGAATGAGTAATAGCAGTTACCTAAGTAAAAGTAATTACATATGTAACAGATTCTATTTTACTGATAAGAAAATGAGTGAAGTAAGAAACGTCAAACGTTAGAATACCTACCAAGCAATAGTCACCGATATCGTTACTTGAGTAGGTAATAGCTTTATTTAAGAATTTTATGTAGGGGTTACTTTTCTTAAGAGGTATTTTAAAAATATGGAAGGTTTTGAAAATAATAACAGTTATTTGGCGCTATGCCAGCCAGTGGTTAAATAATACAAAAAATAATAATATACTCTTTAGGCATCAATGGCACATATAAATTTATACCTTACCGACTAACATACATACAATAATTCAATAAGCGCTAGTAAATACAACTTAAAATTAACTAGTCCGGCCATAAATACTGTTACTAGTCCAGGATCCCTGGCTATTTTTTGAACTTGATTACTATCAAGCTGATTTTCCGTGAGTAGCTTAGTTTCGATGAGACACCCAACTTTTTCCTGTACGATAATCTATTAAAATTTATCATAAGATTTAACATAAAAAAGTTCAGTTAGTAATATTTTTTTTAGAATTATCAAATCAACATATTTTATCTCTGCTACCTCTGTTACCTACCACAATCGAAAATTATAGTACAGGAAAAAGTTGGGCGTCTCATCGAAACCAAGCTACTCACGGAAAATCAGCTTGATAGTAATCAAGTGCAAAAAAACAGCCAGGGATCCTGGACTATACATAAAAACTATTACTTTTTCCACTTTTTAATTACTTAGAATTTGAAACGCGTTTATTATTTTTAAAAGTTCTTTCGATTTCGAACCATTTCACATATTTATTTCGTGTTCATTATCAAATTATAATATGGATTGGGGTGTTAAAGAAAATAGTTTTCACAAAGTGGGTATGGAGCCGTCGGTCATATTCCAGACACTTCAAAAGCTTTGTATCAGCTGTATGTTCGTATATCGTACTATCAACAGATACAACAATACTTCCTCTGTCGAAAACCATAAAAGATTGGGGCGGCCGCGTGCTGTTAGAACTACAAAGGCTGCTAATGCTCAATTCGTCGAAATCCTATTAGGAAGCAAAAAATCTTATCACGAGAAATGAAGATTCCCGCTAGGACTTTGTCGCGTTAAAAATTCAGTCGCGATTAATCCAGATTTTAATTAACAACTTACAGCCTACGCATTGAGCAAAGTCACATCCTAGTAATATAATAGCTCGAAATTTTATGATGTTAAAGTAATGCACTCCCTAATTATAGAAGAAGGCAAACTCAAACGATTCTGGGAAATTGAAGAACTAGTTGATGATAAAAATATACGTTCCCCAGAAGAACACCAATGTGATTTTTTTTATAATGCTACAACTTCCCGACAAAAGGATGAAAGGTATGTAGTGAGGTTACCATTTCAAGTGAAAAACCCTCAGTTTATACGTGCTCGTGCTTTAACTGAAATCAATTTAAATCTTTAGAAAGAAGATTCGAAAAAGACAAAGAGCTCAAAAATCAGTAGGTACACGAACGTAATAAATTAATACTTACAATTAGAACACATCAGACCTGTTATGGAGAGTGATGATGAAAGGGATATTTTAGAGAAGACCGGTTCAACGCAAATATTCTTTTCGTAAGACTCGACTGTTGAAAAGTTCGAAGATTCATCCAGCGAAGATGAAAACAATACATCTGTTCGTGATGATAACCAAGAGATCTAAGAAAAGCTATTGAATAATGGTAAAGTTGTATGACGCGTCCAAAGCAGCCTACTCAATGGTGGTAACATGTCCCATACCTTAAGTATAAAGAGATCATTAGAGCAAGAGGAAAAATTTAAAAAATCACCATTATTTTACATACATTTCATTATAAAAGAAACATTTTTTTAGATGACTATCTGTTTCTTTATTGTAATTGTAACAGATAGTCATCTGAAAATATGTCTATTTCAGAAGGTGTTGCAGACAATGTCTATGTCTAGTATTTTGTAATTAATACTCATGTTAATTTGTTTTTGCACACCCATTTTAAGCTGACGGGACATTTAAGTTTAATGTATTATTAATACATAATACATATAAGTATAATAATCACACGTATTTTTTGTATTGTACAAAATAAGTATGATAATATTTCTAACTACTTTCATATCGTATACTTATATATCGAGTGCGTAAATCCACTTTGTAGTGAACAGACGTGCGTTTTATTATTAGCATTAATTTTATACATGTTTATTAAATCAGTGACCTAGATTTCTAAACGCTTGCAATTTATAGTGATTGAGTAAATGTTATTATGACAACCGACTAACAAATTATGGCTACTATGGAAAGTAGCCCTCGCAGCCCTCCCAGCACACCTCAGTCGCAACAGAAGAAAGACCTCACCGTTGAAGCCTTGAGGACCAGCGATATCAAGAATTGGATGTCAACAATAGAACAATGTCTGAATGAGGTATGCCAAATTGCTGCAGACGGGAAATTGAACTCTGAACAAAAACTGAGAATCAATTCAATTGCGCGGAAGGTCGGAAATGGAGTCTCACAGATGGCTGTGCACTACCAGTCATTGAAGGAAAAAGCGATTTTGATCCACACTTCACTAGAATCATTAAAGGAAAACCAAGACCTAGCTGAATGCCTTAATGACTTTAAAAAATCGATCAGGGAAACCATGGAAGTAAACAGCAATAAACCAGTGACTCAACAAGGCAAGCCATCCTTTGCGGAAATGGTCGAGACACATAACAATGATTATCTGTGCCCTAAAAATTTGAGCTCAATAGCTATTTACCCTAAAGATGGTCAAAAATCTAGTGACGATACCAAATCTCTAGTCCAAAAAATTATCTGCCCAGAACAATTGAAATTGCACGTAAGGGGACTACGAACGACCAAGAACGGTGGTGTTATTATCAGCACTGAAACGAAGGAGGACATAGAGAAGCTTCGAAAGTCGACCCAGCTAACCAGTTCCGACTAAAAATGGAAGAGCCACATAAAAGAAGACCTAGAATCATAGTCATCGGGGTTCCAGTTACTTTACGTGACCAGGAAGTGTTTGACCTCATATTTGAGCAAAATCTAGCCGACAAAACGCCAAACCTAACGCGTGAGTCGTACATGTCCTCTATGAAGTTGAGCCACAAATCAGGAAAAAAAGACGCGCCAACATGCAACTTTGTACTGGAAGTGACAGCTAGCATAAGAAAGACCCTTATAAATCAGGATCGTGTCTTCATCAACTGGACGTCCTGCCCAGTTCGGGACTTCACGTTGGTGACCAGATGCTTCAAATGTCAACAATATGGACACGCAGCTCGAACTTGTCGCGAAGCAACCTACACGTGCGGACAGTGCGGTGAACTAGGCCACCAGGTAAATGAGTGCACTAAGAAAACTGACTCACCAAAATGTGCAACATGTGTACGCTTCAAAAAACCGAGCGATCACAAAACAGGTGACTCGGAATGTCCGGCGAAAAAGATTGCTGAGTCGAGATATATAAATAGCATAGATTATAATGAGGACACCTAAAAGCGTCATAATGTTACTCAAACATTGTAAATTATTCTAAATTGTATTTTATTTGTTACCTACCTATACATATTTTACTTGATAAATATTGTTAAAAATTATAGTTCACAACAAGTGCCCTTAACGCCTGTGGCACAGATTTACCCTAGTACAGGCACCCTATTATTATCCCTATAAAAGTTATTTTGGCCGTGTGGTGCCGGCTTAAGAATAGTACCACCCCATCTCTACCCGTGGGTGTCGTCAAGGCGACTAAGGGATTTCACACCGGAGGACGGGCAGCAGCGTCCTCTGCGTACTTAAAGCCTTACTGCGATCGCCAACCCGCTCGCCAAGCGTGGCGATTATGGCAATTACCCCCAGGATCTACATACTAGTAAGTTCTACTGGGGAGACCCGTGCCCAGCAGTGGGCCATCTTATGGGTTGATATGTAAAAGTTATTTTCTTATGAACTAAATATAATATATACATTTGTAATTATTAAAATTTTAATATGTTTAACAGTTGTCTGATTGCCATAGTACAGGCTCTGCCTAGTTTGGGATCAGATGATCATGTGTGTTGTACCAAACTATTATTATTAGATTTTATTATGTATCTGCTGTCTAATTTTATGTATATGTTATTTTTTTTGTAAAAGGTTTTTTTTCGTAATACATTTATTATTATTATTAAAAAATATATATATATATATATATCAACTAAGAGCTAGCCTCTCGTGATGCTACCATACTATAGATACAAATGTGCTTATGACAATCGATGACCACCTTTAATGTGAGCGTAACGAACAGTATGAATGAAAGTATGCGAGCAATGAAATGGTAAATGCGGGCGGCCACCGAGACATTCTTCGGGCCACTTTTCTTTTTTTTTCATTTTTTTACAGTATTTTAAAATGAGTTCTCCATTGTTGCAGAGGAGGAAATCGACGTGGTCTCCCTTGGTACTCAGCAACCACTACCGACGACGCAAACGCATGTGCGCACTGACTCGCTACTGCGCGTGCCCTCAGCTCAAGAACACCAACACATACAGCTAAACGTTGAGACTGCGGTAACTCCCATGTCCCTGAGATCTGCGGCCAGAAAACGTCTGGTGCCGCCACCGAACATAGCCAACGCATGTCGTCGAAGTACCCGCGGTCCTTGCCGGCGCGCACGTCGCGTCACCACTGACTCGGACTCAGAGGCCGATTCGCCTGAGATAGAACGCCGCTCCATACACAACGACATGGAGAGACTCCGGCGTAACGGTCTCAAATACCTGTTCGATGAGCTTAAAAAGCAGATCCCCGCCATGAGAGACAAAGAGCGAGCGCCCCAAGTTGTGATATTGAGAGAAGCAGCCGCTCTCTGCAGAAAGCTTAGCCACGAGGACATCGAACAGGAAACGTTAAGGAAGACGCAAAACCAGCTGGTGGCGAAATTAAAAAAGCTTCGAACGACGCTCCCGCGCTACCGCTCATACTGAGCCTTATTGGCAACCATTCTTTTTTCAATTTTCAATACTTGGCAATAGCTGTGATAAAAGTTTTTTTTTGGCATGATGTGACCAGCGTATTGCCATTTTAAAAGGTAGGCCCTCCGATATTATTTCGTAGGGATTTTGGCTCGCATATTCGGTGCATCCGCCAATTTCAAGTTTATTTTTCCTCTTGTTTTCTCTGTTTTTCTTTGAATCACTTTTTTTTAAGAAGCCCTGTATCGCGGGGGACTTTACAAACATACAAGTAACGGATACAAAGTAGGTCATTACAAGAATAAGGTATTATTGAGGACTGCCTCTGTGGCGCGGTGGGACTGTATCCGACTGCTACGCAAGAGGTCGTGGGTTCGATCCCCACCCAGGATAAAACTTTGTGTGATGAGCACGATGGTTTATTCTGTGTCTGGGTGTTATTTATCTATAATATGTATGTATTTAGAAATATATAAGTATGTTTATCAGTTGTCTGGTTTCCATAATACAAGCTCTGCTTAGTTTGGGGTCAGATAGCGTTGTGTGAGTTGTCCAAAGATATTATTATTATTATTATTATTATTATACAAACGAGTCTTTTGCAGACTGAGGTATAATGAGATCAAGTCCTTTGAAGAATAAACCATTCCAAGAATAGGTCCTTTTTTTCATCATGAGCCATTTTACGAATAGGTCCTACTTATGTCTACAAAACTACTCAGACTCGGAACACCAATTAGTTGATCACACTAAGTGCTGTCCAGTGTAGGAATCGAACCCACGACCTCTTGTGTAACAGTCGGACACATTCCCACCGCGCCACAGAGGCATTTAACGTCACAATGTCTCGTTCTGTCGTTATTCTGTGCTTTTGCCAGTTTCAAGTTTATTTTTTATCTAATTTTCTTCTTTGAATCACAAAGTCTCGTTTTTCTAGTTTTCTCGTTCTTTTCCAGATAACACGTATTTCAAGTTTAATTTACACTGTTTAAAGGGGCGTCTAAACGACCCATGTTTTACGGCAATTTGTGGTGGCAATGCTGTGGCCGGCAACATGGCAGTAACGTCCCGACCATATAGCAAAACATGTTTTGTTATGGTCAGCTATGGCCAATATTGATTTGTACTAATTAGTAGCTCACATAATTGTCATTAAAGCTGTCACAGGGTAAGGCAGTATGGCAATTGTTGACGGGCTGTGTAGCTCGTTTATGAGACTGGATCATGCACTAAACCATTTAGACAGACAGATATAAACATATTGCCATTATTGGCCAAGCAATTAGTTGCCAATAGTGCCGCCACAAATTCTCGTAAAACGTGGCCCGTTTAGACGCCCCTTTACAGGTTAACCTTTCAGCACCGATGATTTATATTAGAAAACTCCTTGACGTCCGGCAGCGCGCGCGTTATCGCCAAGTAAAATGACAGCGTTCACAGATACTAGCTAGTTTAGAAAAGTTTTTATTAATGTTGCCGGCAATATTTTTTATTTTTACTATTGTCTATGGTTCAGAAATCTTATCGACCGTAGACATCAATCATTTACAAACGATATTGAACCTCAACAAGCGTACAAATAGAGCTTAAATCAGCTATGGTGTGCTGGTACCGTATGGTACCAGCCTGACCTGAAGGCAATAATCGTTTACTGGTACCATCTGGTACTACCCGGAACTGAGAGGAAAAACGCGGATCAGTAAAATGTTAGTTTTCCGCCATTTTTACAATTCAACTCGTGATAAAAGTTAGTTGTTATATCCGGTAATACCTATAAAAGTACTAAGTTTATGGTTACACATGGTTACATGGAAGTTTAATGTGTAAGTATATATACTAAAAGGGGATAATGATGAGTCCTCAAACTCAAACTCATTCAGAAAATAGGTTTCTTAACTCAGCCCACATATGGACCGTGGACTCATGAAGGCAAATATTGTTTGTGCCTTTGGTGATTCACCGCTCGAGCGATTAAGCACGTCGTTCGAGTGGTGAATCGCCAAAGGCAAAAAAGGCCAAAAATGTTACTCAAAAATGTGGTAGGTATAAGCATATTGTGTAGTATAGTATACCTAGTGCTGTAGAAAGGCGCACATTTAGTCATTTTTGTTATGATAACTTTATTTTTATGTTTCTAAATTATTATATTTGTTTGTTTTTTTTTACTGTTGTTGAACTAGAATAAACGTGTTTTCAAATAAAATTACTTGGTGTGATTATTTTCCCAAAAATATGTTTTTATAATTTTGATCCGATTTTTAGAAAGCAAAGAAATCCTAGTAAATTACAAATTTTCTCTATGTCCCAGAGCTATATTTAAGTATAATTCATGCATTATTATTGTTAATTCTCAAATCCAAAGCTCTCGTAGGAGCCTTCATTTAGTACATAGACGCACAGCCCACATATAGGGCTGTGAATTTACTGCTTTTGCTGTCCACAGCTCTATCGAACAAGAGATATACACTTACTCCAAATTTCATCTATATACATTGTGTAGTTTTTGAGTAAAATACCTGTGATATATGGACGGACATGACGAAACTTTATGGGTTCCATTTTTGCCATTTTGGCTACGGAACCGTAAAACAAAGTATGGGAATAAGAATTATTTGGAAATAACTAAACGTTGATTTGATTGTAATGACAAGTGTGACAACAATAACACAACACAATTTGGCACGTCACTACTGTCAAAAATTTAAAACTGGGATATGTTATCAAGAGAAACAAATAAATAGCCATTATTTCATTACTATTAGTTATAAATACATAATTTCACCAGAAATTGATTAAATAAACATGGTAAATCTTCATTGTACTTACCTACCTTTGTGAAAGAAAAAAATAAACGTTATTATTATTATATTATTATTACAAAGCAGTTTCAATAGAATATGGCTTTTGGTTATCAAAATTACGAATTTAGTTACCAGGTTCAGTACTTGTAATATTTATGTTTTTAGGATTTAAAGAGCTTTGCTGAAGATAATTTTGACCCCAAACAGTGGATAAACAAAGCCTGGAGGTCAAATAGTAACCAGGAAAAAGAGGTAATGTTTAAAATTAAACTTGCGGTGAAATTTTTCGTTTGTAACTTTTTGATACTAAAGAGCAAGAACACGAAACGAGCGGCTCGTGAGCCCTGATATATTAGGTTATAAGTCTCATTTGCCTAGTAATTACACTTGCTACAGTGCCCTTCAACCGAAACAGTGATGTCCCAACATTCAATAACTGACACTGAGGTGGAAACCACCAAGACGTCCTATTTATTGGGTTCCAGTTAAAAACCAGCGCCTGGCCCTGTCCGTCTGGCAAATGCTGAACTGGACACCCATTTGTTATAACCACGAGACAGCATATTTTTTTTTATTCATTTAACTATAATATTTTATTGTTTATGTCTAATTTTATGATTCTATGTTGTTTTTTATATATTGTTATGATTAATGGGTGTGTACTTCCAATTGTGCAACAAATAAACACTTTTTTCTTTCTTTTTCTATGGCTTATACCCACATACACACCACTGGGAAAAAAATTCGGTACAGCAGCATTCTAGAATATGTAGAAAGCAGACCTGACTGCTTGTACATCATTGCTCCAGGTTTTGAGCCCTTTCATCTGAAAATCTGAAATAAATGAATATAATTGGTATACAAACCAATTTTACAAAAAAAAAAATTGGGTCTTGTGATGTTTGACAGTAGTGATAACTCCGAAATATAGCTACCTCTGTAGCTTAGAGTGAGAGAAAGACAACTGACAGACTGACAGACATTACATAACAAACGGTTTACCCTCCCATAAGAATTTACAAACAATAAAATAATTTTGAAAATCTGTCTATTTAAGAGTTATGTCCAAACATATATATAAAAAAGAATACAAACATTGGAATTGAGATTCTCTCTTTCTCTCCTTTTTGATATTGTTTAATCTAAACATAAGCAATGTAACTTAGCTGAAGGTTAACAAGATTCATAGTGATGTGCAAACACACAACCCATTGCAGTTATCTTCTAATTAAAATAAAAAAGGGACTTAAGTTTAGTATATTTATTAGATATATTTCGGGACTTAATCGCGGGAATTATTTAAAGGTACGAACCTTTTATTTACCCGATGTTTCGATCGAATTGCACCAATCGTGGTCACGGGTCGTCGACGACGAAAGTTTAGTATATTGTTTCTGAGTTAAAGAGTGATTTCTTAACCACTAGGATAGGTCCACAACAATCTTAATTTTAATAAAAATGTTTTGTTTTAGATATTTGTTGCCAACACAGTGACTAGACTGCAGTTATATATGAAACAGCTTACAAATTCACTTGATGAAACTACTACGCAGGTATGCTTATAATTTTAGCTTTTCTATACATATAATAAAATTGTAAATTTCACGTGTCTGTACATGGCCGAACATAGTGAAAAAAATATTGGGAAATGTTCGAAAAGAGTATTTAAACACATTCCTACATTTTTAGAAATGTCTGTCTGTCTGTCTGTTTGTTTGAACACGCATCACGCAAAAACTACCAGACAGATTCGGTTGAAATTTTGTATGTGTAGAATACACATACAAAATTTCAACCGAATCTGTCTCTAAGTCTGGATTAACATATAGGCTATAATTTATCACGCTATTTCCCATAGGAGCTAAGCAATAACGTATAATGTCTGTAGCTATTTATCATTATAAAACAATAACTACTTGACGGATCTTTATGAAAATTTGTAGTTTTATTGTAAATACTATAGGTCATTATTTA
Source organism: Herminia tarsipennalis (assembly GCA_945859575.2). Classification (NCBI taxonomy): domain Eukaryota; kingdom Metazoa; phylum Arthropoda; class Insecta; order Lepidoptera; family Erebidae; genus Herminia; species Herminia tarsipennalis. The sequence continues at coordinate 10,644,845 of OX243854.2, forward strand.
TGAATCAATACGCTATCGTCTATGGGGAGCGAGCAGCAACGTATGTTTTGTCGAACCATTATTTTTCCACAATGTGACATTATTTACAATTGTAACCCATGGAAACAATAACTTCACGCTAAAACTATAAGGAGCTAAACACAACATTTTCAATTTTCTTAAGATCAGCTATTTTAACCGTTTTTGTATCGGTTGAAGTGGTCAAATGGCACAAGTAGCGGTCTTCAACGAGCGAGGTCGGAGGATCGAGTCTCAAGTATTTGAGTCTCTTTTTGTGTTTCTTTTTATTCTTTTTAAAAGTATTTTTCTAAATTTATACTTATTAAACAAGCTTTTATTTTCGAGTTTAACATGTTTACTTTGTTTAACAAATTTTCATATTAATCAATCACTTTCAATAGGCACCTTTATCATTGTTTTGCATGAATCGTGATTATGTTATGAATGTAGAAATGAAAAACAATATTACATTACAAATAAACTACTTGATATTTTCTAGAATTTATGTATGTTAGTTGCTTAAAAAAAATTAAAGATTAAGTCCGTGTTATATCAAAATAAAACACGTGGCGCCATCTGTGATTATTTCTTCTGAGTGCCAAAATTGCTTACCTAACAAATGTTGATAAACTTTCGCGATTTGTACACATTAAGAAAATATATATAATATATATTACGGGTCTTAGTCGCGTGAATAATTTAAGGTTAAATACCTTGCTTACCTACGTTTAATATGCATGATAGTATAAGTATGATTTAATATAAAATCATAAAGTATTAAAAGAAACTTATCCAGTTTTGAAAATAGATGGCGTTTAAATACAAACTAAAAATAAATCAGGAAAATTGATTTAAAAAAAAATCTGAAACTCTTAGGATAGATATCTGAGTATATCTTTCAGAAACGTTTGAATGTTGTCTGTTTGTTTGAACATGCATCACAGTACCGCGGGAATGCAATGTTTTAAAAACAGGATATTTTTTAAAAACATACCTCACACTAGCCCTATTTCGTGGGGGACTTTACAAACACGGACACAAAGTGGGTGTACTTTAGACTCGGAAAAGATCGCTCGGGCAGGACTCGAACTCGCGATCATAGGGAATCTGTGAGAGTTTTTTCCATCATACCTTTATTACCTATGTATAAATTAACTTGAAGGAGCGGCTAGGTACCTCCGATTAAAACGTCCGATTTTAAAGTGTCGGAGCCGAAGTTGGAGTCGGAGGTTTAAAATCAATCGGAATTTTCGACCTTTCGTAGTCAGAATCGAAGCTCCTTAACACAAAATTTCGCGCGAGTAGGTAGGTACTTGGGCGGTTTCGGGCTTCATTTAACCCGAAACCGCCCAAGTACTCGCATGACGGGGGAGGGGGGGAATTTTTCAATATTAATAATATTTGATGTGATGCAAATCATTTTAGTAAAATACTTTTTTGTCGAGGTGCTAAGCATGGTAATTTTTATAATTTGTCTTCTAACCGTCTGGCGCCATAAACTTTGTCGCCCTTCATTATGCTGCACTAGGCATTTGCTTGGCTTGCCCTGCCATAGGTAGGGCCCTGCCACCTGCCACAGAGCATTGTGGAGCATGTTTCCAATATGTTTTACACAGAAGTTAAATTGTAACATAAACTACCTTAATATAAACCCAACTTCCACGCGAACGAAGTCGCGGGCACAGCTAGTATGACATAAAAACTCAATGATAAATTGGTTGATGGGTTTATTACAGGAAAACATGACAAACAGGTACCTTCAGTTATTTTAACATTTTTATTATTAGATTTATTGGTACAGTATGATCAACATATCTTGACCGGATTGAAGTTAGGTTTTTATCACTTTCGCGCATGTCATAGAGATGCGACTCTAAAATTACTTACGAAAACGATTAATCGATTAAAATTACTAACAACATTTTAATTCAACAATATAAAAACACTATTTAAATGAGTTCATAAAAGTTTAAATTTAGAACAGTTACAGTAAAAAATAAAGAAACTTTGAAAAACTATTTCTTTACCAAAATAATCACAAAAAAACATGAATTAGTAATACCACGGGGTCTCATCACGAAGAAACAGAAATGTAGGTCAAATAAATATCAACAGATGGCGTTATAAGTATCGATTTGATATTGAAGTTTTTTAAAACTTGGAATATCAGAAGATAGGTACTAAAAATGTGTATTATTATTTTTTTATTATTAAGCTATACAAGGGGTTGTAAAATAATAGGTTCCTAAATCAAATTTCCATAACTTTACAAAGTTTCTGGCAAAGTCATAACTCTAGCGGCAATTTATTTGTACTACGTTATGATAGGCACAACTTAAACATTAAACTGGTTCAATCTAACAATAGATGGCACTATTTGGGAATTCCGATTCTGACCATACCTACATTTTGTTGATATATTTTACTTATTTTTCGACGAGAAGTAAGAGTGACATGAAGTTGTAGTAAATTACAACTAGTGATAAAAGAATTGGAGGCTTTTAAACCCCATAAAAGAACTAGACTCCTGTTCCATTGCCCATCATGTTCTAGAGGGAGGGGGTAACACCGGCCAAGAGTGAGTTAGTTCACGCGATGTGGCGAGGGGGGAGGGAGGGGGTTAATAAGTACATAATCATACACTTCCCCTCAACGCCTTAGGCAGGGCCCGCTATTGAATGTGTATTTTTACCCGACTACGGAGGGTAATGTGTTTGACGTGTATGTATGTATGTATGTATGTGATTTTGATCAATTTTGATGATTCATACGTCGATCAATTCGTATTAATCTTGTAAAGACATGACAGCAATCTAAATTCAAAATGGCGACAGCCAGACGCCATATTGTGATAAAGAAAAAAATTAAAGTCAACCAACTACTAAACAAAGACTCAATACTGACTCGTTGGTCTTGCGCCTAGTCGCTCGTCGGTGGTGTCGGTTTTGATGGGTTTCTGCCCTATGACTCCATTAACTTCTATTGGGCTATAACTAGGGACAAGACTGCTCGTCGATCCTGCGCCTTGTCCCACTCAAATTTTATGATTTATTGACACATTTATGACACATTGATCCTGCGTAAAATCCTTCTTCAAATTACCAAAACCAATCGGACAGCCGAAGTCCATGTTTTTGCGAACGAAAAAAAATATTTCAAATAAAAATGCATTTTAAAAATAATAATCAAGGTCAGGTTATAAATAGGTACGTACTTACACGTGCCAGCGGTGTTTTCAAAGACGCCGGCTTCCGATCAAATGTACCGACCGATGTCACAAAATGCCGAGAATAGAGAAAGTTAGCTCATAATAATGTATTTCATTATTTATACCTACAGTAGACGCGCACAGTTAGCGCGACCGCCCGCGCTAAGTCAATAAACTTTGGGTTATACAATAAGTAAAACACACCTTTTTGTAGTTTGTTTTAGATATGGTTGCTAAAGCTAATAATGAATTAATTTATATTGAATACCATACCTATATTACAAAGTAACCGAAAATAACTTAGACGAATGCACGGTTAGCCAATTATATAATAATATTCCAAAAAAAAGCAATGCCTGTGAACGATGTCTATGCAGTCTAAAGTACGTAAAGCATGCATTGTATGAAGCATGCCTTCTGTAGTGTCGTTATTTTATGTCGGTAGGGCCAGTCGGGCGGTCGGGCGGTCGGGCGCTTAAACCTGGTAATGCCGCGCATTGCTACACTACCCTAACGGTTATACGACACAACTTAAAATTTGTTTCTTTTTGAATGAGCCTACTAAAAACGTGTTTGTTAAGTAATAATCGGCTGCCTCTGTGGCGCGGTGGGAGTGTATCCGACTGCTACGCAAGAGGTCGTGGGTTCGATCCCCACCTAGGATAAAACTTTGTGTGATGAGCACGATGGTTTATTCTGTGTCTGGGTGTTATTTATCTATAATATGTATGTATTTAGAAATATATCAGTATGTTTATCAGTTGTCTGGTTTCCATAGTACAAGCTTTGCTTAGTTTGGGATCAGATAGCGTTGTGTGAGTTGTCCCAAGATATTATTATAATAATGTTGTTTTAATAGACATTATTTTTTTATTATTTTTCGTATTGTTTACCCGAGGAACTAACTTTCGGATCGGTCAAGGTTATCTTACAAATAGTAAATACGTAAATATACTAAATAAAATGGGACTAGACTATATTGTTTTTTATATTTGAGTTGATAGCAATCTACCCAACCTACGAGTTTATGCCATTTTCGGTCCAACAGTGTGGTTCGTTTCCGAGTTATGCGCAAATTTATAAAAAAAAGGACATAATGCGAAAAATCGAAAAATACTTGCATCAAAGCTGAACAATGTATTAACTTTTATAATTTTTTTGATTGAAAGCACTGTTTTCGAGATATGAGCAAATTCATAAAAATACAGTGTCCCTTTTTTATAAATTCGCTCAAACAGCGATTTTATACTTTGTCCCATACATTATCTAGTATTGGTGCAAGTGCAAGTATGTGCATCTAAAAGACAGACAGACTGCGCCTAGTAAGGCGCAGTCTGTCTGTCTTTATTAGTTCATAAGATGTAGGCGTTTAAAGTTTTGACCCCGTGATCACATAGATCTCATCAAAACATCAAGTTTGAGTACAAACATGGTGGGTCTACGACTTATAGTTCGTGAGGTATAAGCGTTCAAAGTTTTGACCCAGCGATCACGTAGATCTCGTCAAAACAAGAGGTTTAAGAAGAAACAAGATGGGTCTGGGCCCTATAGTTCGTAAAATATAGCCGTTTAAAGTTTTGACCCCGTGATCACATAGATCTCATCAAAACATCAAGTTTGAGTACAAACATGGTGGGTTTACGCCCTATAGTTTGTATGTTATAGGAGCTCAAAGTTTTGACCCCGCGATCACGTAGATCTCGTCAAAACAAGAAGTTTAAGTAGAAACAAGATGGGTCTGCGCCCCATAGTTCGTAAGATATAAGCGTTTAAAGTTTTGACCCCGTGATCACATAGATCTCATCAAAACATCAAGTTTGAGTACAAACATGGTGGGTCTACGACTTATAGTTCGTGAGGTATAGGCGTTCAAAGTTTTGACCCCGCGATCACGTAGATCTCGTCAAAACAAGAAGTTTAAGTCGACACAAGATGGGTCTGCGCCCCATAGTTTGTAAGATATAAGCGTTTAAAGTTTTGACCCCGTGATTACATAGATCTTATCAAAACATCAAGTTTGAGTACAAACATGGTGGGTCTACGACCTATAGTTCGTGAGATATAGGCGTTCAAAGTTTTGACCCCGCCATCACGTAGATCACGTCAAAACAAGAAGTTTCAGTACAAACAAGATGGATCTGCGCCCCATAGTTCGTAAGATATAAGCGTTTAAATTTTTGACCCAGCGATCACGTAGATCTCGTCAAAACAAGAGGTTTAAGAAGAAACAAGATGGGTCTGGGCCCCATAGTTCGTAAAATATAGCCGTTTAAAGTTTTGACCCCGTGATCACATAGATCTCATCAAAACATCAAGTTTGAGTACAAACATGGTGGGTTTACGCCCTATAGTTTGTATGTTATAGGAGCTCAAAGTTTTGACCCCGCGATCACGTAGATCTCGTCAAAACAAGAAGTTTAAGTAGAAACAAGATGGGTCTGCGCCCTATAGTTCGTAAGATATAAGCGTTTAAAGTTTTGACCCCGTGATCACATAGATCTCATCAAAACATCAAGTTTGAGTACAAACATGGTGGGTCTACGACCTATAGTTCGTGAGATATAGGCGTTCAAAGTTTTGACCCCGCCATCACGTAGATCACGTCAAAACAAGAAGTTTCAGTACAAACAAGATGGATCTGCGCCCCATAGTTCGTAAGATATAAGCGTTTAAAGTTTTGACCCAGCGATCACGTAGATCTCGTCAAAACAAGAGGTTTAAGAAGAAACAAGATGGGTCTGGGCCCCATAGTTCGTAAAATATAGCCGTTTAAAGTTTTGACCCCGTGATCACATAGATCTCATCAAAACATCAAGTTTGAGTACAAACATGGTGGGTTTACGCCCTATAGTTTGTATGTTATAGGAGCTCAAAGTTTTGACCCTGCGATCACGTAGATCTCGTCAAAACAAAAAGTTTCAGTACAAACAAGATGGGTCTGCGCCCCATAGTTTGTAAGATATAAGCATTTAAAGTTTTGACCCCGTGATCACATAGATCTCATCAAAACATCAAGTTTGAGTACAAACATGGTGGGTCTACGACTTATAGTTCGTGAGGTATAGGCGTTCAAAGTTTTGACCCCGCGATCACGTAGATCTCGTCAAAACAAGACGTTTAAGTAGAAACAAGATGGGTCTGCGCCCCATAGTTCGTAAAATATAGCCGTTTAAAGTTTTGACCCCGTGGTCACGTAGATCTCGTCAAAACAAGAAGTTTAAGTAGAAGCAAGATGGGTCTTCGCCTTATAGTTCGTAATATATAGGCGGTAAAGTTTTGACACAAAGATCTTAACAAACCGGAACGACGAGTAAAATAAGTAATTGAAATGAAATAGAAAATCCCGATTTTCATAAATTTTAGCTAAGAACACTCGATCAAGTCAACTTTCAATCAAAAAAACTAAATCAAAATCGGTTCATCCGTTTGGAAGCTACGTTGCTACAGACAGGCACACAGATACATCATTAAGCAGATACCTACGCGTTAAATTTATAACACTCGTCATTTTTGTCGAGGGTTAAAAAAAGAGTTAAATACCTACTCCCGATGTGGTCATTAATGAATATTTATTACAATAAAATTATTTAAGGACTCTGGCAGTTACACTCTCAAGGGCCGTATTATTAAAACGATCTCAAACGTAAGATCGACCTTGAACACGAGTTCGAGACTCCGTTCTATTCAATAGATGAGTCATAATACAGAAAAATTAAGGCAAAAAAATAATATTTTTGCCATTGATATCGTCACAGATAATATAATACTATAAAATCGTCGTTGATTAAGTCAATTTTAATCCTAAATTGTGGATTTTGTGAAATTATGCATAATCTTTTCACGATTACATTTAAATAAGTATAAAAAAATGTTCCCTGACAATAAACCAAGACCAAAAAGATGATTGATGTAAGTATAACATTTTGGACAAGGGTCACCCATCTATGCACCGACTGTGGTAAAGTTACTTAACTTACGCAAACATTCTATCATAATAGAAGTAGGTTCAACTTTGAGGTGTACACCGACGAGTTACTTTAGCAATAACAAATTCGTTTAATGTAATTATGTAGTGTCGTCGCCTATTAGGGTCAAATTACAATATTTTTGTGGTCTGCACTCGAATGACGTCATTTAAAGCGATTTTCTGCGTTATTTGTACGGGCGCGATATAAGCTATCAATACATGTTTATTAATTAGTTGCCGTGTGGTGCCGGCTTAAGAATAGTAGCACCCCATCTCTTCCCGTGGGTGTCGTCAAGGCGACTAAGGGATTTCACTCCGGAGGACGGGCAGCAGCGTCCTCTGCGTACTTAAAGCCTTACTGCGATCGCCAACCCGTTCGCCAAGCGTGGCGATTATGGCAATTACCCCCAGGATCTACATACCAGTAGGTTCTACTGGGGAGACCCGTGCCCAGCAGTGGGCCATCATATGGGTTGATATGTATGTATGTAATTAGTGCCGTTTAGTAAGACGCTAACCGCACTTAGAAGGGAACTCAGATGATACCGTTCTTTAGAACGAATCTGAGCTTCATCTATTAATACGGACCTAAGCACGGCCGATGACCGCGTAGTAGCAAATAGCAACCAACTTTATTTCCAAGTAAACGCACGACCTAGAACAAACCAAGCGGAGGCCTCAATTTTCATCCCTCGATGTTTTTACCGCCATCTTTTGGCGACTTTAGTAAGGAGGGCCATTAAAATCAATCAGCTGTAGCCTGAATCACTAGATGTCGCTTGCTATGCACCACTGCTAATGCCATCTAACGTCTCCGTAAACGAGCCCGAAAACGAGCCCGAGTTAGGACGATCGCATTTCTTTGTATGGGATGAGGTATCTGTACTAGTATAGTATTATATTATCTGTGGTAATACTAATATGACAATGTAATGCGTAATCGCATCTCTAATCCTCTTGGTTTAGTTACCGCCCCCGCCCCCCGCTTCCTGTCACCATTTACTTCCAAAAAATGCCTCTGCGCAACCACTTCTCGCCTACTTTAGTCCGGCCTAGTTACGTTGATCCAACTGTAAGAGTTTTATCTTGGCTAGACAAATTATTACTAATCTAGACAATTTCTCATCTAATTTATGTCAGTTTCAAGTAAACAAGCACTTGAACAGCGCAAAGACTTGGTTTTTACGGATTTTATATGTGTAACAGAAAGTTGTGATGAAGTTCAAGGGTTGTTATGTGCACATCAAACTGAGTGCACATACCTACTACATTTTATCAAAATCAGAGTTCCCTAAAATTTCAATTATCATTTTTTCATTCTTTTATTTATCAATGCTCACATGTACTCACACACGCATTCTAACTAAAAAGTAAATCAACTGCAATATTATAGTAAATCATATTTAGTGCCCATTTCAGATAAGATAAATGTAAGAATAACGGGTAGAGAGTTAAGACCTGTTGTCCTGAAACACAGGCCCTGAGCAGGCCCGTTGCTTGGGCACCCACATGCAAGAAGGCAAAATGCCGCCCCCTGTGTACCACATCATGTTTAAGGGGGAGGGGGGGGAGCAAATTTAATTAAAATCAGACATGTTAATAACACTATATCATGGAAGAATAACTGACATTGTTGTGGTATCAACCATGATGGCCTATGACTTATGCCTACCACCATACACCAGTAAAAAAATGATATAAGTATGTTTATGAGTATCAGTTGTCTTGTTGCCATAGTAGACGGTCTATTTACAGTTGGATCAACGTAACTAGGCCGGACTGAAGTAGGCGACAAGTGGTTGCGCAGATGCATTTTTTGGAAGTAAATGGTGACAGGAAGTGGGGGGCGGGGGCGGTAACTAAACCAATAGAATTAGAGATGCGATTACGCATTACATTGTCATAATTAGTATTACTAATTCATGTTTTTTTGTTATTATTTTGGTAAAGAAATTGTTTTTCAAAGTTTCTTTATTATTTACTGTAACTGTTCTAAATTTAAACTTTTATGAACTCATATAAATAGTGTTTTTATATTGTTGAATTAAAATGTTGTTAGTATTTTTAATCGATTAAACATATTAATCGTTTTCGTAAGTAATTTTAGGGTCGCATCTCTATGACATCCGCGAAAGTGATATGAACCTAACTTCAATCCGGTCAAGTTATGTTGATCGTATTGTAGTAATGTGAGATTGTAGGGCCACATTACAACTATCTAGCTAATTGCTTGTATTAGGAGAGGGTTCATGTCGGTGGTATAATAGGTATCATTCAAACCCGCGACCTCACGATTGCGAATCCGATGCCCTAACCACATAAACTGCCAAAATATAATGCTCAGTTGGTCGCCATTTTCCAGATACATTTTATTAATTCTAGATTGTAACTTCAATCCCACGTATAATGCAAGATGCATCCTCATTGCAACTTGAAGGTGCGTTACTGCAACAGCAACTGTTATCTCTAGAACAGAAGGTACAGAGCGTGGAAGAGCAGACCGGTCACTCTATAGAGAGTCTACAGAAGATTGACTCACTTAAAAGTCGATTGGAGGTTAGTTGACGCATGTTGCCACATTTTTACTACCCGACTGCGCAAGGAGGAGGGTTATGTTTTTCAAGTGTATGTGTATATATTGTAGATTTTTTATAAGCTACGGGTCTTAATCGCGTAAATATTTTATTTTAAGGCATAATACCTTTGTTTTTTGCCCGACGTTTCGACCGTATTGCAACGGCCGTGGTCACGGGTAGAAACGTCGGGCAACAAACAAAGGTATTTAGCCTTAAAATAAAATATTTACGCGATTAAGACCCGTAGCTTATAAAATTCTATAATGTGTACAAATCGCGAAAGTTTACGAACATATATGTGAAAGAAAGAAAGAAAGAATATGTGTATATGTTTGTTTGTTTGTATGTCTGACTGCCTCTGTGGCGCGGTGGGAGTGTGTCCGACTGCTACGCAAGAGGTCGTGGGTTCGATCCCCACCCAGGATAAAACTTTGTGTGATGAGCACGATGGTTTATTCTGTGTCTGGGTGTTATTTATCTATAATATGTATGTATTTAGAAATATATAAGTATGTTTATCAGTTGTCTGGTTTCCATAGTACAAGCTCTGCTTAGTTTGGGATCAGATAGCGTTGTGTGAGTTGTCCCAAGATATTATAAAAAAAAATATTATTATTATGTATACTTTTTTGTTAGAGGGTAATGGTCTATTTCTCTCTCTCTTTTCTTCCTATGAGATGGGAAGATGAGTTGAAGCTACCAGGGGCCCTTACTGGAGAAGGGTTGCCAGAAATAGAACTCAATGGAAAATGTTAGAGGAGGCCTTTGCCAAAAGGCACACTGAACTTAGAGATATCCTCTAGAAGAGGAAAACAAACACTTCAAAACTGACGGAAGTTCAGGATGAAGGGCTTATTGATATATATTTTTTGGCACGCTCTAAAGCTTAAATGGCTTGAGAGGTATCGTTAGATTCGTCACAGTGGTGAGAGTGACACTGGGTACCGCAATATATGTTCGTAAACTTCCGCGATTTGTACAATATAGAATTTTATAAGCTACGGGTCTTAATCGCGTAAATACCTCAACCTAACCGTATTTGCAATACGGTCGAAACGTCGAGCAATAAAACAAAGGTTTACAATAAAATATTTACGCGATTAAGACCCGTAGCTTATAAAATTCTATAATGGACACTGGGTACATCAAAATGAGAAAAAAAAATGGCGAAATTTTGGCATTTTCAATTATTAAATTTAAGCAGTCGGGTATTTTTTTGTTTTGTAATAACGCGGATCCTCTCGTGTGGGTTGGTTATCGCGATAAAAACAATCCTATGTCCTTTCTCGGCAATCAAACTATCTCCATTCATACTAATTTAAATCTTAATTGGTTCAACGGTTTAAGCGTAAAACCGTCCATCCGTAATTATCCGTAGTTAACAAGATCTAAGCGTACACCGACTTTGTTCTGTACTATGTAAAATTTTTCAATGTTTTTTTTTTAACAGACGGCTGCATCAGCACTTCGTGAAGCAGACAAGTGGGCAGCTCTGGCTAGTTCTTTAGAAGATATCCTGGATTCTGGAGTGCCTACTGAGGTATATATGTAGCTAATTAAGAAGAAAAAAACAATAGGGTACTCTACTATGTTTAAAATATTAAAATAAAAACAATAGGCTATTCTACTCTGTTTTAAAATAATAAAAAAGCCTAAAAAACTGATATTTCGGCTAAACAAACACGTTTTCCAGCTATAAAATGACATTAAAATTTAAACATTTTTTATTGCCGCGAAAACGCTGTCTACCATGTTTATAACGTCATATCGGCATAGACCAATCAAATTGGTTTTAGTCAGCGTCAAATACAGTGTCCGCAATGCCATCTATGCTGGCTTATATGACAACGTAACTATTATTTATATTCCAAGAACACTAGATGGCGCCACTTTCTATGCCATTTTTTTCGCTGACTGTTTCAGAGACATGAGTGACAGATGACAGCGAATTAGGTTTTCCATAAAATACGTCACACGATAGCGACTTGTTTCATATCAGTGATACACAGATCAAAAATACCAACTTGTAATTTTAATTTAAAACATCATTTAAGATTTCAAATCAGTATATCTTTGATTATTTCTACATAAATTTGTTTTTTTTTATCGAATTTCATAATTTATTATATGTTCGTAAACTTTCGCGATTTGTAAACATTATATTTTTATAAGCTACGGTCTTAATCGCGTAAATATTTTATTTTAAGGCTGAATACCTTTGTTTTATTGCCCGACGTTTCGACCGTATTGCAACGCCCGTTGCAATACGGTCGAAATTATTGTTCACTACCGAAAGTACTCTTTTAAATCTACTATTAAAAACACATATTATTTAAAACTTTTTGCAAAGTCTAAGTACTTCATTCAGTTAGGTTACAAAATCAGGGTGTCCACATTCTGGAAAGTCAGGGAAAGTCAGGGAAAAGTCAGGGAAGCTCAAGGTGGTCAGGGAAAGTCAGTGAAATCGGGGAGCCACCTTGAAAGTCAGGGAAAAATGAGGAACTTACACTATGCCAACATTTTCCAGTGATTGTAAAATGAGAAATGTTATTTATTCATGCCCCAGAATGACATTAATTGTTGGAGCATCTATTTTTGTCACAATTAAATTACTCCTTTTTAGTTTTAATAGGGTTTCTTTAATACGTATTTTATTTTTTTGTAAAATAAATGTATTTTATTTTTTTGTAAAATAAATCGAAATGTTTCTATCCTCCTGGGGTTATTTTCAACAGGCTGTAACTTGAAAAAATAATGGTTGTACAGCCAATTTAAAAATAAAAACCAATTGTAGCTGCAGTTTTTGTATCTGAACTTAATTTTATTTACGATTTTTTTTTAGGACATAAGAAGTCCACCAGCTTAGCTTTTTAACATTTCGAAAATATCGTTTTTTAAATACAATCGGATAAAAAGTTATTTATTTTCGACAAAAACTTACTTAGGGTTCCGTAGCCAAAATGGCAAAAACGGTACCCTTATAATTTTGTCGTGTCCACCTGTCGTCTGTCCGTCCGTATGTCACAGGAATTTTACTCAAAGACTACTCGATGAATCTTGAAATTGTGAAATTTGGTGAAAAGGTGTCTTGTAGTTGCCGCCACTTAGTTTGATAATTAAATAATAATAATAAATATGTTTATAATAATATCCCCATACATGTTACAGAAGCTGACATTTTTTTTTCAAGGTTTCTATGTTTAGAAAATCTCCTCAGTATTTTTTTCTTTATTCGTTATTAAAAACCAGGCAAGAGCATGTCGGACCATGCTCAGTGTAAGTATTTGTTAAGCCCTACCTTTGTGATTTATTTATATTTTTTGGTCACACGGCTCAAAAGTTAAGGGGGGGGGGGCGCACAATTTATGCAACTTTCGGAGCAATTATTTCCAAAAATATTTACTCAATGTGCAACACAATGATGTTAGCAGAAAAAAAAATTTTTCAGCTTCTGTTACATGTATGGAGTGAAAATATTTATTTTATTATTGAGCTATCAAACTAAGTAGTGGCCACTATAAGACACCTTTTCACCAAATTTCATTAATATTCATTGAGAAGTCTCTGAGTAAAATGCCTGTGACATACGGACGGACAGACAGACAGACAGACAGACAGACGGACATGACGAAACTGTAAGGGTTTTCTGCCATTTTGGCTACGGAACCCTAAAAACGAATACGATATATCTGCTGTAGAGTACGATATGAGTTGAGGGTTCCGCAGACTTAAAAATAAGTTAAAGTTTGCCATGTTTTGGACATTCCACCGAAGTGTCAGTAGGTACACCAAATTTTAATTCAATCGGACATGTTAAAGTTGAAAAGACCTTCTTGTAAAGCAAGATATGAGCTGATGATCTTTAAACGCCTCGAGAGATATTCGTAAATTATGGCTAAGAACCATCTCGGCCATATCCGCTTTCAAACAAAAAAACCGTGTTTAATCGGTCCATTGGTTTAAAAGAGTTACAGTTGCCCAGACAGACACACGTTAAACGTATAACACCCCTTTTGGGTCGGGGGTTGTTTGTTTGTTTGTTTTAACGGGGCCGCAATGTCGCACTTACCCTCTTGATTGGGCCATTGTGCGTACGTTGTAATGTGTCAGTTCTTTTCACTCCAGCCAGCCCAAACACTCCCAGAAGCCCAGCATTCCCCGCAGGTTGCTGCAGGATACAGGGAGGGATGACGGTGTTTTTAGGAACTGTGCCCGGTGCTCGCCCACACTGGTACATTCCATGATTACATGCTTGGGCGTTTCCTCATGTTCCATGCACCCTCTGCACAGTGGGCTATCTGTATTCCCGATAGTGTGAAGGTGCTTGTTGAGGAGACAATGGCCTGTCAGGATGCCTATTGCTTTTCGCAGTTTGTCCCTCTTTAGTCTGATTCGATTCCGAGCGTACTTTCTGGGCGCTGTTGGAATCGCCTCTTTCGTTTGTCTGCAACCGGTGTTTTTTCCCCATTCCAGTTGGTGGTTTTCCTCTATTTTCTCACGCAGCCACATTCGTACCTGGGTAAGGGCATTATCGGTTCGTGGCCGTAGATGTTCATTTAATAATAATAATAATAAAACCCCTCGGGGCTAGTCGTTGTCTCCCTATATGAGATTAACGCAACACTCTGAGGGCATAGTGGCAGCTCTTGAAATCCTTATGACACCAATAAAAAATGTCTCATGATGGTGAAATAAGAGTACACAAACCACAGGGCAGCTTTGTGGCGAGCTGAATGTGCGTGGCGACACTGCGGTCCCGATGCCTCAGAGAGTCGGTCAGGGCCTCGTCTCCCGCTTGCCTTCACTGGCCGGCGGGATTGGAACACCAAGAGCGCCCGCAGGACTCTCAACTCTGCCTTGCCCTAATCGGCCGGCCAGAGGGAGGTCGCCAGAGCTTGTATGCTCGGGGGTGGAAGTGTCATTTTCAAGGACATAACTACGGGGAAACCCGCTCACGGGCCTTCTTCGTGATGGTGAAACCGGCGCCGCACCGCTCGACACCCCAAGCTGCTCACACCCATGTTGCTCCCTGTCGCCTGTTTGGCTGTATGCCTGTGGCGGCCAGAAGGGGGCCCATCTAGTGAGTGGCGAGTCACCGCCTGCCCATTTGTCCGTGTATTTTTACCATGTGTTTACAGGGCAGGCGCCATAGTCCTTCAATAGTACCAGTTAACCATTCCACTAACACATCACCTCCATAACCCAGTTTCTTAGCTACCACTTTTTGACAATAGTTTTTACACTAACCGGGGAATGTCGTTGGGTACATTTATATAGTGTATACAACGATATTCGCCGGTTTGTGTCACATAGCCTTTAGATTAAAGTGTCTAACGGGCCTCTACGTGTTGGCTTCGGCCCCACACACGCCTCCCAAATGGCCGGGACTCCATAGTCCCGTGATATGGAAACGACATACATAATAATAATAATATCTTGGGACAACTCACACAACGCTATCTGATCCCAAACTAAGCAGATCTTGTGCTATGGAAACCAGACAACTGATAAACATACTTAAATATTTCTAAATACATACATATTATAGATAAATTACACCCAGACACAGAATAAACCATCGTGCTCATCACACAAAGTTTTATCCTGGGTGGGGATCGAACCCACGACCTCTTGCGTAGCAGTCGGATACACTCCCACCGCGCCACAGAGGCAGTCTTTTACACCCCCGTCTCGATAGCTCGTCCGCCGCGTCTTTTCCAATTGCGAGTTGCTGTGTCCCTTTATCTATTGCAGGGTCACTTCATTATCTTGGGTAATGGCCTTAAGTGATTCATGGCATTCTTGAATAAAGGTCGAGCTTATGCTGGTGTTTGACAGCGCTTGTAGTACTGAAGCGCTGTCGGATACAATTTTTATTTTTAGATCTTTTGCATTTCTGGCTGCGACTGTTTGAGCCACTTTGGTTATGCCAATGCATTCTGCTTGGAAAATCGTGTTTCTTCTGTCCAAAGCAGTAGATATCTTAATATTGAGATCATCTGAATAGACTCCTGCTCCCGTGCCTATCGCGGTTTTGGATCCATCCATCTGTGTATATTCTTACTTCAGATGGTCCGGAGCTGTCTTTTGATTCGGGGTTAAGTCTGCTTTCAAATGAAAAAAAAAAACACATCCAAATCGGTTCACCCGTTTTGCGTCGGGGATTAAAAACTAAAAATTAACCTAGTACCTACCAAACAAACGTTCCAAAAAATTGTTTATTTGCAAAATAAGAATTCAAACAAACAACCGTGTATTCATATTTTCCTTCAGTTTCTTACGTAATAAATAATAAACAGGGGGAAGGTTCAGCCGATTCTTATTTTTCTAACGTAGGGGGAAGGGGGTCAAAAACTGCGCAAAATCATCTTGCGTAATAAATGAATGGCGTCATAACTACAGTACGATCAACGTATCTTGACCGGATTGAAGTTAGGTTTTTATCACTTTCGCGCATGTCATAGAGATGCGACCCTAAAATTACTTACGAAAACGATTAATCGATTAAAAATACTAACAACATTTTAATTCAACAATATAAAAACACTATTTAAATGAGTTCATAAAAGTTTAAATTTAAAACAGTTACAGTAAATAATAAAGAAACTTTGACAAACAATTTCTTTACCAAAATAATCACAAAAAAACATGAATTAGTAATACTAATTATGACAATGTAATGCGTAATCGCATCTCTAATCCTCTTGGTTTAGTTACCGCCCCCGCCCCCCGCTTCCTGTCACCATTTACTTCCAAAAAATGCTTCTGCGCAACCACTTGTCGCCTACTTCAGTCCGGCCTAGTTACGTTGATCGTACTGTAATAAAAGTCGCAAGTCCGTAGACCTAAAAAAAACGTTTTGTTTTTGTTGGTTATCTTACAATTACATATTTGTAAAAAAAAGTCTTAAAGTTCAGTTCCAAAAAGTCAGCTATATTTGATTTTGTTTTAATTTGTTGATCAACCATTTAAGAAGCCTGCACTCAAAAATGTTGAAAATTTTTTGCTCTCTTAATTTTTCTAAGAAGTATACTTGGTCAGGGAAATTTGAAAAAATGGTCAGGGAAAGTCAGGGAAAAGTCAGGGAATTTTTTTGAACATTTGCAGTGGACACCCTGAAAATGCAACTCTTACGAACGTCACACAAAATGGAATAAAATAATTCTACAACTTGGCAATAAAAACTAATGCCACTCATGATATTCTTTTCAAATACATATATTTGAAAACTTTGTTGGTCTAATGGTAAGTGACTACTATACCAGAGATCGTGGGTTCGATTCCCACTCAGGATAAAACTTTGTGTGATGAGCATGATGGTTTATTCTGTGTCTGGGTGTAATTAAGCTATAATATGTTTATCAGTTGAGTGGTTGCCATAGTAAAGGTTTTAACTAACTTGGGATCAGATGGGTCTGTGTGAGTTGTCCCAAGATATTATTATTATGACTGCCTCTGTGGCGCGGTGGGAGTATATCCGACTGCTACGCAAGAGGTCGTGGGTTCGATCCCCACCCAGGATAAAACTTTGTGTGATGAGCACGATGGTTTATTCTGTGTCTGGGTGTTATTTATCTATAATATGTATGTATTTAGAAATATATAAGTATGTTTATCAGTTGTCTGGTTTCCATAGTACAAGCTATGCTTAGTTTGGGATCAGATAGATTGTGTGAGTTGTCCCAAGATATTATTGTTATTATTATATTATTGATTTGTTTGTATACAATTGTTTGCAAGTAGGGTATTCTCTTTTTCAAGTCATGTAACTGAGATTGATTTTCTTTTAATTGTTTCAGGGAGACAAATTGGCAGAATTATGTGACCAAGTTGCTGCGATGACTGCTAGCCTTGAGGTCAGTTATACTAAAAAATAATAATTGACTTAGCCGGGAATTTGTTTTGTAAAAAAAGGAGGTTCTTAATTCTTCTCAAAAGCAATGTGGAACCCATAATCCCTAGCTAGTTATCTGTATATATTAAAGACTAGCTGTCCCGCGCAACTTCGTATGCGTATATTTTCCCCGTTTTTGCAACATTTTTCATTACTGCTCCGCTTCTATTGGTCGTAGCGTGATGTTAATAATAATAATAATAATAATAAGTTTATTGATCATTAAAAATATTGTACATTGATTGGTTACATAGTTTAAAAGTTTATTATATATTTATTTTTTTCTACAATTGTATTGGGTGCAGCTCTGCGCTCCTAACTAGGTTACTGAGTAACCTGTATGAAGGAGTTACAGTTCCGATCCCTCGCGTTTTAGATACATTGGTGATAAAAATTTTGTTTATATTTACCGGTACAATATTATAGTGAAAGTAAAATCTATGACTACATACATAATATATCATAATAATCAAAATTTACAAAGAAAATTACAAAAAGTTGAAAAACAATTTTTAAACAAAAATGAAGTGTGTATATGTAAGATATGTAAGAGTGTGTGTGTGTATGTGATGTGTGTGTGTGTGTGTGTGTGTGTGTGTGTGATTTACCGTGAGGTAAATAATGTGTGTGTATATTTTTATGATGTTACCATTTTTTCTGTTTCGTCGTACGTATGTTTTAGAAGAAACGAGTGAACCATTTTCTTAGAACTGTAATACATTGAGCCATAAACCGGACAATGTTTATTTATTTTGTTGTATAACGAAGGTCCTTGGAAATAGAAAAATCTTTTAATAAAAGATGAACGTGCAGGTGGAAGAGAGCAGATTTTATCTTTTCTACGTTTTTCAATTATTTTATATGGCGTTTGTTGGTGCTGTAGAAGAACTGTTTGTAAGATGAAGTGTTGTCTTATATTTAAAATATTCCAATTAATATACAGTTCATTCGTAGGGAAAGTTATCGAACGAAAAGTAGCCACTTTTAGTACTGCTCTGTGGGCTATCTCTAATGTTTTTATTGTGGTTTTAGGAGCCCCTCCCCAGCATGAAATGCAATATGTGACTATGGACTGACACAGGGCAAAATAAACACTTCGTATGACGGTGTAATTTGCGATATTTCGAAGTGTTTTAAACACAAATATAAGTTTTCGGACTCTCCCAGTCAAGGCGTTTATATGGTGTTTAAAGTTAAGGGTCTTATCCAAGATAACACCTAGATATTTTATATGGTCTACAGGGGCTAAAGATGGACACCCGCAAGAGGTTTGGGATTCATTTTGGCAGGAATGGGCTATTAAGGTTATTGGGGTACGTGGTTGAGATAATGTACTGATTGAGTACGTGAGGAAGTTGGTTTTAGTAGTGTTTAGTGTCAGAGTATGAGCATGTAGCCAGCTTAGAACTGTGTTCAACGCAAATTGAGCCCTATTTTCTAGATGCGACCAAGATTGAGCTATGACAGTTATCGCAGTGTCATCGGCGAAAGAGATTATCTTGCTGTATGGTATATTGAGGTCGCATAGCTGATTGATGAAGATAAGGAAGAGCGTCGGTCCAAGTATGCTTCCCTGGGGCACGCCGTAGTAAATAGGGAGTTTATCACTGTCATTATTGTCTATCCTAACAAACTGCGATCGGTTTGTTAGGTAGCTCCTGAAAAAATCTAGTTGAGGACCTCTGACGCCCACCCTTTCAAGCTTAGAAAGAAGAGTAGGGACCGGGACCGTATCGAACGCTTTTGTTAGGTCTAAAAATATAGTCATGACTTTATTATTACCATTAATATTTTGTACTACGTGATTAGTTAGTTCATGGACTGCGTCGCATGTGGATAAGTTTCTGCGAAAACCAAATTGCTGTGTTGATATTAGTTTAAAGTGCTCTAAGTAATTAACTAATCTCTTATTTACTAACCGTTCAAGCACCTTGGATAATGCGCTGAGAACAGCAATAGGCCGATAATTATTAGGTAAAGTCCCGGCCCCACCCTTGTGAATTGGGTGAATTATTGCCTTTTTAAAAGAAGCGGGAAAGACAGCAGTGTCGAAGCAAAGATTAAATATATGGCATAGAATGGGTGCCAGAAGGGTACAATATTTCTTTAAGATAAAGGGCGAGATACCATCCCAGCCAGTAGCGGCATTTGAGCGTAGAGAGTATATCGTTGAAGTGATTTCATCATTATTGGTATTTTCTAAGACGAAAGATGAGATAGGTGTGATGTTATGTGTTTGTGTATTTGGGGTTCGCTGTGATGATTCGGGGGTGGTCGCGATTTTGTCGGCTAGATTTTGGCCGACATTAACAAAGAAAGAGTTTACTTTGTTGCAGGATTGCGTCGGTGAGGATGAAATGGATAATAACTGTGTGCTAGTATTGTTCGATTTTTTGGTATATGTCACTCGTTTTATTGTTTCCCAAATTAATTTCGGATTTTTACCCGCCCTATCCAGTTCTTGAGTGTCATAGATGCGTTTAGCTTTTTTAAGAATCTTTGTACAGAAGTTCCTGTATCGCTTGTAGGTTAGTAATAATATGTCATTTTGGGGGTATTGTTTAGTCTTTTTATGGAACGCGTCCCTATTTCTGATACAGCGTAACATACCAGCGGTGATCCAGGGTTTGAGTATTTTCCTTCTCGCTGGTACTTTTTTGACCATGGTGTGTTTTGTGATTGCTGTACTAAGCAGTTCTACGAGTTTATCTGTAGCGGCATCAGCATTGGAGATAGAAAGAATGAAGTTCAGATCAAGTTGAGACATTGTTTTATCAAGTTCCTCGTAATGTATTTTGGTGACAGTAGTATTTTTATTAATTTGTGTGCGCTCATTATACAAACATAGTAATGACGGATAGTGGTCTGTGACTGCGGAGTCATAGACGAATGTGTGTGTGGGTGAGGTGGTTCTTAAAATTAGGTGGTCTAAGCATCTATTGCCTCTGGTAGGAATGGAGTGTGCCGCGAGTAAGCCATGAAAAGCCAGGCAATTCAAGTATTCATGAGAACGTATATCTAATGTAGATGGTTTTATATCTATGTTTATATCGCCAGTTAAAATTACCGTTTTAAATGTTTGGAGAGATGATAGAATAATATTGAGGGCTGAAAGAAAGTTCTGTATATTATCGATAGATGGCGAGCGATAGATACAAAGTATAGCCAGTTCTGATTTTATTTTAATAATAAGTCCAGATGCTGATTGATTTAGGTCAAGTTCCTCACACGTGGCTGATAGTTCTGATTTTGAATATACCACCACACCATCGTTTTGGTTGAGATATTTTTTGGTTTGAAATGTTGTATAATTTTGTAACTGTGGAATATTGTCATTACTAGAGCAAGGTAACCAGCACTCTGTTAAAATGATTAAATCACAATCAAATGAAATACGCTGCATAAGGATTTGCAGATTTAAAAAGTTGCAATTTATTGACCGAATATTCTGTGAAAGTAGTTTTAAGTATTTGTTAGGATTTTTTATAACAGTTAGTGTCTCTTCTGGGGTGCAAGTATGGGTGACTGATAGGGATAGTTGGTCAATATTATCTAAAAGATTTTTAACGGTATTTGTCATTTTTTTGTGATAATAATCTACAAAGACAGGGACATGTTGGTCGGTAGTATGAGGATCTACAATTTATGATCAGGTTTTTAATTAAAACTGGGAAAATCGCTAACTGTTTATAGATAGTGAGATAAGTATACATTGTTAGGTTGCAAATATGCATACTGGGTGTCCATACACCCAGTATGCATATTTGCAATAATAACAGCAAAAACGAACATTGATTTTGGATGTGCATGTGGTTTGGTAAATAATAGTTAGGTGGTAAGTGTAGTATTATATATGTCGGTAGGGTGTATTGTGATTGTGTCATGTAGTTTGATTTGTAGGTAAAAGATTGTTGTGTTTTGTAGCAGTAGTAATAGAGTGTATTAGATGTTTTTATGTTTACTATAACTATTTCAATAAAGTAGTAGTAGTAGCTATCAGACATTAAGTTAAATATAAGGTAACAAAATATAAAAATAAAGAAAAAATACATGCGTAGTCATGCAGTGACGGCAGTTGTTTTAACTGTTGTTCGTTCTTCACTAAGATGGATTGGCTATCTGTGTCCCTTTTTAGGAACACTCTTCCATTCGAATGTCCAACAGTAGTTGTATTGGTTGGACTTCGCGTAGTTTCTAGCAACATAGAACAATCTTCTGGTGTAGGTTGTGAGTTGTTCGGCGACATATATAGGTGTTTGTGGAGTTGCTGTAATGCCTAGATGGGTTGAACTCACTTTATTATTAGCATTTTTTTTATTATGTGCTTTAACGGCGCCCAGGAAGTTTGTTTTCATTAGAGTGTTAGTGAATTCAATTGTAATACTTGAAGTCTTGTTATCTTTTCTTGACGGTTGTCGAACTATATCACGAATGCAGTTAAACTCTGCACAGGTATTCAGTTGCTTGGAGAAATATTGGACCATATCATATAGCATTGGCTTTGTTTCCTTCTCTCTTTTAGGCACATTTCTAATTTCAATTGAGGTTTTCACCATGTTACGGTCGAAAACTTCAAGTTTTTCTTCAATTACAGACATTTTAAGCACAGTGTCGTTTCGTTCGTTCTCCAATAAGGTTATTTTGTTCTCAAGTGATGACAGCTGGTCGGAGACATAGGTAAGAGACTTTTCTAATTCGTTGTTGGTGGTTTTAATATCGATATAATGTTTCTTTATTTCCATAATATGTCCCTCCAACTTGTCAAGACGCGAGGTATGAGCACTTGTCATTACATTCATTATTTCCCTAATTTCATTTTTAAAAGCCTCGAAATCAGCACCACTGACCTCGCTTGATAGGTGTTTTCGTTTAGTCCTCTGGATAATATTTTGTTGTAGGGCTTCGTCAGCATAAAGTTTCCGAAGGTCTGACTCGGACCGTGAGGGTGCACTCTGGTTTGGCGGTGTCTTTAATAAGTTGGTTTCACGCTCGTAGTTTGTCAGTATTGCTTCACTCGAAGGACTTTTAGGTGGCGTTTTAAACATTGTGACAATATATTTGTATGATAATTAATTTATTATTATACTTAGACCACAGTCAAAATTTACTCGCTAATCGCGCTCGCTTGTGTGTTGTGGCAAGCGACGATAGTGACGTCTGTCGCTGACGGACGTAACGTGCGCGCGAGTCGAGTAGCTGCGCTCAATATCGCCGTCTCCGCTGTTGCTGTTCCGCTCTCACAGGCACTTTGCGTTCTCCACAGCGTTTATGCGCGCCTAGTACTTGGTCGTTATTTATTTTTGATATTTTTGTCAAAAAATACTTTATTTAGTTGGGGATTTTAAAACAGAAAGATATACGGGTCACACGTCTAGTCGCTTTCGCGGTCCGGAGGGAGGGATGTTATATAGCTTATAGCCTTCCTCGATAAATGGGTTATCCAACAGAAAAATATTTTTTCAATTCTGACAAGTAGTTCCTGAGATAACCTCGTTCAAACAAACAAACAAACTCTTCAGCTTTATAATATTAGTATAGATAGATAACCATTACTAACTGACTGATCATCACTGAACGGTTTAGCAAGCAGATAGTTATTATGACGTAGGCATTTGCTAAGAAAGGATTTCCCAAAATTCATCCCCTAATGGGATGAAACGGGACCAAAGTATGTATGAAACTCCGTCAGTTTTGGAGTCAGATTTGTTTCGGTACCCACATATAATAATATAAATAAACTGACACTTGACAGCTCGCGTCAAATCCTGAATCGCGATATAGAAGTTTTCACAGCTGCTAACTATATATACAAGTTCCCAACGTTAACCGCGGCCATCCCCGACCACATCACGTCCGTAGACGAAACGGTAGCGGCAATCGACTCCCTCACAAGTCACGTGCAATCACTCATTGGCGATTGCTCTCGGAGAGTACCGGCGGAGGATAGCCTCCACTGGCGGCTCCCCGACGACATACGTGATCTACTGAGGGAGAAGAACGCAGCTATCAGAGCCTACGATAGAGTTCCCACTGAGGCCAATAGGGCCCGACTTAGATCCCTTCAGCGCGCCGTCAAAGCGCGAATCGGCGAGCTACGCCAGGTTAGATGGGACAGCACTCTCGAAAGCTTTGAACCTACACACCAAGCGTTCTGGCAACTTTCGAGAGCCCTTACTAAGGATTCTGTTGCTCCCATGCCTCCCCTGCCTCCCCTGAACAGGCCCCACCTTCCTCCCGCTTTCGACGATAGCGAGAAAACCGAATGCCTAGCTGACTGTCTCGAGCTTCAATGTTCCCCCAGTACCCTCCCAGTCGACTTAGATCACCTCGAAGAGGTCAACCGAGAGGTGGAACGGCTAGCTTCACTACCGTTGCCCATCCTATCCGAAGAAGATGAAGACCCTGTCCCCCCCGCCACACCTGAAGAGGTATCAGATATCATCAAGAAACTCAAACTTAGGAAATCCCCGGGTTCGGATCAGATCAACAACAGAGTTATCAAACTCTTCTCCTCCATCCTTATCGCCCTCATGACCGCCATCTTCAATGGGGCCATGTCTAACAACATCTTTCCACACCAGTAAAAAAAACGCCATCGTTGTTGGCATCCCTAAACCGGGCAAGCCCAAGACCGAACCCAGCAGTTATCGACCCATAAGCCTTCTCAACGGCTTGGGTAAGATCTACGAACGACTCATTCTCAGTCGTCTCTTAGCATACGCCGATGCTAACCTGCTCATTCCCCATGAGCAATTTGGCTTTAGGAATCATCATTCCTGTGTTCAACAAGCTAACCGACTGGTTGAGCACATAAGTTCTAAATTCATGCTCGGTAGAAAAACCGGCGTCCTCTACTTTGACGTGGCGAAAGCATTCGACAAAGTCTGGCACAACGGCTTATTATATAAGCTGTGGCAGATGGAAGTGCCACACAGGCTCGTGCTCATCATACGAGACTACTTGACGAATCGTCATTTCCGCCACAGAGTGGAGGGTTCTCTATCTTCCCCCCACCCCGTTCATGCCGGAGTCCCACAGGGCTCGGTATTATCTCCGATCTTGTTCTCGCTCTTCACAAGCGATATACCTAAGCATCGGCAAGCTCAATTAGCACTCTTCGCAGACGACACTGCAATCTACTGCTCAAGCCACTGTCTGGATTCGATAGCCAAGAATCTCCAATCCGCAGCTGATGCACTCGGTGCATGGTTTCGGAAATGGAGGATCGAGGTGAATCCAGACAAAAGCCAAGCAGTGCTTTACATTTATGCATCTCCAGTATTCGCTCACGTTCCCCCCTGTAGGATTCGCAAATTTCAGATTCTTTAAAATCGCTTCATGCGTAAAGCGACAGGAGCTCCCTGGACAGAGAACCTTCACATAGACCTCGGTCTGCCTACCATTAGGCAATTCATGAAGCGCTGTTCTCAAAATTTCTTTGACTCCGCCACCGCACACAGGAACCCACTCATAGTGGCATCATCTTCCTACACACCGTCTTGCATTTCGCGCATTCGCCGTCCGAGACACGTTCTCGACGAGGATGACGACGAAATCACCAAGGCGCAGGAAGCCGCTTACACTGCGAGACACGACTCACCCCGCACCGGTAACTCACCGCGATACCGACCTCGTCGTAGGGGTCGTCTGTATCGTCACCGCGTCACTACACAACCGGGCCGGCCCGTAACACCTAGCATAGCCCACGACTAGGGTTCGAGTTCCCATAGTAGGGGACGCCCTACGCACATGCAGCACACACACTCACTCATATCACCGTAGTCAAATTTTCGTTAGTTTCGCTAACGAAAGTTTGGCTACGTAGGTACACTTAGGTTAGGAGCACACGCTCGCCGCAAGCCCGCGCAAGTGTGTAAATAGCTTAACAGCTTACACTCAACACCTCACATAAAAAACAAAAATAAAAAAAAATGTTAACCGCGGCCCGCCAGGCATGATCACCTCGCCTGGTCGGAGGATCCTCCCTTTGTGTTGGAGGGACTTAACACCTTACCCTCCACAGATTTATGAAATTTTGGTTTGCTTTGTGTTAGTAAATTAACAAACACGTGTTAAACGACGGACGACGATTGACTAACAAAAATGGCGTCCAGTTTCACGTATTTTAAAAACCGTCTTAAAAAGAAAACTATGCGTTTCTGCGCTAAAAAAATGGTACCATTGGGCTCAGAAAACCAACCCCTACCTATTAAAAACCATTTTCAACCCGTTTCTAAAGCTTAGCTATTCTGTTTGTTGGTTTTAGGTACTTAGTGAAGCGCCAGACTATGAGAAGAAGAAAATGCAGCTAGAGACTTTATATAACAGATTAGAGGCAGCCGTTAGTCCTCCTCTTATTGAAGCTCTCACTCAGATGGATGCTGGTAAGTGGTACATAAATAACTATCTTAGGAAAAAAAAACTCACACAAAGCCATTTGATCTCAAACAAAACAGTCTACGGCGATAAGACAACTGATAAACATACTTACATACAGGTTACAGATAAACCAATGCCCCCTGGAGGAAAACTACCTTAAATATTTGAGTTAGAAAATTTTACGGAAAAAATTCTTTAATTTTTTGAAATAAAAATAACTGCATTCAAAGATTCCTTAAAAGTCACTTGCCGGGCATCGGACCTGCTAAAAACACATGTAGAAAACAAACATTCTGGATTTTTATAATGCAGATTGAAGTGTCAATCATAATGAATGATTTTTAAGTATTTTTTGGCAAAATTTTTGCAACTTTCGGAGCGATAATTTCCGAAAATATTCCCTTAAGGGGGCATTACACTGAGAGAATTATTTATTTAGCGCTACGTACACAGCGACTGGATCTCGTGCCTCGCTCTTCCGCACTCAACCATTACTTCACAGTGCGCAGGAGCGCAGGTCAAAATAAAGTAAAATATTCGTTCGTACATATGTTAGATTACGAACGCCATGACTATGACAATACGAAGATGCTCGTTTTTGCATTTTTCCGCAATTTCAAGATTTATTTGCGGGATCATATTAAGACATATCCTTAAATTTCTTTATTTCATCTACTAGAAGAACTCTTTGACTAGTTACACAATTTTTTTCGTGTCCTAATATTTAGGTTTTCTATATACATTTTTGAGAGAGCCGAACCCTGTTTCGCGTAATCTACCCTTATTTAAAAAAAGTTTCTTAGAAACCTGTCCTGACCTGTTAAATGATGTGTCACACGTGGATGTCTGCTTAAAAAAAACCCTAGAAATATTTATTTTTATATTTAACTATCGAATTAAGTAGTGGCTT
This sequence comes from Herminia tarsipennalis, assembly GCA_945859575.2. NCBI lineage: Eukaryota > Metazoa > Arthropoda > Insecta > Lepidoptera > Erebidae > Herminia > Herminia tarsipennalis. The sequence continues at coordinate 10,671,779 of OX243854.2, forward strand.
CAACAAGACACCTATACTCCAAATTTCATATAAAATGCCAGTGACTTACGGACAGATAGACAGACGGACAGACATGACCAAACTATAAGGGATCCGTGTTTGCCATTTTGGCTACGGAACCCTAAAAACAGGCACTGCTTTGGCGTGTCTCTGACAACTGTATTTATTTTTCAAAACGCCCTCGCCCAATAGTTGTGACGAAGTTTGTCTTAGGTGTTGTCGTCGCTCAGCTTTCCAGCTTAGGTTAAATAAATAAAATTGGAAATTTCTTTCCGATGTGTCGCAATTTCCATTTAAAAAAACCGAAAAATCGTTTCATCGGTTCTTTATCAAAGTGAATGAAGAAGTGAGCAATGATCAGTTATTAAATATATTAAGTATATTTTGTGTACAGAGCCGTACGTCTCGTAATGTATTTTTGGGCATGATTGTGTTGGCGTCAGATTATCTCTCTATCGTTCCGAATTAGTCACGAATGTATGAGTGAACGAAAGAATGAAAACCTTTCGTTTCGTCCGTTCCTGGTATCATTGCCTAACCCAAATAATAAAAAAGTACATGAACTCTATAGAATAAATAAGGAAATTAATCCTTACTGGCTTGGAATAAAGTCTATATTTGAACGCGAGATTTATCAGTTAATATCATTTCTGATGTGTTTTTATTTTTAAGAAATGTAAGTCGTGTAGTCTTTGTACACACACCTCCCACCGAGACCCCTCTGTCCCATTGCTCCAGAACAATCCTGACAATACACTCTGTATTAAAAATAATAAGCGGCAGTAGCCTAATGGCTAAGGCATTGGTCTCGCAAGCGTGAGGTTGCGGGTTCGAATCCTACACATTATACTACCGACGTGAACCCACTTCTAACACAAGCCCTTGAGCTTAAGTGGAGGGGTTAACAAGATTGCTAGTAATGTGGGACTCAATACATTGCTAGTTATCTTTATTTAAAAAAAGAGGAGTTAGAGAGGAATGGAGAGAGTATGCATCACTGTCGAACATCAGCACGTGTTTTGAATCATTTCGAGTCGATATCGTCCTCGTAGAGTTCCCATACCAATTATAATGGTACCTATGTAATGTACAGAGCGTACGTCCCGCTACGTGTCGTTGTTCGTGGGCATGTGTCGCGGCGTGTCCGTGTGCCGCTGCTGGCGGCGCGCGGCCGCGCAGCGCCTGGCGCTCGCCTGGAGGCGGCTGGACGCGCACACCGTGGCCGCTCTGGGAGCTGGCGCTGCGAGACAGGTACTATACTGGCGCTCGCCTGGAGGCGCCTGGACGCGCACACCGTGGCCGCTCTGGGAGCTGGCGCTGCGAGACAGGTACTATACTGGCGCTCGCCTGGAGGCGCCTGGACGCGCACACCGTGGCCGCTCTGGGAGCTGGCGCTGCGAGACAGGTACTATACTGGCGCTCGCCTGGAGGCGCCTGGACGCGCACACCGTGGCCGCTCTGGGAGCTGGCGCTGCGAGACAGGTACTATACTGGCGCTCGCCTGGAGGCGGCTGGACGCGCACACCGTGGCCGCTCTGGGAGCTGGCGCTGCGAGACAGGTACTATACTGGCGCTCGCCTGGAGGCGCCTGGACGCGCACACCGTGGCCGCTCTGGGAGCTGGCGCTGCGAGACAGGTACTATACTGGCGCTCGCCTGGAGGCGGCTGGACGCGCACACCGTGGCCGCTCTGGGAGCTGGCGCTGCGAGACAGGTACTATACTGGCGCTCGCCTGGAGGCGCCTGGACGCGCACACCGTGGCCGCTCTGGGAGCTGGCGCTGCGAGACAGGTATTATACTGGCGCTCGCCTGGAGGCGGCTGGACGCGCACACCGTGGCCGCTCTGGGAGCTGGCGCTGCGAGACAGGTACTATACTGGCGCTCGCCTGGAGGCGGCTGGACGCGCACACCGTGGCCGCTCTGGGAGCGGGCGCTGCGAGACAGGTACTATACTGGCGCTCGCCTGGAGGCGGCTGGACGCGCACACCGTGGCCGCTCTGGGAGCTGGCGCTGCGAGACAGGTACTATACTGGCGCTCGCCTGGAGGCGGCTGGACGCGCACACCGTGGCCGCTCTGGGAGCTGGCGCTGCGAGACAGGTACTATACTGGCGCTCGCCTGGAGGCGGCTGGACGCGCACACCGTGGCCGCTCTGGGAGCTGGCGCTGCGAGACAGGTACTATACTGGCGCTCGCCTGGAGGCGCCTGGACGCGCACACCGTGGCCGCTCTGGGAGCTGGCGCTGCGAGACAGGTACTATACTGGCGCTCGCCTGGAGGCGCCTGGACGCGCACACCGTGGCCGCTCTGGGAGCTGGCGCTGCGAGACAGGTACTATACTGGCGCTCGCCTGGAGGCGCCTGGACGCGCACACCGTGGCCGCTCTGGGAGCTGGCGCTGCGAGACAGGTACTATACTGGCGCCCGCTTGGAGGCGCCTGGACGCGCACACCGTGGCCGCTCTGGGAGCTGGCGCTGCGAGACAGGTACTATACTGGCGCTCGCCTGGAGGCTCCTGGACGCGCACACCGTGGCCGCTCTGGGAGCTGGCGCTGCGAGACAGGTACTATACTGGCGCTCGCCTGGAGGCGGCTGGACGCGCACACCGTGGCCGCTCTGGGAGCTGGCGCTGCGAGACAGGTACTATACTGGCGCTCGCCTGGAGGCGGCTGGACGCGCACACCGTGGCCGCTCTGGGAGCTGGCGCTGCGAGACAGGTACTATACTGGCGCTCGCCTGGAGGCTCCTGGACGCGCACACCGTGGCCGCTCTGGGAGCTGGCGCTGCGAGACAGGTACTATACTGGCGCTCGCCTGGAGGCGGCTGGACGCGCACACCGTGGCCGCTCTGGGAGCTGGCGCTGCGAGACAGGTACTATACTGGCGCTCGCCTGGAGGCGCCTGGACGCGCACACCGTGGCCGCTCTGGGAGCTGGCGCTGCGAGACAGGTACTATACTGGCGCTCGCCTGGAGGCGGCTGGACGCGCACACCGTGGCCGCTCTGGGAGCTGGCGCTGCGAGACAGGTACTACACTAGTGTGAATAACAGGGTGAAGGGTGGAGTCGTGGAGTCCGCTAGCAACTTGTACGACAGGGGGAGAAGAGGATTCGGTTTAAATACCGAGGCTGCGAGGTAGGTACTATATGAAAAAAATAGAAAGAAAGAAAATATTTATTTGTCACATTACACAGAACAACAAATAAAGAAAGTATTTAAAATAATTTTATGCCGGACAAATAGGACCTATGTTAGCTATTTATATATTAGTGGTTTAGCAGTAGTTTGAAACTCATTTTACTCCCCGAGGGAAGGTTTTAACGTCAGTCAAGGTTAGTCGCTCTAACGACGAAGCTGTCACGGTGAAATCTCGAAACAGCGATCTTATAGAATAACATTTTTTTTGAAAATTCGACTCCTAAAGGGGTAAAATGAGGTTTCAAATATCAATCAAATGTAAACTTAACAACACAGCAGACGAAGTCACAGACAAAACACAATTTGACTGAGATGTGCAGTGGGAGTAAAGAAAAATAATGCCCTAAGATTCAAAATTCGTTTATTTAAATTGTGTGGATACCAAATTTGAACTTAATCGGTCCAGAAGAATGAGTGATGTGACAGAAAAACAAGTGATGCTATAATTTGTTTTTTTTTTTTTAGGTACGGAACCCTCAAAACTTAAAATATATTTACCTCTTTTTCAGGTGGATTGGCTAACAAACGTATTGAAATCAGAGACACCATTAGCGGAACTTGTCAGATTGTATACTGATGTGCTGCTATCTCTAGAACCATCTCCAACGAAGGTAAGGTTTAGATAACAAAATGAACGAATAAGTCTTTGAATGAATAAAAGGTAACAAAAAATATCAAGTGGTACAAATAAATCAATATCGTCGTTTTTCTCCATTGCTATTTTCCCGCCGAAGGCACCTCAATGCACGCTCGCCTATAATGTCAATTTAGGCGACATTTTACGATGTCCAAATATACTTTTGAAGCGTTCGGTCAAATCAGTCTCTTTTTATGAAATGTCAAAACGACAAGTTCTTTAGGAATGTGTATGGAATAGGAACCTATGACGTCATAGGTCAAATTATTTTATTTATTTATTTATTTATTTATTTAAGGTTCACCAACAATTGCTTACATATACATAAACTGTTATAATAAGAACATGCAAGAATAAAAGTAACAATGTAGCAATCACTTAAAGGTAAACACCACATGTTTTTACAAATAATGAGAAAAAAAAAAACAATACACTAATTAAGACTAAGACATAAGTAATTTCACATTCTATTAATAAGGTAAGACCAAGTTAGAGAGAGTTGATAATTGGGTAGTGAGAGAGCCAAAATGTAGATCGATATTGTCACTGCATTCATTAATGGCCTTGCATATCCTTGCATATGGAGAGTTGGCTCCTAATGCAGTCCTTCTTAAAGGCGAACAAAGTGGTGTGATGGGGCCGCGAGGAATTCTAGAGGGAACCCGAAGCTTGAACAGATTCAGTAACTGTGGACAGTCAATCCTGTTGTTGAAAATTTTAAACGCTATCATTCCGTCGTTTAAGTGCCTACGAGTAGCCAAAGATTTGATGTTAAAATATTTTAATCGACATTTGTATGATTTAATTTTTTTTGCTATGCCATTACGAAATGCAAGGTGCCACAGAAAACGTTTTTGAATTCTTTCAAGTCGCAGTGAATGCACAGAGTAATGAGGCCGCCATACCACACTACAGTATTCTAAGATTGTCCGAATAAGACTGTTATAAATTTGTATCTTTGTTTTGTTATTACGAAAACTTTTGCAATTCCGTAAGACAAAACCCAACACTTTAGATGCCCTTTTTATAATACTATCCATATGTGGAATAAAAGTTAACTTTTTATCATATATAACACCAAGATCTCTTATGGTGTCAACTTCTTCAATTCTATCATTGGCAATGTAGTAATCGTAAGCTATTATTTTTAGATTCCTAGTGAATGTTATGTGGTGACATTTTTTTGTATTTAATTGCATATCATTATTGTGACACCACTGCACAAGTGTATTAAGGTCACTTTGAAGAAGTTTACTGTCCTGAACGGACGTGATTACTCTTGCAAACTTTAAGTCATCAGCGTACATAAATAATTCTGAATGGCAAAAACAGTGTGATATGTCATTTATGAAAAAGTTAAAAAGGACTGGTCCTAAGTGGGAGCCTTGTGGGACACCAGAGGTAATTTTTTGGAGCTTTGACTGAAAACCATTAACTACAACGAAAAAATTCCTTTCAACTAAGTAGGAGCCCAGCCACTGCAGTAAAGATCCAGTAATGCCATATGCCTGTAATTTGTAAATTAAGATTTTATGGGAAACTTTATCAAAGGCTTTGCGCAAATCCGTATATATGACATCAACTTGCCGTGCTGAATCTAAAGCTTTTATTAACATTTCTGTAAATGGTATTAAATTAGTACTTGTTGACCGACGGGCAACGAAACGATGCTGACTATCACTTATGTAAAGCCGGAGATAATTTTGAATGAATGGGCATATTAATGATTCAAACACCTTGGCAAATGATGATAAAATTGAAATCGGCCTATAATTTGAAACCATTGAATTGTCTTCCGTTTTATAAATAGGTACCACCTTTGCAATTTTCCATTTTAAGGGAAATATTCCCGATTCTAGCGACTTGTTATAAATAAGCATAAGTGGTGGAACTAACTCCGCTGCACATGCCGCAATAAAAAAAGGAGGTATACCATCTGGGCCTGCTCCTTTATTGATGTCAATACTTTTTAATTTATTTAACAGGAAGTCGTAATTTATCGATGGATTAATCAAGCCCAAACTATAACTTTCAAGGTGTTGCAAGTACTCAGATCTAATTATGGGGGTTGTATTGTTGCGGCTTAGGCTGTAGACAGAAGAAAAGTAGTCCGCGAACATGTCACATATTTTTGCGCAGTCAGTCGAAGTAGTCAATTCATAGCTCATTGATCTAGGGTATGTACTAGTGCCTCCTCTTTTAATCTTCATGTATGTCCAGAGTAACTTAGGGTTTTTCCTAAGTCCATCTTCCATAACATTTGTATAATTATTGTAACATTCTATGGCCATTTTATCGCAAAGTTTACTTATACGTTTAAGTTCTAGTGCATCCATCGGATTTTGATATTTTTTATAGCGCATTCTTATCTTATGTTTTTCGTTTAACTTTTTGATTAATTTGTTCTGAAACCAGGGTGGATATTTATGCATTTTTGATGATCGGAGTGGTATAAATTGTATAATTACAGTGTTTAAAATGTCATAAAAGTTGTCTAACATTTCATTAACATCACTATGTTGTTTGAACAACTCTTCCCAATTTATTTCTCTCAAATATTCACATATTAACTGATAGTTACCTTTACGAAAGTTTGGCCTTAAGTTAACAGTGTTATAGGAAAGCCCAGCTTCCGTAACAAGAGGAATAAAAATTTCTAGAGGTGGATGGTGTTGATCAACATTACATAAGTGCCTGAAACATTTGGTTACATTACACAGTGAATAAGTTGACAACACAAGGTCAAGTAAGCGACCAGCGGTATTGGTTTCAAAATTAAATTGGTTCAACTTATTAACATATGTAAAGTCCATCAACATGTCAGTTAGATTACAAGATCCTGTCACATTTGCTGAGTTTCGTTCTGATTTCCAGTCTATCTTACCCAGATTAAAGTCCCCTAGAATACATACATGAGAATCTGTTATTTGCTCCAATGCAGCATTACAATTATCTAACAGCGTTTTCAAAGAATGTCGATTAACTGGAGGAGGTAGGTATACTGCGCATAGAGCAACTCGGCGGTCATTATATGTACCAGGCAAGTCTATACTTACCCATAAGTCCTCGCACCCACTCTCCCGGCTTTGCATGCGTTTTGAGTTCAAATTTCTTTTTACAGCTATCAGGCAACCACCACCTTCCCTACCTCGCTTATTAGACGTTTCTCTATCCCTTCTGTGAACATCATACCTGTCATCGAACAACTCGCTGCTAAGTACAGAGCTATTAAGCCATGTCTCTGTGAGGACTATGACATGATAGTCACTGCAGCAGATATTACGATAGAAATCATGAGTTTTCGTTCTCAATCCCCGAGTATTTTGATAGTAAATTTGCAAACTGTTGAATTTTAACAATAAAAAAAAGTATAACATGTAAGTAAATTAATAACAACACTTTATAAACATATGACTAAATTATTCTATTTAAAAAGTCCAAATTTTTTATCAGAATATGATCAGCGTCATCAGTCTTCTTAACGAATATCCTGCCGCTACGAACCCATACATACTTGTATCCCATTTCCTTAGCCTTCAGACGCGTAGCCGCATGTAATGCTTTGTTAGCAGGAGACAAATGTTCAACAACGTAGACAGGTGTTTTAATACCAGCTAATCCGAAATCTAAGCTATTTAGTTTGTTATTGTTGTTCTTTTTATTGTGCTCAATAACAGCGGCTAAAAGTCGGTCACGAGTCTTTGTAGATGCCAATTGCACTACTACAGAGCGCGGGCGTTGGTTACTGTTGTTTACTTTGGCTATACGCGTGGCATGTAAAATCTCATTATCTTTCAGTTCGCAATGAACCACTGATCCTAGTTGTTTAGTAATGTTGTATAAATTTTCTTGCCTGCTTTCCGGTAAACACTGAATTTCCAAGTTATTGGCCCGCGCCTGCTGCTCTAAATAATTCAATCTAAGATTTAAGTCCACCACTGTGCTCTTCAATTTTTCATTTTCTTGATTCAACTTTGTTACAGTACTCTTAAAAGTAATTTGATCAGACTTAAGATGTTCAAACTCTCTAGTGTGAAATGTTAACGATTCTTTCAGTTCTTGTACGTCCTTTTTTATGGGTTCCAGTTCCCTGTTAATTGTACCTATTATCGTGTTATTTATCTGCTGAAGCATTGTAGCGAGTTCCGTTGTAATCACATCTTGAACTATAAAACGCACATCCTTAGCGGTGACAGTGCTGGGAGATGAATTTTGGGCCAATCTTTGGCTTCCTCTTGTCGTACACACATTCCGAATAGGTGTACTATCCTTTTTGGCACTTTTTGGGATAAGACACTTGCAGCCAGGGCATTTCCATTTGGAGTATTCCTCAGATTCACTCGAAATTTCCCGAATAGACAGACATAGAAAGTGAAATGACTTATTGCAGCCCATACAATTAATAAACCCATCAGTTTCCTCTAAAATTTCCTTTAGACAACATCCCCAGGTTAAAGAATTTTGATCCATATTCAAAAATACGATTTAGTAGCAACAAAACGGTTTAAGTAAACAAAGAAATGGTCACTCCAAGCTTAGGCCGCCTTTTGCTTCACTAACGCGAGCTCGTGGAAAGAACGTCGTAAGTGCCGTGCAGAAAGTGTCGCTTACGCGTATTCACTTAGCGACACCCGTAGTTTATTGTTGACGGTAACTTGATACAGATATAAATTGATATCACACAATATTCGATTTAAACACGTTCTATTGGCACTTTTACTACATCAGTTCACTGGTAAAGTTAATCAATAGTAATAACAAACAAAAAAACATCTATAACACTCAATAAAACTTAACAAAAATTAAAACTTTGACGAGCGAAATTACTTAGCGTCACCCGTAGTGAAGTGTTTTTTGACAGTACTGAAATTATTACTTTTAGTATTCGTTTTCATGCATTTAAATTCAAAAACATGTTAAATTGTATAAGAATACTTATTTATACATATATCAGAGCATTTTAGGATTTCTACCATTATCTGATTAGTATAAAATTATTGTAGTCAACTATCCAATCGTTATGGCATCGGTCTCGCAATCGTGAGGTCGCGGGTTCGAATCCTGCTTATTGTACTACCGTCGTGAACCCACTCCTAACACAAGCCATTGAGCTTAATTGGAGGGGTTAACAGCATTGCTAGTAATGTAGGATCCACATGACTGCCTCTGTGGCGCGGTAGGAGTGGGTCCGACTGCTACGCAAGAGGTCGTGGGTTCGATTCACACATGGGACACCATGCACTGCTTTAAATACGTGAATTGACCTCCAGATCGATGAATACTGAACGTTTGAAGATATTATGAACATCCAAACGTAACAATTTTGTAAAATTCACTCGAAAAAAGAGAAATAATGTGAAAAGCCCAAGGAGATCGCAACGTATTTCAAAGGTTTGTTTTTAACTAAGTATTCTTACATCATTATTTGATCGTTTTTTTTTTAATGAAAGCCATTTAACATGTTTTAAATAAAAAAATATATATCAAGTCCATGGATTATTATTGGATTTCAAAATAAGGCATGGAAACTGCAACCGAACAGATCGAGATATCTGCGAGGTTAAGCAATGTTATCACTACTGGTTTATAGAGGGGTGACCGTTTTCGGAAAACGACGATGGTAGTGGTGGGTGGTGATGATGATGATGATATTGATAATGATGACCAGGGATGTTATGGAGCTCCGTAACCGAAACCAAAACTATCGGATATCCGAAATAAAAAAACTATCTATTGACCACTACCACCACCACCGTCATCACCATCATCATCATCATCATCATCATCATCATCATCACCATTGTCATCACATCACATCGTCTATGCCACTTAGTTTATCCAGTGAACGTGGTATAATCACCAGCATATCGAGCTCCCGAGACATAACTCGTGCATTGTTTAGAGAGCTAGATTCGAAAAAAAATATTGTTGTACTCACAGGAACAATAAACAATTTGAAGTAATTTTTATAGGCATTTCTTGCCAATAACTTTACAAATACAATAAATGCATGGTAAACTTTCGCGATTTGTACACATTATTAAAATATATATATTACGGGTCTTAATCGCGTGAATAATTTAAGGTAAGTCTTCCCGTGACCACAGCCGTTGCAATACGGTCGAAACGTCGGGCAATAAACAAGGTATTTTACCTTAAATTATTCACGCGATTAATACCCGTAATATATATATTTTAACAATAAATGCATTTTTGAAAGATAGAAAAATTTGAAATCCAGACTCAGGAATCGAACCCGAGACTTCCGTAGCCAAACCGGGGCCAGAAGCGAACCACCTATCTGGACTATGTTATTAGATTTCGAATTTTTCTATCTCTTGTTGCTCGCGATATTTAGGCCTTCGCAGCGACATCTAGTCGTTAGTTAAAGAACTATCACGGCTTTTGTTATTGCTTCGTTACAGAGAGCATTTTAACAAATTATGAAAAAAATTAAAAATGCATTTATTGTATTACGAGTAATAAACAATTTTCTTCAATATTGAGATTTTTTTATTACTCCTTTTGTATTATGGACATCCTACATTAACGATATGGCCAAACGTCGATGAACATTATCATCACACGTTGACGTTTAAATGTTATTGTCAGTTTTAGTTGGGCATATCATGAAATACCACCATTTAATGATATGGTTGACCACATCGCGAAATGTTTAATTCTACGATCCGACCACGACATATTTGTCGAAGCACCAGGGTGGCCTTATGAGCTATTAGCGGCTCAATATTCGAATTAACATTACCTTGAGCAAGGTAAAGTCCGCCAACAGTTCTAATCATTTTGATTACACAAATGCCACGGCATCACTGACACCACACCCAACTATAAAAATAGCGACGTCTATCGGAAGACGTGTTGTCTTCCGATAGTGTGTGTTCCGCATCGCTACGATCGCTCGATTAAGACTGGCGAATAAGACCGATTGCCCCACTGCCGGCAATTGAAATGAAAACGTGAACGGCCATAATGAGTCAATAGACTTGTTATTTAATCAAAACAGGTGTTAGGTCAACGGAAATGATTTAGCAACCTAAGAAATTCTCCGACATATAGATAGATATAATTATGTAATTCGATAATATTTTTTCAGGTGGTATCAGCCAATTTAAAGTTATGCTCAACCCCAGACGAAGGCATTCTCTTGCTAACAGACTTAAGAACGGATATAGATGACTTTGTGAACTGTATACAAGGTGTTATTGACGCGCCGAGGCAAAATAAAGGTATAGTACATACAAACTAATAATATAAATACCATAGACTGCCTCTGTGGCGCGGTTGGAGTGTATCAGACTGCTACGCAAAAGGTCGTGGGTTCGATCCCCACCCAGGATAAAACTTTGTGTGATGAGCACGATGGTTTATTCTGTGTCTGGGTGTTATTTATCTATAATATGTATGTACGTTGTGTGAGTTGGCCCAAGATATTATTTAGAAATATATAAGTATGTTTATCAGTTGTCTGGTTGATATAGTACAAGCTTTGCTTAGTTTGGGATCTGTTGACGATGTGTGAGTTGTCCCAGGATATTATTATTATAGTAACACCCTTTTCATACGTCCCGGTTTCAATCCGGTACCCGGCGCAAAGTGTATGGCGATGTACGGTAGCTTTCACATGTATCGGTGTCCGTCCGGTTAAAACTGGAACGTGTGAAAAGGACCATCTAACCAGGGCTCCTTCACTCAGTCGTACCTACAGCGATAAATGCGTACACATGCGCGTGGTGCCGGCGCCACTCCGACAGTCGGTTGTCACTTGCTCACCGCTCGCGCAGAGCTCGCGCGTGCGTTATACCTATTCTACACTAACATTAATCAAATCTTTTAAATTAAATAAATAAATAGTAGGTACTTCAAAACTTATTTTTATTTCAATGTCACACATTTTTGCGTTGTATTTTAGACCTACTTAAGTATTCAGATTACCGTATTGTTTATAAATAAAATTAGATTCCTTTTTTATTGAATTAGACACAGTTTAAAATAAATATAACGTTTGATAAAATCCTTTTTACAATAATTGTTACGCGCAGCGGCAAACCGACAACCATAGCGTCACAGCTAGCGCGTCACTCCACGCCAGACAGCGACACAGTTATGCGTTACAGTCCGTCAAATCTAAGAAGTACCGTTTGACAGTTCTGACAATTGAATGATAGGGATGGGATGAAAAAATCGATTACTATAATATCCGAATTTTAAGAAATCAATTGTTATAATTAAATAAAAGAAATGTTTAGGATATTTTTTTATTCACTACTAGTACTAGTATCGTCGTCTTCGTCATCATCGTCATTTAAATTAATGACCAGTTGATTGTCCATTACATTATCAAAGTGTACGTCTCTTTCGAAGTCGTCCATTATTATTTTCTTTGTTTTTTGTACTACTTTACTCCAATCTTCCTGTGTAACTTGGGCACATGCTTCCTTTAATAAACCTTCCATTTTCTTGACACTGAAGGGTGGTTTTGTGTTGTGTCTTGTGTCCTGCGATTTTGCCTATTGACCTAAAAATAATTAAATTAATTTATTTTAGGGTATCTGTGTATTCAGTGCATTATGCGATCGCGCAGTAACGTCGTTAATTTATAACATCAGGCAACAACATTTTTGTGAATGGGTTCTACATACCTTATTTTTATTAGTTTTAGACGTAGAAATAAGACTTAGAAGAAAAAATTGTAATTGTAAAATCAATGGATGTGCTTGTTAAAAATTTGTTTATTTCTCTGTAATATGCAAACCCATACTATCATACACAAAAATAAATGTAAAAAACACTATCCCTGACTCCATTTACTATTTCGACAGCGTTAGCGCGAGAAACCCCGACTTATTTGGGCGCGAAAATCAAAAATCGACAAATCGCTTTCGACAACTTTTTAAAGAAGCAAATATATTTGATTTATAAATACGTATTTTTGGTGAATGGGTTTTATCTCATATTTTACGATTACATAACTATTTAGTTATGTAATCGTAATATGTGAGATAAATCCCATTCACATGAAAAAATATTTGTTTGGTTGTCAAGTGTAATTTGTAAATAATACATTCGATTTTTCGTATATGTAAACGATTTTTTTGCATACAAGTGTATCCGAAGAGTCGCAACACTACGTGCAGTGACCTAACTACGTAACTTTGTAATGAGGTCAAGAATATAACTATTAGAAATTATTTACTGTGTAAATATGTGTTATTTTGCTTTGTTTGAAAGTTTTCAATTACATTTAGATATTAAGAATTGTACATTTTTAGATACAATAATGAAATCTTTCTAAATTCATGGTTTTATGAAAAAGGTTATCGAAACTGAATAATGTACGTATGAACAAAGTTGTTTCGGTTTGAAAAATATGAAACGTCAAACGGTACCTCTTAGATTTGATGGACTGTAGAAGAGAGCGGCAATGTTTAGGTGAATATCGCGGTAGGCACTGAGCGCTTAAGCAAGCTGAATTGCACTTTGTTGCTCGGTGGCAAGAGTCGCTATTCATATTTAATGTTGCGCGAAGTGCATCTGTACTTGTACTATTTATTCTGTGAACTTACAGATATATTTGGGAAGCAGACATTAATTATAGCGTAATAGTAGATTTTATTTACATCTATACAAATATTATAAATCTGAAGAATTTGTTTGTTTGTTTGAACGCGATAATCTCAGGAACTATTGGTCCAAATAAAAAAAATATTTTACTGTTGGATAGCCCATTTACTGAGCAGCAATGAAAAATGTTGCAAAAACGGGAAAAATCTACGTAATGTTGCGCGGGCTAGTAATCTATAAAGTTTCTTCAGACTAAAAATACATGTTATACTTAAGTAACTTACTATAATATTATCATCTATGCGGGCGGAGCGCGGGCGAAGGCGGGATTTTTAAAAAGGGTGGGGGATTAAGAGGTCGCTCTAAATTTAAACATTGTGAACCCGGGAAGGGAATCCGTCCACTCCGACAATGAGACCACGCCCGAGATGTCGAATTTATACTTCTTGTCTAATATTATAAAGAGGTAAAGTTTGTGAGGGGGTAATCTCGGATGACATTTTCCGCTGACTGTTTAAAAGACAGGAGTGACAGATGACAGCAAATTGTGAATAAAAAATACTAACTTTTAATTTTAATTTAACAAAACAATTATGCTAATTTATGACTCGAAATCAAAATATCTATGTTTATTTAAACATAAATTTTGTTTTTTATCGACTTTCTTAATTTATTGTTCACTCTCTCGCTCTCGCTCTACCCCGCCCCGCGTTAGTGGAAACGCACCCTAAGATGTGAGACTAAATGTCACCATGAGTAAAATGCACAAGATTTTGTATCAGCGCTTGAAAAACAAACACGGGAGGTGATTTTACTATAACCTACAGTGAAATTAGTCTCGAGAAATTTTTGCATATGTAGTGGTGTGTATGTTACTTAGATATTAGAGCGCGTTTCCACTATATCGTTCTGGCCCTTACAAAAATGTTTCAATATCCTAACATTACTATTTAATTTAATACTTATCCCTAGCAACACTCTGATTTTTGTTTTCAATAAAAACAAGTTTTTATTTTAAAGAAAAAGGTTTTGACTTTATTAAAAAAAATATGTCATTCAATTTCACGTCCTTGAGCAAACGACAAGGCGACTACCGTGAAACAATAAAATATCGTGTCGTTCTTTAGATGATAGTAGTTTAGCTATAGGTAAAAAGTTTTGACCATAATAATTACGAAACAAAACAAATAAATAAATCGTCACTTGATAGTGGAAAGTGGAAACACGCACAAAACCAGAATAAACCAGTTTACTCTGTCCGCAGGTGCCACGTGCAGTCTGACGTCAGTCGCTTGATACCGTTAGAACATAAAGCACGCATTTCATTAAAAAATTATAATTATTAGATACGTAGTAGTTCCATTGTGAAATTTTGTATTTGTTGATTGTTGTTATTGTTTGTTATTATTGTTAAAATATTTGTTGAAGTGTTTAATTTCAAGTGTGTAAGTGTTGTAACTTTATATTGATAATTCAAAATGGCTCCAGTGTTAAAACATGGTCGAGGCAAGCCTTTGACTTCTCAAACTAAGGAAGTTTTGTACTGTTTGTACAAATATTTCGAAAATGAGTGTAATAACAACCCGAGCAGTATTATGACCCCCACTCAATTAGTTGCTAAATCAACAGGAATTTCAATAGCATCCGTCAGAAAGGTAGTATCAGAAAGCAAATGTCGTCCTTCAGATCAGGAAGTAACATTTAAATCTCCTAAAAAGAAACCGAATCGTAAACCTACAATAGTAATCGATAACTTTGATCAAGCAAGTTATCAGAAGAACAATTCATGACTTCCACATCACAAATAAAGAAGTTCCCACTTTAAAAACTTTGCACTCAAAATTGAAAGAAGATATCGATTATAAAGGTTGTGTCAGCACGTTACGAAAACACGTCATGTCATTAGGTTTTAATTGGAAGCAAACAGAAGATAACCGGAAACTTCTTATGGAAAAACACGAAATTAGATACTTGCGAATTAATTATTTGATGAAAATTGCTGAATATCGTGAACAACGCCGACCAATTGTTTACACCGACGAAACATATATACATACATCACATACCCTCTCGAAATCTTGGTCAGATGGAAGCACTTCAGGTTTGAAGCAACATATATCGAAAGGCAACCGCTTAATCATTGTTCATGCCGGTGGTATCGATGGCTTTATACCAAATGCATTGCTTATGTTTAAAGCCGACCAAAAAAGTGGAGATTACCACAACAATATGAACTATGACAACTATTCAAGGTGGATTCAAACTCAATTAATACCCAACTTACAACCAAATAGTGTTGTTGTTGTTGACAACGCACCATATCATAACTCAATACAAAATCCTGCACCGAATAGTAATTCTAGAAAACAGCAAATGATAGACTGGCTGACATTTCGAAACATTGAGCATTCATCCACGTTGCTTAAGCCTCAATTATATGAACTGATTCTGCAAAACAAGGCGAGATTTATAGAGTACAAGATATACGAAATATTACGACAGCACGGTCATACTGTGCTGCGTTTACCACCATACCATCCGGAGTTTAATCCTATAGAAAAAATATGGGGGATAGTGAAAACATATGTCGCAAAAAAGAATGTCGCAATGAATATGAAGGTTATAATGTCATTAGCTGAAGAAAAAATGAACGCCATGACTGTAGAGGAATGGAGAAAAGTTTGTTTGCATGCTATTGAGGAGGAAAGCAAATATCGGGGTAGAGACGCAGCTTTAGACACAATATCAGAACGAATCATAATTAATTTAAATAATTCATCTGATGAAAGCGAGGATGGGGATGATTGTGATATGCCTGGGGTTGATGAATTATTAGAATAAAACATTTATGGCCGGAGAACACCTAATTCATACACGTCTTCACTGAAGTGAAAACCGGCATTCAATGCTTGTAATGTTTGGAACTGGCTTGTCTGCCTCATACAGTTCCATAGATTACAATGCGGTGGATACACATTTTCACGACCGTATTAGTACGTAGTGCGTATGCGTAGACGTGCACGCATTTGGTGTGCTCCAGCCACAAACGTATATTACCTTTAAAACAATAAAAACTAAAAATAAAATGTTGTTTTTTTTATTTGCTGACCATACACTACTACAAACGCAAAAATTTCTTCAAGCTAATTTACCTGTACATGATGTTTTCACAGAGGTACTTCTACCAGCTACTCTGAGGGAATTCGGAAGAGCTGCTTACGCCCCCCTAAGAGAGTTACTGCCCAAATATACTGAAATGCAAACACAGTTACTGATTGAAAACTTACAGGATCCACAGTTGAAACAGGTGAGTGTGTATGAGATATGAAAGAGAGCGAGATTTATGATTTTAAAAAGGGTGGGGGTTTAATAGGTCGTCCTAAATTTTAATTATTAATGTCTAATAGCGTTCGCGGTAATAATAAATGATAAATGTCAGTGCTTGTAAATGTAAATATGGGACTTCATCAACAAAATTGGCTCGTGGCTTGCCTCTGTGGCGCGGTGGGAGTGTGTCCAACTGCTACGCAAGAGTTCGATTCCCACACGAGACACCACTTTGTGTGATCCACAAATTGTTGTTCCGAGTTTGGGTGTACTTTGTGTCCGTGACTTGTATGTTTGTAAATTCCCGATACAGGGCTTGTACCCTACTGAGATTTGAGATCTAAATGGGTGCCTAGAAAAATATTTTTAAGTAAATTTAAAACACTATTTTTTAAAACACATTTGCTTTTTAAATTGGAACAGTCTTTTCTCAAAGCAAATAATCTATTGAACCTAAACATTTGACTTGGGTAGTTTTTTTTACCAACAAATCAAATATTTAGAAAAATATTAATAATAATACCATGGGACAACTCACACAACGCCATCTGATCCCAAACTAAGTAGAACTTGTACTATGGCAACCAGACAACTGATAAACATATATTTGTAAATACATACATATCATAGATAAATAACACCCAGACACAATAGGTCATCGTGCTCATCACACAAAGTTTTATCCTGGGTGGAGATCGAACCCACGACCTCCGGCTTAGCAGTCAGGGTCACTAACCACTAGACGAACAGGCCACAATAGAGCCTTACAATATAAAAACAACCCCCGCTCGCACTTGATAATGAAGGCGAACATATGTAGGCTCGGCTTTATTGTTCGGTATATGCTTCCGAACCGAATGTGCTGATCCGCTTAATATGTATGTAGTGTGGTGGATGTGTCGAGTGATCGAACATCTCACATGACACCTAATGATACTTGTGAATACTTTGCTTTGACGTTCTTTTAAAAGAGAAAGTAGGCAGATGGCCTGAAATAAATGCTACTTGCATTTATTGAATTATTGTAAACTTTAAATCTAGCTGACCCGCGCAACTTCGTATGCGTAATTTTTTCCCGTTTTCGCAACAATTTTTATTGCTGCTCCTCTCCTATTGGTCGTAGCGTAATATTATATAGCCTATAGCCTTTCTCGATAAATTTGCAATTCGGACCCGTAGTTCCTGAGATGATTGTGTTCAAACAAACAAACTCTTGAGCTTTATAGTATAGTGTTAGAAATATCAGACGAGGTGCGGCTTAGCATAGCTTCATCGTGACGTAGAATCACCTGAGCGGTGGGGAGAGCGCTGCGAGCGCTGCTCGGAGCGACGTATTCTTATGGGGGCATTACACTGGGAGAATTAATTATTTAGCACAACGTACATAGCGACACGATCGCCAGCCTCGCTCTTCCGCACACAACTATTACTTCACAGTGCGCAGGTCAAAATAAAGTAGAATATTCGTTCGTACATATATTAGATTACGAACGCCATGACTATGACAATACGAAAATGTTCGTTTTGCATTTTTCCGCAACTTTAAGATTAATTTGCGGGATCATATTAAGACATATCCTTAAATTTCTTTATTTCATGTACTAGAAAAACTCTTTGACTAGTGACACAATAGAGCCGAACCCTGTTTCGCGTAATCTACCCTTAAGCCTATAATTGTTATTATGGTTTCTTTAGAATAAAAGTGGTTTTATTATTGATACTTCCTTTTTTTTTATAAAGTCAATGCCGCTTGTGGTTTACAAGAATAGATGATTTATTTTAAGCTAGAATCTGTCTTGATATGAATACACAATTAGTACAGGGAAGTTGGTTTTTGATGCGGACCTGGTACCAGCTCTATTCACTGGTACCAAGGTCACGCTTCAATAGCAAGCCTTATTATAAGCGTTTATATTTTTCCCAGGAGGATCTCGTAGAACAATCTAGAGCCATATTAGTGGTAGCTGAGCGGTGCGAGGTATGGTTGTCTACAGCTCATAGTAAAGCTAAGAAGATCGCTGGAGAAGCTATGTATGCTGTTTACATGCCAGCTGTTGAGGTATGTGTATGTCGGAGATAAGTTATCGCTATTTGATTTTAGGTGCAGTAACATCTGTTTTTTTTATACTTTTAAACATACTCGTACATCTTATAAATACATACAGTTTGACTGCAAGTGTATTGACTCACAGGGACATGGCCGCCGGTAGATGGCGTGACTTTCTTTTGACGTTTACATTTGAGCTGAGCGGTCGAAGCAAAAGCCACGTCTCTAGTGGATTTGTAGCTATTTAAAATCGTATGTGCAATGTGTTAGCGTTTACATAGTAAAAGTTTAGTAACAGCGTTTTAACTAGCGAATGTTTTTTTTCTTCTGCTGTTATATTATGAAAATGGAACGATTAACAAAGACAAAACATTTATTGGTTAAAATGCTGTTACTAAAGTATTAAAGAGTTTTTATTATTATTGTGCCCCTTTGCCGATAAAATATAATTATAAAGAAATCCTTTCGCTTACTTTTAGGTACCTCTTTACCAAATAATATCAAAATTAGTACATTGTTATTTTGTAAATTCAATTATCTTCAATGTATCAAGGAAAAATGTTATGATTTTCCTAAATGTTTAACAGAACTTCATCTCAACTCTATCGAACCTGATATCATCACATAGCCGTCGCATCGAGACCGCCTTTCTAACAGCGGTCACCAGCGGTCAAATGACGGGTGTACTGTCTCCCAGCTTCCCGGCATCGTTGGTGCTGGAATCAGCGGTCACTACCGTGCTAGATACACTGGCTAAGGGACTGAGGGATGAAGGTAAGGATAGAGACTACCTTCCTAACAACGGTCACCAGCGGTCAAATGACGGGTGTACTGTCTCCCAGCTTTCCGGCGTCGTTGGTGCTGGAATCAGCGGTCACTACCGTGCTAGATACACTGGCTAAGGGACAGAGGGATGAAGGTAAGAATAGAGACTACCTTCCTAACAACGGTCACCAGCGGTCAAATGACGGGTGTACTGTCTCCCAGCTTTCCGGCGTCGTTGGTGCTGGAATCAGCGGTCACTACCGTGTTTGATACACTGGCTAAAGGACAGAGGGATGAAGGTAAGGATAGAGACTACCTACCTAACAACGGTCACCAGCGGTCAAATGACGGGCGTACCTACTGTATCCCAGCTTCTAGGCGTTGTTGGTGCTGGAATCAGCGTTACTAATCATATTATAAAGAGAAAAGATTTGTATGTATGTTTGTAATGAATAAACTCAAAAACTACTGGACCGATTTCAAAAATCTTTCACGGGAACTGGAACTACGCGGGTGAAACCGCGAGGCGTCCGCTAGTTGATTATAAAAACTGGTAAAGTAGTCAGGGTCACTAACCACATGACTAATATTTTTTTTTTGTTTTTGCAATTTTTTCACATATAATAATAATATCGGAACTTAATCGCATATTGTATTTTCAAAAGTTTTTTTTTTAATTTGCAGAAGTGGTACCAGCGGGTCCGTTGGACGACCTACCAACTCTTCTACTAGAGGCCGAGGTTCGAAGCCGGCTTGCATCGTTCAGGAATGAACCTGTAGCCTCCGTGGCAGTGTTACGGCGGACTAAGGATCAGCTGAGGACGTTAGCTAGAGCCGTGTTGAGGAATCCCGTGGATTTGCAGTTAGGTAAGGTCTTAGAATAGTGCCACCTCATTTCTTCTAGTGGGTTTAATGTAGGCGACTAAGACAGTCACACCGCAGGAGGCATCCGAGGAGTACTACATCCCAGGATCTATAATAAGTAGGTTCTACTGGGGAAACTCACAATCAGAAGTGGGATCACATTATTTGATTTTTAACCAACTACAAAAAAGAGGAGGTTCTTAATTCGGATGTTTGTGTTTTTTTAATGCATCCGTCATATATAGACGATTTTTAGTTTTTTTTTTTGTTCGTAAGGGGTTTACTCCGAAATGATCTTATATACATTTCGTAAAGATCTGATGATGATTATTGTTTTTAAATATTCGCATATTAGATATATTTCGGGACTTAATCGCGTGAATTATTTAAAGGTACGAACCTTTTATTTACCCGACGTTTCGATCGAATTGCACCGATCGTGGTCACGGGTCGACTGATGGCAGCTTAGCAATGTCTCCGTGAGGCGCGGAGTTTTTCAACTACCCTCGCCTGGTCTTGATAATTTGTACTGTCGGTACTTCTACACACTACACTTACAATGTCTTTACACTGAGGCGCGGTGTCGTTACGGCTACGATTGCATTTGCTGATAACAGGGTTACAAGATGGTGAGAGCCATCCATCTTCTCGGTTGAAATTTTTGTACTTCTTGATCTCAACCGCCTCGCGTACTATTCTGATAATGAGTTTCGTAGACAGACAACTTAACTCGTCAATAAATGCCAGCAAATTAACCGTGTTTGAAGTGGATTAGATGTTCTTTGTAAAAAACATTTTATTCTGGTCATTCATCTACCCACCATCTACATCGGCTAATACTAGAGACATGATACTTGTACGTCCCCCCTCCCCGCGACCTCGATGTGTACGGCGCGGCGTTCACAACACCGTCAGAAAAACCTACATAACTACTTGTTTTTTTTAAACTTTCGCGATTTTTATACATATTAGATATATTTCGGGACTTAATCGCGTGAATTATTTAAAGGTACGAACCTTTTATTTACCCGACGTTTATTAAAACGTATTTTAAACGTCGGGTAAATAAAAGGTAACCTTTAAATAATTCACGCGATTAAGTCCCGAAATATATCTAATAACTACTTAAGTATAATACCTATGATAACATAAAAAATACCCAAATGTAGGTACAAATATGAAGATTCTAATGATATATTTTAAAAACTTAATCGTGACAATCGCTTAAAACGGGGAAAAAAATTATCCGCCATTTTTCCCGCGTCAACAAACAACGATATTTAAAGACTGAAATTAAACTTAATTTAACTTTAAATTCTAATGTGTGGATTTTATTGTGATGTATACTTGTTTAAGTTAATTCTGATGTATAATAATCTAAGAATAAAAATATAAAACTTACAACATAACATCCAGTACGTCAACAACACTTAGTTCACTCACACACGCAACGAGGAACACACTGATGAAATATTAAAAAAATGTGTGGCACTCGGGGACTGCCGCGGTAAAGCTATTGCATAGCATTTTTATCAACTTTAGCAATTAAAAAAAAATAAGATTTTTTTTTTTTTTTTTTTTTTAATTATAAAAAAAACCATGTTTTTAATTATTTTTTTCTTTATTTTTTTTTTTAATAAAAATAAAGCAATTGAAAGTTCTGCTATTCACCGATAGATGGCGCAACTAAAAAGTATATCACCGCTGTGCCGGTCGGAGTGGGGGGTGGTAGGTTATTTTCGTTACGGAATTTCTGGATTCGGTCTCCACGCTCAAGGCCCGCGATAGAAGCTATGCAATAGCTTAAATAACATCATATAAACATTTTAGACGGCCACCTAACTTTTTTTAGTTGAACTTTATAACAAGTTATCGTTCTCAAACGTCACATTGTTCAAGTAATTCGTAAGATTTAAACAAAATGCCGCTATTTACAACCTCGTCATATAGTATCGTACTGGTTACTATATCAGCCGCACGCGTACTAGATTACTTGCTGTTTGGCTGATATACGAGCCACTGACACTTAGTGGCTACAGACCGACAGTAGTAGCGTCTCTTAACCTCGCAGATATATCGTTATGCTCGTTCGCTTCTGTAGAAATAGACTGGACCTGGCGTTCTTTCAAATATGAAGTAAATACAGGCTGAAAACCGTGAGAAAGACAAAAACACTCGCGCGACCAATAGTACAGTGGGATCAACGTAACTAGGCCGGACTGAAGTAGGCGACAAGTGGTTGTGCAGATGCATTTTTTGGAAGTAAATGGTGACAGGAAGCGGGGGGCGGGGGCGGTAACTAAACCAAGAGGATTAGAGATGCGATTACGCATTACATTGTCATAATTAGTATTACTAATCTATGTTTTTTTGTAGATATTTTGGTAAAGAAATGGTTTTTCAAAGTTTCTTTATTATTTACTGTAACTGTTCTAAATTGAAACTTTTATGAACTCATTTAAATAGTGTTTTTATATTGTTGAATTAAAATGTTGTTAGTATTTTTAATCGATTAATCGTTTTCGTAAGTAATTTTAGGGTCGCATCTCTATGACAGGCGCGAAAGTGATAAAAACCTAACTTCAATCCGGTCAAGTTACGTTGATCGTACTGTAGTCTCTTTTTAAAAGTTTGATTCACGTCACAGTCATGTCATGACACTTTGACATTACAGAAAAAAGACAGGTATTGTCCAAACAGTGGCGTTGTCTCTTTCTAAAGAGTGGTGTGAGGTTATGGCGCAGTCTAGTTTCTATGTCAATGGTTGCCACTGAGTTAGGGACTCCTTTATCTGTATATTAGCTGTCTCGCGCAACTTCGTCTGCGTAATTTTCCCCCTTTTTGCAACATTTCGCATCGCTGCTTCGCTCCTATTAGTCACAGCGTGATGTTATATAGCATATAGCCTTCCTCTATAAATGGACTATCCAACAAAAAAAATAATTTTCAAATCGGACCAGTAGTTCCTGAGATTAGTGCGTTTAAACAAACAAACTCTTCCGCTTTATAATATTAGTATAGATTAATAGGTGAAAGTCACTTGTTCACTGGTCGACTTTTAATATATTTGTTTGTTTATTTACATTGCAGACAAAATACCACAATTGTCAGTATGGAGCAACAACGATGCCTTGGCAACGGACCTGCCGGACTTTGCTTTATCACCGCAGGAGTATATTACAGAGGTAACTGTGCAGGAAATTTATAATAGCTTTTCTCGCGTTAATTTTCATTTTAAGTGAAATTTGAATCACCCGTTACACACCGTTTTCAAAAAATCCTTTTCTAGCGGATGTCTATCTCGTGAATTAAAGTGTTTAAAAATTTTAAATTTACAACTATCCATATTAATATTATAAATGTTTCACGCTCAAACAGCTAATCCGATTTAGGTGAAATTTGGTATGGAGATAGTTTGAGTCCTGGGGAAGGACATAGGATAGTTTTTATCGTGATAACCGACATTAAATAAATATGATTATGATTAAAAGTCAATAATTAGACGACCCTCAATTATAATGTCATAACTGTGTATAGTGTATTCCTTATAAAGGACATTTTTTTTATTATAAATTACTTTGGTAAAATATGCAACCTCCAGCCTTAAACTATTGCTAAGATTAACTTTTATGGCTTTTGTTATTGCTTCGTTACAGAGAGAATTTTTAACAAGTTATGATGTTTCTTCAAATTTTTCTTTGAAATGCAATTATTGTATTAATTGGCAAGAAATGTCTATAAAATTACTACAACATCATTCTACTTTGTTTGAAGCATTTAGTTTTAAAGTTTCTAAAAAATACACTTACACAACTTTATAGTCATTTAGCCTATTTGTTCACTCCCATCGCATTAAAATTTGTGAAGTCAGTGGGTACTTGATAATAATAATATGATAATATCTCGGGACAACTCACAAAATGCTATCTGATCCCAAACTAAGCAGAGCAACAACACTGATAAACATACTTATATATTTCTAAATACATACATATTATAGGTAAATAACACCCAGACACAGAATAAACCATCGTGCTCATCACACAAAGTTTTATCCTGAGTGGGGATCGAACACACGACCTCTTGCGTAGCAGTCGGATGCACTTTCACCGCACCACAGAGGCAGGCATATTTAATGATATATTTGATTTTCAGATTGGTCAGTATTTAATGACGTTGCCGCAGCATCTAGAATTGCATCTTTCTGAGAAACAGGCGCCTTTACAGTTCCTAGCTGATGTAAGTATTATATTAAGCTGTTCGGTACTTTTGTTAATATATCAAACACTTTTTTTTTATATTAGACTAGCTGCGTCTACTACGTCTGCGTACATTTTCCCCGTTTTTGCAACATTTCTCATTGCAGCTCCGCTCCTATTGGTCTTAGCTTGATGTTATATAGCCTATAGCCTTAATAAATGGGCTATCCAACAGTAAAACAATTTTTTAATTCGGATTAGTAGTTCCTGAGATTAGCGTTCAAACAAACAAACAAACTCTACAGCTTTATAATATTAGTATAGATTTATTTTTATTGTAGTCAACAACATGTCATTTTATTTTGTATATTTTTTCAGGTATGCACTCATACATGCGAAGTGTACGCAGAGAAAATTCTTAACATTAGGAATATGGATGCACTTGGAACGAAGAGATGTCTGAATGATATTGGTAAGTTTATTTATACAACAAGTTTATGCCTGAGGCTCTGCCCGCGTGACAATATACGCTATTGCTCAGGTCCTTAGGAAAGTAGCGTGATGATATATAACCTATAACTTAATCCGTATATAAGAGATTATGCTCCTAAAATTTGAACAGAATCTGTCCAGTACTTTTTGCGCCAACCACGAACAAACAAACAAACAGACTCGAAAAAAACTAAAATATTAAGCATGGTTTTGGATTCAAAAAGCGGCGGTAGCCTAATGACTAAGGCATCGGTCTCGCAATCGTGAAATCGCGGTTTCGAATCCTACCCATTATACTACCGACGTGAACCCACTCCTAACACAAGCCGTTGAGCTTAACTGGAGGGGTTAACAGGATTGCTAGTAATGTGGGACTCAATCCCACATTACTAGTTAAAAAAAAATAGTCGATCTAGGTTAGTTTTATTAACATATTTATCTTCAATATATAGACTTTTTGACAATATATAGATATTTTACAATTTTATAATAGTACTAGCTGTCCCGCGCAACTTCGTATGCGTAAATTTTCCCCGTTTTTGCAACATTTCTCGTCGCTACTCCGCTCCTATTAGTCGTAGCGCGTATATAGCCTATGGCCTTCCTCGATAAATGGTCTATCCAACAAAAAAAGAATTTTTCAAATCGGACCAGTAGTACCTGAGATTAGCGCGTTTAAACAAACAAACAAACAAACTCTTCCGCTTTATAATATTAGTATAGATTTATATAATAAAGAATGAATAGAAGACGTTCATCTAAATTTTATTTATTTATAAACACGACTATGAAAAGATTGAAAAAGATACATATACATACGTCTAGTAACATAGTCCAGGTACGTGGTTTGATTCCGGTCCCGGTTTGGCTACGGAAGTCTCGGGTTCGATTCCTGGGTCCGGACTTCAAATTTTTCTATCTTTCAAAAATGCAATTATTGTGTTTGTAAAACGACTATGATAGCTTGCCAATCAAAAAGTCTGTCTGTCCCTAATGAGGAACTTGTTCCCTTGACTGCCTCGGGTTGACGACTGCTGCTTAAGATGTCGTTTGTAAAATTCCCCGCGACATAGGGCTTGTTTTGTTTTGAATACATTAATAAACACATGAGTTATTAAAAGTATCGTAAAATTTTCAAGTAAATAACAACTCACACAATGCTATCTGATTCCAAACTAAGCTGAGCTTGTACTATGGAAACCAAACATACTTATATATTTCTAAATACATAAATATTATAGGTAAACAGTGTACTAGTAGTTTTTTTTTTAATTACATGCACTCAGTATTATCTATATTAATATTATAAAGCTGAAGAGTTTGTTTGTCTGAATGCGATATTCTTAGGATCTACTGGTTCGAATCGAAAAAATCTTTAACTGTTGGATAGTCAATTTATCGTGGAAGGCTATAAGCTATATAACATCACGCTAAGACCAATAGGAGCAGAGCAGCAATGAAAAATGTTGCAAAAACGGGGAACATTGACGCAGACGAAAGCTAGTGTGTTATAATGACTCTTGAATTTGACCACATCTTTCTGTTAAGAGGGCTTAACACTGAGAGGATTATTTATTTAACGCTACGTACACAGCGACACGATTGCCGGCCTCGCTCTTCCGTACACAACCATTACTTCACAGGAGCTCAGGTCAAAATAAAGTAGAATATTCGTTCGTACATATGTTAGATTACGAACGCCATGACTATGACAATACGAAAATGCTCGTTTTTGCATTTTTTCGCAACTTTAAGATTTATTGCGGGATCATATTAAGACATATCCTTAAATTTCTTTATATCATCTACTAGAAAAACTCTTTGACTAGTTACACAATTTTTTTCGTGTCCTAATATTTAGGTTTTCTATATACATTTTTGAGAGAGCCGAACCCTGTTTCGCGTAATCTACACTTAAGCGTTTTAGATATAAATTAACCTTTTTTTTCGACAGTGTACCTCTCAAGCGTGGTAGAAGATCTGGGCAGCACCATCACTCCTGCGCTCAGAAACTTAGAGAAGTCACTGAGAGCGGCCACCCCTAGCCAACCTACTGAACCATAGTTTTACAAATAGATACCGAATATAATATTTCTTTATCAATGATATGGTTTATGTATGTTATTTATTTAAAAATTAATGAATGTAAAATACTTATATAAATAAAGTGCTTAGATGTAATGTTTTTTTAACTACTAACTGCAAACCTTATCCTACCTTAAGGCGTACCCCGAAATCCTAATAGATAGACTTAGACTGCCTGTCCATTGAAACGGAGCGAGGCGGAAGCGGAGAAATGGAGAAATATTAACCAATAGGGTTGAGTAATATCTCCAGTTATAAAAATGGCGGCAAACTGACATGTCGCCATTTTTACAGGTCCGTGTTTAACTTGTTAAACAGTGTAAAATATGTGGTAACTGGAATAAATGAAAGAGCGGGACTTTGTGATTAAAAAAAATAACGAAAGAACGAGACTTTGTGATTCAAAGAAAAAAAAACGAAGACTTTGTGATTCAAAGAAAAAAAAAGAAAGAACGGGACTTCGTGATTCAAAGAAAAAAAAAACGAAAGAACGAGACTTTGTAATGTAGAAAACTAGAGGGGAGAAGCAATAGTGACATATCAGTTGGCCGCTATTTTCAAAACTCTAAAAAAATAATAATATCTTCATAATTTTTTTAATTAATAGTAATAGGTGTTGCCAAAAGAAACAACGCATATATAAAAAAATGTTTATTTACTTATTCACAAAAATACAAATTTTAAACATTTCTGGTAACATAAAATGGCAGCATATTCTTATTAAAAGTACATTTTATTACTTACAAGTAAATACATTTAATGTTCATTTAATTAAGTATATGTTCATATAATTACATTAAATTATTTTTAAATAATTAAGTACATCATCATCAGCAATTCGGAGGCAATATTTATAATGCTAAACTGTTTATTTACAATAACAGTTTGATTTCAAAAATTAAGTATTCTGTTATACAAAGTAAGCTGTGAACCTAATATTAATAAAAACAAATTACGAAAAATAATAAATCTTAAAACTAGTTTTATTATCTTTGATAATGTCTAGATTCGTAATCCGGCATTTAAAATTGAAGCAAAGAACTGTCAAAAAGTACGGTCAAATGGACGTACTTTTTGACAGGTAAGAAGACTGAAGACATGTTCTAGCCATAGTTATTCTAGCGCGCCATTTTAAATAGTAGCTTCATTTTTATAGGCTTACTGAAAGAATGCTCTATCTAGACATTATGTAATCAAACTTTATAACCTTATTTGCCTGAACAGTGCACAAAAGTCTAAAAGATTTTTAATCTGTGTGCCTTATTACATACCTTTTATTAAATACCTTTTCCCGGTACAATTATTAAACTATAGCTATCTTAATAAAAGGATCTCGAGTTTGGTTTTTTTTTTAATGAATTGGTTTCCAATTTTTCCATTTACACAATTAACTTTTAAATAAAAGAAACGAAAAATATTTGCAAATTACAACCATGAAAGAATATTGGTAGTATTTTTTAACAGCCGACATACGGCTAAAAAAAAAGTTTCCCGCTAAAATTCCTGTCAAAACTGACACAAAAAAAATCTTACAAAAACACGTTCGGATACACACTGAAATTGTACTAAACAAATACGAATTTAGACAAAAGAGCCATTATGATTATAGTTATAATAGAATGGACATTACGGGCGCCATAACCTGTGGCTGCACTAGTACATTGGTCCAGATGTTCAAATAATTGCATGTAATTCCTAGCGGGTTCGTGCGATGCGGTGAGAGAAGGCTCTGTAAGGTCTATAGTTGTATCTTTGAATAACAAATCGCTGATACCATTGAAGGCGGAGAATATTTCCAAGTTGATAAGTTGACCGCCAACATCAGCTCCGTATCCGAAGTAAACGTCAAGCGAGTCCAATAGAACGTTCAGGGCGTTGTAGAGAGCGTCACCTCTGAAAAAATAGACATTATTTTTATGAATCATTTCTGAGTCCAGGAAAATTGAGGGCCAATTCACGTGTTTAAAGAGCAAGAATAGAATAGTTTTGTAAATTTTAAGTAAAGTTTAAATAACATAATACCTATAAAAATAAAACCTAACACCCCCCACTCCGCCTACCATGTAGCTCGGCCGAGCGTTCGCTTAACGTATATGTATATGGTACGACTGTACGAAGCTCGCACGGATCGAGACGAGCTGCTCCGAAATGTAATAAAAAGTGTTTTTTTTTTAATTGCATAAGCTGATAAAAAATGCTATGCTTTACCGCGGCAGTCCCCGAGTGCCACAAATGTTTTTTTTTGGCCGGAATCATTCGCGGGCGTCCCCAGAACAACCTGCCAAAGTTTCATCACAATCTGATCAATGGTTTCGAAACGCTTAGAGGACATACAGAGAGACAGAAAAACAAACATTCGTTTTTATATATATATAAATAGAAGAAGGCTTTGTTGTCAACAACAGTGCCTGTTTTTCATGACAAAGTTTTTTTTATTCTACCTTCTGAAAGAGCTCAAGTTAATAAAGGATTCACACGAGACTTTTGTTCAAAATTAAAAAATGAGAAAAAAAATGAAAAGCTCTTGGTTGCTAGTTGTTTTGAAGACGTACCTTCTGGTCAGAACCTCAGCGTCCACCACGTAAGCGAGCAAACATCCATCATTGATGTTGATACCAGGGTTGATAGCCAAGGAGTTGTTACGGCACAGGGCGCGGAACTGGTTCGCTTGCAGACCCAGAGATGTCAGGTGAGCTGGGAAAATAGCATTAAAATAATGTTAAACAACAGGTAACCTAGATATTAAGCATTACGACAAGCGCTTCCGAAAATATTATTCCTTTAGCGCACACAGCGACACGGCCGCCCGCCTCGCTCTCATGCACACAACCATTACTTCACAGTGCGCAGGAGTGCAGGTCAAAATAAAGTCTGTACCTATATTCACGGAACTTCAAGATTTTTTACGAGTTTATATTCTGACATATCGCTAAATTTATTTTTCATTTACTAGAAGAACTATTTGGCTAGTCACACATTTTTGTTTCCTCATTAGATATGATATAAGTTTTTTATATAAATTTATGACAGAGCGGAACCCTGTTTCGCGTAATTACACCCTTAACTGTTGGTCTTTAAATGAATGACCGTTTACAAATTGCAATCTTAATTAACAAATTCGAATGACTAACGGCAGGTCTCAGTAATCTATCTATCGATGGATTTGGCTACTAGAGGTATATATTTGACATAAGGTTCCATACAAAACATGTCAAAATTCTACCTCTAGTAGCCAAATCCATCGATAGATAGATTATTGAGACCGGCTGTAAATTAATGGGGAAAAAATACGGTAGGTGAATACTTCAATCAACTGAAACGAGTAAATGAACTATTACGTAGGTAATATGATTACCTTTGCTTCAATTAACGGAATCGAAACAATTCCCAATCGATCAAAAGACTTCTATAATGGGAAAGGTATTCCAATATCCAGGTAAAATCAAACTGTACGATGGCAAACTAATGGGAAAATGCCCAGTGTCTTGGACGCGAATCCATCGATAAGTAATCTATGGATAACTTACATGAAATGCTTCTCATATTCAAGAAAGCAACATCATTGTCGGGATCTGCGAGACAGGCCAGTGAACCGTTGTTACCGAAATACAAGTTTGAGTAGTCCCAAGCGCAAGTGCCGTCTGAAAAAAAAGAAAATTAGTTTGTTTTAGAAAACTAACCCATTACAAGTTAAAGTGGGGAGGAGGCATTTGATTAACACTCCACCGATCGGGTAGTTCCCATTTGTTCTGGTGAACATGACGTCAAAGGACAAAAGAACACATTTATTTTCCTTTTATTCCATAGAATGATTAACTCTTCACCCGAGTCGCCATAGAACAAACTGGGTATCAATGATGTTTTGTTACAAGCGCTCAGCAAACGGCACCTTCAAATTTAGACAATTGAACAAATTACAATAAATGCATTTTTGAAAGATAGAAAAATTTGAAATCCAGACTCAGGAATCGAACCCGAGACTTCCGTAGCCAAACCGGGGCCAGAAGCGAACCACCTATCTGGACTATGTCACTAGATATCAAATTTTTCTATCTCTTAATGCTTGCGAGTTAGGCCCCCGCAGCGCCATCTAGTCGGTAGTTAAAGAACTATCACGGCTTTTGTTATTGCTTCGTTACAGAGAGCATTTTAACAAATTATGATGACGCAGGCCGAATATTGAAGTAATTTTTATAGGCATTTCTTGCCAATTACTTTACAAATACAATAAATGCATTTTTGAAAGATAGAAAAATTCAAAAATGCATTTATTGTATTTGTAAAGTAATTGGCAAGAAATGCCTATAAAAATTACTTCAATTGAACAAATTGTCTAAATTTGAAGGTAAGTGCAGTCGCATCGCCGGCGTCAAGAGATGAAAGCAGCTGATTACATTTTGCGCTCGTGATAATTAAATCATGCTTAATTTTACGACTTTTTTTATTAGTGTGATATTGCAATATATAGTTTTTTTTTAAAGATAACTAGCAATGTGGGATTATGGTCCCACATTACTAGCAATCCTGTTAACCCCTCCAGGTAAGCTCAATGACTTGTGTTAGGAGTGGGTTCACGTCGGTAGTATTCGATAGGGGATTCGGGTAGGATTCGAAACCGCGACCTAACGATTGCGAGACCGATGCCTCAACCATTAGGCTAACGCCGCTGTGTTTGCCGTTTTTAAAGACCGAATGTTATATATTTAAGTAACCTATCTACATCCTTTTACATAAAACATCATTAGCTTATAATAGGTACCTATATTTTTCTGAAATGTTTCCTGACATATTTTTGATACGCGGTAATAGAGGTCTTATTTTCCTTGTTCAACAATATTGGAAATAAAAGTACCTATAACAAGTTCTGTGATGACGTCATATCCCATAGAACAAATCGGACTACAAGGAACTATCGCAGCGATCAATAGAAATTTAACTGAATTACTCCTATGTTTTACATAATCTAACTAGCTGTCCCGGCGAACTTCGTACCACCCCGTAATACAAACAAATAATTTATTTTGCAATAAAATAATATTGGAACTATAAATTTAAATGTAAGCTATCCTATCTTTCAAATTGGATCTAATTGCACACGGTGTGCAAATCAAATTTAAAATTGGTTCAGTAGTTTAGAAGTCCATCGCGGACAAACAACGTGACACGTAATTTGTATATGAAGAAGATGTATAGTTATGTTTATAAATTAAAACCTTTTCAGAAAAATATGCATCTTTTTCATCATCTTTCATGCTTTTCAGAAAAACTGCATCGTATTAGTTACTGGTAGCCGTCGTTTCTTTTCTCTGTGATTATAGACCGTATATAAAAAATATATATAGTAGGTATTTAAAAGCTTACTTCCTCCGTTAGGTCCTACAATGGTGATGGTGCTCCTGCAAGACGAACACAGCACCGAGGAATCGAACGACTGAAACAAATATTTACTACTTAGTTCACATTTAACACCAAATATCTAAGAAATTATTGTAAAAATGAATACACTAAAAATGAAGTCTATATCACTGCCATAATTGAGACGAATCGAACGACACCTAGGGGTCGATTCACGTATTTAAAGCAATGCAGTTGCAGTTAAAATTCGATTAATGCGGCCATTTTTGTAGTCTTGTAACTTTGACACAAATACGCTTGCGTCAAGTATGCGTCTCGAGAGCGCAATAACGACATTCTAGTACGATGCGCAAGCGTTTTAAAGATCGATCCCAAAGATAAAAGAATACGAAATTGGCCGTGAATTGACCCGCTGGCACGATGAAATCCGTCACACTTACTTAATAAGGTGTAGGTACTTATTCTAAATATAATTTCATAATTCACATAATTGCGTAAGTATGGGTATAGTACCTATAGTATCTTTAGTATAATTTAAAAATAGTTTCATCATATTAGCTTTACATTAAATTACATACCTACTGATGAAATTTGAATAATATTTTTCGATCTTAGTGACATAATAATAACAAAATATTAAATAATAAATCACAAATAAGAAACCAAAATCAATAATTAAAATAAAAAAAGGGAAAAAATAATCGTTACACGGTCTCGAACTGACGTCCTCTGATTTCTGGACCGCCGATTTCCCACCTGAGCTATAATAACATTGTAGATGTTTGCGAAATTTATCTTCGTATTCTAATGATATTGTAGCAGTTTTTCATTACTCTCCCTCCGTCTTACGAATTTTCGATCAGGTCACGTGTCTTGACGCGAGTTTAACATTTTTTACCTATCCCAAAAAGTGCACAACACCGCAAATTTTTTTCACATAATGTTTTTTTTTTAAATTGAGCCATCTAGTGCTTCCATTTACCATGGTTTTTACAGTAATTCACCTCCAACATAACATTATCCACGATTAGCGTATTCAAATATTATAAATACAATCAATTTAAATATAATTGTATTTCAATAAAAAAAAATCAAATGTCAAAACAATAAAAAAAATAGGTAATAATTCAAACAGCAAACACTTAAAACTTTCTAAATGTCTTTCTAAATTCATTTGGCGCGATGGGGGTGTGTCCGACTGCTACGCAAGAGGTCGTGGGTTCGATCCCCACCCAGGATAAAACTTTGTATGATGAGCACGATGGTTCATTCCGTGTCTGGGTGTTATTTATCCATAATATGTATGTATTTAGAAATATTTAAGTATTTTTATCAGTTTTCTGGTTTCCATAGTACAAGCTCTGCTTAGTTTGGGATCAGATAGCTTTGTGTGAGTTGTCCCAAGATATTCTAGTATTATTTAAAAAAAATCTAAATTCTTACTTATGTCATAGTTGAGCGCTTAAAGTAAATATGCATTGTTGTGACCACGGCCGGTGCAACCTGGTCGAAACGTCAAGCAATTTTAAGGTAAACGATGCGCGTTAATTCCCGTATATAAATAATCATGCAACGCGAAAGTTTAAATGTTGGTATTTCTCGTATTATGTAGGTAATGTCGTTTTACTCATTAGGAGACGAACTTTCAATAATAGTTTAAAGTTTTTTGATATCTCTACCACACCCGTTGGTATATTTCTAAATACATAACTTAGATTATTTCGCTCATTACACAATTAACAATCATGGTTATCCACCACACAAAGATTTATCCTGAGTGGGAATCGAACTCACGACCTCTGGCTTAGCAGTCAAGGTCACTAACCACTAGACCAGCTCACAGGCCAGTGAAAATATAAAAAGATGGATAATCTGATACCAGTTATAACTCACCGATGAATCTGACAACGCATGCGCGGCATCGATAGCGCCAGGTGCGCAGGCGCCGTCGAAGAATTCACCCACAACGCGCGCGTAGTCGCAGTTTGAGGGCAGCACTTGACGTTCAATACCGGCACGTACAAACGCCATGTATGCTGAAAAATAAAATACACCTTTATACCAACTGCTGGTAAAAAAACGGCGAAAAAATAGGCATGTTCTAAACTAATTCTTAGCTTTTGAAGATATGGCACATCCAGCAACTGCAGTGGCCTCGGATGGTGGATAACTACCCGCCCTTTTTTACAACTTTTATTTAACTTTACCAAACAGGATTTTCTAATTTCATCAAATACATACTGAATGCAGGAGAAATTGTGAATGCAAATGTTAATACCTAAAAGTGGTAAAAACTTACATACATACATATCAACCCATATGATGGCCCACTGCTGGGCACGGGTCTCCCCAGTAGAACCTACTAGTATGTAGATCCTGGGGGTAATTGCCATAATCGCCACGCTTGGCGAGCGGGTTGGCGATCGCAGTAAGGCTTTAAATACGCAGAGGACGCTGCAGCCCGTCCTCCGGGGTGAAATCCCTTAGTCGCCTTGACGACACCCACGGGAAGAGTCGGGGTGGTACTATTCTTAAGCCGGCACCACACGGCAAAAACTTACAAAGTCCTCCAAATAATGGGAAGCAAGCCTTTCTCCCTTTAAGGTTTTCAAATCTGGTAAGGTTCTGACTAGAGGCGGCAGACTCCTTGACGAAGGCGGCGACTCTTGCGGCAGCTGTTTGGGTATTCTGGACTAGCTTCACTGGTCCTAGTTGGTAGTGCCTGTTGAAGAAACCAGTTCATTATGACCTGGAACCTAAGACCCACCTAAGAATCTTCCGGTGCCCTCCTAAGAAGTCGATAAGGCTCGTGCTTGTGAAGTGAGTCTTGGAGATTGAATCCCTCTCTCCGGTCGCTTAACACCTAAGTTAAATATCTATCTAAAGGCAAAAACACGGGCTTACGCTGTTCAGGAGGGGTTACATTGAGAAGCAAGGAAGGCCTAGCAGGTTCTCAATGTCTACCATAGAAAGCTCCAACACCTTGGAACTTGGGGATTATTTTTTATAACGCTAATTTTGGGGGCGATTTTGTCATGTGGCAACACTGTTTAACGCCCTTGTGCAGTAACTTTTGAAAGTTGCCTCCAATCACTTAGGAAGCTAAAGGTTGCTCAATCATAGTTTATACTGGGACAAGAAAGACCCTACAGAAAAAAGAAATTCCACTTACTTCCTTGCCAAATATCCATAGTTAGTTCCAGTCGAAATGAAGTCGGCTCTGTTATCTTTGATATCAGCTAGACATTCAATGATACTGCTTCTCAATAGGCAAGCAATGGGGGGTTGAAGACCCAGAATGAAGGACGAAGCTCTGACCCAGTTACATTTAGTGAGCTCATTGTTGGAAATCACGCACCAGCGCCGAGCCGGCAAGCATGTGGCTGTTGAATCTATACCAGTGATTGGCCGAACTGGAAAAAAAGATTTTGTTGTTGAAGTTTGTTAAACATTTAGTTTAACATAAACATTTAACTTTAATTAGATTTTTGATTAAATTATTGTAGTCCGGTTGTAATTATTGAATAAAAAGAAATCAACCGTTCACGAGTATGACGCCGTGTTGGAACATGTTTGTGAACAAATGCTTATTGTGTTGTGTAATACCTAGTTATAAGTAGGTACATTGTACAATATTGCTAAGTACATATTCTTAAGTTAACTATAATACAAACAATGTCATGCTCGTGAATGGGTTTTGGCTTGAGCTTGACATCGATTACTTCGATCTGAAATCGATTACATTAATATTATTACAACATAATTCCCATGAAAAGGGACTTTTACCTCACTTGGTTGCACACATTCATAGTTCAACAATTTTTGACAAGACGAAAATACAAATTGTACCTATAATTTTTAGAAATGATTAGTTTTAGTTTTTACTTGCCTGAAACACGGGTTTTAACCTAAGTTTATAGTTCAAAATATTCAACACGGTGGTTGTGTTATTATAACTATCGTAACTATATTTTTATGAATAAACTTTATTATTAATCTATACTAACATTATAAAGCTGAAGAGTTTGTTTGTTTGTTGGATTAAACGCGATAATCTCAGGAACTACTGGTCCGAATTGAAAAAAACCTATACTGTTGGATAGCCCATTTATCGAGGAAGGCTATATATAGGCTAGTTATATCTATACTAATATTATAAAGCTGAAGAGTTTGTTTGTTTGAACGCGGTAATATCAAAAACTAATGATCCGAATTGAAAAAATATTTTACTGTTGGATAGCCCATTTATCGAGGAAAGCTTTACGCTATATAACATCAGGCTACGACCAAAAGGAGCGAAAACGGGTAAAATTTACGCAAACGAAGTTGCGCGGGACAGCTAGTATATATATATACCCAGCCTATAGCCTTCCTCGAAAATGGGCTATTCACGTTACGACCAATAGGAACGGAGCTGCAATAAAATATGTTGCAAAATCGAGGAAAATTTACGCAGACGAAGTTATGCGGGTCAGCTAGTAATTAATAATTAAAAAAAGTTACACTATGAAGAAGACTGAATCTGTTCTTATTATGGTTCAGATAATTATTTCATCTATGTCATGCTCGGGTACGGGTGTTTTCACGATGTAAAAATTTAAAACATTTTGCATGTGTTACTTACTGCTTTGAGTGTAGTTAAGTGGTGAAGTGGTAGACTCCTGGAAGATGACCCTCGCGCTGCTGCCTCCGACTACGGTGCTGAACAGGATGGACTGCCACGTGTTGGCGCCGGGGTCTGCGCCCACAGGCCACCAGGTCTTCATGCTGGCTAGCAGAGCGTTAGCCTGGTTTCTGTGAGATGGAGAGGGTGGAATCAATCAGTGTGGCAAATGTCTTGTTTGTTAGGATGGATCTATGGATGTTTGTTACTCTCTTAAAGGACGTCAAAGGACTTACCGAATCTAGATGAAGTTTGAGACAGAGATAGAATATATTTTGGAATAGTACATAGATTACCTAAGTGTTTTTCAAAATACACTGAGATCTACTTATTTTAAAACACCACACATAATTATAGTTATTATGATTAGGCTAAGGATTTAAAAAATCGTAAGTACTCTTAAAGATTTGAAATGCATATATTCAGGGCTGTAAATAAATAGCATTATATTCAGCAAATCAATTCACGTATTTAAAGCAGTGCAGTTGCAGTTAAGTTTCGATTGAAACGGCCGTTTTCGTATTCTTGTAACTTTGGGATCGATCTTAAAAACGCTTGCATCAAGAGCGCGCGAGAGCGCAATAACGATATTCTAGTACGGTGCGCAAGCGTTTTTAAGATCGATCCCAAAGTTACAAGAATACGAAAACGGCCGTTTTAATCGAAACTTAACTGCAACTGTATTGCTTTAAATACGTGAAATGGCCTCCTGGTCTGAAAGGGGCGCCAAAAAGTCAAATTTGAAAAACAACACATGTAGCTATTGCACCCCCACCCCACCCCCCGTTGTCGGAGCGACTCACGCTTGATCGATATTGAGACGCCAAAATTTGATCTCGCTTTGAGCCGGTACCTACTGATTACATTGCATATCTTTTTATCGTGAATGATTGATTTTGTCGACAAGACGACAATCTTAAAGGGCGACTGACGATGCCTCTATGAATCCAAATAGCGTGGACGTCTGTCAAAAACGTAACCCATTTGAATGGATGTCTTTCGGTTTTGGAATTCGAAACTGGCGTTCGTCCAGTCTAAATGGACGTATATCACGGCACGCCATTGGGAAGGCAGCCGTATTGTCAGTGAGTGGGCTAATCATAAGTTTATAGTAATAATAATAATATCTTGGGACAACTCACAAAACGCTATTTAATCCCAAACTAACCAGAGCTTGTATTATGGAAATCAGACAACTGATAAACATAGTTATATATTTCTAAATACATACATAATATAGACTAATAACACCCAGACACAGAATAAACCATCGTGCTTATCACACAAAGTTTTATCCTGGGCCCCACCCAGGATAAAACTTTGTGTGATCGAACCCACGCTCCTGCGTAGCAGTCGGATTCACTCCCACCGCGCCACAGAGGTAGTGAATATAATTATTTTGTCTATGGTTTAATTATCCTTTCGTCTCGCTTTAAAAGAAACCCACCTTCTCTTTCAAAGCATAGTGTTAAACCATATGGTTACCATAGTAACGAAAGAAAAAGAAGGTCTCACAAAATGTCACAATTGTTTTTTTTTTAATTTCTTCTGAAACAAATTTATAGAGTTGACAGCAGTCTTTAGCCTCTTTAGTCTTCTTGTGTACATCCGAATGAAACACGTACGTCCAAATGGAAGTATATCAATGGTGCCATGATTTGGCATACATCATTCCATTATACCATTCTGAAGGCTTTTAAATGGAAGTACCCTCAGTGGCCATCGTAAGGCTGTGCACAAAACTTTACTAAGGCTTCACTAATGTAGTTACTTTGATGTGATTGTCGGTATATTATGTTTAGCTAAAAATAAGTACTTATCTATTTTTTGTACAAATTTTTATCCCTTTTTTAGGTACTTACGTGTTAGCAACGATAGTTCTCCATGGTTGTCTGACGATGGCGCAAGGAGATGTCTCATTGTTCAGACTGCTGGTCAGAGGGACAACGGTCCCGTTAGTGCAGAGGACTCCGAATGATGCCGCGTCCTGAGGTTGGCGGGTCTGAAAATATATTTGTTTTATTATCTGCTTTAGTGGCGTTGTCGGATTGTCTAGGTATGATTGTTGCGCTAGAAGTTTATAAGTCCTATTACTAGTATAGTATTATATTATCTGTGGTCCTACATAGGACTCGCGTCCGTGTGGACGAAACTGTATGCTTTAGAAAGAAATAAAATGAAATTACTTTGTCCTCAACAAAATACAGTAAGTAGTACATAATCAAAAATAAGACAATAAGCATATTAGTGAGAGACAAAAATGGTCCTAGCTCAGCTAGTTTGCAACTCCGCATGATGGGGAGTTGCGCTGGTATTCTGAACAAAATGACGACACGAACTTTAACGGTCACTAAGTAATAACAAAATACAAAATAAATATAAACAGAA
This sequence comes from Herminia tarsipennalis, assembly GCA_945859575.2. Classification (NCBI taxonomy): domain Eukaryota; kingdom Metazoa; phylum Arthropoda; class Insecta; order Lepidoptera; family Erebidae; genus Herminia; species Herminia tarsipennalis. The sequence goes on from OX243854.2 coordinate 10,711,376, forward strand.
AGAAAAGGTTTATATAAATAAGATAAATAGGTTTATTTTAAATAAATATTAATTATTAAATAAAAAATCAAGCTTGAATAAAAAGGTAACTAGTTGTAAACTGAAAATAATATTTTTTGAACGCAGCCAAATCGCGCGGGAAACGTTTGACAGATTTAACGTTACAGCTAATTTTTTTTAATACCTTCTGTTTCGAGTTTTCGATTTCGACCGATTAACATAAAGTTTTTACTAACTACCCATTTTACGCAAAATTATAGGTCTGTTGTTTCTGCAAGCTTAGCAGTTGTTGTTTAATTATATTTTTTGCTAAAAGTAAAAACAGATTTCAGTGTGTGCGAAGGCGGCGGTACGTTCGTTCACACAGAAAGGTAAGTAATATAAAAAATGAATGAAAACTCTCTGATAAGTAATATAAAAATATAATTTTTAATCATCAAAACGAATAGGTACTAAAAGTAAAAGAACAAACGACAGAAACTTTTGGAAAACATACGAATTTCTAAAAATATATTTGTAGAAATTTGTTTGACTTCATTTAAATCTTTTATTTCTCAATTTTTTCCATTAACAAAAACGATCAGCAGTGTTATTCGTTGGGCAAAAAAGTTGTAACGAGTAACAGTGTGAAAGGTTGCAGATTTGAGCAAGTATTACTAGATGGGAATAAACCCTCCAAGGTTTTTAAGTTAAACCTATTAAAATCAAAGTAGATACTAACATTAAAGTACTCCCTGACGTGTTGCCAAGCGACATAAGCGACGGCGGACCGTCCAGAACTATTCGAATTGACGCGTAGACACTCCAGAGCTTGTATGTGGCGGTTCGTGTTAGAAACTCCGGCGATGTTGAGTCCCATGTCGATGGTGTAGCCCGTACAGTTAGCGTTCTGGCCGCAGAGGGAGCACAGGTTCGGGTATGCTGATTCTGGAAGATGGAATTGATATGAAGAGTTACGTCATAGATATTGGAATGGACAAATGTGTAATTTTTATAAAGGTCCCGGTTTGGCATACGGAAGTCTCGTGTTCGATTCCTGGGTCTGGATTTAAATTTCTGGATTATAAGTGAAAACCAGCGTCAAGCAGAAGTTTCACCATTATTAGCTCATCATTTGGACTCTGTCGCGGTCGATCGTGACCTTTTGTAACGCATTTAAGTTTTGTTTTCTTTATTATTATGTATTTACGTTCAACGGCTCTCCCTTCTATACCGTTCCCAAATGACAATGTTTCTTTCTTTGTTATGTAATAATTTTGAACTTACTCAAGTTAGCATCAACAGTAGTGTTAGAGCTCCAAATGCCAGGTCTGCAAGCAGCCGAGAAGAAGTTGTTCAAGGTTTCGACTTCGAGCTCGTCGGCGGTCTTGCCGGCGGTCCCCGTCTCGGGACAGCGGTCTGTGCGGGCGGCCTAAAGAATATAGAGGATTATTTCAGTGATCGGGCAATAGGTTACTTGTTCCTTTTTAAGTTTCCTTACTTAGTTTACCAGCTTTCGCCCGCCTGACGTTAGATTTGATCCCCTTTTCCTTTAGGAGTCGAATTTCCAAAAAATCGTACTTAGCTGATGGCTATGTTTTATTGTCTGTATACCAAATTGCAACCTTATCAGCTTAGTTCTTTAACCTGTGCGTTGATACACGGTTATTAATGGCCTCAGTTTTCTTCGTGACTTTTGTTTAAACAGAAAGAGTTCGTATCCATTGAAAATAATTGTGAACCGATTGAAGCTACTCTGGATTTTACCATCACATTCAAAATTACAGTACCATATCCTCCAGGAGTATCGTTTGCCTACAGTACAAAAACCTTCAAGGAATGATCACAAGACTTCTTACCAGTTCTTCCAAACTCTTGAGCACTCGTGGAGACCACCGGACCTCGGAGTGACCAAGTCCAGGGTGACAGTACACTCCACCCCGCAAACCTTCCAAGCCATTGGTGTGGGTCATTGGCACCACGGCTACCGCTTCGAAAGCGTAAGGATCTGGGTGGAGAATAAAGAGCATATTAGTGACTGATAAATTGGCTAGCTTGGCCGGTGGTAGTGGATACCTAACAAATATCCATACTAATTTATGGTGGACATCTGGATAGTAAATATGACGAATATTACGAATATTACATTTACCATCTTGGCTGATAAATCTGATATTACTTAGGCTAGGTTAAATCGGTGCTAGATTGTGGTAGACAGGCGCGGATCCAAGGGGGGCTACAGGGGCAATTCCCCCCCCCCCCAGACTCTACTGAACTACCTTTTTTTTGGAGGAATTTGAAAAATTTGACAATATACCGGTGTGTTTTGACTGGCGATTGTATTTTTCTCCTATTCGTATAAGTAGGTATATATGTTCTTTTGAATATTTGATATGGATATCGTGACTTTAAGTTATTACCACATAAAATGTGGTAGTAAAAATGTCGTGACCTAGACACATATCATAGATAGGCACTTTTATTTTAAAATTCAGCTGCGTTATCACAACTCTATTGTTTAATTATTTGTTTCAACGGGGCTGCAATATCGCACTTAGCCTCTTGATTGGGTCATTGTGCATACCGCACAAAACCATATTAAGTAGATTCCATAACTACAAAAATGTAGGTAGGCTAGGTATTACCATTCTTAATTTAGCTTGTCTTATTTGTGTATTTTTGCATTAGGTATATTTAGATACTTGCATCAAATTTTATCACAATATAAACTTAATTATTTATCTTATTTTGTAGAATTAGATTGACAAAGTAATATAGTAGATATAGCATGTATAAACATTTAAACACATAACGGTGCACCTACACCAAGCGCCCGTATTCAACGGGCCACCAAAAATAATGATGACTCCAAGGTCTATGGCAATCGGGACATGAAGTGAGACGGGAAAGACCAAGACGGTACATAGGGCCAGTCTGGTAGACTCAGACGGAATCACAGAACCAATTATAAATGTTAGAAGCTCTGTCCAGAATGGGAATCGAATCCACGAGTCCCAGCATCTCTCGCACAGTAGGTACTAGGTACGCACTCCCACTACGACACTGAGAGGCAGGGGTGGCGCTAGGCAGAATACGAGCGTCGGCGACCTCAACTTTGCTAAGCATTGTAGTGACGGAAGGGTGTGCAAATAATTTCACTCGAGACCGCCTTGTGGGATTGGAGGCCCCTAGAAACGCGAGGCCATCGGTCGCTGACGCCTAACGCCGCCACTGCTGATGGAACACTTTTCGAAAATGTCAGTTCTTGTGGGATATATGTACATGCGTACGATGGAACAATAAAAATGAGCCACATGGCACCTGCCTATTTACGAATAGGTAGGGCAGGGTATTTTACTTAAGTTTTTTAGTACCTAATGTATTTTTTATACCTATTTCTTTCTACGAAGTTAATGAAAGAGACACGTAAGGAACAGAACCCCTTCAAGCAATGGTTCAGTATGTACTCCATTTATGGTTATGGCTCACCAAGTTTAGCCGCATCCCTAATAGTGGCGAGGACTCCATGCTGCGTGGGCTGTTGCTGGCCCAGCAAGATCGTCTCCTCCTCGGAGAACACGCCGAAGTCTGCCTCGCCTGCTGCCATTTTCAGGGCACAATCCACTCTGGGGAACAAACACTTTCATTAGCTTTATCCTCCAATAAGGGGCGTAACTTTAAAAAAAAAAGTTAACTAGGAATGTGGGGTTGTTACTCCCACATTATTAGCAGTCCTGTTATCCCCTCCAGCTAAGCTCAATGGCTTGTGAGAGTCCGATGCCTGGTATCTAAAGGTCTAAAGGTTCATTTCCGAGCATCGCGGCCGATCGCGAGCCGCTCGCGGCTTACGACAAGCGGCTGAGGTAAGTGACAGTCGCGCGCGGCCGACGACTGTCGTAGGCCCGCACAAATTTGCAATCGGCAGAGGGGGGGGGGGGTGCAATTTGGGAGGGGCTCCGTATCATCGAATCATTGATACGCCCTTGCCTCCTAGTCTACTAATAATATTATTTTAAATCCAAAAAATTATGAGAATGTACCTATGGTTGTTTGTTGGTTTTTCATGCAAAAATAGTGACACGTTTTAATCAAATTTTTCAGAAATGGTTCAGAAAAGCACAGACATTATAAAAATCAAACCAAAGGCGGGCGAAGCTGTGGAAAACACTAGATAATACGTATCGGGCTAAGGCTCAATATACAGGGTATCCCACGGCCATGTCACACGAACAGATATTGTAGATAGAATATTTTACATAGAGAAGACTTCATTTTGATTTATACAATTAACAATATACGAGTATACAACTGTTAGGTGTGATATTATAGTTTGGAAAGGTAACATGTGCTTGCAAAGCTTTAAATGCAACGAGGTTAACGACATTGGTTAAATTAGTGTATTGGAAAACTGACAAACATTTTTATTCTGCGACTGTACTTACGGTGAGTAAGTACAGTCGCGGAATGAATATATTACATACAAAATTAGTAACATTAAGTTCTAATATTAAACTAGGTACATATTTACCTAGATTCAACTGGAAGACACTGTACTTGGCTGTCATCTTTGCTGATGCTCTGACAAGTTGAAGATGAGGTGACAGAGGATGAGGTCACGCATACTTTATCTGTGAAGAAATAAAGAAAATTAGTTAACAATAATAATGATAAAAATGATTTATTCACTTAGGGAGCAAAATACTACACTTGTGAAAAGTCGATTCTACATTTACCTACTTGTAATGCCTGTTCGCAAACAATAAGTAAAGCCCGAGAAAAGAACAGGCAATAAAAACTCGTGGCCACTCTTTTCAAATTGCCAATGTTTACAATGTTTCTCTGTTTATAAACTGTATATTCTTTAAGACTCTAGAATTTGACGGGATAGATTTTGTTGATTGACAAAGTTCTTTCGATCATATAACATGTGAAAATATTTGTAGCAGGATCAGGATATGGATGCCGTCGGAGCAAGAATGCCAATGGGGTTTTGCCACTGGGTTGGTCGCCAATGATATACATAACAAGTTACGGGGGCTTGTCCGGCGGCGAGTTGGTACATGGCGATTTTTTTTGTGGGGTCAGGTCCCACATTACCCCCAGCCTTTGCTCCGGTCGCTAGCTAATTTTTCCCGCGCATTAAAATCTTCCCGTGGGTGTCGTCAACAGGATTTCACACCGGAGGACGGGCAGCAGCGTCCTCTGCGTACTTTAAAGCCTTACTGCGACCGCCAACCCAAGCGTGGCGATTATGGCAAATACCCAGGATCTATAATAAGTAGGGTCTTCACTAGGGTTGCCACCCGTACTTTAAAATAAAGTATTATACTTTATTTCGGGTAATTGTACTATATACTATAAGAGAAGTTTAAAGTACGCAAAAATACTTTATTTTACATGATTTAATGCTCCGAAATTCAATTTACCTACATATTTGTTCAAAAAAATAAACGTAACTTAAATATATACTATATATATATATATTACTCTATTCTAATCTTGACTTGATTACTGTTAATTTAAAGTTGCCAAAATTATTTAAATATATAATAAGTAAACAAACTAATTTAAATTGTAGGTACTTTATTTTGACACAACTTACTTTTTTCTACGTTTAATAAACCAATGTGAGTACCTACTTTATTTGGACCAAAAAAGCCTAGATGGGACATAAGGGTTGATACAAGTAAGTTAATTTTAAAATAAGCGGTTGATAAATCCGATTTTGTTTTTGAAACAAGGGAAGCCTTGTTTCAAAAACAAAATCGGATTTATCAACCGCTTATTTTAAAATTGCCAAGGTGCCCCCTTGCTCCCACGCTAGGTGTTCTTGCTGGTTTCCAACAATGTAGACGGTTGTTGTAAACCCAATTACTTGGTACATGGTTTGCAACAGCCGTCTACACTGTTGGAAACCAGCAAGAACACCTAGCGTGGGAGCAAGGGGGCACCTTGGCGTGAAGCCTTGTTTCCAACCGTCTAGAAGACGCTTTACATTGACTTCAACACAAAAACAAGTTCGCACAAACTTTAAAATCCAATATTTTTCCTTATGTCTGCATTGTTATCATGTCGTTGTCATATGACTTTGAAACTTCTTTGATAAAAGATAAGAATACATAGGGCGCGCCGCTGACTCAGTGACTGACTGATTTATGTTTAGGTAATATAGTAACAAGTAACAATATCTACTTACTATTGAAGAATGCAAATTATCGTGTGTGTACTATAATTGTTACTATGTGGAATATTGTTGGAAACAGTGTTGGGCAAAATGTTGTTTGATTAATGGTTATTAATATAATTTAGTCATCACTAAATTATTTAGTCATGAGTAGGTAATAATGAGTGATGATTGGTTACTTTTAGTTCGTATTTTTGTTTACCTATGTCAATTTTAGTTTCACTCGTAGAAAATAAGTTGTTTGCCCTAGGCTACAACGGACTCCTAACTGTTCCCGATTACGGCGGACTATGTCAGACTAGCTAACTACATAGGAGATATTAAAGTGCACAAGTGTGTGGATCGACTAGGATCAACCGTATCAATACTAATATTATAAAGCTGAAGAATTTGTTTGTTCGAACGCGGTAATCTCAGGAACTACTGGTTCGAATTGAAAAAATATTTTTATTAGGTAGCCCATTTATTGAGGAAGGCTATAGGCTATATAACATCACGCTACGACTAATAGGAGCGGAGCAGCAATGAAAAATGTTGCAAAAACGGGGAAAATTGACGCATACCAAGTTGCGCGGGATAGCTAGTAAATTATAAAATAAGATGCACACAAGTAGACAAGAAGCGGACATTATGAAGCATCCGGCTGATGAGCCTAGGGCATCAAATAGGTACCTAAATTGACATGTCGTGGAAAATGATTCCGCACCACTCCCACCGTCGCGCGAGGTACCTACTTAGGCAGTATCGGGTAAAATCATCCCCCCTCCCCGTCGTACGTGCGACTCCACACTTTACTAATATTGAGGCGCCAAAATTAAATCTCGTTCCAACCTAAATCTGTCCTCGGTCGGGCACTGAATCTTTTCCCTTACACTCTTTGATAGATGGTAAGTAAATCTGATATGAACGGAGAGAGATTAGGTTGGTCCTGCGCCTAATCCCCTTCCGGGTGGACCTTCCGTGACAGGATTTTGACAGCTCGCACGGGTTTGCAGTGGACACGGAATAAAGATCGTGAAAAAGGACCCCGGTGTTATGAATAGGGATCTGGATCTATCTTTGGATAGTACAAGCTCTGATTATTAACAACGGTATCTAACTGTTTTATGTTTACCATCAGGCGAGTATAAATGTGCCCCAGAAGACTGCTTACATAATACTTTATCTTATCTATTCTAAACCGTTTATAAATGCTACAGATAATGTTACAATAATGACAACGTAACGCGTGTCTAAGTAAATTTTATTAGCTCTGTTGTTGGCTGAGCTGTATTATCTATATCTTGCCTATTTATAGTACATAGAATCTCGGACCACTTGGGAGTAGGTACTGTTCCAGGGGCGGATCCATGGGGGTCCCGAGAGGCAAATGTCAGTGCGGGATCTAACATGCTTATGACGGGGGGTTCACACTTCGTTAGTGTCAGACATTAGTTTCGCCCGACACAGACCAAGTGTCGGACGCACGAAACAAGTCGTTCTGGAGGGGGGGGGGGGAAATGAGCAACCAAATTCAATACAATACAAGATATTATGTACACAAAGCAACCGTCTGGGGCACGTGCAATGCTTGTTTGTTTGAACGCGATAATCTCATTAACTACTGGTCCGAATTATTTTACTGTTGAATAGCCCATTTATCAAGGAAGGCCATATAACATCACGCTAAGACCAATAGGAGCGGATCAGCTAGTGATTGATATGATGTCGGTAGCTACGTCCGTGGATCGATGATAAAGAAAACGCTCTTGACGCATAAACGACTTGGTCACATATACATAATATACAATAATACTTTGTAGATATACATACATATATATACTCTGTCTGTATACATCTCTGGACACGCCGCGTTAACAAACTGCACCGATGTGGTCCTCATTTTTTATCCGTGAATGATGTCCACTTATTATTATGTATAAAGCCTCCATTTTCCGAACCTACTATTGGTATTTTATGACTATGTCCGGTCAAAATATGAAATATTTAAGGCACTAGTAGAGCACTATTAACCTGACTATGTAGGTATGTATATCTATAGTAGATTTTAAGTCATTTATTAAGTATCATATGAAAAAAACCTTAAAATACAAAATACCTTTATTAAAGGTTGCGGTGGCGAGTCCCGCGTATATTATAGTACTAGACGTAGGTACTAGAATTGCTTGTTCTAATAAACGAGCAATTCTAGATAGATAAAAATAAAGCAAAGCTGGCGCCATCATTGCCTATCCCATAAGACATTAATATTTACAAACTAAAATATCTAAATACCTATACTGTCTGTTACCTACATCCTTCATGACTACGGCAACTTCAATCAATATTATCATAAATATTTGGTTATCTATATCAATATCAATGATTTGGAGCCGTTATTTCTCTTATCAGTATCTACGTACTAGCGCCCTCAATATTCGAATAAAGATCAAATATTCCAACTTTTTTATACGTTTGCTTAAATTTTAGCTTGATGGTTTTATAGAGCCCGGCGGGTCAATTCACGTATATAAAGCAGTGCAGTTGCAGTTAAGTTTCGATTAAAACGGCCGTGTTCGTATTCTTGTAACTTTGGGATCGATCTCAAAACCCTTGCGCACCGTACTAGAATGTCGTTATTGCGCTCTCGAGACGCATACTTGACGCAAGCGTAATTGGGATCGATCCCAAAGTTCCAAGAATACAAAAATGGCCGTTTTATTCGAAACTTAACTGCAATTGCACTGCTTTAAATACGTGAATTGACCCCCTGAACACAGGGCTGGACTGCAACAGCGGGGAACATAAACATACACGGTTTTCACACCTAAGTATACATATTGTAGCATGTAGCTCTAATTTGTTGTTTTACGAGGTTTTGTTCCCGTTTGTATTACGGGGCCAATAGTTCAGTACTAACGGAAAAATCTAAAAGCATTGGAGATATTAAGTTATTTTGTTAAAATAATTCTGCCATAGTAAAATTTTTGGTCAAGTGTGATTTATGCATTTCTAAAATAGATAGGTAGGTACTATTTTCAAAATTCATGCGGCTTCGAGAATGAGGTTAAATGAAGTGGTGGACAAAAGGTAATTTTGAATATATGTAGGTTGCTACTCTATAGTCGATTGCCTTCTTTAGGGGTGACAGGCATAAACATTTACATTCAGACTCGGAACAACAATTTGTGAATCACGCAGTCGTCACACAACGCCGCAATAAACAGTGTTAAACGACTGGCCTGTTGGTCTAGTGGTTAGTGACCCTGACAGCTAAGCCGGAGGTCGTGGGTTCGTTCCCCACCCAGGATTAAACTTTGGTGATGAACATGATTATTTAATCAGTGTCTTTGTGTAATTTATCTATATATTTAGAAATATACACGTTACTATGTGTATCAGTTGTCTAGTTGACAAAGTACATACCCTGCCTAGTTTGTGATCAGATGACCGGGTGTGAGGATGTCTTTATTATTATAAAATATATTTTTTAATAAAAACAGTTTTTAGAAGGATTATTTTCTCTTAATGTGACTTTCTGATTGTAACTGCATCAATATTAACATAACATGCAAATAACTTTCGCAAATATTCATTTTCGTTATCTGGCAACCTTCAAAACACCTCTGCTTGTTAGCTAATGTAAACATTTATACAATATTAATATTGTTTTCTAGTGTTTTTCATTAGGATAGTGTGTTTACGACTGGGGAGATGACTCATCACCGCAAGCGACTCACGGTGGGGACCGCGAATCGCTTGCACTACGGGGAAGGCTCCAGCTGCAGATACATTTCGCTCTCTAACATAACATTTAGCGCCTGAGGCCGTCCGTTATGCTAGCGTACACCAGAGCTAAATCGAGTTGGTTACTATGCCAATAAACTCTGCGTAAATACTGCTTAATTAGTGTAAAAATAAAAAAAACTCTGCCTCTTTAGTTTAGGAAATAAACACCATTTTCACTTTGTACGCTGGCGTCACGATCAAGCTAGCGTACCCATGGCCGTACTCGAAAACGGCTAATTGTAAAGCAACAGAGTTTACACACAAAACTACTGCTCTAATACTGCTCCCGCTATGCTAAATTTCATATCGATTGCTCTTGTAGGAACAGAGATATTGAACAAGACTTTTCAATGACATTCGGAGCTGGCGTTATGGCAGCGTACACATAATAGTTCTTAAAGAAAGGGAACTTTTCTTTTAATAAATGCTATATGTAAAAATAGTGCGTGAAATTCTGACTCTAATAGTGTAAATACTTTATGCGAATTCGCAGTGGAATAATCAAAAAATCTATGTTAAGTTCTAGGAACAAATGTATTGACGTACAGTCACGAACAAAATGAATTATTAGTGAAATTATAAACAGAGATATAGCGTTATTTTCTAATATAAGTTAGCATGATGTTAACTTAACATTTTACTTTGTATGGGTTAGGTTTTAGATTACCTACCCGTATTGGTTTGATTTAGATGGATTAGATATCACGTAGTGTATTAGAAAATTAATTATAGGTAACTCTTTCAGATAGATACCGTCGCTTATATATATAATATGGTTATACTGTGATAAAAAATAATTGTTTTTAGCATAATAAATGTTATTTTTCTGATAAAGCTATTTATTTTCATTTTTCCAATTATTTCATTTTCACTCAGAACTATATCCACAAATTAATGAAGTGAACATCCTCCTAGTTCAGTACTTCATCACGTTTCAGTTTTAGTTCTGTATTTTAAAAAACTTGTCAAAGCACTTTTGAGCATATCTGTACCTGTACTATGAATAGAAACGAACAGGGTTTTTTTAATTATTCCATTGCGAATTCGCATAAAGTATTTACACTATTAGAGTCAGAATTTCACGCACTATTTTTACATATAGCATTTATTAAAAGAAAAGTTCACTTTCTTTAAGAACTATTATGTGTACGCTGCCATAACGCCAGCTCCGAATGTCATTGAAAAGTCTTGTTCAATATCTCTGTTTCTACAGGAGCAATCGTTATGACATTTAGCATAGCGGGAGCAGTATTAGAGCAGTATTTTTGTGTGTAAACTCTGTTGCTTTACAATTAGCCGTTTTCGAGTACGGCCATGGGTACGCTAGCTTGATCGTGACGCCAGCGTACACAGTGAAAATGGTGTTTATTTCCTAAACTAAAGAGGCAGAGTTTTTTTTATTTTTACACTAATTAAGCAGTATTTACGCAGAGTTTATTGGCATAGTAACCAACTCGATTTGGCTCTGGTGTACACTAGCATAACGGACACCTGAGGCTCGGACCCTGGATTACGCCCCCCCCCCCCTCAATCCGGCACTGTAAAGTTAATGTTCGGTGAGTACTTGACACAGATAGTTGTGACTTTCTAAGAAATCGTCACATATTTATCGCCTTGTCAGGGATATCGTTTTTAACCACGTTCCGTGCGCAAATGAATACCTTACCATACCACCATTTTTGAGAAGTTAATGAATCATCATCATTAGCTTAAAAGAGCAATTCTAGTTAACAAAGTTAATGAATAGACAACATAAAGTGTTGAGCGGATGCATACAAAACAAGTTGATAAATAATAAAATACCGCCACATTGCTATCAACTCAAAACTATGCAGAAGGCCCCCCCCCCTCCAGTTAGGAAAATGGCGGCAAACTGAACAGATATCATTTTCACAGTTTCATGGGTTATTGTATAGTAAATAATTGACACTGGCACAAATTGGTTAAAATTAGGATAGATTAACAACACCCCACCCCCACCTTTCAGTATCTCCCAATGAACTCCTGTAATAAGTTATGAACATGGTAACAAACGAAAGTGACAAAGTAAAGCGTATAACGTATAAAAATATTTGAAACATGTACTTAAAACTATTAAGGAAAATCCTATCTTTGCTGTTTAGAACTTTAATTACCTAATTAATCTTAATTATCATTTGACTTGTTTCAAGAATTGAGATTGACAAAAGTAATTACAAAGAAAAAAAACCGGGCAAGTGCATCGGGCCACGCACAATGTAGGGTTCCGTAGTCCCCCATCCGAATAATGCGGCTTAAGAAGTGGGTTTTCTGTTGTTTTTGTTTCATACTCATACTACAAATGACCTTATACATAATAATAATTTTCAATGAAGTTTGTCCGAAAATTTTGTTACTTCTCATTTGATCAGATACACACCCCTAAACCTTTTTAAAATACCTATCTAATGATACCCATTACAATAAGGTAGGTGAGAAAAAAAATCACATCCCCACTTTACATATAGGGGAGGTACTTACCCTAAAAATATTTTTTCCAGATTTTCTTCTTTCACTTTGTCGGCGTAAGTAATTTATTATTTTATCCATGCAAAATTACAGCCTTCAAGCACTGACAGTCTCTCAACTGAGTTGCGGATGGACAGACGGACATGGCGAAACTATAAGGGTTCTGTTTTGTCCATTTTGGCTACGGAACCCTAAAAACAATTACTTATCCGCATAGTTAAGATACCTATCATGTTTTTCCGAGTGAATCAATGAGTCATGCCTATTTCGCATTTTATGTCATTTAAGATGTCTATTCTAAAAACTTTCCTTTAGGTACTATTTCTTATTACTTATTTATTATTAAAATCTAAATCTATATTATTTCCATCTCCTAAAATATCAGATTAAAAATTTGTTACAATAAACACTTTCAATTCTGACACGCCCAACGTATTGTTACATCGAGGTGTTAAATTGTGCGATATAGATAGCAATGCGTGGGAGTGGGTACCCAGTGGGAGAGTTGGGGGTTGACCCTCCCCCCTTCCCTGAAATTGTTAAGTTCAGTACGCGATGCAAAACATTATGATATTTAATAAAGATGACAGTAAAAGTGTTGAAATAAACAGTTAAATTAATTTAATAGTTTCATGCAAAATTATATTTTTTACTAATACTTCTAATAATACCCAAACTTAAATATGAAAAATCGATTGACCGCCATTTTACCGTTATCTCATTGAAGTATTTCACCACAAAATATAAATGATTGTGTTATACTCACAGGTTTGTGCCGAAGCAGCAGTGATGATACACGCAAACAGGAATACTTCCTTGTAACCCATTTTTATCAAAGTTCACTTCACTTAAATCCTACATGAACTCCTGAACAGACTCAACCACTGCATTCGACACTGTAGACTACAATGGCTAATCTTATTTAAAAGCTTATGTGTAGTTTATACGCGTATATCTTATCTATGATTCGAAATTCACCGTAAATGTAGGTGATATAACCACCGATAAAATGATTACGGTGCGGTGAGCGCGCTGTGTAGGGCGGAGTCCCACAAGGAATGATTCTAGGGCCGTATGACCTTGAATACAATTTGGTTATCTTGTGCAAACGAATAGTTGTATAGTGATCGAATCGGATGTGACTATATGACTGAATACTTAAATATCGTTTTTATCCTTGTAGGTACTGTTAGTTTCCTTTTAAATTTACCTATGTGATATAGCTACTTTCCTTTAATCTATGTGCGTGCACTCGTAACAACAAACAGACAAAGTCAAAATACTTTATTCAATAGGTTACAAACTCTGTCAACATTTTGAACAAATTAGAGAAAGGTAAAGGTGCCCGCCTTTCCTTTTGAGGCAATAAAATTATTATGATATTTTGGTCATTTACCACTATTACCATTTTTTTTTAATTTATAATGTTTGATTTAACTGCCTCTGTGGCGCGGTCGGAGTGTGTCCGACTGACGCAAGAGGGTTCGATTCCCACACGTGACACCACTTGTGTGATCACAAATTGATGTTCCGAGTGACTTGTATGTTTGTAAGGTCACCCGCAACACAGGGCTTGCAAACTACTGCGGGAGTCGTCTATAAAAAAATGTTTGCTGTCGAAACGCTAAGAAGACTTTTATTATTATGTGCCAGTTATGACAATATTCTTCGCCATGTTGCAGGGGAGGGAAGACGATCTGGCCCACACCGCCACTATAAGCAATAACATTTTAGTGAGCATGCCGGCCCCTAACATTACAACTCGTAGAAAGATAAATTGAAATAATTTAATGAAGTGTGATCGCTGTGTGATATGATCGATAAGTACTCTCTGAGTAAAACAATTAAACAAAATTTAATATACTTCTTCTTCTAAATCTCGATTCACGGTGTTTATGGTCGAACCCCTCAGGAACGGCTCTACCGATTTTAATGATTTTTGATGTATATTTGGTAGATTTGAGATTAGGTCGTTATGTTTCATTTTATGAGGGGAAATTGACGCTGACGATGTTGCATGGGCCAGCTAGTAATACAGATAAAATACATTAGGTATCCTGCATCTAATCAAACGAAGATACCCAGTTATGTCATCGACTCATCGTCCATGATTAATTAATTAAAGGAACAACAAATGTCCCTTTGTTTCATTTATCATTTCTATATGTAAACTAAAACGGATATAAAATCATAGTAGGTATATGAATAACGAAAAACAATAGAAAAACATGTCATTTTCTGGGAAACAGACCTGCAAACCAGCCTTCAGAGCATAATTTATCCGTTTAAAGGATATTAGTTCGTATGTTAAAGACCAAAAGTAGAAATTAGCTCATCTGTTTCATGAGAGCTGTTTTTTGTGTGAGTAATTCAATTTTTCAATATCCGTATGCAATGTAAAATTATTTACAGAAGTATAACAAAACACATTAACGTAATAACGTCTGTTATGCTTTTAAAACCCTGGATCCTTTTCATTACTAAGTAGCCAGTCAAACTTTACATTAAAAACGTAAAACGCGATGTAAAGCTGCATTTATGGTATGTCATTAAGACCCTTATGGGGAGTGTGGTTTTGTGGAACTACATTTAGCGTAATACACGAAAAACTGCAAAATTTTCGGTCATTTTTCAGTGTTTGCGACTTTTTCCAATTCATTTCCAAAACTATGGCTTTTAGAAATGTGTTATAATTTGAAAAAATTAAGCTCACCTACAGCTTTAAATGTCTTATAGTTTTTGAACAAATAACATACCAAAAATCCAGCAGGTTTTTATTTGTGAAGTTTGACTGCCGTGGTTTCGATTGTTTCGGCAATGGAAGTGCGTACGAGTGCTGTACAAGTCGTTGTAGGTTCAGTTGCTTCATGGGACAGAGCTCCGCGAATGGCACTTTAAGTTGCTTGCTACTATAACTTAATCTGTGCCTATAGTGCCATTGTCAACTGCTTTCTTCAGTACTAACATGGTCGTAGCCAAGATCTTTTCGGGGAGGATACCATAGATTGTACAATTGACTATTGCCAATTGTCCTACCTACCTTTTTACAATTTCGGAGATTCCAACCCCCAAATCCCGAAGGAGAACGTGACCTCAATACTGTAAGACAACAACAAGTTTTTTTGGGGTCACTCCTTTCATTAAAAGTAGGCACCACCCCTTCCTTCCAATGCGAATAAAGGCCATTCCTTTCTTCCTTTTGATAACAGAATTAATATTTTTACCCGACTGTAAAGAAGGGTTATGTTTTTCGCGCGTATCTTGTATGTATGTATGTATGTAATATTCTTTATTACCTGATATCTTACAATCCACTGAACGGAATTGTACAATTAAAACGTCGTTAAATTCGTCTTGATCGCCCGAGTGTTCTTAGATATGTGACATTTGAAAAAAAACAAATATGGCGGCTGTGAGATGTCAAAATAAAGAGGTGTGAAAAAAAAAGTTGTTTTGAATACTGCAATATGGGTATCAATTAAAGGGCTCATCTTAAGCATTTCAAAAAGGTATAACATGATTATGACTGTAATACTAAAAAAGAAACAAGATCCCCTACATAATTATATAATTTCATGCAGTCGGAGGTACTATTCACTAAGTTCATCGAGATTCATTAATGCCTCCGACTGCATGAAATTATATAATTATGTAGGGGATCTTGTTTCCATATTTTTTGTGCAGGCGGGTTTTTTTATTTTTATAATTTTTTTTTCTATATTTAATAATTCGTTACAAGTACTTTGGCCAATATTTAAGCACATATAGTTTTTACCTTTGTGTAAGTAGATACACAAATCAGCCTTAACGGGTACAATATAGTAATATTGTACCCACTAAGGCTGATTTTGCTTAATCTCATGTTTCAACTTTTTGATAATACAATTTGCATCAGTCCTATAACATGGTGTATAGTATATTAGTCGCAGCACCTTACCCCCATATCAAGTTTATAAACATTCAAACATTGTAAAATTGGCAATTTGAAAAGAGTGGCCGCGAGTTTTTATTGCCAGGTTCTTTTTTCCGGCTTTACCTATTGTTTGCGAACTTGGCATTACATGTACCTACATGTAGAATCCTGACGTATCACAAGAGTTGTTTTGCATCCTAAGTGAATAAAGAATTTTGAGTTTTTTGAATTGCGTATGCTAAACCTAAACAAGGCCATGAGAACATAGTAAAGACTTTAATTTACCTACTGCAATTTATCTTTATAATGTAGGCAAAAGTAACGGCTGTACCTTGTTATCAATACTTAGTACAAATATAGGTGTTGATCGATATTTGCGCCTTATCTACTGATAACAGCATGTATGACTTTATTTCTATGTAACGAATAAATATGTTGTTATACGTAGAACTATTTATATGTAGATATTTTTGTAGCTTTAGTCATTGGTGTGACCAGAAGGGGTATTTAGGAGTTTAAATCCCCCCTCCCCCTCCCTAGAAACTGAGACAGGTTACGGTTACAAAATGTCGAGAGTAGAGAGGTTACGTAGCTATACATAAAACGCGCGCTTGAGTCAGGCGCGGAGCCAGTACTTTCTCCAGGAGGGGCAACATTTGTCTCATCCGGCCAAGTATGAGTCACTATCATAACGGTGGGGGTTTGCATTTGATTCAATACGGGTTCACTAGACACCACCGCCGAAGAGGGGGTATGTGCTTGTCGAAACATACCAGTCCAGTGTCAAAATTCTCAACTTCCCCAAAAAAAAGGGCGTTCGGTCGAGTCTGAGGGAGGGCAATTGCTCCTGCCCCCCCCCCCCCCGGATCCGCGCCTAGCGCGAGTAACGCAAACATAAACATCGCTCTCGGACACGGAATTTTGGGACTCCTTACGAACTAATTCGCTCATTACACTACACTGAATCAGGGACCCTAAACCCTTTAAAAGAGAGGTTTATCAAGAGTTAGGGTCCAAATACTCTACATTTTTTTTTTAAAGATAACTAGCAATGTGGGATTGAGTCCCACATTACTAGCAATCTTGTTAACCCCTCCAGCTAAGCTCAAAGGCTTGTGTTAGGAGTGGGTTCACGTCGGTAGTATAATGGGTAGGATTCGACCTCACGATTCGACGACCTCGATTTAGGGCTCTGATTCAGGGTAGTGTAATAGCCGTTTAAGTGGTCTGTGCGCTTAGTGTGTGTTTGTTTTACGTTAACGCGATCGACATGTTTAGAGGTAAGTATACACTTTGAGCATTTACTAGAGTATTACTTACAATGTAATGTAAATTTCTTAGGAAAGGTACAATATAGACAAATGCTCAACTTCCTAAAGTATTTCCATGCAATGCTTCTTGCGAATGCTCGACGCTGTGTTCGACGTTATAACAGGTAAATGCTGTAAGGCGAGTGAACATTTACCTGTAAAATTTCTTTCTGTCTTGCATACACTCCCGTCAACCACGTGTGCCTTAGCTCAATAAAACGTTACACCAAAATGCTCGTTGGTTTTAAAATCATGTTGTGACAAAACATTGAGCGTCATGTTTGAAGTTTGGTTCGAGTACATAAATTTAACAACATCGAATGATCGACGTTCTGTTACTAGTAAATGCTCAAGTGTATACTCAACTTAAGAAGTTAAACGCTCCAATTGGCCTGCTGCAAGATCTTCCAACAACAATCAGAGAGTCAAACGAGGTAAATGATAGGTACGCTCGCGTTAACGTAAAACAAACTTGCACTAAGCACTTTGTAATTTACAAGTGGTCTGTAGGATTAGTTAGCGACTCTGACTGCTTAATCAGAGGTTGTGGGTTCGATCCCTACGCAGGATAAAACTTTGTTTGATAAGCACGAAAGTTTATTGTGTCTGGGTGTACCTAATTTATCTATATTATAACCTATATTTAGAAATAAATAGCTTATCAGTTGTCTGGTAAACATAGTAGGTTACACCCTCTGCCTATACCTACTAAAGCCGAAATGGATGAGAAACATTTTATACTGAACAAAGTTGTTTAGGATCTATTCATCTACTACTTTTGCACCACAATGGTTGCAAAACAATTTTATTATTAAAACATTTCATACCCCTTTCGGCTTTAGTATAGTTTGAGTTCAGTCAGCCGCGTTCAAATGCGGACGTGCCTTTATGTGTGACTAACCATTACACGCAGTGCGCGACGCGAGCCGTCGCTAGTTTGCAACCATGAGCAACGAGCTCGTGGTAAACGAGCTGCTGGCGTTTCTGCAGCAGGAACTGGACGTGATGGACGAGGTGTCCGCTGTCCAGATCTGCGTCACGAACTTCAGTGAGGACGACATAGCTGCAGCCAAGCGGCTACTGTACGGCGTTCTGAATAAGACCGCCCAGATGGTGTCTCATCGTCGCGATGGGACTAAGAAAAGTTTAGCGGAAGTCATTACGCTGCTGAAGGAGACCGATCCTGACGACGTGCCTACGTTTGTGGCGAAGGACCTGAACAAGCTCCCTCCCGTCACCTTCGATCACGTCGACGTCACCAGCCTGCTGAAAGACATAGTCTTTCTGAAGGCGAGCCTCGCGGATGTGCAGCGGAAGTATGATGCTTCCGAAGCCAACGTAGAAGATCTGCGCCAACAAGTCATCGAGTTGCGCAACGTTATTACGGGATCTGGGTCACCGTCGCATGTAAACACGCGCCGCGGTGCATGCCTAGATTTAAGTTACGCGTCAGCTGTGACGACATCGCCGCCGGCGTCAAATGCTGACCGAGCGGAATGCGCTGCAAGTGCGCATAGTGACCCCGCCCGCACGCCCCGCAAGCCTGCGCCCGTGCCTGCGGTTGCTACCTGCAGCGCTGCCAAGGTCAGCCGCCCCGTTGTACAACAGAAACGGGGGATAAAGACGAAGACCAGCGAGAGCGTGCCCAAAGCCCCTTCCAAAGGGCAAATGGATGTAGAGGGCTTTTTAAAGGTTGAAAGGAAGCAGAAGAGGCCCTCCAGACGAAACCAATGTGGTACCGGCGTGACGGGACCTAAAATGCTGCTGCGTCCGGCAATAGCAACGACGCAGTTATATGTGTCTCGTCTGCATCACACCACAAAGGCAGAGGAACTTGCGGAATACCTCCGGATCAAGACGAAGTGGACCTTGAGGGTGGAGAAGTTGGAGTCGCGCCATGACGTCAACTTCAAATCATTCATGGTGCGAGTTCCCAGTGAACATCTGTCCATCTTTATGAAGGAGGACTTCTGGCCGAAAGGTGTCGCGTACCGACGTTTTCGTGGAAGGTTACGTGACACCACGCAGCGAAACACGACGCCGCTGTCTCAATCCCAGTGTTGTGTATAATTTTAATTATGTATTAGTTTATTGTTATTATGTTACGTATTTGTGTAATTGTAGTTTAAATTATGTATTAGTTTATTAGTTTATTATGTATTTGTATGATATGGGCCTTAGTAGCCTGAAATAAATGGTTATTAATTAATTAATATAGCGTTGTGAGTTGTCTCAAGATATTATTATTAATTCCGTGTCCGTGAGCAATGTCTGTATACATAATATGTATGTATTGCTTGAGTGTACCTTCCTAATAAGTATGAAAGGTATCCTACGTACTGTTGGTATTCTGTGGTACGGTAGGTAACTGTAGTACACATGAGACCGCCTTAAGTCTGAGCAGGGAAAGTCTCTTGCACCTTTGGGCATAATTTAGAAAAAAAATATCTAAACTACATATTACACTCTCGATTGTTTTGTGTACCGATTTTCTTGTATTGTATTGAATTACGTTAAGTGGCGGCTAATGGCTAAGGCATCGTACTAGCAATCGTTGGCGGGTTCTAATGCTATCGATGATGTGACCCACTTTTTACACAAGCCATTGAACTTATAGTAGGGGAGACTAGGAACATCAACTTTTACCCATCTGATAAACAAATAGGACATATTTTATTTCAAATTTTATTGATTTACTAGCTGACCCGCGCAACTTCGTCTGCGTAAATTTTCCCTTTTTTCTTTTTTCTTCCTTTTTTTACAACATTTTTCATTGCTGCTTTGCTCCTATTGGTCGTAGCGTGATGTTATAACCTATAGCCTTCCTCGATAAATGGGCTATCTAACAATAAACTATTTTTTCAATGCAGCCCAGTAGTTCCTGAGATTATCGGGTTCAAACAAACAAACAAACTCTTAGAGGTATGAAAATAGATGTTGGCCGATTCTCATAGATACCGGATAAGCACAAAAATTTTTATCAAAATCGGTCAAGCCGTTTCGGAGGAGTATGGCAACGAAAACTGTGACACGAGAATTTTATATATTAGAAGAAGATGAACACGGCTATGAAACCTTGCCAATCGAAAAGTGGTCATGGCTATTATTTTTAAGCTATTGCATAGCTTTTATCGCGGGCTTTGAGCGCGGCGACCGAATCAAGAAATTCCGTAACAAAACTAAAACCTAACACCCCCCACTCCGCCTACCATGTAGCTCGGCCGAGCGTTCGCTTAACGTATATGTATTTGGTACTACTGTACGAAGCTCGCACGGATCGAGACGAGCTGCTCCGAAATGTAATGAAAAGTAAAAAAAAACTGCATATATATAAAATAAATAAATAATTATAATTGCATAAGTTGATAAAAAATGCTATGCAATAGCATTACCGCGGCAGTCCCTAAGTGCCACACATTTTTTTTATTTTTTTTTAAATTACCAATGCATTAATATTCCATGAACGAATTTTCGTAATTAAATTATCTTTCTTATCAGATCGGTGTAGGTATATTGATAGTACCTAGGTAGTATGGTAGATGGTAGTACCTAGGTATATTGACTTGCCTGTTAATATTTTGTCTGGTAGCCATGTACATAATAATAATAATAATAATAATTTATTTGCTAAAAATGCAGGTACATTAAAGATATTGTAAGTATGTATTAGAGTGCCATATACATTTTGTCATTTTAAGACATGCAAATATTAACTATACCACAATTTTATTAAACCAAAATTTCTCAAAATCATAATAACAAAATATCAATTAAATAACATTATAACAAAATAAATCTCACAATTAACAATTTCACCTAATTAATAGTTCTGATACTGAATAAAAGGATTTCTCCATAAGCCACATTTTAAGTTTTAATTTTGGTAATTCTTTGATAGTATCAGGAATAGCGTTATATACACGTCCACACATAACATTACAGTTTTTTAGATACATTGTTGTCTTCGGTACATTTGTCAAAACTATTCTATTTGGGTTTCGTGTATTTCTAGGGAATAAATCCTTAGCAGTTTTAAATAAATTAGGGTTGCGTTTGACAAATTGAGCAGCCTCTAGGATATACATACATGCTAGGGTAAGGATTCTATATTCTTTAAATAGAGGCCTACATGACTCCCAAGGTGGTATCACAGCGATGGCCCTGACACATTTCTTTTGTGCTAAAAATGCTTTTGGAACGTCAGTCGAGTTTCCCAATAATATTAGACCATAGTTTAGAACGGAGGAAACATAACCATGGTAAGCCGAAAGTACGGTTTTAAATGTAGAAGTCATGCGTAGTTTATAGAGCACATATACGAAGCTATTGATCCTATTACATACTTTATCAACGTGACTCTTCCAATTAAGTTGTTTGTCCAAGGTAATTCCTAAAAATATTGTTGAGTTCACCTCATGAATTTGTTCATTATTGTGGCTGATTATTAGTTCTTTGCTTGGTCCAGTGCTTGTCCTAAATTGTATGTAATTAGTCTTAGTCATATTAACTTTTAGATTGTTGTCATTAAGCCATGTTATTACCGAATCAATGGTTTTATTTATGTGATTGTTATATTCATTAACGTTAGTTGATTTATTACATGTCAAAATTAAGGAAAAATCGTCAGCAAATAAGGTACATGGACTTGCAGTTACATTAGGAAGATCGTTTATGTATATTAGAAACAATATAGGGCCCAAAATACTACCCTGTGGAACACCGTATTTATTCTGCATGAAAGAGGACTGATAAGTCCTTAGCTCTTTGTTTTTATCGATCTTGGCTATTTCCACAGATTGGCTTCTATCAGTTAAGTAGGTATATAGCCAGTTCAATGCGAGTCCCCGAATTCCATATCTTTCAAGTTTTTTTATCAGCAGATGATGGGATACACTATCTAATGCCTTAGTCATATCAAAGAAGATCACTGTGACCAGTTTCCCCGAGTCTAGACAATTCAACACATTATTTACGAGATTAAAGCACGCCATCGCAGTAGATTTTCCTTTCTGAAATCCGAACTGTTCTGGTCGTAAGATGTTATGTTTTTGAAGGAAGTTTGTTAAACGTTTATGCATGGCTGATTCAAACACCTTTGAAAATATTGGTACTAAGGAAATGGGTCTATAGTTTCCTAAATCTAATCTAATTAAATAAAATCTAATTTGGCAAACCTACCAAAACATAATCTCATGTTAAAAACTATCAGTTGAAACTAAATTTGTTCGGTTATCAAAAGAGTGGGGGTTACAAAAATAACCAAAATAGCCACAAACAGTTAAACACTTTTCGATAGGCAAGCTAACATAGGCGTAGTTATAAATGAATAAAATTTGATACAAAATTTGTCTCATCTGGTTATCAGATCGGTGAGGTCTATGTTCAACGTCTCTTCGGCCATTAGTCCAGCCAGGGATTAACAGGATTGCTCGTAAGTAATGTGAACCCACAATCCCACATTGATTTATCGTTAAAAACCCGCCTGCTTAAAAAATATTGCAACAAGAACCCTAACCTTAAATCATGCAGACATTCCTGAATCCCAGTGAACTAACTAAAATGCCTTCGACTGCAAGGTGGCGTTTTTGTTTAAATACTTTTAGTGCTTTTTAAGACGTTACGTAATAACTGTAACTACCGAAAATTTGAGTGAAAATAGTTGGTAACAAACTTTAAATCGTTACGTCTTAAACGGTTAATTAATGGCTATCATGATATAAATATTATAAGTTTATAGCAGACGCCACTTAATTGAGTCTTCGTCATTTCGGACAATACCTAGGCAGGTGGTCGGTTCAGATATCCATTTAAAATACTTATCACACAAAATAATTAGGTGGCTAACAATGCGATTTTCTTTTCTGAATATATCGCGAAAATACGTACTTATTTATCTATAAGAAATGATGATTTAAAATTTATGTCATAGATATTAGAGCAGCAATTTGAGAGAGAAAAATTTGCACTTAAAAAAATACTTCTCAGGTAACAAATACGTACTCCAAAAACTTTTAACTAAAAACCCTAAAAAATCTCCAGTTATAAAATACTAGCTGTCCCGCGCAACTTCGTATGCGTAATTTTTCCCCGTTTTTTAAACATTTCTCGTCGCTTCTCCGCTCCTATTAGCGTAGCGCGATGTTGTACAGCCTTCCTCGATAAATGGGCTATCCAACAAAAAAAGAATTTTTCAAATCGGACCAGTAGTTCCTGAGATTAGCGCGTTTAAACAAACAAACAAACAAACTCTTCCGCTTTATAATATTAGTATAGATAAACAATGGATGCACTATATGCGTCGAGTGGCACTCCGTAAGCGCCAACACAAAATGTATGAAACTCACATCACGCGTCAGGGGCATTGAACGTGTTAGTGCAATCCAATCTATTTTGTGATGTCAAAGTCGGGCGTCAAGTCCAGGAGTGAAATTCACGCCGCTAGCGAGTCCCGGCCCCACCGGCAGTATCCCCTTAAATGGGAAGTCCGGTGAGCGGTCTACGAGCCAGGCGGCTTGGTTCATGATGGCTCTCGTGACGTCAGCGAGGTCGAGCCTGCCGCGAGGAGCACCCAGCAAGCGCTCATCAGCTGACGTCAACGAGAGGGGGTCAATCTGGTGGAGCTGCGACGGGGACTAAGTCTAACGGCAGTGGCCTATCCGGTGGATGCCAAAGGTAGGGCGATAGCACCCGCAAGTGGCGGAAGGCAGATCCCTCCGTCTCCAGGCGAACAGGTTGGCGCTCAGGCGACCGATGAAGTCGTCGAGGCTCTCCATGCGTAGGTCCCTGGAGGTGGTAGTATTCTTCATAGTGAGGGGCGTCTTTAAAGGTGCGTAGGGCGAGCGATTGCTGCGCACGCAGCCGTTTGCGGTTAGATACTGCAACCAGCTCATACTACGCTGAGGGGGCATAAGTGAGGCCGGTGCGGATATTCCGCCTTGTAGACGCCCAACTTCGCACGTTGGACGCAGGAGAGTTCGAGCGGTTCGCGCTTGGGCAACGACGTTCTTGACGCGTGAGGTATTTCACCGTCGGCATCCATTCGACGTAGTGTCCAAGCATGGTGAGAGGCGGTGGAAGTCTCCTACTGCCGATGAAGTTTTTACCTTTGCTGTAAGTAGACGCTCCTACTATATTGTAACCACTAAGGCTGATTTTGGTTTATCTCATGTTTTAACTTTTTGATAATACAATTTGGATCAGTCCTATAACATGGTGTATAGTATATTAGTCGCAGCACCTTACCCCCATATCAAAATCCATAAAAACATTGTAAAATTGGCAATTTGAAAAGAGTGGCTGCGAGTTTTTATTGCTAGGTTTTTTTTCTCCGGCTTCACCTATTGTTTGCGAACTTGGCATTACATGTACCTACATGTAGAATCCCGACGTATCACAAGAGTTGTTTTGCATCCTAAGTGAATAAAGAATTTTGAATTTGAATGTTTGAATTTGAAGGAGATGGCCTGGGTCTTCGGCACGTTGACCGTCAGTCTTCAATCATCCAGCCAGGGCGGGTGTGCATCCAATGCGTGCTGCATCCTAACCGCCGCGCGAGAGGCAACTTTCCTAGGGCATGTCGAGGAGTACTGCAACCGTGTTCTTCCTCTTGTTGAGGGCGACAGTCACGAAGTGCAGTACCCTCGGAAGCTGGTGCGTCGTGGAGTGTTCGGCGCGGAAGATAAACTGTACGTCGCGTGGCTGGCTTTGGGGCGTCAGGTACAGCAGAATGTTCTCGAAGACTATCGAGATGGTCGACAGCAGCGTGATAGGCCGATAGCTCTCGGGGTTCAGTATGTTTGATAATTGATGTTAGTCGACGACAGAATATAAACTTAAATGAATTAGTAACTAAACCATAGCGCCATTTAACATTGCTGCACAGCGACATAAATCAGTAGACATAAATACAATTTATTTCTAAAATTAATGTACCTACCTAATTTTTGAAAACAGTTAATTTAATTTCTAAAAATGATAAAATGTATTCTTTGGTTATAAAGTGGACCCGCGGTAAACCGACAAACGTTTTGCAGGGCGTTGTCGGAACTGCCATTTTTAGGAGTACCTGGGTAATACGATAAATAGACATATTGGTTACAAGGGCTCTGGCCTTAGCCAGGGGCCAGACCAGGCTACTTGTAATGTGCTAGCTCTAATTGATGGTACCTACTTTCCTTGGTTTGGTCCATCCTGTACACAAATGTACTCTGAGATGAGGACTCTCACAGACAGTCAGCGGAAATTGTTTTGTTTAGGCACAGATAATATAATACTATACTAGTAGTTTAGGTTACTTTATGTTTTTATTATAAGTTCGTATTGCAGAGAAGATTTGCTTTCATTTTCTTCTCCTTGAAATGATCTCTTCACAGCAGAACTAAAAAAACAAACGTTGCTTTTTGGCATCGTCGTAGTCGGGTAATAAAAGACCCACAAAAATAAAAAATAAAGTTATATTTTCTAAGATTTCTTTATTTTCCGATATACCTTGATATAGTATTTTATTTTTCGTTAAATAACACAAATAAACAATACCCTCCATACATTTATTACTAAATATTTACAAACTTATACTAATAGCCTATATTTTTGCTACATTTAGTAAAAAAATGTTACTTCATTTAATAAAGTAGCTTCAAATTACATTTTTAAGTTTCTGACGCGAGCTGAAAACGTCGCATTTTTAATACACATTATCATTTTTGAACTAGTGTTGCGCCCCGACTTAACACGGACTTTACTCCATCATCTATACCCATAATATGCATCTATACTAATATTATAAAGCTGAAGAGTTTATTTGTTTGTTTGAACGCGGCACTCTCAGGAACTAGGTCCGAATTGAAAAATTCTTTCACTGTTGAAGCGGAGCAGTAATGAAAAATGTTGCAAAAACGGGGAAAATGTACGCATACGAAGTTGCGCGGGACAGCTAGTGTAATATATAAGTACTAGCTCTTAGCGTGTCTTAGCGTGATGTTATATAGCCTATAGCCTTCCTCGATAAATGGGCTATCCAATAGAGAAAGATTTTTTCAATTCGGATCAGTACTTCCTGAGATTACCGCGTTCAAACAACACTTCAGCTTTATAATATTAGTATAGATAAACCATCCGTAAGAAATGATCTGAATGTTAATGAAAACGGCATCAAAATACGTTGCGTAGTTTAGAAGAAATAAGCGTGCAGACAGCGGAACCAACTATCTTAATAAGCCCAAACGCAAGTTTGATTTGTGTATCTGTGTGTTTATCTTAACTCCCAAATACATTTCCAAAAAACCTTCTCATGTCAAGAAAGGAAAAGAATTACACTTCATGGTGGTAGTGTAATGGTTAAGCTAATTTATATACCTATAATAAAAGTATGAAGAAAAAATTGTCACGGACTCAACGATCACGGGTTCGAGTTCCACCCAAGCGAATTTTTCCTTTACACATTTAACATGAATAAATGAATAATGTTTCTTTCTTTTATCTTATTATCTATACCACCTCTGTCTCCGATTCCAACACCGTAAAACCAAATTTAAAAATTCCGACTCCGACTTAGGTTCCGGCAAAACTACCTCCGTAACATCACTAGCAATTTTACAAAAAAAAAATGGTCTGTAAAGTCGGTTTACGGACGATAATTTTACGTGAAATCGTCATGAGAAAACATTGATGACATATCGCCATTCGCGTTGCTTGGCAACCAATTAGTTCCAATTGTATTGCATGTCATGTTGAGATACAATTGTTGCTTAGCTTAGCTCGTTGTTGCTTAGCAACCAATCAATAACGTTAGTTCCAATTGTATTGCATGTCATGTTGAGATACAATTGTTGCTTAGCTTAGCTCGTTGTTGCTTAGCAACCAATCAATAACGTTAGTTCCAATTGTATTGCATGTCATGTTGAGATACAATTGTTGCTTAGCTTGTTGTTGCTTAGCAACCAATCAATAACGTGACACTTTTTCGTGCGTACACCAAATTATCGATTTATAAGACGATAATCATGTTAAAAAATAACAAAATATGTTAAAAATACAATGTTCCCACATATAGGTACCAAACTTTTAAAACATGTAATTTGAAGTTACTTTATAATTATAGTACATACTTCTATACAGAAAAACTTGTAAAAATAAATTAAAAAGAATACTAATATCATAAATACGAAAGAAGTTAATGATTCCTTGATATTTATCTAGAGTATGACCGAGCACATTAATGAAGTTAAGCAATATTACCACTGTAGGTCCATAGATGGGTGACCAGTTTAACGCCTGACGCCTTCTTGCATCATAAAGTATAAAGAAGTCTTTCCTGTTATTAATCTCTCATCATTGATGGTACAGAAATCCGACAATGATTTCTGTACCTTCAAACTATGAGAGTGTGGGAGTAGAGAGTGCACTTGTGTCTGCACATACACTTGTACACTCTGTCTCTGATAAGATTAGTTGCCGTAACTGACATTGGTTAGGAGACCATAGACTATATGACCCATGCAACTTCACCAGTGTCAGTTATTCCTGTTTCTGAAACATTTTTCATTTATACTCCGCTCCTATTGGTCTTAGCATGATGTTATATACCCTATAGCCTTTCTCGATAAATGGGCTATCCAACACTAAAAGATTTTTTCAATTCCAACTAGAAGCTGCCGAGATTATCGCGTGCAACCAAACAAAAAAAACTTGTGGAGGGCAAGGTATTAAGTCCCTCCAACACAAAGGGAGGATCCTCCTCGCAGGCGAGGTGATCATGCCTGGCGGGCCGCGGCACAACGGTTAACGTTGGGAACTTGTATTTATAGTTAGCAGCTGTGAAAACTTCTATATCGCGATTCAGGATTTTGACGTATATGTGGGTATCGCGACAAACTCTTCAACTTTTTAATATTAGATTAGATTCAAGCAGTTACTATTTTCTAAATCTTACACATGAAGAGGACCATGTTTTATCAGAGTGGACAGCAAAATTTAAAAATAAATGCTCACCCATCTATATTTCTTACAGTGACAACATAGCTTAACCTCATACATTAGGTACTTTTGAATTGAAACGGTGAAACACTAAGATACAAGTCTACATAATATTATTGTTTTTAAACTTTCGCGATTTTTATACATTTTAGATATATTTCGGGATTTAATCGTTAATTCGATCGAATTGCGCCGATCGGAGCAATTCGATCGAAACGTCGGGTAAATAAAAGGTTCATACCATTAAATAATTCACGCGATTAAATCCCGAAATGTATCTAATATGTACATAATATTGCTTTAAATGTTATAAAATTAACATCGACTCAAAAGCCCATGGCTTGAAGGACCAAATAGAGCATTTCAGCTCACAACTTGACGGACCAAAGTTAGGTTTTTAAGTATAATTATTATTTATTGTGCTATTAACAAATTTAGTAGTGGAATACCAGTTTTTATTTTCTGCCTAGCCGCATTTTCGGATCTTTTCCATTAGTCCAACTGATACTGTTTTGACTTAGTAGTCCCAGGGAAAAAGTGACACCAATGTTTTAGTCCCAACTTAAAAAATGATCATAGATCCTAACAGAGGTTACGGGACGCTGGTATTTGTTGTCTCCGTCACACTAATGGTATTTCACTTCACTAACATTTCACAAATGTGACACTTGATCTGTTGTCTCTCTCGCACTAATGGTGTAACACTTCACTGATGTTCGCCTTGATATGTCTTTAACACTAATGATGTAACGTATGATGTGGAGTGAGCACGGCACCTCCAGGAGGTAGCACTGAAGTGATGACGGGCGCAGCACCCGAGACTCCGGAAACGCCCGAAACTCCGCCAACTCCGCCGCCGCAGAATATGACTTGTGAAACTGGTGTTGCTGGCTGCCCAGGTGTTGCCAACACGTACTGTTGTTGTCTAACATTGCCCACCTGAAGAATTAATAAAAAAATATTATTATGATATATTGGCCGCGTCGTGATCGGTTAAAGGGCGTCCAATAATTACGTGAGGTGTTGGAAGGGGAGTGGAGCCGTACATATCAACACATATGATGGCCCACTGCTAGGCACGTGTCTCCCCAGTAGAACCTACTAGTATGTAGATCCTGGGGGTAATTGCCATAATCGCCACGCTTGGCGAGCGGGTTGGCGATCGCAGTAAGACTTTAAGTACGCAGAGGACGCTGCTGCCCGTCCTCCGGAGTGAAATCCCTTAGTCGCCTTGACTACACCCACGGGAAGAGACGGGGTGGTACTATTCTTAAGCCGGTACCACACGGCAAAGTGGAGACGTATCTCACCAAATCTCACATGTGTGAGAGCGACTCTCACACATGTCCAGTGTTCAGTCAAATGTGAAATCTACGTGAGGGAAGGGGGATCCTCTTCCAGTTGATAGATATCAGTCTATCGCCGGTTATCTCTATATACACAAACATCACCTTAACTAGAGTTAAATATTTAAACTACAGTCTACTATCTACTAACGGTAGATATGTTACTCATACTAATCGTAAGAAACTGATATGTAACAATATTATCTTGACTTTTTTGTTATTATAAAAATCTTGTGTCATGGTGTTGTTTGTGTTCAAACTCCTCCGAAACGGCTTGACCGATTTTAATGTTTTTTTTTTTGTTATATATGGTAGGTATGAGAATAGGTCGTAATGTATTTTTCATCCTCCTACCTATGAGGTACCACATATTATAAAAAATGCACCCTTTATTTTGCAAATTTTATTATTTTTTGGAATTTTTCCTTTATTTGTGCTGTAAGATGCTTTGCTTTTTTTGCCCATATCGTTAAATCGTGTCCTTGATATTGGACTTGATTTTAATACACCTAATAGGGACTGTTAGACCTCAGTATTCCATACAAATTTCAACTGGCTAGATCCACCCATTCCAGCACAGGCAAGGTTGTTCATAACAATGTCATCAATGTTTTGGCAATTGCAGCGACATGCGACAAAATTGAAAAAAAAAAGCAGTTACAAGCATGGTAGTTTATTAGAATGTCATCAATGTTTTCTTATGACGTTGTCACGTAAAATTATCGTCTGTAAACCATTGACGTATAGCCCTGGACCGTGCCATCCCCATCAGTTAAAAAGTAAATATTGACTGTAAAATGTGAAAGAGAAAAACTCGTGCGGCCTTTCATAGGTATTGTTCACAAAGTAGCGTTGTCTCTTTCTAGAGAGTGGTCAATTTTGTGTGATTATGACGCAGTCCTGGTCTCTATGTCTCTCTCTATTATAGTATTAGAACATAGTTTACCTGATGTATTTGTTGTGGCTGTTGCTGTATCGTTTGTCGATGTTGGTCTTCTGTTTCTACAACCACTTGTTCCATGAAAGTGTTGCCACCTGGCGGTAAAATAACAAAATGTTATCACACTAATATTATAAAGGCGAAAGTTTATGAGTATGTATGTTTGTTACTTCTTCACGTCTAAACGGCTGCAACGATTTTATAAAAATTTGGTATGGAGTTAGCTGACACCCTGGATTAACACATAGGCTAATAAACCGCGGGGCAGAGCCAGTAATGTTATAAGTCACCAAACAGCAGGCGCAGATCCAAGGGGTAACAGGAGCCATTGCCCCCCCCAGACTCTGTTGATTTGACACTGGACCGGTGTTTCGACAGGCAAATGACTTCCCCTCCTAGTGGCTGGTGTACCGATATTGAATCAAATGCACCCTATCCTCATACGAGCGACTCACACTTCGCCAGTTTAGTCAAATCCCCCCCCCCCCCACAGAATAAAGTTCTAGATCGAAAAGTAATATTATAAATGTGAAACTGTATCTGTTTAGAACCGATTTAGATTAAATTTGATATAGAGCTGGTTTAAATACTGGAAAAGAGATAGTATTAATCGCATTAACCGATTAAAATTATGAAAAAAAGAGATTGATTTGACTTAACTGTCAACATCCCAGTTGACAGTTAAGTCAAATCAATCTCTTTTTATGAAATGTCAAAACGACAAGCTCTAATGTGATTGGTATACATTTCGAAAAAAGTTATATGCATGGTTAACAGAAAAGTGTTATTATAGCGTACAGGAATACTTGGCTTCTTCTAGGTTAACCTGAATGCAATTGTTATATACATATATTGTTTTGTCTTAATCTGTGTATAAACTTAACGATATTTAATTTAAATTTTGCATGTACCTACATTAATATTTTATGATAGTTTAGTATATGTAAATGTACTCCGTTTTATCATGGCGCATGCCAGTAATGGCTAATATGGCGATCAAAATTACCTTGTACCAACTTGTACTACCCATATAAGGCGATTAAATGATTTGTATTGTATTGTATAGGAACCTATGACGTCATAAGTTCCTATCGTCAAATCATTACTTTTAGTATTCATTTTTATGCTTTTAAATTCAAAACCATGTAAAAATGTAAAAGAACACTTATTTTCAGAGCATTTTAAGATCTACTATTACCTTATTAGTATAATATAATTTACTTTTATTGTAATCAACTACCCAATTATAAACATATAATATATTTTTTCAAAGACCTCTAAGATTGCTGTAGGACCGCCTCCCTCCCTACACATAATCTATCTTGGATTACTCAGCAGTCATAAGTCAATTCCCTCCAAATCTAAAAACCTGCATTGCCACTAATTGTAAATTTAAAAAAAAAAGGTTTAATAATATGATTAAATAGTACTTACCAGTGCTATTAGTTGTAGTATTAGATGTGATAGTATCGCAGCCGAAAAGACAGTGCTGTACCGTCCATCGAGGCTCGAAAGGTATGTGGGTCTTCACCTAAAAATAACATAATACAATTATTAATATCTTTCTAATATAAAACTCACTCTTTAGCTGGAAGGGTAAACAAGATTGCTAGTAATGTGGAAATCAACCCCACATTGCTAGATATCTTTAAAAAAAAAAACCTTTTTGGTGTATGTAACACATATGCAAATAGTATGTACATTAATAATACAATTTAAAAATAATATGGCTCCCATACAAAATGGATATAATTATATCAAACTTTTAATATATTTCGGATGTATAACATAAATATCCGATATTTTGATATTTATAATAAATATTGGATATTTTTGAACTCTGCTAAATGGTGCCACTAATGGGAGTGCCATTTATAATTATGTACTACTAGCTGTCCCGCGCAACTTCGTCTGCGTAAATTTTCCCCTTTTTTTATAATCCTATGTTACTTCTAATACCGCCAAGAATATGTGTACAAAGTTTCATGATGATCGGTTGAGTAGTTTTCGCGTGAAAGCGTAACAAACAAACTTACATTCAAATTTATTAGTAGGGATACTATATAGCTAGACAGAATATTGCATATAGACAAAGATGAAAAAAAAAAGTTATATTTACCTTAAGTTCGGTGGTCAACATAAGTATATGTCTGCAAGGAAGCCTGAACACTTTGCTGAATAAACACGAGCACTCCTGCGTGGATGTACCATATTTGCATATCGCGGCGCTACTGTGTTTTCTGAAACAGATATATTCCATACATATCGGTGAAGTTGAGGTACACAATTATTTTCGGTTCACTTTGAATTATAGGTTACTAGCTTTCGCCCGCGGCTCCGCCCGCGTGGATGTCGGTTATCGCGATAAAAACTATCCTATGTCCTTCCCCGGGACTCAAACTATCTCCATACCAAATTTCATCTAAATCGGTTTAGCTGTTTGAACGTGAAAGCGTAACAGACAGACAGAGTTACTTTCACATTTATAATATTAGTATGGATAGGTAGTTTAGAGCAAGATGTATTTCTTTTACAGTATTTTTATAGGCATGTCTTGCCAGTCTATACTTATATTATAAAGCTGAAGAGTTTGTTTGTTTGTTTGAACGCGGTAATCTCAGGAACTACGGGTCCGAATTGAAAATTCTTTTCGAGGAAGGCTATGGGCTATATAACATCACGCTACGACCAATAGGAGCGGAGCAGCAATGAAAAATGTTACAAAAACGAGGAAAATTTATACAAAGTTGCGCGGGTCAGCTAGTTACTCTATAAATACGATAATTGCATTTTTGAAAAATATAAAAATTTGAAGTCCAGACCCAGGAATCGAACCCGAGACTTCTGTAAGCCTATATTTATGTGCTGCTGCTATAATATTTGGCCTGCGACATCATAATTTTTTAAAAATGCTCTCTATAACGAAGCAATAACAAAAGACGTGATAGTTTTTTAACTAGCGGCTAGATGGCGCATGCGAGGGCCAACTCGCGAGCATGGAAGAATAGAGAATTTTGAGGTCTGGTAACATAGTCCAGATAGGTGGTTCGATTCCGGCCCCGGTTTGGCTTACGGAAGTCTCGGGTTCGATTCCTAGGACTGGACTTCAAATTTTTCTATCTTTCAAAAACGCAATTATTGTATTTATAAAGATGTATTATTTGTTCTATGGAACATGACGTCATAGGACAAAATAAAACATGTTTTGACGGGATAACATCTTATAAATCGATGACCGCGGGTGCACGCACGATAAAGTGTCACAGTCACGTTTCGTCTGCTGATGAGGTGATTGTGGCCGTCAGGCGCATGCGCCATAATTAACAAAAAAATAAATAGACAAAACGTCACAGACATGGTTGTTCAATTTTTATTTTATTTTGTTTTTATTATTGAAATAGTTTTATATTAATAAAATAATATACAGGGTGTAACAGAAAGGTGTGGTCAAATTTCAGCAGCAGATAAGGTATGTTGTCAGTATTTTATTTTATTTTTATTATTAAAATAGTTTTATTTTAATAAAATAATATACAGGGTGTAACAGAAAGGTGTGGTCAAATTTCAGCAGCAGATAAGGTATGTTGTCAGTATTGCACCTACCATGGTGCCATAGCTGGTTGCATTATTATTACATATTTATAGCATATTCTTTTTGTCAAAATTCAGTAGTGAAAGGCGTATGGCATAAGAATTATACCTCCCCTGGTACAAAATTCGATTGGATTATTATGGCATAGAACATTTTAAGTCATACTTTTTTAATATATAACATTTTCATGAAAAAATAATAAATATTTTTTAGGGTACTCTGATTTTGATAAAATTAAGTATGTGCACTCAGTATCATACCAACACCCAGACCAACCCTCGAATATGACCACACCTTTCTGTTACACCCTGTATAAAGAAACACAACATACCTGCCAGCTCGATCGTCGAGGCACTTTTGAGCTAATTTCGTTTGATGCGACATCAGATTATAAGCATACTGCGTTATTGTGTCCGTTGGGGACTGCTTTAAATTTTCTGTTTCCTGAAAAAAAAAAAATAGTAAGTGTTTTTATTTCATCCTTCACCTTTTAAATTCATAATTTATTCTTTATTTTTGAACTTTTTTTTTTAGTTTTTTTTTCTTTTTATTATTTTCTTGTCTGTTTGTTTGCATCTTAGATTATAAATAATGTTCTGTAAATTGTATTCTATGACTTTCATAATACAGGGTCAATAGTGCTTAACGTCGGTAGTCTAACGGTTAAGGCATCGGTCTCACAAACGTGAGGTCGCGGTTTCGAATCCTAACCATTATA
The DNA here is from genome assembly GCA_945859575.2 of Herminia tarsipennalis. Lineage (NCBI taxonomy): Eukaryota > Metazoa > Arthropoda > Insecta > Lepidoptera > Erebidae > Herminia > Herminia tarsipennalis. The sequence continues at coordinate 10,746,587 of OX243854.2, forward strand.
CTACCGAGACGTGAACCCACTTCTAACAAGCCATTGAGCTTAGCTGGAAAGGTTAACAGGATTGCTACAGTAGGATCAACGTAACTTGACCGGATTGAAGTTAGGTATCTTGTCACTTTCGCGCATGTCATAGAGATGCGATCCTAAAATTACTTACGAAAGCGATTAATTATGTTTAATCGATTAAAAATACTAACAAAATTTTAATTAAACACTATAAAAATACTATATAAATGAGTTCATAAAAGTTTAAATTTAGAACAGTTACAGTAAATACTAAAGAAACTTTGAAAAACCATTTCTTTACGAAAATAATCACAAAAAACATGAGTTAGTAATACTAATCACGACAATATAATACGTAATCTCATCTCTAATTCTCTTGGTTTAGTTACCGCCCCCGCCCCCCGCTTCCTGTCACCATTTACTTCCAAAAAATGCATCTGCGAATCCACTTGTCGCCTACTTCAGTCCGGCCCAGTTACGTTGATCCAACTGTAGTTAAATGGGACCACATTGCTAGTTAGCTTTTTTTTAAATGTTATACAATACACTCACCCTAAGTCTGCTGAGCGCAAAATTTCTCCTTTCATTTTCGAGTTGATTGGCGACATTGAAGAACAAGGAGACGAAGTCATCTGGCTGGACATGATCCCGAACCAACGTTTGGAACTTCGTTACTAACCGCTCTAAGCCCTGGGGGATGAACAAATGAAGTATATGAGTAATGGCATACGCCCGATAAAGCCGAAGAGTTTGTTTGTTTGAACGCGATAATCTCAGGACTGGTCCGAATTGAAACATTATTTTACTGTTGGATAGCCTATTTATTGAGGAAGGCTAGAGAATATATAACATCACGCTACGAACAATAGGAGCGGAGCAGCAATGAAAAATGTTGAAAAAACGGGTAAAATTTACGCTGACGAAGTTGCGCGGGTCAGCTAGTTTTTTATACTGGGCAAAACAAAGTCATTCCTGCTGTCTGCATGCTTAGATCTCCTAAACTACGCAACGAATTTTGATGTGGCTTTCACTATCATTTAGTTAATTTCTTCTGGATGCAATAATTGCATTTTTTAAAGATAGAAAAATTTGAAGTCCAGAAGTGAAGATCTCAAATTTCTCTATCGTTTGATGCTCGCGAGTTGGACCCTCGGATGCGCCATCTAGCCGGTAGTTATAGAACTTCTTCTGGATGGTTTATACGTATAATCTATACTAATATTATAAAGCGGAAGAGTTTGTTTGTTTGTTTAAACGCGCTAATCTCAGGAACTACTGGTCCGATTTGTTGGATAGCCCATTTATCGAGGAAGGCTATAGGCTATATAACATCGCGCTATGACTAATAGGAGCGGAGCAGCGACGAGAAATGTTGCAAAAACGGGGAAAATTTACGCATACGAAGTTGCGCGGGACAGCTAGTACATGCATATAATCGGTATAGGTACGGGCATGCTAGTTATATCATAATTATAAGGGACCACCTGATCAGCGCAAATTTCTTTGTACCAATTTTCCCAAAAAAATTCATTGGTGCTTTGCTCCTATTGGTCGTAGCGTGCTTTTATAAATTAGCTATTTTTATAAATAGCTTCAATTTGAAGATAAACAACCGGGGAGAATGTTTCCTTCCTTGTACTATGCGTTTCAAATGAGAAGATAATCGCGACCGCGACAACTTCACTCTGTACTTGTCAAAATTATACCGCTAGAAACAAAAACTCCCAAGTCGGTTAAAATACGTATGTGTATGGTAATGGAACAGGCGTATTATTTATTTGCTTTGAAATATGTACCTAATATTTTTCTTTATTATAATGTTAATAGTATTCTTAATTATTTAATAACCACCAAACAAAAATAAGTAAATAGACAAAATACAAGTCTTTCAGTCAATCGTGATATTTTTTTAACTAAAACTTAACTATATTAGTAAATAGTAAAATACAGTGCTTATATATAGTTCATTAGTAGGTAGGTACTTCTGTGTAATACTAATGACACCTTTTTACCAATCATTTATTGCTGACCTTACGTCATACAATGAAGTTGCAGTCGATATGCGAATCAAAATGTCATCATGACAGTTATCAACTCATTTGAAAGGTATATTAAACTACAGTACGATCAACGTAACTTGACCGGATTGAAGTTAGGTTTTTATCACTTTCGCGCATGTCATAGAGATGCGACCCTAAAATTACTTATGAAAACGAATAATTATGTTAGTCGATTAAAAATACTAACAACATTTTAATTCAACAATATAAAAACACTATTTAAATGAGTTCATAAAAGTTTAAATTTAGAACAGTTACAGTAAATACTAAAGAAACTTTGAAAAACAATTTCTTTACGAAAATAATCACAAAAATCATGATTTAGTAATACTAATTATGACAATGTAATGCGTCATCGCATCTCTAATTCTCTTGGTTTAGTTACCGCCCCGCCCCCGCTTCCTGTCACCATTTACCTTGTCGCCTACTTCAGTCCGGCCTAGTTACGTTGATCCTACTATACGACATACCTTGTGCAATATATTAGTATAGTTATCAGCTTCCAACCACGCGTCCAACTTGGCGACGCTACCGTTCGGTCTGGTCATCATCTCCCACAGACGTAGCGTACCCGCTCCAGTTCCTATTATTGACCGCTTTAACGCCTGTAATGTATATTATAACTGTTTAGGCACCTGTCCCACCAACGGCGAGAGCGAGTAGCGATTTTATCACTGAAGAAATGTAATGTACTTATGTAGATCCCGTGCCTTCAAAAAAAGCTGTTCTCTGTTGGACACATATGTATGTATGTTCGCGATTTTTTGGGATGGGGTTTTGGCTATTCGACTACATATTTTTCTGGGAAGGTTTTAGTGTATAAAAACGTTGTCCTAGCTTATAAAACAGCATAGATATAGACTATAACATAAGAATGAGTCAGCGAAATTTGCATTCGGTGATATACATCTATTGTACGTTATTTTAAACGATAAAATCGCTGCTCGCTTTTCGCTTCTCGCTCATCGCCGTTTGTGGAACAGGTGCCTGAATTAGGCGTAACACGGCGAAAATCTATCTTATATAAATAAATAAGGCGATTAACCACCATTCATCTCTGATCTGTCGATCCCAATTGATTTCTGGATCGAAGGTGAGTGGTGGGGTTTGTATACATTATAATTTCAGGAAATGTGCTGTAAATAGTGTGGTCTCTCGAACATCAATGACGGATTTTTGTTAGATCCTTATTTTCATAAATACTTGACACTGGCAGAAATTAGTCGCTAACACGGCTAGATTACCATAAACTCAAAGAAGAAGAAGAAGAAGAAGAAGTTGGAGAGTTGTAAAAATGGCGGCAAACTAACCGGCCATTATTTTTACAGCTCCGAGTTTAACTTGTAAAAAATGATTTGAATACGTGATAATTGATTAAAAACGAGACTTTGCTCATGTAATAAGCGCTTAAACACTTGACACTGGCAGAAATTAGCCGTTAAAACTGCAAATTTGGGCCATAAACTCAAAAAAAAAAGAAATAAAGCAATCAAGTGACCTGCAGCTGCTGGGTAGTGTGGTCCCCGCGCAAGAGCGCGAGCGCGTACGTCTTGACCCTGGCGGCGACGTCGTCTGCTGCGAGCGAGGCGTCGTGCGCGCGCGCAGCGTCCGCGCTCGCTCGTGCGCACGCGCGCGCCGCCTGCCACACCGAGCACGTCACGTGCGCCGAAGGGAACGCCGCACGCACCGCCTGCCAAACACGCCCACGTTGGTTAGATCAAAGGTACGTTGGTTACATCATAAATGCCACTGTCGAATCATCGAAATTGCCTCTGTGGCGCGGTGGGAGGGTTCGATCCCCACCCAAGATAAAACTTTGTGTGATGAGCACGATGGTTTATTCTGTGTCTGGGTATTGTTTATCTATACTAATATTATAAAGCGGAAGAGTTTGTTTGTTTGATTGTTTGTTTGTTTGTTTAAACGCGCTAATCTCAGGATCTACTGGTCCGATTTGAAAAATTCTTTTTTTGTTGGATAGCCCATTTATCGAGGAAGGCTATAGGCTATATGACATCGCGCTACGACTAATAGGAGCGGAGAAGCGACGAGAAATGTTTAAAAACCGGGGAGAAATTACGCATACGAAGTTGCGCGGGACAGCTAGTCTATAATGTGTATGTATTTAGAAATATATAAGTATGTTTATCAGTTATCTGGTTGTCATAGTACAAGCTCTGCTTAATTTGGGATCAGATAGCGTTGTGTGAGTTGTCCCAAGATATTATTATTATTATTATTGAGGTTGATAGATAGTTAGTTACTTTTACCTGAGCGAACAAGAAAATCACACTTAGCCTCCTAATTGGGCCATTGTGCGTGTACGAGCCTGATGGATATGGACGGATTCATGATTTCTTTCTAGGTTGGTGGGGGGGGGGACGGACACGAAAGGCAAATGGCAACATGCTTACGAGGGAGGGAGATGCATTTCGTTTCGCTCGACACCGGTAAAGTGTGCACGCACGACGGTTAAAGAAGAAAGTACCCCAAAAATTATATCTGATGTCATTTATAGCAAATAAAAAACCTATACTATATTCTTTCCCGAGACCCAAACTATCTCCAAACCAATTTCATCTAACTCGATTCAGCAGTTTAAGCTTTAAAACTCAGTTTCGCATTTATAAAATGTAAGTCTGTATGGATAAGATTTTTAAGTCATGACATTTTACCATTTATTTTAATGGTACCATGACTGAAGAGAGCCTTCTCTCTCCACTCATCTCCCATCCCATCTCCCTGCTAGCCAGAAAACGAAGACATTGTCTTCGTTTCCCGGCTCGAAGGACCATTTATTTAACCGATCTAATTAGAGTGGACAAACGCAATTATCTCTATTTCAGGGAAATTTTCCTTTAAATATGTTTACCTGCTGACTCTTAGTAGGATCGCAGACAACGCATCTTACT